>JAVMKO010000007.1:26170839-26770839 GCA_032164245.1 Sternotherus odoratus | reverse complement strand
CTGTTGTATCTTTCCTTTACTTGTAATGTAGATAAGCTATGTATTCAGTTCATCCAGACTTTCCTCAAAGTCTCTCTCTCTGTTTATTTGTATTACTACATTATTGTTAATTGGATACAGGTAAGGTGCATTGATTTTAAATTGGTGATTTAAATCGGCAAGCAATAAATCCTTGATTTTATTTTTTAATCTTGTTTGGCACATTTGTACTTGAGTGATTTTTCTATAGACTGGTTCATTCTCATTGTGTGATATAACAACTAAAAGAGCTTGATTTGCAGCCATCTATGGCCTTTATGTTAGATTTGGTACATCTTGATAAGCAGCAGGATAATTTACAGCCATATATAGTTATTTAAACTAAGTTTAATATGCATTTATTCCAAGTCTTAGTTTTTATGTTTTTAAATGGTGAATGAAGCTTTTTAAGTACTAGAATATTTTTTTACTCAGGGTTTGTGTCAAGCTGCGTTTGGATAGAAATTTGGAATTCAGTTAAAATGTACAATACCAGCATTTTAAAATTGTTGTGTTCTTTAAATGTACCAATACATAAGAAAAAAATAAGTTTAACAAAACCTGGTTTGTATTTCCAAGTAACACGTTTATTAAATGAAGGAAGTGTAGCAGTTTGACTACTTACTGCCTCGTGAGCACCCCTCCTGGGGTCATCCCATCTTTCTTTCCCTTTCATCCCAGTTCCTTTAAGAACTCACTCTCCATTGACCTTCTCAGCTCATATCCTTTGATTCACTCTTCACCAGTTCTCCTCAGTGGCAAGAGAGTTTGTCAAAAATAGAACACAAGAGTTCAAAACAAACACACTGCTCATCTTCCCTTCTTAAACTCCCAGGCACAGGTTTTACCTGGGTAGGACTCTGCAAGCGCCACACGTGTTCTTCACAGCTGCTTCTTCCACCAGCTCCACACAGCCTCCTATCCTGAGCTTCCCCAGCTCACTGCCAGACTGCTTGCTTCTGACAGTCTTCTCACCTGCTTCCCTCCCCCCAGCTTTCTGCTGCTTTTTATATTGTAATCACCTGATTCCTCTCAGGTGATATTTTGTAATCTGGGCTGGCTTAGCCCCAGGCATTCCTGCCCACAGGAAACACACCCTATTTTTACATCAAGTATTAAAAGTAGTTAAAGAATTGGCAGATTGTTTCTCGTGATCATGGGCCAGATTTTCAAAGGTCTTTAGGTGCCTAAAGATGCAGATAGGAGCCTCGTGGGATTTTCAAAAGAGCATAAGCAGGGTAAGTGCCTCACTCCCATGAAATCAAACAGACTCTTCCACCCCTTGTTTTACATACAGGAAAGCTGGGGCTTACTGGTACTTTTCCACTTGGCAGAGATGGTCGGAGATGAAAATAAATAATATTTGTACAATGCAATCAGAGTTCACATTGATGAAGTCAGAGGCGGGAATAAAATACACAAGTTCTGCCCCCTTTCCCTAGCCCTGCCTTTTTCTTCCACATCTTTTCCAGAGCACCAACACCTTCATTGGCTTTTTCAAAAAAAGTTTTTGTTCAGAAATGGCTCTTACAATTTCTCCAATGTCCAGATAGTGAAGGATATTGAGTATTTAGTGAAACTTCAGCCATTAAGCAGCACAAGGTGGTGCAATTGTATCTAATTACTGAAGGGTGAGTTACGAACTGTCTGTTTTTATAGCTTTATTTTGAAGATATTGTCAAGGAATGTGTAGAGTAATGGGCAAGTGCTTCTTTTGTGCTTCTTTTCAGGGGAGATATGTATACATCAAAATAAATAAACATTGTGCAATCTGCATAAACTGTATAGTAGGCAAAGTTCAAAAATCTTCCAGATGAAATTTCCCCCCACCTCTTTAGTGAGCCAGTGGTGATCGGAGTTCCCATGCTGTTTGGAGGCACTGTGTTTAAGATGGATGGTTTGGTTTTAGATGCCTTACCCAAAAAACGTGGGGGTTATTATTTTAAAAGAGCCATGATACCTGGTGCAAGATTAGTTCTGGTAGCTTTCTAGTTGTCCCAAGGAACTCCAGATCACCATTTCTATCTTCACAAAAATATTATTGCTATAATAACTAATGAGAAAATGTGTATGATTTGGGTGTTCATAAAGGTAGCAAAACGTCTGTGGCTCATAAGATGTAGTTAAATGGGAAAGTAAATTTGTGATTCTCCTAATTGTTCCAGGTTATATGTCTCCTCACCCATCTCCTTTGGGAGCACCAGAACATGTGTCCAGCCCAATGTCTGGGGGGGGCCCAACTCCACCCCACATGCCACCAAGTCAACCAGGACCCATGATACCAGGAGATCCACAAGTCATGAGCCAACCCAGCAGAGGCCCTTCACCTTTTAGCCCTGTCCAGCTGCACCAGCTGCGGGCTCAGATTCTAGCTTACAAAATGTTAGCTAGAGGCCAGCCTTTACCTGAAAACCTGCAACTTGCTGTTCAAGGGAAGAGGACGTTGCCTGGGATTCAACAGCAACAGACTCCTGCTAACTACAGCAGACCACCTGGTAAGTAAATGCAGGCTGTGAAGCATGCGTCATATTCTGCCATCAGTTCCACCAGTGCAAAACTGTCAGTATCGTTGGTGCTGTGTGCATGCAAGTAAGGGCCAACTTCTGGCCTCAGTATGAACAACGAGCTTCAGCTTTATGTAAGTTGGACATAGGGCTCGGTTACGCTGGAACTTTGTAGCACTATAAAGCCTCCAGGATCGCTATAACTCCCTGCCCGTCCACACTGGCAAGGCATGTATTGTGCTATAAACCCACAGTTATACCGCTCCTGGTAATCCTTCCTTCCTTGAGGAATACGCAAGTGTGAATGGGGATTAAGATTACTACGATATAAGTGATCTCTGGCAACGCCTCTTGAGCCATTTAAGGCAATTGATGTCTCTTCATTAGTTTTGAACTCGGCTGGAGGAATGCGGAAGTACCTTTTCAAAGTTTCTCTCTTAACTCAGCAGATAAGCAATGCAAATGTTTACGGAGTGAGCCTGTGTGACGGAGAAAACTAGCAGGCTCTGAATTTCAAAGGACACCCACTGACAAGACTCTCAGCCCATAGAAAATCCCCTCGTTCTCTCCATCCGCATACACACAACATGTTCCCCCTCATCCGAAAAGCACGTTGCACCCAGCTGAATGCTGGGATAGCTCCCCATAAGACACCAACCCCTGTGCCACTGCAAGTGCCGCAAATGTGGCCATGCCAGGACACACTATAGCGCTATACCTATTGCTGTATATGGGGACAGCTATAACCAAAAGCGCTATAATCCTGTAAGTGTAACCATGCCCTAAGAGTGATACAAAACCACTGCATTAAAAACACACTGTAAACTTGAAATCCAGTTAATTAAAAAAATTGAGACAAAAGTATTTTTATGACTTTCAACTGTCCTGTGTACCCCCTACCTTTTTTTGTGGTGGTTAAAAAAAAATAATCACATTTTTACTATTCACTTTTACGTGCTTATATTCCACCTTTATTGATGTACATAAAAACTGACTAACAAAAAAACAGGAGAAACTGACTCTATAAGGGAAACAGTGAAACTGGCTATATGCAGAGTACAGAGAAAGGCACCAAGTAAACTGAAAAATATAAACATTTTTTTCTTTTTTTTGTCATAGTGATCTTCGATGTTGCAAGCAACATAGTAGGTAAACACTTTTTAGACAAGCGTGCTTTTTTTATTCTTAAACTGTGAACCTTTAAACACACTTACTACAGAAAAACCCTTTGCATTTTCTGAACAGGTCTTTGCTTAAAACTCCTCAAGTTTCGTGTGTGTTTTGTTTTGTTTTGTTTGTAATTCACATACAGAAAAAATGTTTGGTGATGGTCCATTATCACCACCCTTCCCATCCTCATCCCCTGGAAAAAAAGTTTATCCATCCAAGTTTATGTACATTTTTTCATAATAGATGTATCCTTAAGGAAGTAATCTGTATGTATTTTTAGCTGTTCATCACTTTTTGGGTTTAGAAGTCTTTAAGACTTGATGCCTTATGAAAAAGAAAATACCAAATTATTTAGAGACAGTTTTAAATATTATTTATCTATTGTTTTTGTGTCTCTCTCTTATTACTAGGGGCTATGAAAACTTAATCTTTGTTTTTAACAGTTAATCTTCTCCTGCATTACCTACCTTAAGAAGTAATCCTCTGTTGGTGACATCATAGTATCTACCAAACAGAGGATTATGATTTTAAGCAGGGAATAAGTAGCAAGAACAGATTTCAAAATATGCAAATATTTTAAAGAGTTAAAGATTTCCATGAACTAGCTGTGGATGAAATATGTTCCTGTTTGCCTTAAGTGCTAGTCATGTAAAACTGATTCCAAATAATTTTTCTTTAGTTAAAAATTGGGGGTTAAAATGATTCTATTTTTCTTGTTAATAACAATTTTAATAACACTTCTGGCTACTTTATTTCAGTGCACATCGCTTTGTCTTTTTTTAGTAGATTTGATTTAAATGCACTTCATGATATTTATTTTTCATACAGCAGAATCCACTTAAATCTGTATTTGCATATATAGACTTGTGTGCCAGAAAGTGGAGTGATTTCTGAATGCATAGAAATGCTGTATATTTTAATATGTTTCTTTCCTCTGTTGAGTTGCAGGTATTGGGGTGCATTCAATTACTGGTCCCCCAACTGGGCCAGCACCTGCTTCAGGAGTGCCAGGACATGCAGCTGCCATGACCCCTAAACCTTGGGCAGAAGGTAGAGGAGAGTACAACCGTGATTTTGTACTACACAGTTAAGGTTAAACTGTGTAGGCAGGGCTTTGGGAGTAGGGACCGGAAAGGAAGTGGGGAGATAAAAGGCATAAAGAAGAAATAGTGTAACCTTTACTTTGCCTCACACACAAATCTCTAGGAGTGTCCTACAAATGATCAGAGCGTGAATGACTTGGGCAGATGAAATTATTGTTGCTGTTAGGCAGCCTGAACCTGAAGCCCCTCAGAACAAAATATATAAGCTGTTTGAGGGACAAGCATAAAACCTAATAAATAGGTAGTTACATTCTGAGCATGCTTAATTGCAGCAAGCTGTTCTGACCATTTTTCTGGCTACTGTAAACAAAAGTTTTCACACAATGGATAAAATTAGGCTTGCTTTTTTAAAAAATGTACTATATTTTAAAGTAGAAGTTAGTCTTCAAGGATTAGAGAACAATGTACATTGTTCTGCTAGATAATCTTTATAATCTGATCTTCTGGAAATACATTTAAAAACTGTTGTGGGTTTTTTTGTCCCCCTCCCACTTGAAAATGGAGTAAAAGAAGGTGATGGGATGAAAATATCAGTTTAACAGTAAATGTTCTTTTGTCTGGAACATTTTTGTTCAAAGATTACATGGGTGTTTTTTTAATGCAGACACTGATATGGAACAGATTTCTCCTGTTAAAAAGGTCCTTATTCTGTGTCAATACTTAAAGAGAATTCAATCTTGGAGGAAATGGGGACTAAATGATGGTTCACTATCTTAAAAAGAAATGTCATCAGATGACACTTATCGCTCTCTGTAAAAAAAGAGACAAAATACCGCTGTCTAATCAGTTGTATCATTACATTCCCTTGAGTGCTCCAACAAACTGTGCTCTGAAGATGAGCCATCTTCTCCAGGTGGGTTTCGGAGCCTGGATCTGAAGTAAACTGATCCTGGGATTGAGGCCAGATTCTGAGATTGTGTCTCATCAACTGAATTATTATACGCCAACCCCTGCACCCTTTCAAAAAAATATCGCGACTGCTTTATTGTTGCAGATATCTGTTGTTTTCAATGTCTCTCTCCCACGTCTCCATCAAATCAGTAACTATTCATCCAGGCACAGAGGGCACCAGCACTTCCCTATCCATATCTATTAGATGCTACTTTCCTGCTAAGTGATGCATTAAACTTTTGAAAGAAGGAGAGTCCTACAGCTTAAAAGAAAAATCAAGCACCAAATACTTGAAATATTTATTTACTTATATTACAATCTTAATCTGGGGTAGTGTGTGGTTTTTTAAAAAAATGTAATTTTACAAGTAAATTAAAATATTGTAAAGTATATACAAGTGTGTATTTTTGTTAATTTTGAAAGTTTGCCTCAGGTGCCTAGCTGCAGAGTTTTTGTGTTCAAAATAAAGCTGCTCTGTTTTTCACGTGGCCACATTACTTGTTTTGCAGGTCAAGGCCCAGATATGAATGTTGCCAGTACCCCACAAAAGCTTGCCGTACCACCTCCTAGTGGAAGGCCTTCACCTGCCCCTGCTGCTGCTCAACCTTCTGCAGCCATGCCTGGTCCTTCTGTACCACAGCCAACACCTGGACAGCCTTCGCCTATCGTCCAGCTGCAGCAAAAACAGAACCGTATCAGCCCCATCCAGAAGCCACAAGGCTTGGATCCGGTTGAAATACTCCAGGAGCGTGAATACAGGTAAAGAGGGATATATATGAGACTTACAACACCGAAACGTGATTTAAGACAAAAGACAACCGGTGCAGACAGACCAACATACAGGGGAATACAAGGAAACAATGTGACAGTATTGGTCAACATGTTAGGCAGGTGGAATATGAAATGTTTAGCAGCACTGTGCTAGGAAGGGGAGCTAGTGAGTGGGTCAGATGTCCACAATAAAATTATTTGGTTTCTAATGTTCTGCTTAGAAGAGACCATTACAGTGTAGGAAACTTAGTTTAATCCAGAATGTCATAACTCCTCTTTTGTGATGCAGTTACAGGATTTCTTTGTTCCAATCTTTATTTTCTGAGATCAATGATCAAATAGCCCTGTTTTGGTGGGCAAGGCTAGTGTGATTAAAGTACCCTAAGCAAAACTAGAAAATAGTGCAGAGATGGGGGCGGTTTTACCTAGGAATACTCTGCAGAGGACAATATCTGGCATGATTCTGCATCATTGCATCTTAACTGCCTTGAAGGGTGTTTAGAGGTACTTCAGTATGCTGTATGTAAGCTTGTAAGACAGAACTGCCCTGTCAGCTAAGAGTTATGGTGCTGTTCAAAGATATACTTAGTATCTGTAGTACTTTGCATTATATGACACACTTGTAATGATGCTAAGCAAAAAGTATCTTGCTAATGATTAAGAACAGGCCTAACAGTACACTCTATACTGCTTTTGAAACTGTTTTTTCAGGTCCTGATCCAGCAAAACAATCAAGCTTTCGCTTAAATTAAGTGTGCAATTAGGTGCTTTGCTGGATTGAGTCCCTAGTCACTAGCATCATTTTTACCTTAACTTGGAACGACCTTACCTGTTTCATTGTGTGGGGTTATTGTAGTGTAACGGCATTTTCAGAAAACATATATGTATACAAAGCTTAGTACAATTTAACTTTTGTTCTTATGGACGGGATGTAGTTATGACATGAGCCAGGAATCCTGTGGGCTAGGGCCACACACACGTGATGGTAACTGCTTCTTCTCTTCGAACCCTGCTTTTTTCAGGAGCAAAGATTGCTACTTGTGCCAGATTGTATGGTTTAGGGATCTATACAAAGGGGGACCTACAGGAGATCTCATTGCTATTATTTTTCCTGACTTAATTGAGGATTTGAATGTGGATCTCTTAGCAGCGCATTAACAGACCTTGTCTACCTGGAGGCTAATGTCTAGTGTTATTTGGATTCAAACCATGCCTTTAAGACTCTGGCCTGTCTTGAAGGTGCTGCGTAGTCACACAACCCCAATAGGACCTCAGAGAGGCATTGTGCTTTGCCCCAGCGTGCATGGGAAGACATGAAGGGAGTGGTATGCATTCGTCACAGCTAGTCAACAGTATTGGCTGGTACAAGCTCAGAAGCGGAGGGTGTGACCCCATTGTCCCCCATTCATTGTCTTTGGGGTGGTTAGTAGTTGTAGTTCCACTCCGTTTTTAAGCTTGGAGTGCAAGGAATATGACTGCGACTAGTCCTCATGCAAGGGGTAGAAGAGTGTGTGAGGAACCTTGAACAACTATTTCATCTTATTCATTGTAAGGCTGCTTGGTTTGATAGACCCTCACTTTGTATCTTTTGGGCAAGCTGCAAAGACATATTGTATAGGTTTTGGGAGAGGGCTGAGGGTATGATGCCCTGAAAGAGGAGAGATTAGAAAGGGTGTTTATTTGTTTTTTGTTGGTGGGTGGCAGGCTTGCTGTTTTTTTTGTTTTTTTCCCCCCCTTTTTCCTTCTTCAATGCTGTTGAGGGTTTGGTTTTGTTGTAGTAAATTTGTTGGTAAATTTGATATCATTAGATAAAGTGTACGTGCCTTTTTGCACAATGAGAGCAGGACATGACAGCTATAGTTTAAAGTGATATAAGCATTCCCATTCTCAGAATCCATCATAGTTGCTGATATGTCTCTGAAATGCTCAGGTATTTAGTTTGGTCTGTGCGTGAAGTTTAAAAGTTTTGTAACTGTTTAAGTAAAAACCAGTTCATCCATCTTTTTTTGGTAATAAGAGAATGGAAAAGACTTTCCTCATCATAAAAAAAGATTCTCAACACTTCTTTATCGGTTTTATATTCCAGACATCGAGTACCAAAACTTAAAATTTGACATATAGCCCTCATTGTAAAAAAGTATCAGACTGTTTCAATTGAACATAAGAACAACCATACCGGGTCAGACCAAAGGTCCATCTAGCCCAGTAACCTGTCTTCTGACAGTGCCCAATGTCAGGTGCCTCAGAAGGAATGAACAGAACAGGTAATCATCCAGTGATCCATCCCCTGTCACCCATTCCTAGCTTCTGGAAAACAGAAGCTAGGGGCACTATCCCTGCCTATCCTGGCTAATAGCCATCGTTGGACCTATCTAGTTCTTTTTTTGAACGCTGTTATAGTCTTGGCCTTCACAACAGCCTCCGTCAAGAAGTTCCACAGGTTGACTGTACATTGTGTGAAGAAATACTTCCTTTTGTTTGTTTTAAATCTGCTGCCTATTCATTTCTTGTGTTATGAGAAGGAGTAAATAACACTTTCTTATTTACTTTCTCCACACCAGTCACGATTTTATAGACTTCTGTCATATCCCCCTTAGTTGTTTCATTTCCAGCCTGAAAAGTCCCAGTCTTAGTAATCTCTCCTCATATGGCAGACGCTCCATACCGCTAATCATTTTTGTTTCCCTTTTCTGAACCTTTTCCAATTTCAATATATCTTTTGTGAGATGGGGGGACCACATCTGCACGCAGTATTCAAGATGTGGGCATGCCATGGATTTATATAGAGGCAATATGATATTTTCTGTCTTCTTATCTATCCCAGGGGTCAGCAGGCTATGGCACACATGCCAAAGGTGGCACGCAAGCTGATTTTTGGTCAGCCCACCGCAGATCTGGGGTTCTGACTGCTGGCCACTTGCCAACTGGAGTCCTGGCCCCCATCCCCACTCAGTGCTGGCAGCGAGCTGAGCAGAACTGGCAGCTGGGAGCCCACAGCGGCAGCAGGCTGGGTGGCTGAGCCTGCTGCCGGTCTGGGATTCTGGAAGAAGGCTCCTGCCAGCCGCGGTCTCGGCCACTGGCCCTGCTCAGCCCACTTCACCCAGGCCAGCAGTGGGCTGAGTGGGTCGGCAGCCGGGACCTTGGCTGGCAGCAGAGATGCCCGGCTTCCCCAGGGAGCAATATAAAGCAGTGGCTGGAGCCCCAGGTCCTTTAAATTGCCACCAGCGCCCCACTGCTGGAGCCTTGCAGTAGTGCCAGCGGGGCTCCGGCAGCTATTTAAAGAGTCCAGGACTCCTGCAGCTTCTACTGCCCTAGCCCTTTAAATAGCTGCCGGAGCCCCGGGGAAGTGGCAGCTATTTAAAGGGCCGGGGTGGTAGAAGCAGTGGGAGCCCTGGGATCTTTAAACAGACCCCGGAGCCCTGCTGCTACTCCAGGACTCTGGGGGCTATTTAAATGGCCCAGGGATCCCGTTTCATAGAGTTATACTGTTTCTGTTTCATAGAGATTTATACAGTTTGGGTGAGTCGTGCCATACACAGGATAAACCTTATTATTGGTATTTGTCCGCACTGTGTCTGAAGACTGAGTTGTAAGGGAAGAACTCCTTGATATCATGTCCCTAAAGGACAGTATGCATGGAGGAGATCCAAAGGAGGTGTTGATGTTGGTAGTTGTGAAATACCACTTCCCTTACCGAAGCTCACCACCATTGCAACAGACAGGGCTCCGTCCATGTGGGGATCCGCAAATGGATTAGTAGGGCTTTGATATTAAATCAAATATTTAAAAAAATTAGAAAATTTGTTAGAAAAAATAGGTGTGGTACGATTGTATATACTGAATTGCACATATATCACAATTTGAAGTAAAAAATCATTTTACAAATGTTTTATAGCAAGTAATTAGTTTTACATCGCTTCTGTAGCACAGACTAAGTATATTGTTTAGGGAAATTTTACATATGCAATTTATTTTAATACTAAATCTGAAAAAGGTAACAAAATATACTGAGCAAAAAACTTTTCCCCTTTTTAAACTAGTGTTACAATCCATATTTATCAACTATATTTATATATAAATACTACACTACAGCTGATTATTAATTAACCTGGAGTATATAACACATCAAGTGTACGAGTCCAAGAGAATATTTGCCTACCTATGCAAGCAGGGTATCAAAGAGTGTTCCTATACTGCATGTCTTCTGAGTGATCACTGCAGGAATTTCTCCAATTGAACAGAGCATCAAAGCATTCCTGAATTTTGGACATTTCATTGTATTATTCAGTGGGAGCAACTGGTATCTAAAAATCTCAGATTTGATCGTGTCATGAAATCTGTCTTGAACATTGTGAAATTCAGTCTCTCAAATGCACTCAATCACAGACAGTTTCAAAATGTAATTGAAGAACTGGATGAAGACGACGTCCCTGCCAATTTGCCATTTCACTGCGCAGTTTGATGGCTCTCGAGAGGTAAAGTTATTTCCCATTTTTTTTGAGCTCTTGGAACCAGTAAAATTGTTTATGGAGGAAAAGCACACAATATACCCTGAGCTTACAGATCCTGGATGAGTTCTAAACTTGGCATTTCTTGCAGACATGATGCTGCATTTGGATAAACTAAACATGGACTTACAAGGTAAATTCCGGTTGCTGTCGGATCTAGTGCAAGGTGTATTTGCATTCATGAACAAACTGTAGTTGTTTCCCAGACAAATGCTTGAGGGAGAGCCAACACACTTTCCCTAAATGTCACAGCTTCGAGCCAGATCAAAAGAAGACGCAGCAGAACCCCTAAAATGGAGCACAACTAGGTATGTGAGCGTGATTAAAGATCTTAAGCACAGTTTTGAGGAAAGATTCCAAGAATTGTCACAGAAAAGACCTCAAATCAGACTTCTGATTGACCCTTTTAGTGCTGAAGCTGATTGTCTGAAGCTGCTTTTAGTCACTGACGAAGCAACATCCCAGATGGAAATAATAGAACGTTTGGAAGATGACAGATTGAAATCTGTTCAGAAGACGGGGGGGACCCTTACTTTCTGGAAATCTGTACCAAAGGATAAATACCCCAACATTAGTCGGCCACTTAAGAGAATTGCTGCATGTGAGCACAGCTGAACACAAACCAGACTTCAAGGGAATTGTTGAAAGCAAAGATTGCCAGAAGTCCCACTAAGTAAAAGATTAAGTTGTTATAGTTAACTATACATTATAAATATATAATAAATATACATGATCAATGTATATAATGATTATGTGCATGTATATATATATCTATACACACCTATACATATATAATCAGTGGATATTACTGTGGCTCTTTGGCAATGTACATTGGTAAATTCTGGTTTCTTCTCTGGCTCAGGTTGGCCACCTCTGATATTAAGGTCACTATTACCAAGCAGTTCAGCTATATTCTCCTCTTGAAACAGATCTTGTGCTCCACTTAGGGCTAAACCAAAAATTACCTCTCCTCTTGTGGGTTCCAGAACTAGCTGCTCCACGGAGCAGTTATTTAAGGTGTCAATCAACTTTATCTCTGCATCCCATCCTGAGGTGACATGTACCCAGTCAATATGTGGATGGTTGAAATCCCCCATTATTAATGAGTTTTTTTATTTTAATAGCCTCTCTTATATCCCTGAGCATTTCATAGTCACTATCACCATCCTGGTTAGGTGGTTGGTAATATATCCCTACTGGATATGTGCCTGTGGTGTAACCAAGTTATAAGCTTTGAAAATTGCCTATTGTGTATATGTAGTAGCCTCAGGTGCAGGCTCTCCTTGCTTAGGTTGTGAAGTGTAACATTAAGGAATGTCATACTGCACAGGCATGCATGGCTAATGTAACTGCCTAGTGAAAAGTGACCTGAAAGTATGCGTGGAGAGTGCACCTCAGCATATGTGCACCCTGTAAAAAGTTGATGGAGTGCTTTTGCAGACCTCCCAAGTTGCACAAGATAAGATATGTACTGCTGTGCACATCTCTTTCTTGACTTGAGTGATTAACTGTGCAGTCTTCCTTTTATGGATGTTGTAAACATGAAACATTCCTTTAATATTTGCTGTTACATTGAAGAAATGCATCTAATCTGCTCAGTGACTGCAATTCCTCTGTCTTGGACTTCCTTTCAAGTAGGAAGCTATACAGTGGATTTGACAGTTCCTCAAAGTAGGCACTTAAAGGTGCAGCGTCGCATTCTTCTCCATTAGCCATTTGTTAAATGGACCACTACAGATGGAGGAGCAGAAATAGATCCATTAACATATTGTTGAGACTGAAGAAGCCTTGAAACTGATGACATGTCAATGGGAGACTTTCTACTTTGAATAGATTTCCCCCTTACTCCCCCTCCCCCAAAGCACCACATTTTGACATTAAAAAGCTCTGGCTTAAATTAACAAAAAAGCAAGAAAATTTAGACTTGATGTTGCCCCTGAATTCACGTGGTTGTGCCTACCAGCCCTTGCAGCGTATGTTGCTGTGAGATGAAATTAGGGGTATAATTGTTGTTAATCCCTATGTGACTAATGGTAGATTAAAAGAAACTTGGATATTTAAAATACCCATTGCTATACAAAGTTTAAATTACTACCATGCGTTGAGCTGTTAAATTTGCTGTGCCACTTGAAATATGGCCAAAGTGGTAAATTCATGACATGCTTTTATGAAACTCCATTTTAATACTTTCTTGGAAATAAAGTGCTGCTTTAATTTTATTGAATATGTCTAAAACTAATAATGTGTAGTGTAATTTAATGTTATTCCACTAGGTGGAATGGCTCTCCTCCCCAGCAGCATTAATTACAAAAAATGGCACTTTCCAGCATCTTAATTTATGATCACTGCAAACTATGTCAGTTGATTCCTTTTATTATCTGAAAAGGGGTCTCCCTTTTACAAAGCTTTCTTGCTTGCTGCCTGGCATCCATTTCATACGGCCTGCAGTGCTCTGGCACAATTTCCGCAGTTACCCTCAATTGGTGAGGGAGAGGTAAGTATCACCTACTTTGTAAGGAGATTTCTATCTGAGTTCATAATGCGAAAACCATGTTCTGTATAGATCAGTGATGGCAAACCTTTTTGAGCCCGAGTGCCCAAACTGCAAACCAAAACGACTTGTTTTTTTCAAAGTGCCAACACTGCAATTAAACCTAAATAACGAGGTTTTAGTTTAGAAAAAACAATTCATACAGTTTTTCAAACTAATTAACAGCTTTTGTTTAAAAAGAAAAACACAGTAACAGAGCTTTCCATTAAACATTTTTTTTTAATTTAAAAAAACAAAAAAACAAAAAAAAAACAACTGTACACCCCCCCCAACTGACCCACTCAGCCCGGTCTCTCCCCCCAAAACCTCCTTTCCTCCAACCCCCCCCAACTGACCCACCCAGCCAGGTCTCTCCCCCCCAAACCTCCTTTCCTCCAACCCCCCCCCAAATGACCCACCCAGCCAGGTCTCTCCCCCCCAAACCTCCTTTCCTCCAACCCCCCCCCAACTGACCCACCCAGCCAGGTCTCTCCCCCCCAAACCTCCTTTCCTCCAACCCCCCCCAACTGACCCACCCAGCCAGGTCTCTCCCCCCCAAACCTCCTTTCCTCCAACCCCCCCCCCAACTGACCCACCCAGCCAGGTCTCTCCCCCCCAAACCTCCTTTCCTCCAACCCCCCCCAACTGACCCACCCAGCCAGGTCTCTCCCCCCAAACCTCCTTTCCTCCAACCCCCCCCCCCCCAACTGACCCACCCAGCCCGGTCTCTCCCCCACACCGCTTACCCCCGCTCCCAGCCCAGCCTTCCCCCAACACCCCCTTGCACACCGCTTACTCCCCCCCCCCCCCCGCGCTTACTTGTTCGCTGGGTCACGCTGCTGTGACCCGACTCCAGCGAGGGAAGGAGAGGAGCGACACGCCCCCCAGCCTCGCGGTCACAGCAGCGCCGCGCCACACCGCCTCCCCCGCCCCCCAGCCTCGCGGTCAGAGAGCGCCGCGCCACACCACCTCCCCCGCCCCCCAGCCTCGCGGACAGAGAGCGCCGCGCCGCGCCACACCGCCTCCCCCGCCCCGCGGACAGAGAGCGCCGCGCGAGCCAGATGACAGGCTCAAAAGAGCCACATCTGGCTCGCGAGCGGCGTGCCCACAGAGACGGCTCGGCGTGCCGGCAGTGGCACGCGTGCCACGGGTTCGCCATCACTGGTATAGATGAAGATAAAAAGCTGAACTTCAGAGATTAATTAAATGTATCCTTTAAATAGGGTTAGTAAGTCCTTCAAGCACTTGAAAAAGGCTTTTTTCTTCTTGACCTTCTATTATCAATGAATGAGTTAATAGCCTTTAGCATTTTCCCCTGAAGAGAGGAATAGTCCAACATATTTTTATCAGTTTGAAGGATTAGAAAATGAGCATGGTCCAGAAAAGTCTAAGTGTTAAATGCATTTGCTTTAGGTGAAAACTGGCTATCATAATTTTTTTTACAAGTTAATATTGCTATACATGGAAAAATAATTACCAGCAAACTACCACTATTTATTTTTTTCTTCTTTTTTTCTTCACTGTTCCTACATGTTGGGAAAGGACCTGGGTATCATTGTGAACAGCTCAGTGAAAATTTCTTAAGCTTCACCACATTAAGCAGATGATGTTAGAATATTTAAAAAATGGGATAGAAAATTATTCTGAAAATATTATAATACAGTACCATTAATTTATATAATGGCACATCTTATCTGGAATAAGTTCAGTTCTGTTCAACCTATAAATATTTAGAACATATCAAAATAGGATCAGACCCAGAGAGCAACAAAGAAAGTGATCAGCAAATGTCCAAAGAGCCACTACCACCTCCTTTACATCTAGGATGCAGCTAACAAGCTAGACCTGGCAGAAAGAATTGGTCTGAATCAATGAGCGTCTCACTACAGTTCCAACAACCTGGTCACAGAGAAAGTCAACAGAGAAACCCTGCCAACCTATTGCAGTTAATCAAAATCATTAGCAATATGTAGTATATATGACGGTAAATCCGTGTTTTTTCGTTCACTCTCTCACGTAATGCAAGAACATGGGACAGTCAATGCAGCTAAAAGAGAACAGATTTAAAATTAATACAAGAAAATAAATTATACGTGATTGTTCCCCTCTATTCTACATTGGTGAGGCCTCATCTGGAGTACTGTGTCCAATTTTGGGGCCCACACTACAAGAAGGATGTGGAAAAATTGGAAAGAGTCCAGAGAAGGGCAACAAAAATGATTAGGGGCCTGGAGCGCATGACTTATGAGGAGAGGCCGAGAGAACTGGGATTGTTTAGTCTACAGAAGAGAAGACTGAGGGGAGATTTGATAGCTGCTTTCAACTGAAAGGGGGTTCTAAAGAGGATGGATCTAGACTGTTCTCAGTGGTAGCAGATGACCGAACAAGGAGTGATGATCTCAAGTTGCAGTTGGGAAGGTTTAGATTGGATATTAGGAAAAACTTTTTCACTAGGAGGGTGGTCAAGCATTGGAATGGGTTACCTAGGGAGGTGGTAGAATCACCTTCCTTAGAGGTTTTTTAGGTCAGGCTTGATAAAGCCCTGGCTGGAATTGTTTAGTTGGGGATTGGTCCTGCTTTAAGCAGGGGATTGGACTAGATGACCTCCAGAGGTCCCTTCCCACCCTAATATTCTATGATTCTATGATATGATATGATATGATATATATAAAAACACCACCCAAAATACAAACAGACAAACAAAAAGCCACCAAGAAATCCCCAGCCTATGGAATTCATTTCCACAAAATATCAGTAAGGCCAAGAACTTAGTGGGATGCAAGAATATGAAGATGGTATGGATAATGCAAACATTCACAGTTACATTAGATAGGATTAGGTTTTTTTAAAAAATAAAATGTATGAGAGATATAAACTCTTTCTGAAACATCTGATACTGGCCACTTTTGGAAATGGGGTACTGGACTGGATGGACCACTTGTCTGATCCAATATGGTATTCCTTACTAAGTCAAAACAATAGCTTAGGGAGGTGTCATTGCACGCATAGCAGAAGTCATATTGACTCCAACGAGAGTAAGTTTTGGCTTTAACTATTTCATAGGTGATTGCCTCAGCAGAAACATTCCAGCTATTTTGGGACTGGGAGACTGAGAAAAATCATAGCTATGAACTGGACTCATCAGTCTGAGGATAACCACCAGGCATCTGTGAACATCTTAGAACTATAGACCTGGTCTACACTAGGACATTAGGTGAATATAATGATGCCATTCCAAGGTGTGAAAAATCTGCATTCCTTGGTGATGCAATTAAACTGACCTAAACCCTGGATTAGACAGCGTTAGGTCGATGGGAGAATTATCCCATCAACCTAGCTATCACCTCTTGGGGAGGTGGGTTACCGATACCCATCAACATAGGCACCATCTTCACTGAAGTTCTACAGTGCTGCAACAACACTGTTGCAGTGTTTTAAATATAGACAAGCCCTGAGTCTCTTTATTAATCTATCAGCTGCTGGTCTGTGTGGATGTGCAACAGTCAATCTAATTCTCCTTTATAAGGGCAGGAGGTAGGGAAGCCACTAGACTTGTCCAGTTTTTTTGCATCTCTAACAGCACTGAAATTCCCTCGCAGTCACCAAGTCCAGTTAGAGAGAGAGTTGTCCAAAATGTGGATTTTTGTAGTATCATATAGTTGAAAGAACAAAATCTCCCAGTGTTATTTTCTGAACAAATAACTCTCCTGTAGGAATCATAAACTTCTCCTTTGGACCTGAACAAATATCTGTTGCCGTTAATGGAATTCTTTCTTGCCAGAACAGTAACTCCTCTTGATTTACTGTTCAATCTGTATGAAAAACCTGACTGACCTAATTCTGCTTCAATTTTCTGTACTCTTGAGGACACTAAATGATTCTCCTGCAGTTATGCAGTATTACGTCCTTTTATTGTTTCAGGACGCTTCAAATCTTGTATCTCTTTATCAGACTACCTATTGCATCCTATTGATGTTGAGACAAAATATGTGGAGGACCAGTGCTTAAAATACAGATATTAAGCAGAAAAAAAAATATCAATGTTAAACTTACCTCTGAGTATGATCATTTCTGTATCTGGGAAATTCCAATATACTCTCTCTGAGAGGTTGACCCAGATATATCCATGTGCAATATGATTCCTAATTTTCCTTTGCAGCACCCAGCTTTTCCACCATCACTGTACTAACTGGTAACTTCTTTAAGGAATGTACCTGCAGTACAGTGATTGTGTACTGTACTTTGCACAGTGATTTTGCCCAGGCCACTTTAATGCCCTCAGTCAGCATTTGTATGATTCTAGTCCATTTCATATAGAAGCAGGTATTTTGGGGTCATCTTTGCTCTTGTATACCCCAGTAGCCTAACAGAGTACTTGTTATCAGGCCTTCCAAACTGAGACATTGCCCTCCTGTTGTAATGGACAGACTACCAGGATTAGTTCACTATACCACAGAAATGAAAGTGCAAGATTAATGGTCAGTGAACTCTGTGGATTGTGGTAATTTACTTTAACAAAACGTAAATTTAACACTAGTCCAGTGTTCAGGGCCCTCAAAATATCTCACTACTTCCCTATGTAATGTTAAAGTTCAATGATTGTCTGCCACTCTAATTTAACACAAGGTACAGCAAAGAGACTAGCTAAGATCTCTTAAAAGGATTTGTCAACAAAGAAATCTTCTCAGGTGACATATTTATGAATGGCAGTTTTATAGCATGATAACTCAGAACTATACCATTAATAGATTATTCATTCTGTAAATGCATTCTTCAACAGAGAATGAATTTGTATTCTCACTGTAACTATTTCCTTATTCAATAGTTTTTCCTTGTTTCCATTTTTATTTAATGTAGATATGTACATAGTGTTGTACAGTGCAACTATTATGTGATCAAAAAGAAAAAAGTAAGTGGATGGGAATTTACCGGTTTTTTTTTTTTTTTTGAATTAGCAAAATATTGCAATGTTTGGATTATATACACATCAGCAGAATATTTTTTCCTTAAAAACCTTTCATCCAAAAAATATATATACTGTATTTTGTTTATTTTTACTTCGCTCAAGTTTCATGGAAAATGGAGCCTGCAGAAAATTGACCTGTCAATATGTCCAGTCCTGCTCCCTTTGAAGTCTCTGGTAGAACTTGCACTGACTTTAGTGGCACCAGAATTGGAGCTAGAGTTTTGCCTTTTTACACCAGTGTGTCTGTAAAGTATTATGTGTGGGGCTGGTTGCACTGCCTATTATGCAGCTTGTAATCCAAAATATTTAACAACTGAACCACTTAGAATTCATTCAAAAATTCTTGCTGGTTATTGATTATAATCCATTTTCATTTAGTTGTAAGAATTCCATGGTTGAAATTACACTGAAGTTAGACCGCACTGTATTGGAAAAGTGCCTAATAGTCAATAGGGATATTAAACTACACGTACATTGTGTTTTTAAAAGTAGCATTTTGGGGTTCATGTTTGTCTGTCATTGACTGCCTGATCAAATATGCTGAGTTACAAGTAAAATGCCACTTTACAATGATTATATCACTACCATCACTACAAACTCAGTTTGGAATTTGGAAGTGAAGCTGTGTTCTTTCTGGCCTGTGCACCATAGCTGGTCTTAAGAGTTTGCAACTGGAAATTAATTCTGTGGGGGCTGAGAGAGCTGGAATAGAATAGAATTGCCAATGTATTGGCAATAGACATTTATGAAAGTACTGAGTTGCACTCTAATAGCTTTGCAATGCCAACAGTTTGTTTAATGAATAAAGAAAGTGAAAACTTAAACTTTGTCAGTAAAATAAGCATCGTAGGATTTTGATCACAAACAAGAAACAGTTCTGCTAAATAAGAATGTTCCATTCCTACACAATCACTGCTCTGACTGCAATCACACTTTAAAGAGACCTAAAATAATACCCAATCATTTTATAACATTTTTTCTTTGTGCTTAACAAAACTGGCCTGCAAACACAAAATTCTTGAAAGCATGAGTAGAATAAATGTGCTGAGTTGCTGCTCCCATACAACTAGTTGCTAAAATTAAAGGGAGGAGGGAAGAAAGAGAATATTGCTGCAGAGTAAATAGAAGTCTGATTTTCTCTCCATTCCTAGAAGTGCATGTTAATTCAGAATAGATGGGTATTAGAAATTGACGGTGTGTCTGAGAACTATTGCTGATGTTACCATATAATATTGATCACTACTGACAGATCTCTCCTGATATCTTTTCCACATCCTTCCTTATCTTAGACTTCAGGCTAGAATTGCTCACAGAATCCAGGAACTGGAGAATTTACCTGGCTCTCTGCCTCCTGATCTGCGAACCAAAGCTACAGTCGAGCTGAAGGCACTTAGGTTACTGAATTTTCAGCGCCAGGTAATGCCTTTTGCTGAAGGGAAAGTTTTTGCAGTGATCACAATCAAAAGTGATCTTTCTTCAGCACAGGATGTATTGGCAATAGACATTTATGAAAGTACTGAGTTTAAAGAGGAATGTCAATATTTGAACAAACTTAACTGGAAAACGCTATTTGTAGAAACATTAAACTTACATGATCAGTATCTTGTTTCCTTTATTAATGAAAATGCATGTGGTCTCTCTCTCTCCCCCACCCCCTCTTTTTCCCTCCCCACCTTCTGTTTAATACTGCTGTGGAGTCCTTCAAATCCAAATGTATGATCTAGTCCTTCAGGGAGATCCTGGGGATGGTACAAACTGAGATAAAAAAGGAGGACAGGATAGGCTAAAAGTCCACAACCCTTTGTTCAAATACAGATACAAATCACAATAGATGTCTCTTTTCTGATAGTCTCAAAACCTAGTGGGTCAATTTTTTTCTAAGAACCAGTTGCATGTTCTCAGTGATATGTGTGTGTGTTTGTTGTGTGTTCCTCAGTGACCCCTATTTTCAAAAGGCCTGTGGTAATGTGCAGTGTGTACAGCGAGGCCCAACAGGATATAAGTTTGCTCAGATCTTAGGTGCAGACATGGCATAAGAATTTTGCAAAGGGGCTTTGCTGTGCCAGACTTCCTAGACCCTTGCCATTTGGCTCTCCCAGCTCACCTGAGAGCAGCAGGGATGTCATTTGGCTGCTCCTGCCCCTGCCCCTGTTGGGCAGGCAAAATGGGTTCCAAGAAGAAATCTTTGGGACTAATACAATTTAGTAGTACGTGTACCATGCTTAGTGCATCCTCCTCCCCACTGCCTTAGTGATTCCTTTATGGTAGGGCCTTGTCTGAGGCCAGTTCTCAGAAGCAGCATGCAATTCATCCTGTGCATTTAGAATTGTGTGGCTGTGCCTCTCTCAGCCGTAGTAATTCCCTGCTGCTTCTGGTATCCCCCTATCTGATGTTGACAATGAATGTCCTGTGGATGTGTGTGTGGTCAACCGAGTTCAACATCAGATTTAAAACAGCACACAGCTCATCTTGTTCTACCATACTTTGTTAAAATGGATTTTCATCTTCCATGCCAGCAGGACAATCATTTTCAACAGCAGCTTGTGGGGGAGAAAGGAGTGTGACATCTGCCATGTTTGACCCCTGATGTCAGACAAAGGGAGAAGCAAGATTAAAGAGCTCATGAAAAGTTTTCCTTCGTATGCTTTATTGATGACTAAAATGGTTCTTCTGTGTGTGCAGAATGGTGGGTTTTTTAAGTTTGTCTCTTTTTCCTGGTAGCTAAGACAAGAGGTGGTGGCCTGCATGCGCCGTGACACAACACTGGAGACAGCACTGAACTCCAAAGCCTACAAGCGCAGCAAGCGCCAAACTCTGAGGGAAGCCCGCATGACAGAAAAACTTGAAAAACAGCAGAAAATAGAACAGGAGAGAAAACGGAGACAGAAGCACCAGGTATTTTAATCTCCACTATTCCAAAATTAATGTATTCCAGATACAGAGAAATGCCATTGAGATGTGTTACACCTTGGTTTGCTTGGCGAGCTATCACCATTTTATATATAGGAATCCCAGAATACAAAGAGACGACAGAGGCCATACCGTAAGCAAGCGGAAGAGTCCAGAATTTAAGTATTCCTAGTTTGAAATCCTGTGTTCTGTCACACTACAATGTCTCAACTGATTTATTATTTTCTTTCTCTAGGAATATCTCAACAGCATATTGCAGCATGCTAAAGATTTTAAAGAATACCACCGGTCAGTGGCTGGGAAAATTCAGAAACTTTCTAAAGCTGTGGCAACTTGGCATGCCAATACTGAGCGTGAGCAGAAGAAGGAAACTGAGCGAATTGAGAAAGAAAGAATGAGAAGACTGATGGTAAGGGGTCTTCTGATAAAAGGCCGACTCTGACATGCTCTATAGTAACAATTCTAATTATGTGAGTGTGGGGAGGTGGTAATGAGGTAGATTAAGATGTAGCATATTTGTTATCCTATTGGAAAGAGTTAGGAAAAACACGTATGTGGGCTCCCGAGGATTAGGAAGGCCACTTTGTAAGTTACTTTGTAATTAGGCATTGCTGATCAAACTTTGCTCTAAATACTGAATGTTGCACTCTTCAGATTTGACTGTCAAACAACCTGTTTGCTAAAATCAAATTCAGTATCTAATACCTGATGTATACTCTCAAGGATTCATATACTTCCTGTGCATGATAAGGGCTCTCTCATCAATTAGATTTTAACTAATATGAATCTAAACATACAACTAATTTCCCGGGTATGTGCTTTATAGTGATGGTAGTGACGCTATTTGTTTGACTTTGTACACTTTGAGCCATATTTACTTTTTGGTGGTTTCAAATAACATTTTTAACGATATTGCCACCCATGTGTATATTTGTCAAGCCTCATTACTAGTAATCTGCTCATGACAGTATAACTGCTGTTTTGTAGTCTCCATTAAATGATCTGATCTTTCTGATTTCATATTTCAGATGTTTTTTACAACATTGCGGGTATATTCCAAAGTTCATTAGTATATTCATCATATGAAGACCATGTATTTTTTTTCTAATCTTTTCCTTATAGTTCCAGTAACTACTTATGCCTTTATTTTTTTGCAGTATGCATCAGGAACTTAGTTTGATTATGATTTATGTGCTAAAGAATACATTTGCTGTGTAAATTATTTTTGTAGAACAATTAAAGGGAAAAGGGTTATTTCAGTGAGTAGCAGTAACTCTTTCTCCTCTCTTCAGATTGTTTCTTCTTGCCCACTCTGGATTTTTTAAAAATATACATATTTAAGCAATGATGATAAATACAGTATTTTCTAGGAATTAGTGAGTGTCCAAGAATGACACTAATTTCAGCTGACCATTAATCCCCAGATTTAGGGTCCAAAAAAAGCTAGCGGCAAGAGTATATTTCTTCTTCTCTCCCTCCTCCCCACCACCTCACAATAATACTACTCATAGTTTCCTTTGAGGGGAAAGTGTGATGGGACAGCTTCCCATGTGACTATCTCTTTTCAGAATGCTGTCAAACTGATTGGCAGGCATGTGTAGATTAGGAAAATAGTTTGTGCTTTAATAACATCTTAATTAACACATTTTAACAAAGATAATTGTATACCTTGCACCTAAAGTAGACAAGGCAAGTTGTGTTTAGCAGTGTGTTAGCTGGTCGTGGTTATCACCTTAGAATAGGCTATTTTTTTAAATATATATATATATATATTATTAGAAATCTAGTAACTTTGTGATCTAATTCTGTTTAACAATAGGATTCACTGAAGTCTACCAGCAGTAAATATAATGACCGGGAAACTAGTCATTCTCAATTTTCACAAGCATTTGTGTGACACACTTTCCGTAAGGCACAACACTAGTGAAAGAGCAAGTCTAATTTGGGTGCAGATGTAGGGCAAAACCTCAGTGCTCGTCCAAAGTCTGTCACTACCAACTATGAGAGCTGACTAGATTGGTTTTAAATCACTAAATGAAAAATACAAATGAAGGATTTGCCACGGAAAAGAACAAACCTTTTGGCCTTGAGGCCTTTCTCAAGGTTTATATTCCAGTTTACATTATAGAGATCCTTTAGACTAGCAGTAAGAAGAGATAATTGCCAGTAGTCTAGCTGTTCAAACTGTTGCCATGTTAATTATCAGAAATACAACATGTAGATGGAAAAAAGGTACTCTTGCTGTTTTGAAAACATTTTTACATCCTGAGGTGGATGAGCTGATGCCAGTCCGGGGTTTGTATGTTAGGAGCACATAGGTCCAAAGCCATTGGTAATAAGAGTGAGGGGCAGCATGCCATCTTGATGTACCTTCGGACATGCCCAGAACACTATTATCCACTTCTTGCCCCTGAGGCTATCTACCTGTGCACTGTGAGTTGTCATCTTTGTTTTCAAAGACAAATCAGATTTGCTGTCAGAGACGCTTCTGGTATTACTACCCCAGTGCCTACCAAATTAATTTGAATTCTTGTGAGGACATAACTGCATGTTGAGCACACTTGGGCTGTGTGTGCACTAGAGAGCCTGTGCTGGCATAGCTATACCGGCAGAGTTGCCTAGCATAGACCGAAGGAGTTCTGCTCGGTTAGGGAGACTGCCCCTAAATGACGTTAGCTAGACCAAGAGAGGCCCTCTTCTGTCAACCTTGCTGTGTCCATACTGGGGTTTTTGTCAGCACAGCTGTGTTGCCGGGGGTGTGGTTTTTTTCACATCTCTTACCCATAACTATATATATACGTTTAAGAGTCAGTCAGGCCTATACTATATAGTTATTTCACTCTCTCTTGAAATGTAGCCCAATTCATTGGAATGTTTGTTACCATTTTTATTGATCTTTTACCCTATATACCAAGAAGTTCATCTTTAAAAAACTAAATCTGTTTAAAGGTCTCTTCTCCCCTCCAAGACCATGTCTAGACTAGGAAAATGGTCATGTCTGAAAACATGCTAGCAGGAAATCCTCCTCCTAATTCATATTACTCAAAGATTATTATTTATATGGGGTGAGATTTCCAAAGGCACAAATCGGAATTAGACATCCCGCTCTCAATACCTTTCAACAGGAGCTGTGTACCTAACTGCACTTTGAGCCTCTGAAAATCTTCCCCTTTGCAGACTCTATAAGACTGAGAGTTTCCCAGGGCCTTCACTCATTCAGTTTATCAAAATGTATACATTTCTTCCCTTCCCTGTCCCATTTATTTCGTAGCAGGTCCTCAAGTTATCCTCCACCTCAAAAATGGGAGTCAGACATTCTGTAGTTCCAGTGCTAATGATGGTGGTTCTTCACTATAAGTGTTTATACCATGACTGTTGTTCTTTCTGTGTTGGTAGGCTGAAGATGAAGAAGGCTACCGTAAGCTGATTGACCAGAAGAAAGACAGACGTCTGGCATACTTGCTGCAGCAGACAGATGAGTATGTGGCCAACCTGACTAATCTGGTGTGGGAGCACAAGCAAGCACAAGCTGCCAAAGAAAAGAAAAAGAGGAGGAGAAGAAAGAAGGCAAGTAGAGAACTGAGCTACAACTAACACCTTTTCCCCTGCTTAATGTAACTATTGGTGGATAAGGCCAGAAGATCATCTTGTCTAATCTCCCACATAGCACAGGCCATAGAAATTCCCTAAAATAATTCCTTTTGAAATAGAGCACATTTTAGAAAAAACATTCAGTCTTGATTTAAAAATTGTCAGTGACAGAGAATTCACCGCAACCCTTGGTAAATTGTTCCAATAGTTAATTACTCTGATAGTTAAAATTATACACCTTATTTGCAGTCTGAATTTGTCTAGCTTGGGCTTCTAACCATTGGATTCTAACCAACTTTGCATTGGTCTTATGTATATGAGCTTGCTTGAAATTTTATAAACTGTGAACTTTGCAAACATTAAATGAGTATAAATTTTTGTTCCAGAAGTCTGGCATAAGAAATCATGTAGTTTATGCTATACAAATAATGAATTAGCTCTTTAAGTGTCAGTTTAATAATCAACATGAATAATTCCATAGATTGGAAGAGGGACAAAATTATAAAATTTCACTGGGTTATAAACTTGATTTATTGATAAACATTCAACATGCAAGAATTAGCCAACCTACTATCAATTAGTAATAAAGTGTATGTCTCTTAAATGCTGTAGATTGGGAAGGTGAAAGAAGGGCTATCTTATGCTAACAGAAATTGGTTCAGGAAAAGATATTACCTTACCCACCTTCTCTCTTGTAGTAACATAGGATTCGTCATCACAAACTACTAGACCATTGGGTGTAGGTGAATCAGGTGACCTGGCTTTAGCCATGGATAATGTGCTTCAGAGAGAGACTGAAAACACCAACATGAAGCACTTGCTAATTGTGCAGTGTTTCACCTAGAGGCACAAAAAGTGAACATTCCTTCTTTGCAGTCAGCCAATTTTCCCTCTGAATAGTCAGCTTGAACCTTCCAATTCTGAACTCAGCTCAGTCCTATACATAGTTGACAGAGCCAGTGGACAGAGAGCCAGAGAGAGATCATTTTGTTTATGCCCATTTTGTGCAAATAGATAGCCTGGAAATAGTGTTGTTTTCTATCTGCATTCTTACCATTTAGTATAAGCCTTTTTAAAATTCACTTTGGATGCTATGAAACAGGGGTAGGCAATCTATGGCACGCGTGCTGAAGGCGGCACGCAAGCTGATTTTCAGTGGCACTCACACTGCCCAGGTCCTGGCCACTGGTTCCGAGGGGCTCTGCATTTTAATTTAATTTTAAATGAAACTTGTTAAACATTTTAAAAATCTTATTTACTTTACATACAACAATAGTTTAGTTCTATATTATAGACTTCTAGAAAGAGACCTTCTAAAAACATTAAAATTTATTACTGGCACATGAAACTTTAAATTACAGTGAATAAATAAAAACTTGGCACACCACTTCTGAAAGGTTGCTGACCCCTGCAAAACGTTTCTTTGTTAGAGAGAGTATGGCTGGGAGTTAAGCAATATTATTTACTTAATAAAATAATTATGTGAGTGAAGTCATTAAATAATAGTTTGTTATTTTCTTGACCCCCTCAATTCCTTTCATGCCTTGAAGGATGGACAAGATGACCTAGGTCTTGTCTGTCTGTGATTCTCATAGTATGAGTCTGTTTAATATGAGAGAGAAGAAATAACTTTCAGAACTTTAATTCACTTGTTCTGCATAAACAAAGAGTTCTCCTGCTAATTTTCCTGGCAATTTTACCTTGCAGAATTTGAAATGCTTGCTTAGGTTTCTCCACGTAGAGTAAGAGCATGCTAAATACAGCAACAAGCACTAACATATAATAACTGGGCAATGTTAAGGACGACAGACCTCAAAAGTACCCTTTCCTCCCCTAGGCGCCCCTCCCCCCAAAAGTTAACTGTGCCTCTTTAAGAATATATTTGTAATACACAAAGGACCCACATCCCTCCAAAATGAGAAGGCAATAGCTTAATAAAAAATCTGATTTCAAAGTACTTGGCCTATAGTCATGGCAAGAGCAACATTTGATTTTAACACACCTAATTCTCCCTACACAGCATCAGTGTGCTTGGCTTGTAGGCTGGTAACATAATGTTCCCTAATGTTTCTGTTGACACTCATGTGTCATTTGTGTCTGTGAATGGATCTATTCCAGAATTTTCTTAGCGGAAGTCTGTGCTCAGATGAGAGCATCTTCTGGTGATATCAATGCATGCATAAATCTCTAATGCTGAAAAATCGTGTCCAGAGAGACCGTAAATACCCAATGCCATGTGTTTCTGTCCAGCTCAAAACATAAAGAAAATTAGCAGTAAAATTTTGTACTTTACCCTCATCATCTTCAGCCTCTTAATGCTAGTGAACTCTGCCATTAAGCCATTTTGCTCATCTGTCAAGAGAGAGATGAGTACTAATAAATAGGGCTGGGTTTGTGCTTTGATTTATAACTGTGATTTCATTTGTTACTTAAGTTTGACCCACAGCCACCCAGCAAGTTGTCATTGTGCTTCTCACCCATATACCTTGGATACCTCTGTTTTTGTATTACCTAATCAGTTGAAAATATGGTTTAATCAATTAAAAACATAATTAAGTGTTGCATTCTTACATTGGAGCAAGACAAGAGTCCTTTAGGCTTGCTCCCAAGGGTGAACACTGATGAAGTGGATGGTGTAGAAGTACTTCTCTTTTTTTAGCCTCACTATTTATAATTAACTAGCGAAAATATCCGGCGTTGCTCAGGTCCGTCGGAGGTGGGGAGGGGGCAGAGAGCTGAGCGAGTGTGGGGTCCGTTGGCGGGGGGAGGGGGCAGAGAGCAAACCTGACACCCCCACCTCACTTACCTCTCGACCAACCCCGACTCACATTTCATCCCCCCCACCCAAACCCAACACCCCCACCTCACCCCCCCCCCCGACCAAACCCGACACCCCTACCTCACTTACTGTCCGACCAAACCCAACTCGGGTCTGTCGGAGGTGGGGAGGGGCAGAGAGCTGAGCGAGTGCGGGGTCCGTTAGAGGGGGCAGAGAGCTGAGTGAGTGCGGGGTCCGTTGGGGGGGCGGCAGAGATCTGAGCGAATGCAGGGGTCCGTTGGAGGGGGTATTATGACATAACTATGTCACAGAGAACAGCAGCTGCCCAGCTGATGTGATTGGCCTTTAAATAATTTCACCCCTGGGGGGCGTCAGAGGTGAGATTTGAAAAATTTTCGTCTCTTACCCTGATTAGGACCCTAAGGCCTCTAACTGTACCAAATTTCAAGTCTCTAGCTCAAACGGTGTGGAAGGAGTAAGTGAACGTACATACACGCATACACCATTTGACTTTTATGTATAGCTAAATAGGGCTAAACCACCCTGAACACATCTGATCTCGGAAGCTAAGCAGGGTCAGGCCTGGCTAGTACTTGGATGGGAGACCTCCTGGGAATACCAGATGCTATAGGCTTAACATGGGTGTGGGGCTAGCAACTCCATCCCGTAAGGGAACCAATTGCTACTGAAACACCAACACCAGTTGGTGGCCCATACGCTGGCTGGGGGGGTGATGGGCAAAGAGAGAGATATTTATAATTAGGAAATGGTGCCTATTTACCTAAGAGGCCAGACTGGTTATAAAGAATCCATTTTGTGCTCTTGGGGAAATAGGGTTTGAGATATTTTTTTTTTCTGGTTATAATTCTGCACTTGTCTGGAATAGCTCTTTTTGAACGGCTCTGGTCTGTTGAGCAAGTGCATAATTGGGCTACTCACTTTCAGTGGAGCTGCTTCTGAGTTGCGGGAAGCAGCAGACAGCACATCCCTTGGCCCGCATTGCTTCCCACAGCCCCCATTGGCCTGGAGCAGCGAACCATGGCCAGTGGAAGTCGCGATCTGCTGAACCTGCAAAGGCGGCAGGTAAACAAACCAGCCCAGCACGCCAGGGGCTTTTCCTGAACAAGTGGTGGACCACAGTTGAGAACCACTGTTCTAGACCTTTATTAATGCTGCTCTTGTCGGGTCATCAGCTAATGCTGTTGAGCCACTCACAGGGCATGACTCCTCTTCCACTGTTGTGATGGAGATCTCTCCTTACCTTTGCCAGTTTAGGAAGGGAGGAATGAGTGACTTTTTTTTAAAAAATGAAACCCTTGAGTTCCTAGGTCATCTGTCTGAAGATTAGCATATTTGTTTGGCAGCATGCCCCTTTGGATCTGCCCTCACGGCATGAACTTCAGAGGAGTGTGCAGCGGTGGATGTGGGTCAGATCTACATTTTCAAAGGCTTTGCTGTGTCCCTAATTCTTTTACATAACATTCATACTCCTGGGATTTCCAAACATCCCTGGAAATGCCTAACCAGTTCTAAATTTTTTTAGATGTTTCTGAAGTACACTGTTCCTCAATAGAGGAAGAACTAAAATTGAGGGTGACAAAACACTATATCCAAGGTTAGCAGCATTAGTTACAGGTATGATGGGTATATCGCTGTTACAATGACAATCTTTACACTGGTTTAAGAGTAGCAGCTGTGTTAGTCTGTATCGGTAAAGAAAACAAGAAGTACTTGTGGCACCATAGAGACTAGCCAATTTATTTCAGCATAAGCTTTTGTGGGTTATAGCCCACTTCGTCGGATGCATAGAATGGAATACACAGAAGTAAGATGCATTTATATACACAGAAACCATAAAAAAGTGGAAATTACCATACCAATTCTAAAAGGCTGTTTACGCTGTCCTTTTACCTAATTTTTTGAGAAAGGTCTGACATATGAATGAACAAATTGCTGGTTACTGTATTTGTCAGGATAGTTTTAAGAAAAAAAAGTAATATCCTAAGCTTTGTATAAATTACTTTATACAAAATCAGTGTTAATCAGCTGGTCTGTTTAAGCAACAATCATCAGTGATGATGCGATTGGTTGCCCTACTCACAAATAAGTCTGACAAAATGAAGCTTAGAGACACAAATACTTTACTTTGGTTGCAGCCATTCCTTACCCTCCCTCGAGTATTTTAGCATATTACTTAATAAATATATGTAGGCTTGGTAAAATTCAGTATTTTAAAAATAATTTTGACAGATAACATCAGTGTATTTGTAATATTTTTTTATCAATATAAGTATTCACAATTGCACAAAATTATGGGTTTTAAGTACTTCCCCTCTTATTTTTATTCATTTAAATTTTCCCAGTTTCAGGAAATTGTGGAGGTGAGGGGGTCAGAGAAAAATTAAATAATGACAGTAGATGTTGAGATTCAAAAACTTAAAGTTTTATAGCTCTTCAGACACAAACACAAGCTACTCATTTGAAACACCAGAATCTGCTGAACAAACAGGCTTGATTTGAGGATGGGATGGGTAAACATAGTGTTCAGCAGGACAGATGAATCTTGAATGTCTTTATAATTATAAAAAGAAAAGTTATCTTTTCTTGTTTTCGCTCACATTGCCATCTAAACACATACTTTACTTAAAATATGGTGCTAGCCTATAAAGTGTGACTGTCAAAATAGCCCATTTTTACTAAAAAGACCTTCTTCCTGTGCATTTTAGGTCAAATCTGCTTTTTTTAGAGACAAAGGTAAAATTATATTCCTGTTAGCAGTGCACAGCCAACATTGCAACAGGAGGGGGAGCTGGATTCTGTTTCTTCTTGCTGAATAGAATTGTTAGCCAAGATCTAATTGCAGGGGCAAATCATACCTTTCACTTACCCTCATACTCTCCTGTTACCTGAAGTGGAGTAGCCTTAGGCATGATTTGACTTTCAGGGTGCTTATTACTGGTGGTGATGAATGGGAAGAGTAGATTCCAGTTCGACTTGGGAGTCAGTTTTTCTATCTGCTAGCCCTACAGTCTTGTTTTTATAAACGGAGTGACTCTGATCTGAAATTATTGAGACATAATTAACAGAAACCCCAAAATACCATTTTTAGTCACTTTTCAGAATGAAATAGCTCTTGCTAAGATCCCAGTATGGAAGCCAAAGCTGTTTTAGGAACAACAAACAGCAAAAGATATGAAAATTATTTTATAGTTCATGCTTGGTTATACTCATCTTAGTCTGAACGTAACATTTTTGTCTGTGTTTTCATTTCAGAAGGCAGAAGAGAATGCAGAGGGAATGGGATCTGATCTTGGTCCTGATGGAGAGGTAAAAATTATAGAAGCCTTTTTCTCAAAGGAGTAGATCCTATTAAATAAATCACATTATTTATTGCTGGTTGTTAAATATCAATGAGCCAGATCCCAGAACCTTTCCTTGCCCAAATAATCTCATTGACTTCAAAGGACTAGTACAATGGAGCTACTTGCATAGGTAAGGGTCGCAGGATCAGGCTCATGTATATTTGCTGATATAGTTTATGAATACACATTGACACAATTTATAATATTTCACAGTATAAGTAAAGTGTGTTTGAAACTCTTACTGTAGAATTATGAATATGTCATCCCAGGTTATCTTTATAAAATATGGTCTGGTCATTTTAAATAAAATAACATCAAAATGTAAAATTAGCATTTATTTGAGAATTCAGCTTATTATAAAGTAATTTGATTTCCTGTATTTTTCAGAAAGTTTGCTATTTCTCCTACTGGCAGTAATAGATTAATCACTATTCTAGACTTGTGGCCTACTCCATTCAGGTACCTAGAGCAGGGATTTGGGGTGAGAGAGAACGCACTATAACTTCTTAAATTATGCCCATAAGTGCTTAAAAAGATCCATTTTTGTAACCAGGAGAAAATATATCCTCCTGTACAAGCCATTTTTAAAAAAGATCTGAAGCCTGGTGTCTGGACCATTGAATATATCTCTGAGTATTCGGAAAATCCCTTTCGGCTTGTGTACATCTGTGTGTAAAAGTGGATTTCCTGAGATCCAATCTTTGGCCTGGTCTTCACTAGGGGGGAGATCGGCTGTAGATACGCCGATTTCAGCTACATTAGTAACGTAGCTGAAATCGGCGTATCTACACCCGACTTACCTGTCGTCCTCGTGGCAGCGGGCGGCGGCGCGCTCCCCCGTCGACTCCAGCTTGCGCCTTTTGGCGAGCTGGAGTTCCAGAGTCGACGGGGGAGCTGCTGGCGATCGATTTATCGCGTCTTGACGAGACGCAATAAATCGATCGCCAAAAGATCGATCCCTCCCCGCCGTAGTGAAGACAAGCCCTTTGTGTAGTACACAGATTATTTGTCAAATATGGTTGTAAGCATAGCATGTTATATTATTGCATCAGTAGGAAATAAACCTACATTGTCAAGCACATTCATTCCCTTCCTAGTATGGGGTAAAATGTGCTGTGTCCTGATAGCTCCTTTGTCAGAAATAATTGCAAATGAAAGCTTCTCCCATCATATTCTTTGGACACTAAACTCTTCAGAGAAGCCAGTAAATACTTTTGACTCCATAGTCTCCTCATTCAGTTACACTTAATATTGGGATATTCCTTTGGATGATACTTGTGGAGATACTGTTGGCCCAGGTGCTGACCAGAAATGTTTGCTGTAGTTTTCAATTTTTGTTTTTCCTTTGAAGCTTTAACTTTGCAAACTGTTGTTTGCTGTTATTGTCTCTGTGGGAAAGAAAGTCCAGATGTCTTATACTGTGACATTGGTTTTCACTTTTAGCCCATTGATGAGAGCAGTCAGATGAGTGACCTTCCAGTCAAAGTGACTCACACTGAAACAGGCAAAGTTCTTCTTGGACCAGAAGCTCCAAAAGCAAGTCAGCTGGATGCTTGGTTAGAAATGAATCCTGGGTAAGTAGCTAAACAAACTAACAGGATTTTTAATAACTACTTTCACTTCTGTCGATACTTATAACAAGAGAAACATTATTTCGTTACCCACCTTATTTCATTTAATTTATTCAGCCCTTTATAAAATGATTTGGAAACATATTGACTCTAAGTGGTGTTTTTTTCCTAAACTTCTATCCTTTTGTCTTCCTGGACCAGCTATGAAGTTGCTCCTAGGTCTGACAGTGAGGAGGAGAGTGACTCTGAATATGAGGAGGAGGTATGTTGTACTTACTTATTTCATGTCTAAGAGCATATTAGGGGAAAACCTTGTTTTTCTCTCTAGTGGTGGGGGGAAGAGGGGAGAATCTCATAAAGGAAAAGAACAACAAATGTGAAAACAATTGGAGGGACTATAATGTCAACAAGAAAAACTAGCCCTTAATGCAACACAGGAGGAGAGAGGAGTATGTGTTCCATTTCTGGTTATTTATAATCATGATCCAGAACAAACGAGGAGATTTCTTTTGATAACAATATTCTATGACAGGAGATATGGTGGCTTCGTTCTGAATAAACTGATACCTTATATCTGTCGAATCCATTTTATCTCCATGTGTGTAAATTTGTATTTCTATCGAGAGACATACTTTCTTAATCCTTCTGTTATTAGAAAGCTACCAACTTAGGGGGAGGAGGACAGAAAAGATACATCTGCTGTGTGGTAATCAAGTGTTTGATTCAGTAATAAGCAAAACTGTATTAAAAGCATTTGGTAGAAGACACGCACAGATCTTGTTTTTTTGTAGCCACATGTAAGCTTTTGGCAACTTAGCCCAATTTTTTTCCCCATGGTAATCTTTCAATGAAAGTAGTTGGCTGTGAACTTTCAGGCAACAGACTGTAAAAGGGGGCTGATTAAAGCAATGATGGGTCTGTATTTGTTGATTTGTCTACCTTGAATCACCAGATCTTGGGTGTGCTCAAGGGATAAGGAGGCTAATGCGACTTGAGTTACTACAAATGTGATGATGGTAGCGGAGATAAATTCAATTTAGCGTAGTTTTATTTGTTTTGTTTTTTAAAATTAAATGCTTAAAAATAAGCCACTTGTGTTTAAGGGGGCGATTCTAAATATTTTCTGTTTAGTTCTGTGGGCTGAAGCAGTGGTGATATGGTGGAATTTTCACTCGCCACTCAGCATGTTAGTTGTTTCATATTGTTTTTATCCTCTTTTAATCTAAATTCAGAAAACATTGGCAGAGTCTTAGATTAAATATTGCAAGATTATGCTTAGTTGATATTTCTTCATATATTGCAAATAGAATTGCATTGTGCACGTTTTAAAATAATACACATTTTTACAGTTGATTTAACAATACACACAAAGGTGTGGCTCCTGCAAAGGCTTGCATACCTGCTTAGTTTTGTGTACAATGAGTAGTCACACTGAAGTTACAGTAGAAAGGGATGTGCCTACAATTCCGGTACAGTTTTGTGGCAAGCAGAAAGAGAGAGAGAGAGAGAAATCATTCTATAAGTACTATGCCTACAGGAGGCATAGGGATATTTGCTTTAACTGATAAGAATTTAAGTTGTTACAAAATAGCATTACTTCAGAGGGAACAGAGATTCTTGGAAGAATCACAATAAGATCTGAAACCCTTTCAGTCCATTTATCAGCATCTGCAATATTAATTGGAAAGAGGGTAAATAATAAATAAGAAACAAAAAGTTTAATCTATTTAAAAACAATTTTAATAAATCAAAACACTAAAACAGCTCAGACCTAGTGGATCTTGTCAGTTTGAGTGGCTTTTTTGAATGAATAGAGTGTATGTTATGAAACTTCACGATGTTTTGAAAATAATATGAACGAACTACTCAACAGGAAAAGAAGAGATATTTCAAATATGATGGAATTAAAATGGGAAAATTCATTTTCTAAGTGTTTTGCAGTTTGACCTTGGTTCACTTTCATCACAGCAAGAAGGTTGCAGTTAACAGAAGAGAAGAGATGCCAATCTCTTTCTTGCTGGGCTTTCTTTTGTTGTAAAGCAGTGTCCAATGAAAACTGTTGATAAAACCTGAGTGAAGTCTGGCTGATGTGACAAAGAAAAATGTTACTATCCTATATTTCTGTCCCCTCTCCTATTTTTCTGTTGTCTCCTCTATAGGATGATGATGATGAATCAAGTAGACTAGAAGCAGATGAGAAAATACTCCTGGATCCTAATAGCGAAGAGGTTTCTGAAAGGGATGCTAAGCAGATCATTGAGTGAGTGTACACTAGAATGTTGTCTCTGGGGGAAGAAGGCAGGTTTCTTATAACCTGTCTTTAACTGCGTTACCTTCTTATTCAAGTGCTCTTAATAAAAAAGTGACAGTTCAGAGCACTGAACAAATTGGTATAGTGTGAATAACATCATAACTCTGCTTTACCTATCTTCTAGGACAGCCAAACAAGATGTGGATGATGAATACAGTATGCAATATAGTGCTAGAGGGTCCTACTATACAGTTGCTCATGCAATCTCTGAGAGGGTGGAGAAACAGTCTGCTCTTCTTATTAATGGATCACTAAAACATTATCAGGTAAGAAACCTGGTTGGAGTTTCCTTCTCAAGTTGTAAAACAGTTTATGGCCAGCTAAAATCCTGCAGTTAACCCTTGCTTTATACATGACTTTTGCACTGTTGCATCATGATGGCCAGGTATTTGTTTAATATGCTTTTATTGAGTAAAGCATGTTATAATGTAATATTAAAAAAACGTATGCTACATTAGGAAGTTATTTAGGAATGAATGCTTTCATCTCTGAGTGGATCAGCTTTGTGTTGCACTGAATCACAAGATCATTTGGGTAGAAAATGAGTGTCTGAAAAAGAAGATTGTATTCTGCCTACCTAATGGAAATGTCACACATGTCACCTGAATAATAATATCAGCTCTAAGTGTACCTGTAATTATAATCTTCATTGGAGAACAGCAGTGATCCAGTTTGGGATTTTGTTTATTGTTTTAGTGACATTCTTTTTATAAAATGCCACCCTCTATTTCAGTGCACTAATTAGTTGAATCCAAAAACCTCTTTATTCTGGATGCTGTTGGCTTGGCTATAGAGAGAATTGTGCTCTGAGGATAGGACTCGGGGGCAGGGAACATTTGCATGGCCTGTAGCGACTGACTCCCTGTGGCCTTTGAAAAGTCATGTATGGCTTGATTTTTTTAATTTATTTTTTTGGTACTGAGCATCTGTAGTTCCATAGCAGATTACTGAGAACTGCAGGTACTCAGCATTGTTTTCAATCTGACCACTTTACTCTTTCTCAGTTTCCTTGCCTGAAAAATGGAGAATAATACTTTCTTTTCTAAACAACAAGGATAATGTGAAGATGCATTTTTTAAAAAAGTGTTCACAGAACACTAGAAGGAAGGGCAACCTTAATTCTTACACATCCTAACTTTTCAGTGATTGACTTTGCAACCCAAAGATCCTTTGGGTTGCAAACACAAGTCGCAGCGGCAGATCCTGTCCTCCAGGGCTGAGCCTGGTTCCCCATCATAGGCTCCTACTCCGCGGAAAAAAATTAGTGGGTGCTTAGCACCCATTGGCACCCAGCTCTCCCCCCCCCCCCCCATCCCCCAAGCGCCTTCCACTGCTGGTGGCTCTGCCGATTAACTCCTCCCTCCCTCCTCCTGCCTGCCACAAACGCGACGCTCAGCTGTTCTGTGGAGGTGCAGGGGGTAGAGAGAGGAGCCGGGACAGGGGGTGGAGTGGAAGTGGGAAGAGGAGGGGTGTAGCCTTGGTGGACGAGGGTGAGGCCTGGGGCTGAGCAGGGGAAAGGAGGAAGCCAGTGCCTGTGCTCCCCGCTACAGGTGTTGTGACTCAGCACACTGAACTCTCAGCGCTGCTTAGGTTTGGCTTGATCGCCCTTGTGTCGTGATCACATAGGTGCAGCTGTGCCAAATTTGAGTGCGTGGCATTGTGACCTGGTGCATGCTGCTCACTCTAATTTGGCAGAGCTTCCCCTCTGCCATTGTGGCCAGCACAAACCTTGAGTGGTGCTTTGACTATATGTGCAGGGTCACACCTGGAGTGGGGAGCCGGGCCCGCCCCACAGGGCAACAGCTGATGCTCTAGGTGAGTTTTTCAGGCTTTTTTCATCTTATTTGTGTTTATTTTATGTTATCTCACATTTGCAAAAAACACAAGACTCTAGTTGTAAGCAAATGAAAAACAGTCTTGCAATGGAAAGTATTAGGCAACTTCAACTATAGGCATCGCTACCAACTCTGCCTATAATATACAAAATCTTCTGCTTGTACAAAAGACAGCTCTGAAGCTTGGTCCATATTGGACCTAAACATCGGCAGTGACTTTCATGCAGTTATGATGGGATATTATGTGCTGGTAGTTCCCAGTGCATCCACTGTTGAAGGAAACCCAGCACCAGTGCAGTGAGTAAAGTGGAAGCCTGACTTCACTCATACTAGGATTAATTACCTCTTCAGCTCTCAGATAATTGAAGCGATTATTCTTCATTTCAGATCCAGGGCCTGGAATGGATGGTTTCACTTTATAATAACAATTTGAATGGAATTTTAGCTGATGAAATGGGGCTAGGAAAGACCATACAGACTATTGCACTCATCACTTACCTGATGGAGCACAAAAGACTCAATGGCCCCTATCTCATCATTGTTCCCCTTTCGTAAGTAAAGAAATTCATTCCACTGTTATCTTTCTATGCATTGCAAATTGCCTCATTAGCAGCACTCACTTGTTTTTCACTTAATGATGAGATGAAGCCCCCAGTGGGACTACATTGAGTATGTACTCTGAGTCTAGCCTTTGATTATTTTGCCACACTGATTGGCTGCCATTGCGAGGGTGACAGATGGATGATAAAAGCACTTGGTTCCATTAGTTTTGCTGTCCACTCAGCAGGCAACTGTATAGTATCTCTTATTCAGTGTAACTTATTCCTGATGTGATCCACAAAGGAGGAAATGTGCCTTTCTTCTCCTTTATATTACATGCTGCAGTTTTCCCTGTTCAGTTTTTAAAGTACTACTTGCAGCCTATTATTAGATCTTTAAAAGGCACCCTGCCAAATATTAGGTAATTGTGCTTTAACACCACTGGATTTTCTTGTAAGTATAGTATAAGTAACTGTCTGATGTGGAGTTGCCTATTGTCCCTAACCATTGATCTCCAGCCTCTGCCCAGTGTATTCTTATTTGTCTTATTTTGCCCCCTTTTCCTGTGGTTCTGCAAAGCATCCCTTTATGGATTGTCATCTTTCTGAATATGCTCTACTTTGGTCTCTGCAGGAATTGGTTGTTGATTTCTTGAAACAGATTGTTTTAAAGAGACATTATCAAGTACTGTAAAACTTCTGTAGTGTTTTTTTGTCCCTAAGTGATACATGTCTTACAACTGGCTGTGGAGTGGCTTTGGCATACTAATTAGAAGGTTGCTAAGAAAGTTTCCAGTTGTTTGGGGCTTGGCGGGACCTGTAGGTATTAACACAATACAACTTATATGAATTATTATTATTCCTTATGTGGTCTACTTTGAAGTGCTCCACCTTCTGGCTCTGCTGCAGCAACCATTAACTAACTCCCAGAGCTGTGCACTGACACTAGTAATCCGGGGAGAGAGCCCTGTTATTAAAACTGTTTCCAAGGGGAAGGAGGTGTTGCTATCGATTTTCAAGAGTACAATGGAGACTTGAAACTTGATATTTTTAAAGTACTTGCTACTGTCTTTTTTAAAAATTTTATAAGGGGAGGAGCTAAAACCTGAAGTATTTTACCAGTTCCTTTAACCTTTCTTTAAGACTATTCAGTGTGTTAGTACTGTTGAAATCACATGGTGAAAAAATGAAAGTACATAAGTGGCTGACTGACACAACAGTGATGCTGGATGCTAATAGCGCATCATCACAAGTTAACAGCACTGATTCCTTTTACCTTGAATTTTGTGAGGTTATATCTGAGAAGTTGCACGTTTTACTTGTTACAGCTGAGCAGCATGAGATGACAGATGTGCAGATCCATCTATTCCAGTGGTTCTCAAACTATTGAGAACCGTGACCCCTTTTTCCTTTCTGCCTCGGTGCGGCGGACCCTAATTAATTAGTTCCGCACTCCGCGGCTATTTTGGGCAGACATGCCAAGCGCTCCCGAAAGAGCTTGGTATGTCCGCCGAAAAGCCACCGAATGCAGCAGTGATCGCGGTGGTGGCCTTTCGGCGGCGCAAGGAGCTCGTGACCCCTCAGGAGGTGGCCGGCAACCTCCGGTTTGAGAAACACTGATCTATTCTCACTTTTTTAGTAGGTGTGTTAACATGAACCTAAAGGCCTGTGCTTAAGCGCTCTGCTCAATCAGGACCAAATCAGACTTCTAAATAAGACTTGGAGACATTTTTCTCAAGTCAGTTCTTCCCTCACATCTCAAATGAAGATGGCTCATATAGCATATCAAAACCTGCATGTTTCCTTTTTAAAATTCAATCTGCATGTCCAAGGCAAAGATATGGGGGTAAGTAAGAAGTTTGTTGGGGACTCAGCTTTCATTGTAAAAGAGGTATTAAGGTGACAAAGTTATAATACCTTAGATTTAAACAGATAATTAGATATGATACTAAATTGTTCATATTCTTAATCTCTTAACTAGGACTTTATCCAACTGGACATATGAATTTGACAAATGGGCTCCTTCGGTGGTGAAAATTTCCTACAAGGTTTGATTTGCTTCTCTATGTGTATAACATTGAAAAGAGTGAAAAATAGACCCTCCTCTTTCTCATTTCCCAAGCTAATCTGTAAACTGTTTGTCTATAAAGTTTTGTCATGTGTATCATGTACTAAATAGTGACAGTTAATCATCCCACACAGATTACTATAATAAACCATAATTACTTTCAAATAGTGAAATGCAGAAGAAAATGATTAATTATCATATTGCAAGGTTTCTGATGAGAGTAATACAAATGATAAATAAGAAATTTTTTATCTTGCTGAATACTTTCATGTTAGGCTACTGTGTTTCCAGTTGTTCCTTTAAAGTCAAGCAGTTACCAAGGAGACTGGATAGATCCATATAAACAGCTTTGCAATGCAGCGGCGCTAGTTTTCTGGCACAAAGTTGCTGTAATTTTTCTCTTCTCTTCTCCCTCCCTTGGTCTTCACTGGGGAAACCATTCTGAAGGGATCTGGAATATATCAATAGATTGTTTGATTTTGCTTTTTTAGCACACTTATACAAACACCTTTTCTCTGCTAACCCATGATTGTAAGAAATAGCAGAGGACTCAGCTGTCATTGTTTTCTTCATCCTTTATTTTATCTTCTCTTTCAGGGGACACCTGCCATGCGTCGTTCACTTGTTCCTCAGCTTCGAAGTGGAAAATTTAATGTTCTTTTAACTACTTACGAATACATAATAAAGGACAAACACATTCTTGCTAAGGTAAACATTGATTTCTGTCTCTTAACTGCAAACCCTCCTCCATGTCACCAAACTGTGTCTTGTATGAAACTTTTATTATGTTGCTCATAGAAATGTAGGACTGGAATGGACCTCGACAGGTCATCTAGTCCAGTCCTCTGCACTGGAGGGAGGGCTGAGTGTTAACTAGACCATCCCCGACAGGTGTTTGTCTAACCTCCAATAACGGAAATTCCACAACTTCCCTAGATAGTTTGTTCCAGTGCATAATAACATGTATAGTATATATATATTATAGGTAAGAGATTAAGAATATATATATATATATATTTATATATATTTATATATATATATTATTTTTTTTCTTAATCTCTTACCTAGGACTTTATCCAACTGGACATATGAATTTGACAAATGGGCTCCTTTGGTGAAAATTTCTTACAAGGTTTGATTTGCTTTCTCTATGTGTGTATATATATATATACTGCAATACCCCACTTGAAGTGCCCTTCCAGCTCACTTGTGAACCATTGCTAACTACTCTGAGACTCTTTCCAGTTGTGCACCCACCTTGTTTGTCTAGACATGTTTATGAGAAGGTCATATGAGATGGTATCAAAGCTTTACTAAAATCAAAATATATAACCTCTACTGTTTCCCACTACTCACCAGGCTTGTTATCCAATCGAAAAAGGATGTTAGGTTGGTTTGACATGATTTGTTCTTGACAAATCCATGTTGAATGCTCCTTATTTCCTCTTTTTATAGACAAGTACTATATTTGCCCTTTTCCAGTTCTTACGTCTCTCTTCCATTCTCCATGAATTCTCAAAGATAATCCCTAATGGCTCAGAGATCTCTTCAGCCAGTTCCTGAAGTATTCTAAGATACATTTCATGAGGCCCTGCTGACGTGAAGACTTCTAATTAGTTGAAGTAATTCTTAACTTGTTCTTTTCCTGTTATACACTCAGATTCTATTCTATTTAAACTGATGTTCACTGTGTTAGTTGTTCAAGCACTGCTATCTTTTCACCAAAAAACCAAAACAAACGAAAAAACAAACAAACCCCACACAACCTGAGATAAAAACGGCATCTAACACTTTGGCCATTGCTGCATTTTTTATATTGTCTTCCATCCTCATTTGGTAATCGGACTACGCTGTCCCCAGTCTTCCTCTTGCTTCCCGTGTATTTATAAAATGCTTTTTTGTTATCCTTTATTTCCTTAGCTAGTTTAATCTTGTTTTGTGCCTTGCCCTTTTTAATTTTGTCCCTCCAGGCTTGTGTTGTGGTTGTTTTTAATTCATCCTTTGTAATTTGACCTAGTTTCCAATTTTTGTGTGTTTCTTTTTTGAGTTTTAGGTCATTGATAATCTCTTGGTTAAGCCAAGGTGGCTTCTTACCATGCTACTATCTTTAATTTGCATTGGTATAGTTAGCTCTTTAAAAAATGACCAACTCTCCTGAACTCTTTTTTTCCCAGAGGTGCGATCATATTTGTTCCTTTGTTCTGTAAAGCAGAGTCCTTCCATGGATCTTCTCTCCACTTTGTAATAGTATTTATCCTGATCTTCAATCTGTGACCTCTGCTATTCCACTTCTGTGTTTCTGGGCAGCGACAGACCCCAACATTTCTGGTTGTGTGGAGGTTTTTATTTGAGGCCACATAATAACTTATACCTTAAATTTGATATCCAGAAAATTTTACATCACTGAAGGATCCAGTTTTCTTAATCTAAATGTCTCCTAAGTGTGGTGGTGTTATTATTTAAAAATTCTCAAACTGACATATGACTATCGATGCCTCAGTGGTAGGGGATGTATTTCTAAAATGTGCAACTAAAGTATCAGTCGTACTTTTGATATACATAAAGCAGACCGACAAGGTGCATAAATACCTCACTGAGAGTTTTTGTGATCTTATTCAGAGAGGTAGCCGTGTTAGTCTGGAATTGCAGAAGTGACAAAGAGTCCTGTGGCACCTTTTAGTTAGTCTTTAAGGTGCCACAGGACTCTTTGTCACTCTGTGATCTTATTGTCACCCTGTCATTCCTTTCTCTTCCTCTGACTCTTCTGTGTGTTTAAGACCCTGACTTGTCATGTTCAATGTAGTTTACATTCTTTTTGGAGCATAGATGCTGCCTGGACTCATTTGGGGAGGCATCTAGTACATCTCTGAATGCATGAAAAAATAATTAATCCTAAATCCCAAGAGTTTGTTTTGTGTCTGCAACATTTTTCTATCCCCCAGTTTTTGGCCACCCTTGTTCCTTGCCTTCAGCTCTTAGATTGGAGATGGAATTAGTCTTCATGCTTAAACATGTGCTCTGACTCTGCATGAAATCTTTCATGGTGGGAGCTGAAATTTCCTGGGGTGACATCCACTGCTGGCTTCCTTCATTAAGAAGTTATAGTGCCTGAAATGGCCCTGACTCCCTTACCCTGTTTTGTTTCCTCACATTTAAATTAGATGGATGGATTTGGCAGAAGTAAAGAAATGTGTGTTCTTGCTATCTTATGTGCCTGTTTGAAAACATGTACTTTTCTGAGTTTTTATCTGAGTCTACTTTACTTTGGCTGAAGTAAATGAAGTAAAGAAAAAAAGTTCTTGGTTGTTCCTTTTCCCCTAATAACACCTATGCTGACTCTACAGTATTAGGTCTCCCAAGGACACCGCTCTGTGAAAGATCCTAATGGGGGGAATGAGCTTTTAGCAGTTGCAGGCACAGATACAGTTGTACTTTAGTCACCATTTGTTCCTCCTCCATTATGTACAAGGTCACAGCTGTCTGAATAACACTATATTGAACTTCGAACCCCAACAGGAATTACCCTTAAAGCTAAATAGCCAAGACCCAGCCTATCTTTCCTGTTTAATGTTGGTGGGAAGCACTTAGCACTAATTCTGGCAGTGTCTCATCTCCATGTCAAAAGTTTGCCATTCCCTGAGTTCACTAACTCGGCCAGAATGTTTTCCTGTTGCAGATTCGATGGAAGTATATGATAGTAGATGAAGGCCATCGAATGAAGAACCATCACTGCAAGCTGACTCAGGTCTTGAACACCCACTATGTGGCCCCTAGACGGATTCTGTTGACTGGGACACCACTGCAGAACAAGTTGCCTGAACTTTGGGCTCTCCTCAACTTCCTCCTCCCCACCATTTTCAAGAGCTGCAGCACCTTTGAACAGTGGTTTAATGCTCCATTTGCCATGACTGGAGAAAGGGTACTGGAACGGTTTGCTTAAATCTAATGAGAAATAAACAGTAGGATGAAAATAAAATGGAACCCATGATGTAGGAATAGTTTCTGAACTGTCTGTTAGACTCACAGAATTATCATCCTAATGTAACAGTCACCTCCATTACAGCTTTACAATTCTTCACTTAAATTTCTCTTTATGGACTCAGAGTCCTGTTTAATAATAAATTACAGGAGTACAGCATGGGGTAAATATTGCACATGTATTTGTAATGAGGTATAATCTCCCACATAGTCATAATATGACATAGTTCACAGATTTATCTTGTAGTAACTCTTATAATTGCATTTGTGAAGGTGGACTTAAATGAGGAAGAGACTATTCTGATCATCAGACGTCTCCACAAAGTGTTACGACCCTTCTTGCTGCGGAGACTGAAGAAAGAGGTTGAATCTCAGCTGCCAGAAAAGGTTTGTAGGGGGAAGATTTCATGAAAAATTGTTCCCCAGTGTCTGGAATTTTTGTACAATTTTTTTTCTTTTTTAAAAGCACCATACAATGTAGCTCTTCAGGTTATCCTACAGAAGGAAACATTCCACAGCCACCAGTTAATTTTTAGGAAAAATCTTTAAATTAACTAAGATTTCTCTTTACATAGAAGAAAAAGCTACAAGAGAGGACTTCTGAAGTTGGCAGAGAATTCTTTCATACAAATTCTGTGTTTGACAATTTTTGCTAGAATTATCAGTACTAAAGTCCATAATATAATTTTAGTGCAGCTCAAAGCTAACTGTGTCTGCTAAAACTGGTTTACATAAAATGTTTGTTTCCATAGTATTTATATTCGGGGCATTAATAAAAACCAGCCTTACTTATTACTGAGGGTCAGATTTTGCCACCTTTACTCTCTTGAGTAGTACTTTTACTCCCTCTGGTAGTTGCATTGAAATAATTGAAACTCATAAAGTACCATGCTAGTATGGTAACAGACTCTGGTTCTGCATTAGAGAGCTGGAAACTTTCCAACACCATGTTTTGTGGAATTTTTGAATCTTACACACAACTTTTAACCAGGATGTCATGAATCTCAGAATTTTTCAGAGACAGGTAACATAAAAAAATAAAATAAAACAAAATCCAACTTGGCTCCTTCTGCAGTTGGAAGGGATTGTTTCACATTTTACAAGACACATATATAAACCCTCTAGGTTACTTTATCATAAGAACATAAGAATGGCCCTACTATGTCAGAACAAAGGTCCATCTAGTATCCCGGCCCAGTATCCTGTCTTCCGACAGTGGCCAGTACCAGGTGTCCCAGAAGGAATGAACAGAACAGGTAATCATAAAGTGATCCATCCCCTGTCGCTCATTCATAGCTTCCGGCAAAAAGAGGCTAGGGACACCATTCCTGTCAATCCTGGCTAATAGCCATTGATGAACCTATCCTCCGTGAATGCATCTAGTTGTATTTTGAACCCTGTTAAGGTCTTGGCCTTCACAACATCCTCTGGCAAGGAGTTCCACAGGTTGACTGTATAAATGTGCAAGTGCCAAAGTTTACACCCTGTTAGAATCCCAAACTGATGTTGGAGGATGCAGGAATCAAACGATTTGTGCCTTTCTGAAACACCAAGCCCATGCCAAATGCTGATCCTAATTCTGTCATTTAAATTATATACAGCTAAAATGTAAGCCTAAAAAGTAATGTATTGCAAAAGAAAGCAATTAGTCTTGACTTTCTCCTTTCTCCTAAACCTATTCATCAGTGTGAGTGGGCAGAAGATTGAAATATACAAAAATTCTGCTCTCTGAAGCACATTCAGGAGTCAAATCAATAGAGGAGAGAGATGGAGAAAAAGGAACAGCATTGCACCGATATTAAGTGAACCTTGAAAACTATTTTTTGTCATTCCTGCATTACACAAGATCAATGTGGCAGATAGCAGAGGATCTGTCACAACCAAACTTCACAACAGTTAGCAATATGTGGCCTAGTACCTTCATAACTTTACTGAGAAGACAGAACTTCTGGACTTAATTACAGAATAGCAGTTTATAGGGTGGCTTTGCTTCCTCACGTTTCTTTTAAAATAAGTGAGGCTCAATTTGATTAGAACATGAATCTTAGGCTCTTAAATTAAAATACCAAGGGCATTTCAAGGTAGAGTGTAAATCCTCCATTGACTTCCTTAGTAATAATCTCACACACAGAGAAAACTAAGTAGCATTATGCGGGAGGTGGATCTAACTCCTGGGAAGCACAGGCAGTTCCTATATAAGCCTTCCCATGCTATGTGCAACCTGTAATATAGGATGTGATTCAGGAGAAATGCTGCCCTAGCAATCTGTTATACTGTGCTGGGAATGAGAGAGTTCCAGGACCCAGAAGCCAGCCTTCAGGAGGGCAAAAGATGTGCCAGGTAGCCTGGGAGTCCTGAATTACACCCATTTTGCTCACCCATTCTGGCATGACTGTCTGGCACAAGCTTTTCCAGGCCATGGTCAAGATGCTAAGAGGGGTTCTTCTCCGTACATTGCTTTCCCGCCTCCTGAGATTTAACTCTCTAAATACAGAGGCAAACGGATGAATTCATTCAAAACAGAACGTGACGGTTTTGGAAACGTCTTTCTGTTAATTTTCTTTGTTATTCTGCCAGCGTCTCATGTTGTAAATGTGACAGAGTGGGCCCTTGCTTACTGTGGACCCAGTTCTGTTCTCACTGAAGTACATGGAAAAACTGGCAAGATTGGAGCTTGGTTCCCAAATAATCAGCAACAAGGAGGCATTGTATTTAGTTATGTTAGATAAATTTCTTGGCACATTTATTTCAGTGCATACTGGGTTAATTACAAGAAATAGGCAGAGCCTTTATGGATCTCCAGCTACCAAGCAGGGCTTGCCAGTGCTGTGCAAGTGTGGGGAAGATGTTTCAGGCATCCTCTTCGTCTCTGGCCTGCAACAGTCTAACGAGCTCTGTCTTATCAGAACAAAATGCAAACAGCGCAAATTCGGAAAGATAAATAGGTGAGAGCCACAGCATTTTCAAGTCCAAATGAAAGTTGTGGGGGGAGGAGGAGTCGGGGGTTTTAGTTTGTCCCACTGTAGACAGGGGGCAGCTGTAGAATTCAGCTCTGGCTTCAAATATGGAGATTGGGGGATATTTGACTCCCCAGTTAAACCCCAAACAATTAGAGGCAAGTAGCAATAGGGATATTTTGTTACATGATTTTTATTGTGACATTGTACTAACATTTACCTGGATCAGCATTTTGAAGAGAGAAACCAGCTCAGTAGTAGAATTTATTTAATGAAAGGGGTCTATAAAACACATCTTTAATTAAGTGTTGTGAATGTTAGTGCCACTATGCCCTCCTCCCTTCCAAAATATAGTGTTCATACCAGACTCCTTTGCAACATTTTTGATTAATGTGAGCTTGGAACAAAAATAGGGATTGGTCCTGCTTTGAGCAGGGGGTTGGACTAGATGATCTCATGAGGTCCCTTCCAACTCTAAGTTTCTATGGTTCTATGGAACATTCTCAGATTTGAGACTTGACTGAACTTCTACCATTACAATTACAATTATTTAAATTTGTATTGCAGTTCAGATTTCTCCCTGTTGACTGGCAGCGAGAGCCACTGTATTCAGTAGCTTTATTAAAAAAAGAGGAATTGATGATAAAATGCTTAACTGTATTTGTTTAGGGGAGATGTGGTTGTATCCCCCTATTTAAAAAAAAAATACAGTTTTCAAGTCCAGTGTGGTGCATTGGAATGGCTGACACAAGATAACTAATGACAGTTCCATCTTTTCTGACAGGTTCTTGGTAAAGAAGCTACTAAATGAATATTCAGTTCCCTCTCATCTGTGACCTCATCCTCCCGATTGTCTGAGCTGAAAATAACCCAATCATATTTTAATCAGTTTATTAAACATTAGGTGGCTTGCTGATTTACTTTTAATCACATCCTGCAAGATTTCTAGCCATTAATATGGCTTTGTGTGTATATTATGATTTTTAGTCTAATCATTAAAAACACAGAGCATATACCAAGCCACATTTTATGTATGAGTTACTTTGTGGAAAAGTGTATGTGTTTAAAATTATATAGGAAAAAAATCCCTGTATTACTGGTTTCCAGGCTGTTACATGATCAGAACAAACTAAAGACAAGTTAGTTTAGCCAGTGTTACATGAGTTGAATTTTTGGGGTTACAGCATACTTTATTATAATTGCACACAGTTCCCCCATACTTACATGTCTGTTTAGAAAAGAAAATACATATTTCCATCCAAACATTAATAAATGGCATGATACTCAGGGCTGAATGTGAATCTTGTTTGTTTTGTGATGGGTATTCCACCACAACTGATCTTTTAAAAATGTTTTGCAAGTGTAATAAAGAAAATTCACAAGTTATTGGCCATTCATTTTGAGAACTCTTGTACAATTCCAGAAAGAGAAAATATAAACCTCTCTCTTTTTGGCATGCTCAGAGAGACCAAATCATTTACAGCAGACATGGAACTCAAGTATAAACTTTGGAGACAACCATTACAATGAGTGGATTCCAAGAGTGTAGATGGCCACTTTGCAATTCTCTCTCTTTCCCCCTGAAAGATGTAAGATGTTACTGGGATACAGGTGTTCCTATGAGGGGAAAGACCTGAAGTTAAATCGTCCTAACATTATTATAGCCTGGCAAAACTGTGCTCCATTTACCTTTTGCTATTTTTCATACTAGGTTGAATATGTGATCAAATGCGACATGTCAGCTCTTCAGAAGATTCTCTACCGCCATATGCAAGCGAAGGGAATCCTCCTCACAGATGGCTCTGAGAAAGACAAGAAGGTACAAAGGAAACTATAATACTTAACAACAATATGTTACGGCGGCTGCATGCATGACTGCCCACACCAGCTTATTTTTTTAAAAAAAATAAATAAACAAGTACACTTTTTGGGATATCCTGCTGCAGATGTGTCAGTTGGGAAAAGAATTTGCCCACAACTGAAATGTTTGTGCAAAAAAAAAAAAAAAAAAAGTCCGTCTTTGTTCTCAATGCGAAACCTGACCTCATTTTTGATATATAGTTGTAAAGATGCATTTCTGGGTGCAGTGTTACAAAACCTCCCTAAAAGTGCTGAAGAAAAGCACACCAGAAGTCCTGTTCTCACTGCTCTGGACTCTCTAATTCCTCCTGCTTCCCGCCTGGCTCCCAGGCTCCTTGTCCAGTCAGTGCTTATCTTCCCCCTCCACCTTCCAGTACTAGTTTCCCTTCCCCTCCCAAGACCCCTCATCCCTTATTAGCTACTTCTAGAGCATTTTAGCTTCTTAGAACCATGTGTTGTTCTTGTGGTTGACCGAGAAGCAAATAGATTGGTAACTGCCAAAGGACGGCACTGTAGAAGTGAGAACAGGTGAACAGAATTATGCCCTGCTTGTAGGGTTTAGACATCACATAGTCTATATGGCCTCATAAATCTAGGTGGCAGACAAACATTGCCTCCCAGCATGACCACTGTAATTAGATACAAAACGCTAGCCCCAGAACACTCACATGGCTTACCTTCAGGTCTTCCATACGTTTTTCTTCCATACGTTTTTCTTTTAGACCTCACCCCCTCTGACAATAGAGGTTGCACATGGACTTGGGACAACCAGCTTCATTTTACTATATAGCTTCTTCAGGGAGTTTCCTGTGCAGCTCTGACATTTCATTGCACGAGATGGCCTTCAACTTTGGTGTAGAAATATAGAATGCCTCCCTAAAAATTCAGATTTTAAAAAATCTTCAACTAACTAGCAATTCAGTTTTGCCATTTGACTTGTATTTTTTCCTCCCTTAGGGAAAAGGTGGGGCGAAAACCCTAATGAACACTATCATGCAATTGAGAAAGATATGCAATCACCCATATATGTTTCAGCATATTGAGGTAAGGCTGTCATGTTCAGTTTGCTTGGTCTTTTCTGTATGGATGGCTAATGTGATAGAAAACCAGGGTTAGAGAATTACACATATATGAAAATCTAACCAAGGCCATGTTCAAGTCTTAATTTTTATCTATTCTTTGCAATATACTAAAGGAGGAGTGGCTCTGAAACTTTCTAAAACTTGGTACTCACTACTGAATAAATACACTTGTCTCTCTTAATTTTGAGGCCCATGTGGTAGGAGAAGTTCCTGCCACTTGTTCTGGAAGTGGCAAGTTTGGGGAATGTAATCATTTGGTTACCGCTATGGCTAGGCAATATTTCTACGGTGTCCTCAGAGTCGTCTAAACGTTAGTTTTCTTGCAGATCTCAGCTAGATTAGTTGAGAGAAATAAAACAGTCAGGGACCTGTATATATATGGTATATCTGCCTGGCAGGATTCAGCTTCAGAGCTCTTGCTAGTTCCTTAAAAACGTGATTGATGGAGGCCAAAATTACAGCCCAATTTTCCCATGATACAAAATTAAGTGCTCTTCGGAAGAGGGCCAAATGTGCATCTGTCTACTCAATCTTTCCTTCTCTTTTGATTTCTTTTCAGACATGATTGTGTAGGCATAACAGTATAGGTAGATGTGGATGCAACAGCATGCCTATCAGCAGTATTATCTGAAAGAGAGGAGTCACCAATCTCATTACAACTCACACACCTTGGAATCTGCCTTGTGATACACTATCATTGTGGTTTTTTGTTTGCTTACTTGCTAATTCACGAAATGCAATAATTTGCAAATGGGTCTCCTAGTAATTAGGGCAAATTAAGTTCTACCGTAGTTGTAATCTGCTCAAGTGCACACTGAGGGAAATCATTCCTACAAGCCATGCATTTTAAGCAACAGTGAGAAATAACAGGGCACTTGTACCATAAGGCAAATTCCAAGGTGTGTGAGTGGTAATGAGACTTGAACCCTAGCATTCAACAGATAATTATAGTGGTCAATATAAAGATAACTGTTCTCAGATTTCTGTATAATATCAGTGTCTAATAATCCATTTATATTATTTGCAGGAGTCCTTTGCTGAACACTTGGGCTATTCAAGTGGTGTTATCAATGGGTAAATCTTTCTTTTTCTTCATTGTATATTTATAAACTGTTGGGCAGGATGCTTTGTTAGTTTCAATAGTTGTGTTATCAAAACTAGCCAGTTTGCAAAACAAATTCAATCTTACAGTCAGAAGTAATGTATTTTATAGACCCTAATTAATTAAAACCTTTTTCTGTACTCTAAATGGTTCTTCACGTCAACTGTAGGGATGCTTCCTTCTTGGAAGCAGCAATTTAAAGCTGCTTTTGTATTCCATAGTAACTAGAGACTTCCCAGGCTGCAATCTGGCTTTTGTGAGTATCAGCGCAGGCTCAGTGTCTACTCCAACATCTAAATAAGGAGCAGGTTTTCCTTGGCTGCCTTTAAAAGAGCCTAGTATTTTGCAGACAACTTCCAATGTCTGGGTACTTGATGGAGTTTAACCTGGCAAATGATTAAGAGAAGCTCCTTATGGGAATGAATGTGTGTGATTTCCATTGACTTCATACAAGTGATTGGGAGTAGGATCCCTTCCTCCACAAAAATCCTATGGATTGAGTAGGGAGGAAAGGATTTCTGCTCCTTGCTGTATCTGTTTACAAACACTCTTCTTTGAGTATATGTCAGTGTGGATCTACTCTGGTTGTGCATATGCCTCATGAATGTGAGATAGGAGGTTTTTGAATAGCAGTGTCCATGTACACTGTCCCTCCTTGTGCGAGGGCATGTATGAGGGCATGAACAGTGGGGCAGCCATAAACCTTTCTCATTTTTCTTCCCATCCATGGCAGAAAGAAAGGACCTGGCAAATGAGCAACCCACTAGTCTTAGCTCAGGCTAAACTTCTTTGATATCATTCAGCGTCTTCAGAACCACTTATAATCTACTACGTGCAACTGCCGTGAACTGATCCAACCTATCTAGACCAAACTCTACTGGTCAGACCCCCCCTGTACCGAGATCCTTATTATGATAGATTAAAAACCTGCAAGCTTCAAAACCTGGGGGGAAAAAATTAAAAATTAAAACGGGGAAAAGTTTCCCCCCAAAAAATTCACATAATTCTCCCCACTCATTTAAAAAAAACAACAATTCTAGGAAACATATATTTTGATCTCGGCATTCATTCAATAACAATTTTAGAGAGAGAAAAGTACTCTTAATTCTGCTTTGGCAGAATAAAGGAATCTCTCCAAGTCAACACCTGCCAACATTATTAGAAACACAGTTTTAGAAGTAGGCTTCTTAAAGATTTTATTGTGTTTTATTTTTCCCTTATCAGAGCCGAGCTTTATCGGGCCTCAGGGAAGTTTGAACTACTTGATCGTATTCTACCAAAGTTGCGAGCCACTAATCACCGTGTGCTTCTCTTCTGTCAAATGACATCCCTCATGACCATCATGGAGGACTATTTTGCTTTTCGAAATTTCCTTTACCTTCGCCTGGATGGTAAGCTGAGAGAGGAAACAAAGCACATACAATAAACTGGGAGATGGTGTGAGTCAATGGATAGGGCACTGGGCTTGGATTCAGGAGACTTGGATTCTCTACCTGGTTCTGCTACCATCTTGCTGTGTGACTTTGGGCAAATCATTTCACCTCTCTGTGCGTCTTTTTCTCCTCACATTCTTTTGTCTTATCTTTTTAACTGTAAACTACAATTTTTACATCACCTAACACAAAAGGGGCTCAGTTTTGGCTCACTAACCTAATAATAACAAATTAAAATACTTAGTCTGTATGCACTCAAAATGCTACACTTGTAACATATATGAGGCAATTACCAGGATGCAGTTAATCTGGTAAGCCATCAGGTCTGGTCCAATTCACTATTTTTCAAATAAGATGTAAAATGAAGGTGTGCACCATTCGTCAGAAATGAAGTCCCTGTGGCAATTTTCTTATGAGTAGAGGTGTTAACTGCACTGTTCTGGCTAAATTCCAATTGAAGTAATTACTTTCTACTTACTTAAATTCCCATTCTTGTTTATCCACTGGGATTGCTGTATTTTTGTGACAGGTAAAGTGATACCTAGATTACTTTAACTTACAGGGGAGTTGGGAAGGTTAATTAGTTAATGTCTGTGAGTGTTTTATGATCCTTGAATTAAAGCTGTTACAGAAATGTAATGTAGTAGTATTAAAAGAACATAAAACTAAAAATTGCCTGTTTTATCCCACTCGGGATGAAATGCATGATAATCAACATAGAATTTGAGATGCTTTCTTTGTCAACAGCATATGACAGTATTCAGGATGGTTAGAGTGACCGTCAACCTTCTGCGCAGTAACAACCTCTGTCTCTTACAAGTTGAGTGCTGACCCTTCCTTACTTCCAGTGTCAAATATGACAATATTTAACACAGTATTGTAGCCATGTTGGACCCAGGATTTAGAGAATGGATAGGTGATGTGTAGTATCTTTTATTCTTCTCACTATTCCAACAAATGAATACCTCACCCATTTTGTCACTTTAATATTTAATGACAAATATTCAGTCAAATAAAATATCCAAGAAAGATAGTAATTATAGGAAAATATAACGAACAATGCCAACAATGCTCAAGAATCAGAGAGGTAGCCGTGTTAGTCTGGAATAGCAGAGGTAACAAAGTCCTGTGGCACCTTAAAGACTAACTATAAAGTTTTGAAGCATAAGCTTTCGTGGGCTACTACCCACTTCGTCAGATGCAAGCATCCGACGAAGTGGGTAGTAGCCCACGAAAGCTTATGCTTCAAAACTTTATAGTTAGTCTTTAAGGTGCAACAATGCTCAAGTTACTTTTGGGTACTCAAGTAATCAAATTTTAAATTGATTCAAAGCTTTTCATCCCTCAAGTGGGGTAAGTATTATTAATACCAAGCACTTCTTTAGTACTTTCCAGCTAATGATACATTAATGAACATAGCCTCAAGATACCCTGGAGGATAAGGAAATGTTATCCCTGTTGTAGAGATAGGGAAATTGAGGCACAAAAGTTGACTTGCCAAATGCATCAGAGGAAATCGGGGGCAAAGCAGGGAACAATTCTCAGTTCTGTGCTTTAACTACAAGACTATCCTATCTCTGTGTAATTGACTTCAGTTTTACCTCTGACATAATAAAACCCAACAAAATACTGTGGGCATCCAAGACAGCAGGCTTAGCCGTGACATTTTACATCACTGTATACTACTTACACACACAAAAATGATAAAACACACAATCGTCCTTGAGCAAATGCTTCCCCCAAAACTTTCTCTACAGCTGACCTCTCAGTCCTCATCTTCAAAGGAGAGCTCACAACACCTCCAAAAGATGAGCCTGGGAGCTTAATTTCATAACTTTTCTAGACACTAAAAGTCATGGCCTTAATAAAGACACTAGATATATGGCTTATTACAAGAATCTAACACACTAAAACCCTTTTTTTTTTTTTGGTCCTATGACTGTAGGGATGTTAATTGTCCTGTAGAATATGTTTTAACTACTGAAGTTAAACAATCTGTTCCACCTTGTGTTTAAATACCTTTCCCAGACTTGAAGAAGAGCTCAGCATGGCTCAAAAGTGTATCTCTTTCACCACCAGAAGTTGGTGCAATAAAAAATATTCCCTTACTCACTTTGTCTCTATTATTCATGTTGTTTAATAAGCTGTAAATAATACTTATTGGGTTTAAGATGACAAAATGTTGTTATAAACTCCAGTTTTCCTTCATTTTAAGTTTCATAGCAAAAAATTTCTTGCAGGCTGAAATATGGTTCGAAGCAGATCATCTTTCTCTCCTTCCTCCCGCTCTTCCTGTATCACCTTCTTCACATCCATGCTGTGTATCTTAATGACAAATGTTTTTGGTCAACAGTTTGTGACTTTACGAGGGACAGATTTTCTCCTCTTCATGTGTGTGTATTGAATAACTCAATAAGAATCTCCTCCTCTCTCTTTGGTTTCAGGCACAGACAATATGTAGGCATAAAACCAAGAGTGAATCTTACTGAACATGCAAAGTAGCCACAAGATTTACTTTGGCTTGGTGAAATTCACCTTAGTATATGCATGCTAAGGACTTAAGTGGCCCATGTGGTTTTATATAGGCCTTCGGTCTTGGGTTTGTTTTCATCCCATAATATACTGTTGCTTTAAACCTTGAAATTTGAACATTAGGAAACCTCAGGTATTTAGTTTGGTTTTGAGGCAAACAGTGAGATTTTTATTATAAATATGTATATGAATTCATATGGTTATTTAATATTCAGATTCTATTAGTCTCCAGAGAGCCTCAATCAAAATCAGGGCTCCATTGTACTAGGCATTGTAGAAACCATAGAGGCGTCCCAAAGAGCTTACAACCTAAGCTGAGCAATGTATAAAATGTGTGGTGGCGGGAGGACAGCTAAATATATATGGTTTTATATATGTATATTTATGTTTATCATAGCCATGAAATGCTGGTTGATTGATTGAATCTTCCTTTTGAAATGTATAGTATGGTTAGATTCACTGTTTATTTACTGAAACCTTTGTCCAGTAGCCTAGCACTTACAGTTGGCCAAAGCGCACGTGTGCAGTAATGAGCCTACACAATGTGAAGTGCAGGTGGAATGGCTGACGACAAGTGAAGTAGTTTGCATCCCACATGCTTCCTCATCAGCTTATGTCTTTTGTGGATTATTTCTCTACGAGATCTGTAACATGGGGCTTCTTTGTGTATCTTTTCAGGGACAACAAAATCAGAGGATCGGGCTGCTCTGCTGAAGAAGTTCAATGAGCCTGGGTCACAGTTCTTTATCTTCTTGTTGAGCACCAGGGCGGGAGGCCTGGGCCTGAATCTTCAGGCTGCTGACACTGTCATTATCTTTGACAGTGATTGGAATCCTCACCAGGTTATTTTTATTTACCTATCAATTATGCAATGTACGAAGAGAATTGGAAATGCTTTCGGGGCTGCCTGTTTTACTTTGGGAATTTTGATAGGGAAAAAAATGGGCTCTGTACTTCCAAATGCCACTTTGGTAAAGAATCAGTCACCAAACTACTACCTCCAAATAATGATTTGTTTTAAATCAGTAAAGTGATTTTTTTTTCCATCTGGGACGCCCCCATGTCAGAGCTCTGTGGATACCTGTCTCATACTCCCATAGTGTAGTTATCCTCATCCTCTTAGTCAGGGAGCTTGTAAATTGCTCCCTTTGGAGCACATGAATCCTGATCTTTTAAACAACTAGAAGTGTGGCAGTACAGTAGTAGAAGGCTTTCCTCTCTCAAGAGGCTAATTGCAATACTTTCACAGCAATTTTGCAGTTTCGTAATAAGGGTGGTGTAAATGTCCTCTTATATTTTTCTCCCAGATGGCAGGAGACTCTGGTCATGCCCAGTTATTTACTCCAGGTGGCTTATACACAGGCCCCTTATTTCTTAGTAGGGAGATCCTTCCCTTTGTGGACTTTCTTAAGTCCCTTCTCATAGGAGATCAAAAGGAAAGTTAAATGTCCAGCCCACCCGGGAATAACTTCTCCCAGAGCCCCTCACAGGGAAAAAAGGCCAGCAGTACCTTCTTACCTCAGAGGCCATCTGCATAGCGGTTTTTTAGAAATCATTCTGGCTGGGATGCTGCATCAGGCTCACTGTCAGGCTTACCCTGGGAGTTTACTGCACTCCCCATAGGGTTGGAGGTCTCCCCCTGGATAGGAGTTCCCCCTATCTGGCACCTTCCTCAGCAGTGTGGGATTTATACACCCAGTCACAGGTGACCATAGTAACTAGAGATGGGTAGTAGTGAGTACAGATAGAGGATGTTCAAACTAATACCTCATGCTAGCCAAAAAAGCAAGTAGAAGCAAGTGTGTTCTGTACTTGTCTTTTAGTGACACATTTTTTAAAAGCAGAGGTTGTATATGACTGGAATCACAAGTCTATATTTATACTTTCATAACATGTACAGTTAGCTAGTCAGGTGCCCCATGCCAAACTAAGTAGAGGGATTCCTTGAGAGAGACTGAAAAGATTTTGTTTAAAACTTCTTAAAACAGCACTATCACAAATGCACAAAGACCAGGATGATCAGAGCAATCAAGATCCCCAATAGGAACTTGAAACAATTCACAGCTTGTGTGTGTTGGTTTGGGGGTTCTGAAAGCAACGCACTCTAGTTTCACATTTCCAGTGGGTTAGTTGTGTGACATTTATAGTACAGTTCAAGCAGCACCCAGGTAACAATATGCATAAACAGTAAATATTTATTTGTTGGAGTGCCAAGTAAACAAACTGCTAAATTGTGAAGTGTATCACTTTCTGTTTTTTCTTTTGGGGTTGGAAGCAATATGTTAACTTTAATGAGGCATGTGCTAAAAGAAAGAGACTCATAATATTTGTCAGAGCCAGGCATAGCACTTGTAGGAATGAAAGCGTCCACTTTCCTCTTTTTGACATCCCCCAGTCTATAAATGAATTGCATGAATATGTTCATACTGTGACTTTATGTTCACTTTTATCCGCTGCTGGCTGCAAATATGCCTTTAATTCAAAACATTCTATTAATTTTAAAGTGCCCAGAGCAAAAAGTGTCTAGGCAGGGCTTTGATTGCAGTCCCAAAACAGCTGGATTGAAACGGGCTGGTTTTAAAAGAAACTTTTAATTCTTATTTTAAGAGGCTAGTTAATGTAAAATAACAGGACATTGTGATAGAACAATGCTTGCACTTTTAGATTAACTGCCCTCCATTAGTATTGTTTGTATCTGACTCTGCTGTAGTAAGATTATGACTTCTGGAAAGCTGATAGGATTGCAGTAACTTAATAATAATAAATAAATAAATAAATAAATACTAATATTAGCCTCAACCCTTGACCTGCTGTAATCTCTTGGGGACTGGGAATAGTGAGTAGAGCTGCCAGTCAAAAGGCTACTTTAGAGATGCTGACAAATGTCTAATAAAAACTAATTTGAGACAATGAAATTCAGGTCATACGAGTCCAAAATTTAGTCAATTTGAACATTTCCAAAGATAAAAGATTGCACTGCACTACTTTAGTCATCGCTGTGTTTGTTTACCAGTGCCCATGCTATTGTCTCAGCAATATTCTGTCTCATTAATATTCTCTCTCTAAGGTATAGCATTCATGCCTGGATTTCACTCTCTCACCTGTCTGCCCTCATTTTTGCACCTAAAATTTGGGGCAGGTAGAGAGTTGTTCAGTTCAGAATTTTGGTTCAGACCCATTTCTACTAATGTATTTTATTCTCATAGACATTTGAAAAGATAATCGGTTTCTCTGACCAGACAGCTGGTTTGCATAGCAGACAGAGGCATTGTTTACAACGCTGTGTATTTTTCTCAAACAGGATTTGCAGGCACAAGACAGAGCTCACCGAATTGGTCAGCAGAACGAGGTTCGAGTCCTGAGGCTGTGCACTGTAAACAGTGTGGAGGAGAAGATACTTGCTGCTGCCAAGTATAAACTGAATGTGGATCAGAAAGTTATTCAAGCTGGCATGTTCGATCAAAAATCTTCAGGCCATGAACGGAGGGCTTTTCTACAGGCTATATTGGAACACGAGGAAGAAAATGAGGTATTGTACTCAGAATATTGTTTAAGTGCTCAAAAAAGAGGAGAGGTTGTTTTCAAAGTAAATTGGCTACAAAATAAGAGTATGAGCCATATTCAAAGAAACAAGGCCCAGTTTGCAAATTTGGCTTCCCAGTACTGCATTTGGGTGGTCAAATTATCACATGGGTACCTATAATGCTAATCAGAGCCGCTCATTCAAAATTAGATTGTAACTTACATTCATTCCCCTCCTTCATGAAGTTTGGGAAGTAAACCCACTATAACTGCATGCTACACTTTTCTAAGGGGAGACTCCTAAATCCACAGTTATATGTCTAAATAGCTGATTTTCAAAAATGCTGAGCACCCAGCAGCTTTGCATGTTCATGAACACAGGACCCTGCCTCTATGTTCCTGAACAGAATTAACAAACCCTCACCTTCATGGGTGAGCCAGCAGAATAGCTCTCCTCCTTTCTGCAGGGCACTAGTGTGAGATACCTTGTCACACTGAAGCTTCTATATTCCAGAGCATTTTATAAATGTCCTTGTCAGTATCAATGGTACATTGATTATATGTCACTCAGAAAAAGCTAGTATTACCCCATCAGGGTAATCCACTGTCAGGCCACGAGACATTTTGTTTACGTTGACTGTGCATAGGCACAGGTCCCCCCACAGCTCCCAGTGGCTGTGGTTTGCCATTCCTGGCCAATGGGAGCTGCAGGAAGGTCTTAAAGCTCTCTAAGGTTACAGATCGGAATCAAACAGTATTTCATACCTTCATTTTCCAATCTGTGACATTGTAGGCGAAACTAATGTTCAATACAAGTGCTAGTGTCCTTGTTCTGGATGTTGCAGATGGAAACTGTGACTGGAAGGGTTGTTGCTAAATGGAAAGTTTTTGATAGCAATGCCATTAGATTTAATACTTGCATTTTCAAGGTCTGTGAAGGAAATTAGACCTGCTTCCTGTTGAAGGAACTATGCAGTTGTTACCAGCTCAGCCACGAAAGTGCATAAGGGGTAAACATAGAGTTTTATATTTTTAAACATACCACTTTTGAAAGCTACCATGTTGACAGCTCTTTTGGACGACAGTGCTCTGCAAATGTTCTTCCAGTTTGACTCTGAGGAGCCATCGTCATCTGTAGAAGGGTAGTTTGGGCTCCAGGCCTGTTCAGTCTGTGGCCTCTCCTCTGAGACTTTAAGTTTGCCAGTTGTGATGTGGAGACTTGTCAGCCAGTAAGTGGACTTAGAACACCAGCACCTTTCACAACAATAAATATATTTAGAGAGGGAACTGAGCACTGTAGAGCCCGATCATGCTGAAAATGGGTGACTATGCAGAAGTAGAACATTTCACATGGAATACTAGAGTCTAGATTTATTTCACAAGTGAATAGTGTTTGGGGGGGGGGGTTTGGGGGGTGTATGTTTCTATAAAGGAACTTCTTTGTCAAGTAGCAGAAGGCAAAACTTTGTTAGACTTTAAGCTTGGCCGGTTCCTTTTTCTGTAATTAGCAATACTTTGTGTTAAGATTCTCCTCCTTCAGCCTTGCTAAGGCAACAATGAGAGCATGGGAGAGAAGTGGCATCTCTGGGGAGTTCATGAAGAGAATATTGTACATTAGCAAAAGGGAAACGTGTACATTAACTGAAAAAATGAGCTGTGCCTATGACCCAGGAAAACCACAAACCAAAATTTCCTGGTTGCACGTTTGCTCATTTCTTCATACTTCACTTATCAAGGTGGTAATACGTCTCACTTGCGTCTTTGAAGTCGGGTCTCTGTTTTCTCAGAGTGGCCTATCAGCTAGAGGCTTTCAATTTTAATTTTGATTTGAGTGTTTCACATGTGTCATCCTCAGGGAGAAGAAAGGTTACTGCAGCCCTGACCTGGTAAGAACGGATGCGTCAGAGCAGCCACTGCTTTGCATGTCCATAAATCTTTTTCTCTCTTGGCACTAGGAAGAAGATGAAGTTCCTGATGACGAGACTCTGAATCAGATGATTGCACGGCGTGAAGAGGAATTTGATCTCTTCATGGTAAGGGCACTCTGATAATAAGTAGTAGTATGGCTTCTTCCATAGTCCTTTCCTGTTAACACTTTATGTTGCTAGAGCTGCTACTATTTTGGGGTTCAAAGTATAGAATGGTATTGTGGGAGAGGGAGGAGCATTTGCTTATTTTGCTCCCTATTTGGAAAAGAATGTAATCTCCCTTGAAAAGGGAGCAGCTTCACTGGATAACTAAATAGGGGTAAGTCCAGAAGAGTGGTAAGGTGAAGTAGAGTCCACTGCATTCTACCTCACTCACAAGAGGGGAAAGAGGATTTAGAGTTGCCATGGAAGAATTCAGACAGTGTATATCAGCTGGTCACTATTTTTGGTTCTGGTTTTTTGATACTATACATTTTTAAATGGCTCTACTCGTGTTGTGCTCTACTGGGTTTCTGCCAGGGGAAAATACAATAGTTTTACCAATGGTATGTTAGAAGGTTATCGTGGTGCTCTTTTCTTCTAACATTAGTTGGAGTTGCCACGGGGTAATGTCAAGGGTCCGGTTTGTCTTATCGGCACTGAGAAAGTTTAGCAATTCTTTAAGCAGGACTAGATAGTACAAATGCCAGCATCTGGTCTACATGAGCACTTCCATCATTGTTAGCAGCAGGGAAGCTGTGCTGCTGGGAGAATTGCTAAGAAGTCTGCCTAAGCACAGCTATTGGATTGGCCATTTTGTAAGCACCCGAGGCAGGAATTGCTCAAGGGAGCCTCCGCACCTTCACACGCAAGGGCCTGTCACAATCTCAGGTCCTGTGTTCATGCAGGCCCTAGAGCACACATCCAAAAGGGGGGAAGGTGGAATCATTGTACTCTGCCCCTCCTGCACTGGGGAAGGAGTCCACGGCATTTTCTAAGATGCTGACAGACAGAGACAAGCTGGGAGGGACTGTAGTAGCTTGAGAGACATTCCCCGGGTAGTACAGCAGCACACCACCTCTTGCTCAGGGATGTGCCTTAAAGAACAGTCTGTACACAAGTGTGAATTGTCACTTGTTCCAAACTTCAGATGTCAGAGGAAACATTTCCCCAATGTGGCAATGCATCATATTGCTATTAAATTGCCAGCCCTGCCCTGCTGTGTTCTACTGAATGTTGCCTGAGAAGCATTTAAGACTTGAAAGAAGTGATATATGTGAGCATAGGTCCGTTCAGGAGTTCTCTGTCATTTAAACATTCCCAAAATAGGAGTCAAGTGTGAAGAACTTGACAGGCCAAAAATCAAGAGGAGAATGTTTGATTTGTCAGCACTGCTAGTCAAGTGTATAGTTACAGACCATGGTAGTAAACTAAATGGTTCCTTCCTGAACTCCATCACAGATACACATTTTTTCACACCTGGTGCAATTTCCCGCTGCTACTGTTGTGTTCCAGCTGAGTGATTTTACAAAATAAACAGTGATTGATGTGTGTGCTGTTGTATCAGAGATAAAGACTGAAATTTAAATATCTATTTTTCACTGTACAACACAAGCAGATTTGTTGTCTGAAACAGTTTCTTAATTCCAATAGCCCAGAAGGAAGGAGCCAGAATGCAGGTTGAACCTCATTGTTGAATTCATAGCTAACTTCAATAAGGTTCTGAAGCTTTCTCTATTCATATTAAGCTTGAGCATCATCACAAAACAACCAATAAGGAGGAGATCGGGGGTCATAACAGCATGATTTAAGCACAAATAATGGCAAAACTATCTATATTAATTCACCAAAAAAACTCTGAAGGAAAGTAGGGTGGATTAATTTAAATCAAAACTATTTAAATCACTGATTTAAATCACCAAGTGAAAAGCCTTGATTTAAATAATCAATTTTAATAAACTTTTCCACCTGTACTTCAGTTACTTTCTACAGAAAGGTACATTCTCATTGGTTAATATAACCACGAAAATGTGTTAATTTACAGCCAAACATAGCCTCCATCAGTTTCCTTGGTACCGCTGCTAACTTTAGGGTTGACACAGCTTCCAACTCTGGAAGTGACAGAGGCATACTTGGTGTCACTGGTACTGTGTCCACCATTGGCACCAGCTGTCTTGTCATGCTGGGCTATGAATGAGCCAGGCCAGTTGCTCAGACACTCGGGGTTGTCTCCACCTTTATCCCTAGGAGTCCAGGACTCTTTGGTGTCCAGATTGGAACCTTCCTCTCACTCTCCATCACCTCACCTGCATCAGAGGCTGTTCATGAAGCGCTATGGGTACCAAGATTGGTGCTTGTCTCGCGGTCAGGGTGAGGGGCCCTGACCTGGCACCTACTGGTCACCTATGTACTATCCATACCAGTGGCCTACGTGAAATGTGTGGGATGCTCCTCAACTGCAGAAGTTCCACTCCTTGTCTCGCTTAAAGGCGAGATCACCGACCAGGTCTGTGGCAGTCGCTGTCAATTTGGCACTGGAGAGCCTTTCTCTCGTGAAGCCACCAGAGCCATTCCATGCAGGTCCATCAGTCCTGGAGCATGATCCAGCTCTGGTAAAATTAATCACTTCATCTTTGTTCCCAGACTGCCTGACCTTTTGGTACTGGAGGATTTCAAGGCGTACTAGGACATTTTGCAGTGTGTGGCTGCTTCCCTGGGTGTTCAAGGAGAGTTCCTACAGGAGAACACTCACAAGTTAATGGGTATCCTGCAGCTGTCTGCCCTGGGGAAGCTGCCCTCCCTATTAATGATGCAGTCCTTGAGCCTGCAAAAGTCCTCTGGAGCTTGCGGTCTTTGTTACCACTTGCAGAAAATTACATGGAAAACTGCTGCTTCATGCTGGTGCAGGGATTTGAGGGTTTTTACTCCCATCCGGCCCCAAAATTCCTTGGTTGTAATTGCAGTGAACAAAGAGCCCGGAAGGCAATGTTAAGTCTGTTCCCAAGGATAAGGACTCTGAACAAACGGACCTGATGGGCAGGAAGATTTATACTTTCTTTTCCTTGCAAAGGCTGACCGCAAACCAGCAGGCAATTCCAAACAGACCCACCTGTAGGGTCTTTGAGATTTACTATAAGCCTCTCCACTCCACCTGGATCTCCTAGTCAACAGCAGGAAGCACTTCCCATGTCTAGGCCAAGAAGTATTACATTTAATCCTCCTTCAGTGTTCAGCATAAAGATTTATAGGCAGACTTCAAGGCAAATGCGTGCTTCGTGTTTGAAAAGTGGTAATACATAGAAATTCTTTCTTGTTTTTGGGTGCTTGTAATTCTGTCACACGCAGGTATTTAAAGGACTTATACATATGGAGAAATAAAAAGAAATCCCAGCATTTTGTCAGGTTTCTTTTCAGACATGGCATTAGATATTAAAGAAATTGCCTAGGGCAGTGGTTCCTAAACTGGAGTTTATGGCCAGCAAAGGGTCAGCTTGAAATCTTTTTATTTAAAAAAAAATAAAATAATGCCAAAGTCTTGTTGTTTTTGTGTACCCTTTTAATAAATAAATGTTTACATACATGCAGTACCCTTTGGAGGTCTGTCCAGCCTTTAAGACAGGTGTCTGTGAAACTAAATGACTGGATCTCTGCATTCTCTACATTTCAGTTTCAGGTTACTATCAATAAGTTCTTGTCTAGGGTCATCTTCAGTTCTTTCCAGTTATTTAACTTTGAAAATAATTCTTTCATTCCCTCCCTCCCACCCACCCACTACAACTGCTCCTAACAAGAACTGGGATTGTTTAGTCTACAGAAGAGAAGACTGAGGGGAGATTTGATAGCTGCTTTCAACTACCTGAAAGGGGGTTCTAAAGAGGATGGATCTAGACTGTTCTCAGTGGTAGCAGATGACCGAACAAGGAGTAATGGTCTCAAGTTGCAGTTGGGAAGGTTTAGATTGGATATTAGGAAAAGCTTTTTCACTAGGAGAGTGGTCAAGCATTGGAATGGGTTACCTAGGGACGTGGTAGAATCACCTTCCTTAGAGGTTTTTAAGGTCAGGCTTGACAAAGGCCTGGCTGGGATGATTTTAGTTGGGGATTGGTCCTGCTTTGAGCAGGGGGGTGGACTAGATGACCTCCAGAGGTTCCTTCCAACACTAATATTCTGATTCTATGATTCTATGAAATCGGATCCAAACCTACCTTGAATTTAGGGGGGAGAAACAACACAGAGAGAATGGAAGTTTTCTACCTAAACTGGAATAACTCTGGCCCCATCAAGTGCTTTCCAGCACACCTTCCCCCTGGCTCAACAATGATAGAATTATGTGTTTTCCTTCTCTTTTCTCAGGCACCTAGTGGCATAATATCACTGGATTCGTAGTAATAGTTAACGATTGTGAATTATTGTGGGCAACCCCTAACCCTCATCTATTATTGACTTGTCACTTGCTGCAAGTGATAGCAAGCTTATTTTCTGGTTGCACCACTAGCAAGAATGGAAAAAATCAGCAGTGAGGATTAGCTGTGTCATTGAAATGTTTATTAGTGTGTTGCAATAAATCTTTAACTTTTCCTGCCTTACTTGACAAACAAAATAAGGGAAAATATAAACTTGTTTCTAGTTAAAGTATAATACAGTACAGAAACGTTTACTTGCAACCTGTTTATGCTCAAATCTGCTTAATGTACGATAGCACAGTGCCTCCCAGTGCTGCCTATTTAACACACAAGACTTGTTAACACAAGGTACAAGAACTGACTTAAAAATTGACAGGAAGTGCAGAGTGGAAACGTGTTGTAGGCCTACTGGTGTTTTCTCTTCCTAATATAATGGCGGAGAGCAAGCGTCAACGTTCCTACACTGTAGAAGAAAAGCTAGCTGCAATAGATCGAGTAAATAGCGGAGAAACCCAGGCCAAAGTTTCAAAAGCTATTGGAATTGCTAAATCTACTCTCCGATTATGGCTAAAAAACTAATATAAACTGAATGGCTTTGTACAAAATATCAATTCTGCCGTGGGGCTTAAGCGAAAAGGTGTGTGCAGTTCAGCAAAACCACAATAGACAAAGCCATGCACACGTGGTTTGTGCAGGAAAGGCTGAAAGGAATGCCGCTAAGTGGGCCAATTCTTCAAGCCCAAGAGACAAAATTTGGAAATGTAGTGGGGGATGAATCATTCCAAGCCAGCAAGGGATTTATAAGTCATTTTAAAAAGCATCATGACATAGCACAGTTACTGATTTCTGGAGAAAGCCGATCAGCCGATGAATCGGTCGTGAACGTGTTTCCCGCTGAGTTTAAAATCTATTTTATGAAATGAACACTACCACGAAGAACAACTTTATAATAGTGAGGAAGCAGCTTTTTTGCAAAACTGCTATCTGATAAGACTTTAATTATGAACACAGATAACAGCTGGATTTAAAAAGATAAAAGATCACGTGACTCTTCTTTTTTGTAGTAATAAGACAGGCAGCCATGAGCTTGCCTCTCGTCTCGTTAGCCGCTTTCATAACCCTCGCTGCTTTAATCACCTCAGTAGAGCTAAACTGCCAGTAATATATGCTAACAGCAAAAATGCTTGGATGACGAGACACGTTTTTGATGACTGGTTCCACAACAGCTTTGTTCCAGCTGTTCGTAGGCACCTGGAGTCAAAGAAACTTGAAGCCAAAGCACTTTTGCTACTTGACAATAGTCCAGCCCATCCTCCAGCTGAATCACTGGTATCAAGCAATGGAAAAATTCGAGTGCTATACCTACCATTCAACACAACATCAATAATTCAACCTTTAGACCAGTGCATTATTCAGAATTTGAAAAAACAATTATTGACAGGAGCTGATTTCGGCAATCGTGTCATCCACATCTTCAGGCATATCCGAATTCCTGAAACAGTTAAACATGAAGGAAATTATTTATTTAGTTAAAAAAGCCTGGGACGGAGTAAAACAAAAGTCCATTGACAACTGCTGAATGAAGGCTCTTGGTGATACCTTTTCTGTCAAAGATGGCTCAGACTCCAAAAACTCCAGCAGTGGCACTGATTCAGAGCTAGACTTTGAAGGGTTTTCAAACACGCACGCAGACAAAAGAAAAAAAAGGTAAACTTCTCTTTCAAATTATAAAAGATTTTAGTTTGGATACATCACCAGAAATCATTACTGAGTGGCTGGAGATGGGTGAAGATTGCCCGACTTTAGAATTTTTATCCGAGGAAGAAATATTAACGGGCTGCGGGGTTACGTCAGACCGCAAAAGTGATGGCAAGAATTCTAATACCGTGTTTCCCCGAAAATAAGACAGTGTCTTATATTAATTTTTGCTCCCAAAATTACATTACATTATATTACAGCGAGAGGCAAAACTGGAAGTACGTCTTATTTTCAGGGGATGTCTTACTTTCGGGGAAACAGGGTAATGACGAGGATTTTGTTGAAAAAGTCAAAATTTTGCCCACAGAAGCCCTGGGTGCTGTAGAAACTGTTGTAAGATTCATGAAGGAGCAAAATGTGGAAACTATTGAAATAATTCATCTGCAGCAAATGATAGACTTCATAAGAAAGAAAAAAAATGCGAACCAGAAAGCAGAAAATAATGGTGTTTTATTTTAAGTGAATCAGACACTTTTTAGAGCCAAAGGCCATTTATCACTGGGGACTCTTGGTATATGTAAGTTTGTATGTAGTCTGTGCTAATAAATTTTGAAATTGTTTGATTCTCATTGATTTGATTATGTATAGATATCTTAAGATATTTCAGTACGGCCCTCTTAACCTGCGGTCCGTTAACACACGGTCATGACGGCTTGACTCCCGACATCCACACATAAACGGGTCTGTACTGTATAAATAAAGCCATGTCTAGTGCTATTTTGTAACTAAAGGAAAGACTCCTAATCTAAAATCATCCTTTGAAATAGGATCCAAGGACCCAAAAAGTTTGAGTTGATAACTTTATTAGTGCTATTTTAATCAATTTTCCTTCTCAAAACCAAAATGGCAGTATATTATTTATCCTTATGCTAAAAATAAGTAGTTGTCAGCTCCAGATGAGAGACATCCCCCTGGTTGCTCCTTTTTAGGACCTACATAGTTATAATGTAGAAGGAGTAGGCTGCCTGTTTCATAAGTCAGCAATACAGGATGTTTTTGAAGCTGATGGTTTTAGGTCCTCATTGTGCAAACAAGTACATGCTCAACTTTACTTCCGTGGATGTGTTTGCAGCACAAAGGCCTTAGTCACTAGGATAGTTCCAGGCATAATCGAGGTTGCTGAGGGTGCATGTGTATAACCTCCGTATAGTACCAGAGTTACAGTGAAACAAGGTAGAACCATTAATTGTTTTATCCCTCTGTCACTGACATATAGGAAGATTTGATCATAGGTGTCTCAGTAATAGAAGGGCTTTCATGCGTAGCTTTTGGGGAAACAGAATCCCCACTTGCAATCTTTTGTAGTCAGGCTCAAGGAGAGTGGCTTGACTTTTTTCCTCTCACATTTTCCCTTGGGAAAGAAGCATAATTAATACACATTTTAACTTAGCCTTTCAATCCATGTCTTGCAAATAGCAGATCAAACACTTCTACAAGGGTAAAAAGTTAATTATTTAAAGGATGCTGATCTATGCAACTTATGGGAATGGTGTACTTTACTGATCCTTGCTACTAAGTAATCAAAACAGGCCTATTGAGGCTTTTTCTCTGATTATAGCTGTACATTCTTTGCAAGACCTGCCAACAGTTGAAACCCATCCTAGGTTGCCAGTTAGTTAATACAGAAATTGCCATATTTAAAAAGGGGATTAGAAAAGTCTGTGTAATGTAGAGTTATATTTAAAATGCAAGCAATGTAAGGAGGTTCAAGACAGCAACTTGATCACTCGTACTTTGGTTATCCCAGAGGGGCTAAAGGGTGATGCTCTTCAATTTGTACTAGATATAGTACAGGTGTAGCCACAACAGAGGTAAGAATGGATTGTTTGTGAGTAAAAAGGCTTGTAAAAGGCAGTGACCACAGCTGTAGCAGCTTTCGGTGTTATGGCATCTTGGTGGTTTAAACTTTTTCTTACTGTTTTTTCAAAATATGAAGTCCAAAAATTTTGCAACCATCTAATGGTTACCTACGTAGTTAATGAGAATTGGGAATCCAAATCCCATTTGCAGCTTTGAAAAATCTTAGCAGTGTACTCCATTTTATGAACTAATCACTTGCCAAGTATGAAAATAATCCAGGCATTTCCTTGCGTCATAAAAACATTAGTGCTGTAACACAATCTGATACTTCTTGTATTCTTGACTCTTTAAGTCGCATAATCTGGTGGGTTCGGGGCGGTTTAAAATTTTTTTGTGTTCCAGTAAAAAGTTATTAACATTCCAAGTGGATAGCATTCTAGCTCTGATAACAAAGAGACAAGATGTCCTCTGAATAGGATTCAGATTTAGGAACTTCTTTATCCTAATTCCAGTTTAGAGAATTCCCTTTGTGGCTTTGGACCTAGTTTTCCCCTTCAGTAAAATGGGAATAACACCTCAAAGGGTTGTTACCAAACAATTGTAGTGTTTGTAAATCACTTATATCAGTGATAATAGACTATAAAACATGAGCAAAAGCAGAGCATTTTAAACAATAACTATCCCGATATCATTATGGCCTGTTTTTCAGGGGTGCTAAGTATCTGCTCCTCCCATTTACTTCAGTAGGAACTGTACGTTCTCATTACCTCAGAAATAGAAGCTACTGTGGATATTCATCGTTATAAATACTCCATAGAAGTATGGAGAATAGGGAGCTAATGTAGTCAGTCTGATTTTAAAAGAACATTATATAAAACTTAATACAGTATTGAATACCCAGCTTTTCCCCACTGGTCTTAACCACTGTATTGACTGCCCTTGCAGCGTATGGACATGGATCGTCGCAGGGAGGATGCCCGAAACCCCAAGCGCAAGCCTCGCTTGATGGAGGAGGACGATCTCCCAGCCTGGATTATTAAAGACGATGCTGAGGTGGAAAGGCTCACCTGTGAGGAAGAGGAAGAAAAAATATTTGGGAGAGGGTCCCGTCAGCGCAGAGATGTGGACTATAGCGATGCTCTCACAGAGAAACAGTGGCTCAGGGTATGTGCCACGTTTTTTCTTTTCTGACAGAAAAAGACTTGTTTATGGGAGTTTGGGTTTTTTGGGGGGGGAGGGGGGTTGTCAGTGATGATTACAAACTTGGAGTTAAAGGAATGTGTGGAATTAAAAATATAAGTTAAGTTGCTGGTGCCAGGCACTGTTGCTAGTCCTGGAATCAATATGGCCCTCTGTGTTGAAAATATTCTTTTGTCATAGATCTAGCTATTTTTCACTCGCATACTATTGTAATTTTTCAGTGAGGCAGATGATTTTTCATGTTGTCTATCAAACCACTGAATTCTGTGGGATAAAACAAGACACAAAAACACACTGAGCTTAATTAGAAATCCAGAAAACTTTGGAAAAGTTTTCTCTCACACTTCTTACATTTCTGCATGTGTGTGCATTTTATGATTCCTGTGAGATCAGAAAACTTCTGAAAGAGACACTTTATTGCAAGATTTCCAGGCAAGAGAGCTTTATCTCAGTAATCCAAATTTAGCTGATTATTCACGCCACACCTTTGATTCTTCTGAGATTTCTCTACCATCCTCTGCACACACCTAATAATCTTCAGTTCATTTACCCTTTCAGTTGGTTAATATTTGTCCAAGAATGGTAGCGAGTTGACGTTTAATCTTCAGAAAGTGTTTCCAGAACCATGTAAGAGACTTTTAGCATTATTTTCTCAACTATCATTTCCAGTAAGGATTGGTAAAATGTATATTTTGTTAGCAATCTGCATATACATACCTACTGTACTTGAGTAAGTAGGCGGTGATCTATTAAAGTATCAAAATTGCACACCTATGTGACTGACGAGCAGCAATGGACACTGCCAGCATGAGCATATATTCAAAAGCTAAACAATTAGCATGAGTGTGTAAAGGAAAGAGAGATTGTGGTGTACACTCACTAGGTAAGCACGTGAACAGACCCAGCTGACCTGCAGGCCCTCTGTCCAAGCATGTTGATTTTAGATAGAGCTTGTCTACATGAACACTTGGTTCACAGCAATCTTGGGTGTGAATCTAGCCTACAGCTAGCCTGTCCATGTGGCCCCAGATGATGCGTTTGAGAGGACTAGATCGAAGCACTTTTTCAAGCCATGAATTTGAGTTAGCAGGGTCCACACGGACAGTCAGTCCATGGCAGGCTGGCATGGGGTAGATTCACATCCAAGTTTGCAGTAAACATTTATTTATAAACAAGTCCCTAGACTGCATTGTGAGACATGGGCTAAAAAATAGCAGAGCCAAATTCAGAAGTGGTGTGCAAAGAGGATGTAAGTTTCAGGAGATTTTGCTAAACGAGTGTAAATCTAGGCAGTTAAGGAAATCTAGCGTAGATTGCACATTTTGAGGGTTAGAGGAAGATGAACTTAATGTCATTTTAGGCTACCTTTACATTCCCCTAGATTCACCCAGATTTCATTTAATCTCAGGAGTGCATGTTTCCACCTGAAAAGTGCAAGTTGGTTACAACAGGGCACACCTGGGGAAGTGAGTTACTGCAAGTATTAGAAGGAAAGGCTGACATATAGACTCTGGTAATGATTCCACGACTATTCTGACAGACTCTCTATACATGAATCTTTTCTGATTTCTGTTCTTCCCTTGCTCTTCTCGCCTTTCTGTACATTGCATAACTTTCTTTTGTATCACAAAGTTCAGTCATTTGCTTAATAGTCACATAAGTGATTATTTTCCCAGGGCTCTGGAATTAAATTGCATTCCAAACTAAATGGAGTGCTGTGAAGTACTTTATTGCATATCCAATTGAATGTATTAACCTTTTTACAAAAAAATTATCTTGTTTCAAAAATGTGTCCCTCTGACCCAGTGTCCTGAATCCATGGATACTAATTACTGAATGATAGAGGTCACTAAATCGCAAGCACCAAACCTGCCTTGTGATATGAGAACCTGAGCCTTTTGCCTGTAGGACTGCGGTCTGTCAGAGCAGTAGAAATCGGGTGAGAGTTACTTCCCACTGGCAGAAGGGAATATTGAACAATATGTTGTCCTCCCTCTGGTGGAGAGTACTGCAGGTCTTCTCCCATTATGGTTCTACTCATAGCAGATTGAGGAAGGAAATTAAGCTAGCCCCTAGCTTGCAAGTTTGCATGGAGCCTGAGTAGTTGTTTGTATTACTTGTACTGAAGTCTAGCTGCAGTTGAAAGAAACTCCATTCAGAGTGACAATTCCAGAAAATAAAAGAAAATAAGGGGTCCTGACTGCTACTTCTAAGTTACAGTGAAATTAAAACAAATGATACACTTCAGATGAAGGGAGCTTTCCTTCTTTAAGAGTCAAAATAGTGAGTTTGAAGAATGAATGAAAACCAGAGAAGTTTATCCACCAAATATTTGTTTTCAAGCAAATAACTGTCCTTACTCTGCTGGAAACCTTCTGCAGTAAGTATTTTGAGGCAGTACCAAAAGTACAAATGCTGGGACTTAATAAACAAGCCTTGAAATACTGCTTTGTATTTAGGATGTGCTCTCAGGAAACAGATCCAGAGTCCCAGAAACTAGTTTTGTGGAGGGAAATCTTGAAAAGAGAAGTTCTGAGTGACCATTCAGGAGGAACAAAAAGCAGTAAAACATTTTATGGTTTGCTAATGGGATTCTTTTTCCATTTTCTTTTCAGTCTGTTTCTCCAAAGATTTTTAAAGAATAGCTGAACAAATATTACTGAAGTTTCTACTTGTGCCTTGAGTACATTCTCCTCTAGGAAACATTAAGCTAATAATGTGACATAAATGTATAATGGGGCATACAAGCCTCCATGCAAGGCAAGAAGGGGTTAATGGGTTACTGAAGGCCCAATTAACCAAAATTAAGTCACCTGGAGCAGGAAGCAGGCTTCCAGGGAAGAGCTTAAAAATAAGAGGCCACCCTCCAGTTGGAGGGAAGCAGGGAGAGACCACATGTGGAGGGGCTATTGGGAGAAAAGTCTGGCTAGGGCTAGGAACTGAAAAACTAGTGCCTAGCAGATCTTCCAGAGCAAGGGGAGTGTTTAAATTTGTGTTGTTGCATACTTGTTTCTGACTCTGAGTTCCCCAGAAAGGGTAGAACTGTAAGAGGCCTAAATCTGGCGGGCTAAATCTGTGCAAAGCCAGAGGGCATTGGAAATTGGGCAGAGCAGTGGAAGAACAACTGGGAAATTGATGCTGAGTGGCTGCTACACTGCACAACGTCCCAGGGAGGTGCTCGGGTAAGGAATGAGTAATAACAAACATTCTCTGGTATTTTTAACAGCAGCATTGTGAGCAGCAATGCTGAGGACCCTTAACCAAAGTCAGCTGAAAACTGTTTAGAACAAGGTTTTAAGATAGCTTGTTTTGCTAGGTTGAGTTTCTAAAAGCCAGCCAACGTGAACTGAAACTGCAAGTTCTATGTTTTTAATGACAAGATTTTCACTGTCCGTTCTTCTCAGGCAAATTTTTGAAACCCTCTGTTATCTGAGCCTGCAGTTTAGGTTACTGAGAAGGTATTGCTTACACTGAAATTCAAAACAGTTACTGAAACAGTGGCGCTCAAATTATTGTTAAACCTTTCCTGGACTTCCATAAAGAGAAAATCCTCATTAAAACTTTAAAAAGCACAAAGATGGAATAGTATTTTGGGATCTGAGTCAGAAAAAACAAACACTTGAAAACTAAATTTCCAGACTGTGGGTGTAAAACCCGTCTAAAAAAACCCACATCCTTTTAATTAGTGCATTTTTGTGCTTGTGAAATGTGCTGGGTTTATGGCATTGAAAATTAGGATGTGTCTGCAGAATAATGACAAAACAAGCAATGGCAGTGTAAGCTGGTCCACTCTGATAATGGACCTTGATCAATACTGGAGGGCTACCTCTTTCTCTGTATCATTGGATCTTTTGCATCTCTGAGATTGCAAACAGTAGTGATAATTATGATGGTGGGTTTTATAATGTAGTAGGACCAGAACTGTCACCACCGATTCTTAGAGTTCTGAACAGTGATTGAGTAGCAGTGGGTTTCCTGGGCTGGATTTGAATATCTAACGGAGGTAACCTTCCAGGCAGCTTGTCATGTGTTTTGGCACAAATACTTCAGGCCTTGTCTTCATTGCCAAAAGAGAGATGTGGTGGTTTGTTTTGTTTTGTTTTATTTTGTTTTGTTTTTCCCCCTCGAGGGAACTGCCACGCTTGAGCTACCCCAAGATAAACAGCCCTAGCAGTCTCCAGGCTTGGCTTTACTGAGTTATCTCATAGTAAAACTGAAGTGCCTGGTCATTGTCTGTGTTTTTATCTCAGAGTAGCTCATGCATATTAGTTACTTGGAGGTAAAAAAAACTTCACTCTTTCAGCAGGGAAGACAAGGCCTCAGTCTGGAGCAAAAAGAGAAACGTTCAATATTTTACTTCACCATTAGCACCAACTTCTGTGGCTTTCTTTTTTTTAATGTGATGCGTCTTGGAAGCAGACCAAAATAGGCAGTAGGCACCCTCCATACCTTTGTTTTCCAAGCAGAACACATGGGCTCCTGATCCAGAAAACATGGGTGGGACTCTGTGCACAAGCGCAACCCTATGGACTTCAGTGAAACCTGAAAAATAAAAACAGAGGGAGTACACATTTGTAAAATTATGCACATTCTAGAGATTTTGCAGGATCAGGGCCTTACTGGGTAAATTAAATATAAACAAGATTTGTTTGTCCCAGTACATAACAATAAAAACACACACAACTGGCAAACCTGCATAAACAACTGTTAAAAACTGGACTCATCAAGATGGAAATAATTTCCAAAACCTTCTGGTGACAAGTAAAAACTGGTAGAGCTCCTAAAATTTAACCTCCAACTCACCTTGAAGTACTGAAAATGAATAGAATGTTCTGTTTATTGTACCCTGCAAATATGATTTTGTTTATAAAGAATTAAAATTCTCCTCAAATTGTTCAAAGATCAACAAGATTAGTTTTATAATTTTATGTTGTAATTAAAATTGAGACTTCTAACGTCTTAGAAATGGAAGACTAGCGTTGGACATTGTTTAATCCAGAGATAACTAAAATCAATGAGACATCACAAGATGGAGCTCAAAGCGCTGGTGCTCCTTTTGGGCTGCTTATTGCAAGGAGGTGGTTGCTCCTACTGGACTTTGTCATTGCACTGTGCTCTCTGTTCCTCTGGGAAAAAAAAAACCCCATTTAAACTGCTCTTAGGCCAGTACTGTAGTGTAATCTCTTTGTCATGAAAGTACAACTTACAAATGTAGATTTTGTTGTTGTTGTTACATAACTGCAGTCCAAAATAAAACTTCAGAGCCTACAAGTCCACTCAGTTCTACTTCTTGTTCAGCCAGTCGCTAAGACAAACAAGTTTGTTTACATTTACGGGAGATAATACTTTCCTTTTCTTATTACAGTGTCACCAGAAAGTGAGATCAGTTATTCACATGGCACTTCTGTAGCCAGCATTGCAAGGTATTTATGGGCCAGATATGCTGAGCATTCACATGCCTGTTCATGCTTCGGCATCATTCCAGAGGACATGATTCCATGCTGATAACACTCATTAAAAATAATAATGCATTACAGTAAAACCCCGATTTAACGGACCCCGATTTAACGGACTTCGGATGCAACGGACAAAATTTCCGATGCAACCGAAATCCGTTTTTCGCGGGCTGGCTGCCGACTCCCGGCTCCCGCCCGGGTCCCACCTGCGGGCGGGCTGGCGGCTCCCGGGTCCTGCGGGCGGGCTGGCTGGCTGGCTCCCGGGTCCCGCCTGTGGGCGGGCTGGCTGGCTGGCTCCCGGGTCCCGCCTGCGGGCGGGCTGGCTGGCTGGCTCCCGGGTCCCGCCTGCGGGCGGACGGGCTGCCGGCTCCCCGCTGCCGCCCGGGGCCAGGCAGCAGGAGGGCTGCCAGCTGGCTCCCCGCTGCCAGCCCGCCCAGGTCCCCGGCTGCTGGCTTCCCCCCCCACCCCCCCCACCCCCGGGTCCCAGCAGCTGGGACCCGGGTGGGCGGGCTGACGGTTGCCGCCTGGGTTCCAGCAGCCGGGGACCCGGGCAGGCGGGCTGACGGCTCCCGCCCTGGTCCTAGCAGCCGGGGAACCGGGCGGGCTGGCTGACGGCTCCCGCCCTGGTCCCAACAGCTGGGACCCGGGCGGGCGGGCTGACGGCTCCGGCCCGGGTTCCAGCAGCCGGGGACCCGGGCAGGCTGGCTGACGGTTCCCGCCCGGGGTTCCAGCAGCTGGGACCTGGGCGGGCGGGCTGACGGCTCCCGCCCTGGTCCCAGCAGCCGGGGACCCGGGCGGGTGGGCTGACAGCTCCCGCCCGGGTCCCAGCAGCCGGAACCCGGGCGGGCTGGCTGACGGCTCCCGCCCTGGTCCCAGCAGCCGGGACCCGGCCAGGCTGACTCACTGCTTATTTAATAATTTTAAAAAATTATTAAATAACGGACTTTCGGCTTTAACGGACACCCCCTTGCCCGAATTAGTCCGTTATATCGAGGTTTTACTGTAATTAAATTTGTGACTGAACTCCTTGGGGGAGAATTGTATATCCCCTGCTCTGTTTTACCTACATTCTGCCATATATTTCATGATATAGCAGTCTTGGATGATGACCCAACACATGTTCGTTTTTAAGAATACTTTCACTGCAGATTTGACACAATGCAAAGGAGGTACCGATGTGAGATTTCAAAAGATAGCTACAGCAGTTGAGCCAAAGTTTAAAAATCTGAAGCACCTTCCAAAATCTGAGAGGTACAAGGTGTGGAACGTGCTTTCAGAAGTCTTAGAAGAGCAACACTCAGATGTGGAAACTACAGAACCTGAACCAACAAAAGGAAAACCAACCTCTTGTTGGTGGAATCTGACTCAGATAATGAAAATAGACATGTCAGTCTACACTGCTTTCGATAGTTATCGAGCAGAACCAGTCACCAGCATGGACGTATGGAATGGTGGTTGAAGCATGAAGGGAAATATGAACTTTAGCGCATTTGGTACGTAAATATCTTGCAGTGTTGGCTACAACAGTGCCATGAGAACCCCTGTTCTTGTTTACCTCACCTAAAAGTGAGAAGTGGGCAGCATTATCTCCTGCAAATGTAAACAAACTTGTTTGCCTGAGAGATTGGATCAACAAGAAGTAGGATTGAGTGGACTTGTAGGCTTTAAAATTTTACATTGTTTTATTTTTCAATGCAGGGTTTTTTGTACATAATTCTATGTTTGTAAGTTCAACTTTCATGATAAAGAAATTGCACTATAACACTTGGAATAGGGGAATTGAAAAATACTATCTCTCTTTGTTTTTTTACAGTGCAAATACTTATAATAAAAAATAGATATAAAGTAAGCACTATACACTTTGCATTCTGTGTTGTAATTGAAATCAATATATTTAAAAATGTAGTAAACACCCAAACATATCTAAATAAATGGAATTCTATTATTGTTTAACAGTGCAATTAATCACAGTTAATCACTTGGTATCCCTAAAAATAACTTTGCAGAATGTTGCAATTAGGTGGTTAAATTAATTCCTCTCTCACTATTTCCTCTTTGAACTTTCTGGCTCATTTCATTCTCAACTTTATTATTTTTAATAAGCGGTTAAAAAATTTGCTCGGTTTTACATTAACTTTATCCATTCTCTCAAACTCAGGCAGAATTTTTAATGGATATTACATGACTCAGCTGCTAGATCAGGGTAGAGTGATTTAAATCATGGTGAAAATACTGCTTAAATCACATGATTTAAAAAAAATCAAATTAGGTTGAGATTTGTAAAATTAACTTGAAAACTTGTGCTATTGGAATTTAAGATTTAAATTTATCATGAACTAACTTATAAATGCTATCTAATGTGCCACAACTAATAGAGGGTTGTTTGTTTGACATTTACAAAACTGTTTTAGACAAAACCAAAATATTTTAAAATTTAAGGTTCAGATCGTACAACCACTTAAGTGGGTATGTAACTTTACTCATGTGAATAAACCTACTGATTTAATTGTATCACTTGTGCTTATAGATAAGCATGTGCATAAGTGTTAGAGCACCGAGGGTTAATATTGTACCTCTATTTAAAACTTTCTCTTCATGGCATAAAATCTTTGTCACTTCAAAGCAAAATGCTTCAGCATTAATAATGAAAAGTTGTTTAGACTTTATGTACACTAATAAAGTTATTGTGAAATTTTATATACACACAAGCCAAATTTAGGAGCCTAATCTTATATTTTTAACCCATATTTAGGCACTTGTTGGTGGAAGTATTTCAGCTTTCTTTACCTCTGAAAGTTCAATGTACTGGAAGAAGTTGATATGGGTTACAGCTATAGCTTATGCATTTGCTTATCAATATTGTCTTTGTGAAAGGGGAAAAAAGCCCCTCAAACTCTCTCCGCCCCACCTACTATAGTTTTGGAAGGAACTTTCTTAAACAATTCCTTGATCTGGGATGTCTTTGCTCCATTTAGCTTATTGACAAAAGGGTCAAGTCAGCAGTAGAAACAAGAAAAGCCCAGGTCCAACCATTAAAACTTCGCTTGTGGTAGAATTAAAGCAATATTGTGTTAATTTACTGGCAGCAAAATCAGTCTGTCTTAGTCATTGCAGAATATCATTCAACAACAAAGGCAACCTAGATGAATTTCAGTTAAAATAATCCTTTCAATTCTTATATGAACTTTAGAAGTTTGTTCATAGTACTAGCAACAGCGTATTTTATGTGTGTTGTGTTGTCTGGCTCAGCCTGGAATATGGTGACTTCCTAGAGTCCCTACTTTCCTTCATTTGATTTATTAATATACTGCCATATATTTAAATAGAATTTTCCAAACACTTAAGTCAAGGGCACTGCCCTAAGGCGTTGACAAATTAATTCAGAAATATACAAAGAATTACATTAAGCACAGAAAAGAGTACAGCCATCATCTGGGAGAACAAGTAAAAGAAGTGGGTTTTAAAGAGAAGTAAGCCATTTTGGCACATAAGCTAGAGGTGTTATCAGCCATAGAGGACAACATGAACAAAGACATAAATGGAGAGGGGAAGGAGAAAGGGCATATAGACGAAAGAGTGGAGGTGCAGGCATTGGGTAGGCTGCACTGGGCGTGGAAGATCAGACAAATGATATAAATTTGATGTGGAAAAACAGAGGTGGTCTTATACTTTAGCATAGGGAGTTCCCATAGCTAGGGTCCTCTTCGCCACCACCTCTTCCAAATTGGTAATGAAAGTCCTGTTTTCTGAAGAAATAACTTCTTGTTCAGTACCTTCATGCCTGATGCTGGCATTTGTCCTGCTGTTTTTGAACAAGTGTTTAAACCAGCGGTTCTCAAACTTTTTGAGACCGCAACCCCTTTTTGTACTCCGGCGGCTGGGTGCGACCCCTCCGCCGAAAAGCCGCCAAATTACACCCAAAAAAAAAAAGTGCCGGACGCCCCAGTCCCCGCCATGGGCAGGCTCCCAGCTGAGCCTCAGCCCCGGTCCCCGCCGGCGACCAGGGCTCGGGCAGCCGCCGGGGCTCTGGGATCGTGGCTTGAGCCGCCACCCGAGGCTGGCAGCTGGAGCCGGCGGCCGGGGCTCGAGCCACCGGCAGCCCCGGAGATCGCGGCTCCGGCAGCTGCCAGCGGCCCCGGAGATCGCGGCTCCGGCAGCTGCCGGCGGCCCCGGAGATCGCGTCTCCGGCAGCCGCTGGCGGCCCTGGAGAGCGCGGCGGCTGGGGATCCCGCAGCAGGGAGTTACTGGGGATGGGGCTGGCGACCCCCACAAAAGTGGCCCGCGACCCCTCGAGGGGTCGCAACCCCCACTTTGAGAACCCCTGGTTTAAACCATTGTCATGAGTGCTTAGTATCTCTATGCCAGTAGGTGGTGCAATACATGGATAAGGCATTCTCTTTTATGAAGGATTTTATCCTTTTAAACTTGGATGGTTTCAAGATTTTACCTCCTTTATGTTATCTGATTATTGATGTATTACTTTCTCTGAAACACTCTTCTGATTGATGTTTCATTTACTGTCAGAATATATGATCTGTGAATAGCTGGTTTTTCTGCATTTATACCCTTTTAAGTGTGTTTTAAAATATTATAAATTAGAAAACCTAATAAGGAAAAACCGAGTAAGCCAGTGAAGGGTTTCAAGTGGGATATTTCTCCATTAATATCCCACTTTTTTTGTTGAACAGTCACATCTTCAGTTTTCTCTAAGTCCCAATTCAAACCCCTAGAATTTTGTATTGATTGAAGGATAGGATCAAATCAACTTTCTGATGGGTCTCTGAAAAGTTTTAATTTGTAGCCTTTTTTTTAAAATATAGTGTTCTGTGAAGAGTTTCTCTAGTGTGCATTGTCAGTCAACTAACACCCAAGGTGGGGGGGGAGGTAAGGGGGCGGGCGCGGGGCTGTATCCTGGCCAGCAAAGGTTTACCTTGGATTAGATCATCCTCTCAGTACCCCAACTTACTTCCTGGCATCCTAGAGGTCGTTGGGACTATTGCCTACCAAAACCACCCACAAACAAATGAGAAAAGAAGCTTTTAGTGAGGTGGGAGAAAAAAACGCAATGCCATAAGCAGCACCTTAAGACCACAGTAGAAGAGGAATCTCTAGGACCAGTCAACCATTGGCTTATCGATATTTGGAAGAAAGGGTTTTCCCGTGCTTCCAGGCTAGATTTTTGGTTTTGTCCTGAGGACCTGTTTTTCTGTTTTGCCTGTCCTTTGGTACACCTTCTGTGAAGCAACAAGGAGGCCGGTGGCACTTTAAAGACTAAGATTTATTTGGGCATAAGCTTTCATTGGTTAAAAATCCTGGATTTTTTACCCATGGACATTTATGCCCAAATAAATATGTTAGTCTCTAAGGTGCCCCTGGACTCCTCATTGTTTTTGACTAACACTGCTACCCTTCTGATACTTGGCACCTTCAGTGAAAATATTTAACTGGACAACTAATGTTCTAGCATAGCAGCAGGATTTCTTTATGTGGCTTTTAGAAATGTCAGACACTGACGTCTGGAGGCAAAGGAGCCAACTGTAGCATTATTCCTGGAAGAGACTGATTAGGGTTAAGGGGGAATCAGAGTGGGACATTAGAAGAGGTATTTGTTTCCTGCAGTCTTCTCATGTAACTAAAAAAAAGCTGCCTGATGATCAGTGTGTTAAGCATTATCAAGGAGTTTTATCACAGTAGTACTAACCATGACTGAAGTAGACATTTGCAGGTTCCCGCCATTTCAGGTTAGGGTCATGGTTTTTTGTGCCACTTAATTTTCTAGTAACTGTGCCTAATGGTGATCTCAGAGCAAAGGAAGTTACTGTATATCTTGGTCCATGACAAATCTCTTAAGAGGTGTAGTGTCCTTTAATGATGAGAGAAAGGGCTTGAAAGTCAAGCTACTAAGTTCTATACTCAAGTCTGCCTTTGATTCATTGTGTGATCTCAGTCAAGTTACTGGATCTGTGCTTGACCTAAAATGAGTCTTAACAGCTGCCTAAAATTACGTCTCTGATTTTAATTCATTTGTATGGTGTTTGAGAGCCTTTCATGAATGGTACAAAGTATTTAGTGTTTTATTGTATGTCATTACCCAACTTATTATAAGATGCAACTTTTTAATTTGTTTAATGTAATATCTTCAATAGTCTCCCTATTGTGTGTTTTTGTTTTTTAAACTCTGATTTTGCCTGATGGGTGCATCTTATTATAGCAGGATTCCCTTGAATATTATGGGAATGACCTAAGGAAGGGGTCCGGACTATCTGTTACTGGCTGTTGGTGCCATAATTCTTAAATGAAAGTGTGCGCCCATTTTTCTCAGCACACTTCACATGTTCAGATTTTCCAGACTCTCAACTAAGTGAATGTTGAGGATACATCCATAATGTGGATATTGTCCAAAGGAGGAAATAAAATGTAAACTAGTTTGACCTTCCATATTTTGCTTGTAGGCCATTTTGGTGGGCAGGCCCACTTTTCTAGCACTCACTTCTGTCTGGTTGGCTTCAGAAAACACTAAGATGTATCTGGCCAAACTTTTTCCATAAAGGACAATTTTAATTTTTTCCCCTTTCATCCACTTTCAACATCCACAGCATCCTATCTCCTTAGAATTCTGGTGCCTCAGCCATTTCAGGGTCTTGGCTCCCTAGCAAGGAAATGTTTCTTTCCTTAGTATATATATAATAAGTATGCAATGAACCAATATACTGCAGAAATGCACTGCTTACTGTAATATGTACAGGGTTATTAACAGTGAAAGGTTTTTCCTCAGTATGAGCCCAGCTGCTGAGGTCCTCACGATTTCTATTGGCTTTATTGAGAATTGAGGATGCTCTGTGCCTTGCAGGAGGAGCTCAGCTCTTTGCAGAATTGGGATCTACATGAGCTTGGTGCAGCTTCCTTTTATGATAGTAGGGTCCAAGCTTAATTGTAGTCACACATCTCATTTTGTTTAGGCAAGGAGAGTGTTAAACTCTTATTTGTACACTATTTCCCTGACTCTCTTTCTACTTACCTCACTAATCCAGAGGCAGTTGAGCATGGGAGATGTCTTTGTGCTGTGTCTTGCACTCTTGCGCAACACGTCATCAGTCAGAAACTGGGGATTTGCTTCTGGGATTTGTTTCCTTACTGTGCTGGTAAAGGTTTGGAAGGGCATTCTGTTTGGTGTGGCACTCTAGCCCTGTGTAGTAACATTTTGTAACACAGAGCTCAGTCAGCTGCACTGGTTTAAGCAATCTATCCTCATATATATATTTTAAAAGATTATAAATATCTCTGATATTTGACTTTCGTGTAGTTGTATTCAACTTTTGGGACAGCATAAATCACAATTTTAGCTTTGAATTTTACTATATAATCCAAGATATTAATTTACCGTTTGTAAGTTAATGTTAGTTAGCTGTCCCTTGTACATTAACTACAGTATTTGACTGTTCTTAGTTTAACACTAGTTTCTTGGTGCCTGCACTACAGTTTTAAATTAAGGAAAAGAGTGTTTGAATTTACATGTCTTTGCACATGATTTTGAGAGCTAATTTTAATAACAGATGTCTATACATTAGTAGTGAAGTAAATTTGTTTTTAATATTCATTTGCAAACTTGTACTGGCAATTAATTCACGGGCATTTGTCTACTAATCACAGATTTACAGAGCATAAGAGCAAATGTCCGCTTGCTTATTTGTGATTTTTATTTTTTGGTTTTGATGGGATTGAAAATGTATCTCTAAATATACTGAAATGTTCTTTTTACTATTACTCTTTATATCGGTTCCTAAAAAGTAACAGTAGATACCCTGCGCAACAATTAAAGGCGCAAATTAAAGTGAGGGGTGTGAAGGCTCTGGGATGGAAGTAGTGCTTTTGTTTGGGGATTTTTAAGAGGAAAAAAAGTGGGATTGCCAAGCAAAGTCCTGTTTTTGAAGCAAAGTATTCATTTTTAACAAATACCCATTTTCTAAAGCACATTAAATTAGAATATTTACCTTGGTTTTTATGTTTTAAATTCAAAGTAGTTTTCATAGTAATCTAAATAACCTGAATCTATCTGTTCATAAGAGAACAATAAAATTGCATTGTGTAATAAGAACAGTTTAAAATGCACACATTTTAAAATTATATATGAAATTGTTTAGTTTTGTGGTTAGCATTTTAATTATTACAAGAATCAATAACTGCCTAGCTAAAAATCTATTTGGATGCCTGGAATAATAAGGGAAAATATGATAAGTAGTTGTCAATATTAAAGCAGGCTGAAGGAAGAAGGCTTCAGGCCTTGTAGTAGGTAGAATGAAACAGCAGATTTGAGTATCCACAATTCTTTCAGTATTAAATTTTCAGTAAAATAAAATTACTTGTATATGAAAACATAGCCTTTCCCCAGCTCTCTTTTTTTTCCTGATCAGCTGATGAAGAGACTAGCAGCTCGCTGCTTTGCTGGCTTGTTAATTTTATCCCCACTAACTGTGATTTCCGATAGCCGGCCTGCTGATAGTGGTAAGGTAAATATCGTTTTTCATTGCCGTCTTGAAGATTCAGTAGAACTACATCACAGGCATGTGTAGGTGTGTAACACATCAAAAGCCGGTGTTCTCTGTATTTCTTTGTGCAACTGAGTGCTTAAGGAGAGCAATAACATTAACTGTTGACAGCCTTGCATGCTGTATTTATTATTAGCATTTCTAGCTTCCAAGATTTACGGAGAAATTTCCTTTTCGTAATCTTCGCTAGCTGCAGTGGTATATAGTGGGTGTCCTGCTTTAGCCAAATGAATATTAATGAATTTGTGTGCAGATTTTTTTTCCTTCCTTTTTCTTCTTAACTCATCAGATCAAGCCTCCTTCATAATGGTTATCTGAACGCTGTGGAAGCATGATGGAAATTGTCTTTTGATTATTAAGGCCTAGTTTCAGGCTGTCCCTCAGGATTCTGTGTTCATGTTTGTTCTATGGATTTTCACATCGGAGGATGCATAGGAAACAGATTTTGAAATCCCACTGGCATTTTTAACATGCCAGGTTGTTTTGTGTTGTGCACCAGGTTTTGTTCACAAAACGTTTTTCAAGAGACATTGTACACAAGTGAAAGAAATTATGTCTGGGCTGTAATCACGCTTTTTGTATTGATTGTTATACTCACATGATCATAAATATTAGCCATGTTTGGTGCTGTGGAAAAATGAAGGTAATTGCCTTATGATTAGAGCTCTTTCAGCTACGAGAAAGGATTGATTAGCATTTTGCATGTGCTCAAGGCAATACTGAGAAGCAAGAGAGACAAATATCAACATCAGTTATGTTCTGAGAGAGCATTAATCCTAAAGCCTAATTTTAAGATTTTGAATATTTTTTATTGTCTCTTTATACCTTGTTATTAATTTCAGATTTCTCATAACCAATTTGTGTGTGGGTATTTTGGAGTTGTTTTTCCCGCTCCATCTCTCCATTGGGGGTTTGTTTTCTGGGGGGCTTTGAGTTTTTTTCTAAAGCAAAAAAAAGTTCAGCTTCTTGTTTTGTCACATGGATCTGTCAGTATATGAGCAGGTTCCCTTTGTACCTGGTTTGTTTTTGTAGACACTTTATTATCTCTCTGCATAGTGCTGCTGGCTCTGGTTAAAAGCACACGTTTGCAGGTAATTGGAACTAGTGTTTGTTGTTTGTGACTGTGCTTTTGTTTTTCTTTTTCCATGCCATGATACAAGTGCTCTTTACTATAAAACATCATATTGTCACTGCTTCTGCCTCTTGACTTGTTATACTGAATGAAAATTGCACAACATATTAGAGATGGTTTTAATTCTTAGGTGATTTGTGATTTGTAAATTAATTTGAAAACTCTTTTGTAAGAGAAGGCTGAATCTAGAGTGCTCCAACTTAAAAAGAATGTGTAGGAAAAGCTGTGTTACTTTCTTACATTGATACCTAATGTGGACTGTCCTGTCTGCAAACACTCGCATTTAAATCTTTTTTAGAACATAAATGTTACTAAAGCAAGGAAATTAATGCACGTCTTGCTGTCTACTTACTAGCGTAGTGCCATAGGCCCTCAGATATGGACTTGTAACTCGCAAGGTGGAACTAGGATTTCAGTTTAATATGAATCCTTCTGTGGTGAAGGTGTTTTTATAATTACTCTAAGTTTACTGTCTTATCGATTGCCACTCAGTGATTTTTCTGTTGAACTCTTGTTTATAAACAAACTTATTGTGTTGAGTTGTTTACATCTGACTGGTCTTTTAAAATGTGATTTTATTTCTTTGCATCTTTTGTTTTTCTAAAAATATAATTTTTCTGAATCCATGGTTGACAGGCAATTGAAGACGGCAATTTGGAAGAAATGGAAGAGGAAGTCCGGCTTAAAAAACGAAAGAGACGAAGAAATGTGGATAAGGATTCTGGGAAGGAAGATGGAGAGAAGGCAAAGAAGAGGAGAGGCAGACCTCCTGCAGAAAAATTGTCACCCAACCCACCTAAACTGACAAAACAGATGAACGCCATTATTGATACCGTGATAAACTACAAGGACAGGTGAGCTCTCAATTTTGTAGATTGGTTCTTTGTTTCCCATTCTTTTTAGGGTTGCTGACAACCCATTTCTAGGATTTTAATGGTGTATCTTTTTTTAACTGTAAATTAAAAATGATCTCACTTTTGGGCTGGTCTCCCATGTACATAACTTCCATTGGTACACACTGGGACTTGTTGAGAATTTAATGTACAAGAGAGACATATAACCTCTTTGTTTGGAAATTCCACTGCCCTGTTCAAGAGAAGTATTTCTTCGTATAATGCGCTCCATTAATCAGATATAGATAATCCCAACAAAACCTCAGGGGTTTGTTTGTTTGTTCAATAATCAAATACCACAAACCAGATACAAAATATTTTCATTTTCTAGATTCCATTTACATCCCTGATCATCTTCCTTCTCTTAATTTCTGTTTCTCTCTTCAGCCCTAACTTCCTCACTCCTACCCGAAGCCACGGGCTCTAAAGAAGAGCCTTCCTGATGGAGGCTCTTGCCTTAATGATTTAGCTATAAATCTTTCCAACACATGGCTACTGTTTTATTAGTACAAGTTCTCATGTTGGCACTTAAAACTATTCTCCAGACTCTTTTTAGGGATGGAATGAGGAGCACCTGATCTGACACACAATATGCTATAGAAATATTATATGGCCCTATAACCAACCACCAGTGAGGTTAAAGCTAGCTTCCCATTATAAACCAGTATTCAGTATGCCACCTCTCTTAACTTCTTTAAATAACGAAAGCCCCTGAAATGTCACATGACACCTTCTCCTAAGATAAGAATCGCTTTTTATTCGGATTTTCAAACTAACTTTGCCTACAGACTCCAGATTTGTATTTGTTGTCATTTTATTTTATATAGTGTTTTTACAGTGAAATTACAAAGAATTGTAATAGAAATACAGCTCTACCCCCAATATAACACGGCCCAATATAAGGCGAATTCGGATATAACATGGTAAAGGAGTGCTCCAGGGTCGTGGCCAAAGCAAGTTTGATATAATGCGGTTTCACCTATACCGTGGTACGATTTTTAAAAATTTTTTTTTTGGCTCTTAAGGACTGCTTTATATTGGGGTAGAGGTGTAGCTTTTTTAATATAAACTGCATGCTAAAATAGGAATAATAGAGATTAACAAGGGTAATTGGAGCAGGGATATGAATAGAAGGCACAGAAAGGCAGAAGAGCCGTAAGACAAAGAGGAAGTGGGGTTGTTTTTCTTGTTTCCTTTGTTTGGCTTCGGCTGAGAATTGGAAAACCAGTGATTTTGCTATATTGCTTAAAGAACTGTGTGTTGAACAGAGTCTGTATGAGGAAGTTGTACCAATTTTTAATCAAAGGTTTTGGGATTTGGTTAAATAAGTGCAGTCTTCTTGTGTAGATACTCTGATTCCGACCTGAATGCTTTGTATCAATTTATCCTAAATCTGTAAAGATTTTAACTTAAACTATAGCAATATAAAGCACTGTCAAACTTATTTAAGAGGGCTACAACAACAGTGCCTAGTATTTTGGTGCCTTGTAGCCTAATGGAATCCACAGACCTGAGTTAGGCACTCAGCCACCCTGTTCAATGCCTGGGGAGAGCTAGGCACATAGGAATTGGATACACAAAAACCAGCATTTTGAGAGGGAGCTACCTATGCTAGCCAATAGGAAATGCTGAGGAGAGGGCTATAAGCTAAACCCCACTCTTCTAAGGGGATGTAGGAGCCTATCTCCACTTGGGATTCGTAGTCATGAATCCTCTTCTGGAGCCAAGTGTGTAAGCTCTTTCTCAGGAAAAAATTAAGGAAATCCTATCACTGCACTTATAACCTTTAGTCCAGTAACTGGCATACCCAGTGTGTGGGGAACCCAGGTTCGGCGCCTCCTCTGCCTGAAATGTAGCTGGGACTTGAATCCGCATCTCTTACCTCACAGGGTTATGGGATATTGTTGAGTGAATCTCTCCTGTTGAAGCCATTCCACTTTGTATTAAATAGTGGGCCAGAGAGTGACTCTCTAGCCTACTTGTTGGGACAGTCCCCTCATTTATAGAAGGCAAAAGTTCAAATCCAATGTTTCTTTAATTATTTATCTGCAGTGGAACAGCTTCAACGGGAAAGATGGAGAGAAACCCATCTGAGAATATCCCATAGCCTAGTGATTTGGGTTGTCTAACCACTCTCTGGTTCCAAGATGGCATCAGTTGAACACCATACTGTCAACATTGCTACCATTTGTGGGATGCCCATTGAGTCCAGTACTGACAACATTGGCACAAGCTGTCTCCATGCCATTGGCATTCCAGACATGACTGGACTTGCTCTGCATCTCTGTTCCTGATTCTGCAGTAATTCAGGAGTATTCAACTGCTGTGGCTTTTGTGCTGAGTCTTCAATGCCTCCTGGACTGGTCACAGAATTCTCTCTGTCATCAGCACCATCTTCCACGCTGTCTAAACTTTGAATGCAGAATTGAAGACAGCCACCTCCTCAGTACCGAGGGGCCTGTCTTCACACACAATATCTTTGGTAGTAGAGATGAATTTAGTGCAGACCACATCTGTGGAATCAGTGCCAGCGCCAGCTTTGATGCAGAGGTCTGTTCTGTTGCCAAATGGGAGTGTGATGCCCCTTACAGTAGTCAGGGTGTCATCCTGGGCACCAATGCAACTTGCCTATTGACTTTTCAATGAGTCTGAACATTTTCTTGCTCCTTCTGTCGGGGCAGTTTCATTGCCATTGGACAACTTGGAAGTTTTATCAAGCTAGGGGACATCTTCCCACTCCATTGGTTTTGAGGGACTGCTCTTCAGTCTCGAGACATCCTGGGTATCACCACCAGTACAGAGATCAGCACTGCTCCCACAGTAGGGATAGAGGCTCATTTTAACATTTTTAGAAGGTCTCTTTCTATAAATCTATAATACATAATTAAAGTATTGTCATATGTAAAGTAAATAAGGTTTTAAAAATGTTTAAGAAGCTTCATTTAAAATTAAATTAAAATACAGAGCTCCCCAGACCGGTGGCCAGGACCCAGACCGGTGGCCAGGACCTGGGCAGTGTGAGTGCCACTGAAAATCCGCTCACATGCCATCTTTGGCACGTGTGCCACAGGTTGCCTACTCCTGGACTAGATGATCATAATGGTCTCTTCTGACCTTAAAGCCCATTAATCGAATAGCCAGGGGAATTCAACCAATGCTAGCCCACATTCAGTACTATTTTAGAATATCTTCAGTCCTCTGCTCTGTCTTTGAGCTCAGTGAGGGTCCACATAACAGTGATCTTAGCGTTCCATCCTCCAATCCAAGGGAAGTCACCTTTCCAACTCTATGGTAGTGAGATTTTTCAGCTGATTCATTTGTCTCTTTTCACCAGTGAAAGAGGCAGTTCTTTTATGGGACCTCTATACTGTGCTGGCTGCCCTTGTGGGACCTCCATTTGAGCCCTTGGTAACCTGCTCTCTGTCCTTCCTATGCCAAAAGATGGCCTTTCTTGTTGCCATAACATCTGCAGAGAGCATAAGTGAACCCACATCAAGTCCTTCAGAAAGAAGGACTTGAGGTGGGTTGAGGCAGCACTGCCCTTAAATGACCATGGGAGGGACTATAGGCCCAGATGGGCACAAGCACCTCCTTAAGGGTACTTCTAAGCAAAGATCTCCAGCTTCAGTGCGCTGGGCGCTGAGTGCAGTACACATCAGCCACCACATTGCAAAGAACAGCAGTTACAGTACAGGTAGGGAAGTGTGTTTTTAGAATGTTTGGCAATGTGCAGTTAAGTTATCCTGTGAATCTCCCATTTATCACTATCATCCTACCTGGCTAACGTACACCTAGCTTTAATATTGTCCCATTATGTTAACAAAAATATATTTAGAAAGGCCAGAATAAAGTACTATCCAAGGGGCCCATTTTCTGTATATTATAATACTAATTTATGTGAGAATTATTTGTTGCCCCAAAAAACTTTGTGTATATTAAGCTACCTGGTGCCGTTAATTAAGTTAAAAATACAAATTTTAAGGTTTACATAAATGTGTATAGACTTTGCAACACTTTATAATCAACACATTTCATAAGACCATGAGAGTCATTAATTAAAATATTCCTCTATTCCACTAGTACAGATCATGATTTAACAGACCTTTAGAGGGTATTCATTTCAAAATCTTGACTACACTTTCAGTAAACAGTGTACAAAATTATATGTATATGTCCAACAGCATATTTCCACTATGGACCAAAGAAAGGAGCAAAGTTAAGTTTGAGTGAGTGGTGTAAGTCACTGAAGAGGATGATGTCAGTGAGGAACTGGTTATTTCTGGACGGTCTAATGTGTAGGGTTTTTAAAGGTGTAGAATTTTTGTAAAGGAAATGTGATATAACTTTTGAGTATTAGCCTGACTCATTGAAACACAATTTCAGTATTGTCTTTTGTACATGTTTTTTGTTTGTGAATATAGTAAATTAATATTTTTAGAAACATCTTGGCTGCAATGTTGTGATAAATTAAATTAACTGAATTTTTGGGGCGTCAGGTGTGGTTCTGCTTGGATAACATTCGGACATAGTTTTAAGGTTACAGTTTACTCTCAGCTTGTTTTCCAGTTGATAACTTCTATTAAAAAAATAAATAAATTACCTGTCTAGTTTGACATGCCTATTACCTTTGGCAGTTTTTGCGGAGAAGAATTTGTCTGAACTTGCCTCAGAGCTCTAAGTATAAGAAACATTGGGTCAGCAGCATAACTGGGAGAATGAGTAGTCTCCCAAGTATTAAAGAATAATTGGCTATTCCCATTAACTATTTTGAGCTATTTGTTGAAATGTGAAAATGGGTGGAAGTGGTCACAGGATTGTGTAGTAGCATTGTGCGCTGCTTTTATTTAGTTCTATGACAGCAGCTTTTAAGATAAGGTATGGTGTTACGGACTTATTTAACCAACTTGTCAGAGAAGTGTGTTCCTCTTTCTGATTTTGTCTTCACCCCACCATGGTGGACATCCATGGTCTGTTTTGCTTTCTAAAGGAAAGCACTGGTTTCTATGGGGGATGGACCTATTGGGTATCTAGTTTTAATATTAACTTCATTAGATTTTCCTGGATTTGAGCATTCCTTACCTTTTGGAGAAAACACTTGGACAGGGAGAAGTGGGGAAGAACTAATGCTGGAGTATTATCTAACAGGAAACCACACTGTGCACATACAGTTTTCATAATCCACATACTGCATGCATAGTCTGTTCTGCAAAGTGAAGCAAACCCTATGAATGCTTGACCAGCCCCTTACTCTCTCCCCTCTGCTCATGGCCTCAGTGTGGACAATGAAGGGTTACTGGCTTCCAATTAGTGAGACATCAAAATAAATGTTGCCTGTAGCCATGTTCCTACTCCTCCCCTTATCCATACTTTCTTTCGTTTTGTCCAGGGCTTAATTTGTGCCAGGGCTGAGCCCTGGCATCTCTAAGATTAACAGTTCATAGCCCCAGCACCCTTGGGCTCGCTGCATCAAATATGAATGTAAAAAAAATTGCTCAAGTGCCAGCACCTCTTTCATTACAAATTAAGCACTGCTTTTTGTCAGTCCTGTTTCTGATGGGTTGGGTTCCCCCAGACTCTGTCAGACAGCCCAGAGCTAGGATACAGGAATAATGTTTGCTGTCACCCACTGCCTGGTGCTTTTTACTGCTCCTCCACCTTGCCAAGGATTTAGTGCCATCCCCATTCTAGGTAATGGGGAAGAGAAGGGTGGAACGAAAAACCTTATTTCACAAACGCTGGCTTCCATTTCTGAATGTTCAGTTCTTCTCCATCAGCACACACTTGTTAACATTTCCATGCACAAATCCATTTGGGCAAATAGTGTTTACACACCCGAACTCCATCTGCACATGCAGGGGTCAAAATAAATGTGTCTCTTTACCTCACCTGCTGGCCCTGGCTCTTTTTGGTTGCTTTTAGGATATCAATATATGGTATTATAAACCGATAACTGGAGTGCCATTCATTTCAAATGTGAAAAACAAAATCAGTTTATTTATCCCCCTGAATAAATTTGACAAATCCTCAACACTGGGAATTGAGAAGTTCCATCCCAAAGAGAAAGCAAGAGGTTCACTTGGTGTAGAGCTTTCCAGGAGTGGTTTTGAAATGGACATTCTAGCTACATTTTTTTTTGTCTCTTATAAAGAGAGGGAAAAGAATTGTCTGTTTTAAATCTATAGTGCTGTTTCCTTCAATATAAAAATTTTGGTTTGCACTGACCCAGACCTTTCTCTGATCCTTCTCCCTCTCTTCTTGTCATTCACAATCCCTGTGGGCCAGCACTCAGCTTCAGCTCCTAATTTGAAGCCAACTGATCAACTGCTCCACCTGCCAGTCAGTTTCTTAATTTCCCCCTTCTCTGATTCCCAGTTCTTTTGGTTCAGGATTGCAGCTTAGACAGGTGGAGAGTTTGGGAGTACCTCCATTTACCAGGGCCACAAAGCTGTTTGTTTTTATGGTACATGAGCTCGCTTTTATTCCATGGTTCAGAGAAATCCTCCGCTATAGTCATCAGGATGAGGCCACAGGCTGAACATGGATAAATTTCAATATTTAAGTAATAGTCTTTCCATTGTACACACCAGGCACTTCCCTAGAACTCTAAATCAGGATTTTTATTATTTGTTCTCTTTCAGCTCTTCATCTTTATTGGTAGTTCATATCTTTTTTTTTTTTTTTAAAGCAATGTTTTCAAGTGATTGAAAAATGTTTTAGGTTATTAAGGCAGAATGAAGGTGCTGGTGATGTTCGGCTTTTCAACATCATTAATGTCATTGAACAAGCCAAGACTAGGTGTTCTTGTGATACATGTACATGGGGGTGGGTGAGGAATGAAAAGGGGGGAGAAGGTCAGTTTTCTGCCTGATCCTTACATACATCTTTCTTAGTGTATTTAGTGACAGTTAGGCATATGCACTGAGAGAATAAAGCTGTGACTTCCTGAGAGCACTTTCCATTTCAGCTATTGCTTTCTACATTAATTGGCTTCTGAGTTTCCCTCCCTGATTCCCAACCTCTGCATACCTACCTACCAGATTTGGAGAAACGCAGTATTAACCTGTGCCTGGTATTGTGAATAGAAGTTAGTATGTTTACTTCAAATGATCACTGTCCTCTTCCAAGCTTCCCAGTGCAATAACTCCTTGAAGGAGTGGGTGGTATTTTATAAAAGTGATTTGTCTTTTAAATAACACATGGACTAATAACTGGCCAGCTAGTTCCAGTTTCTAGACTACAATTGTTTTTATGTCTATAAACCTGTTTTGTGAGAGGATTAGAATGGAAATACTAACACAAATTATACCATTCACGCACCTGTAATTTCTCATGTCACTTCCCTTACTTCACCTGTTGTAAATACTTAATGGTGCCCTTTGGCCTACTATGTTTCAAACCAAATGCCCTCTTCATAATTTTCTACTTTCAGACATTCATTCTTGCAGGGAAAGCGTTCTCCAATCTTTCTATTTGTGGGAAGAGGTTTAGCTGTTAGAGCTTAATTGGAAATAAATACAATTATTTAAGCTAGATAATAGCCCATTGCAGTATATAATTCCTGTACCACAGTAATGAAGACACTATCAAATGCTATTTAAATATCAGTTTGTTTTTAAAGCTGCTCTCCATTGTTTGCAATATCATCAGCTTCTCTTTTGCATCGCTTGGTATACACAGTTTCTTTTCTTTGGTGTAGAGCTGTAGGTGTTTATTTTAGAGTTTGGTTGTAGTTGGGTTTTCTGGGTTTTTTTTTTGTTTTTTGCTCTGCCATATTCCTTTTTTTTAAAAAAAAAAAATTAAATGAAGTTGAAGGTAGCATGCCCCCCCCCATTCCCTCCCACTTTGTTTCAGAACTAACACCTATGATGTTTGCCTGCTTGTTCAAATGTCCAAAAAACTAGATAACCTGCCCTTTTGACTAAGTGATGGTTGGAAGTAGTGGAAAACCGACAGGTGAGGATTCTCAGCTTCCTTATTCAGGTGGATGTCTAAATGATTTGGTAAGGACTAGGAGAAATTAAATCTGTGATAAATCCCCTTTTTCTCTTCATAATACACCTTCTTACGGTCAGTATCTAGGACGTCTCACAGCAAAACTTACCCCAGATGTAACCCAGCAGGCCCTGAAAGGCACTTTGTAGGGTGGTAGAACAGCTCACTTGAGGCAGCGTACAGAACCTTCGTGACAAAGATATCCTGAGAGATTTTCACAGTTAACAGGGAGACTGAGCTTGCTACCATGCAGATGTCCAGTGTGGATGTTCGTCTCTTTTCTGCCCATGATGTAACTGTTGCTCTGGTAATATGGGCATCGGCCCTGATGGCTAAGGGCACGGTTTCATGTTTAAGACTTACTAATACACTCCTTTACCCACCTAGCAATAGAAGTGTATTCCCCCCTTTTGGGTTCCCTGTTGAGGCAGAAGAAATGATCAGGTCTTCTGACCTATAGGATTTTTTGAGATAGATGTACAAAACCCTTCTCAATCTAGAGTATAGTGTAACGAGTCATCCTTTCCAAGAGAAGGAGTACAGGGACAGAAGCATCCCACCATCTCCTATTTCAAGGTCCTGGTGACATCATTTGATTTTTGTTTTGTTTTTTATTTTAACTATTGCTGCATAACCCATAAAAGGGCCACAAAACATAGAAAGTGTTTAGTGGAAGTCATAGGCAATGTTGGTATGAATTCTTTTAGAAAGTACTAGATTTAAATAATAATAATAGTAATTCATAATCACACAATCTGGAAAAATTTAAACACAATAAATCCTGTTTTGTACTTTAGCTTCTGTTAAGGGTGTCTATATATTATCTTACATTATCCAAGCCTAGTCATGGCACTTAAGCAGGAAATAACTAGAGTAGACAGCAGCCTACCTACCCAAGATAATCCAAGGTATCCGTTGTTTTAGCTTACTTGCTTTCCCCTTTCTCTGCCTCTTTAACCACCCCATTCTCCCTAAAATGAGAGCCTATTTTCATTTCAGTGTTGGTTTAACTACTTAGACAGTAGGGAGAAGCACTAAGGAAGAGAAGTTGACACCAGAGAAAACACGGGTTATCATAATGTCCATGTCCCATTAGATGCACCCTCACTAAGTTAACTGTCCAGCCAATACCCAGTAAATCCCAGTTGTGCTATAGTGGCTGTATAAATATACATATTTTAGGATCTTGAATGAGAGTGCTGTCAAATTTTGCCTGCTGCCTTCACAAGGGACTGAGTTGCACAACCTCTACAAAGCTAGCTGTTGAGCATGCATGTCCATTGAGTTATCTCTAATGTGATCTGGGCTTTCTGACCGTTATCATCTTCTGAAACCTTCTTTTTTTCAAAAGGAACTGCATGTCTCCCAAATCTTCTATATAAGTAAGGCTGTACTGTAACAGACTGTAATATTTGTCATCTAAAATAGTTTCCCATTTGGAGTAATCTGAACTTCTAAATTGTTAGAAAAATATTGGCAGATACTCAACAATACAGTTATGTATCATGTAAGCAACCTACATTTTCAGGCATGTGTTCCCAATGTTTGTGCTACTCAGACCCACTAAACACCTTGCTCTGCACAGTGGATACAGGATTTAATATCTCTAATTATTATTCCCTTTTGATATAAATGGCTTCCAGTTGCCATGAACTGTGGCATCCCAGAAGTGAATCAATGGTGACTGCCTTCACTGTGCGTTCTGCCAAACCAAAATAAGAATAGCAGGTCTGAGAATTTGAACATCTTAATTACTTAATCAGCGATGAGTGATGTGAGTAGTGCACAAATACTCCCCTCTGGCTTTATGCATAATACAATTCTAATAATGTTATTGGTCCCCTGACAGAGTATTAAAAAACGGATCTCTTATGCAGTGGTGCTTCCTAAAGATGTAATAGGAGGCTAGCTGTGCTCTGAGTTATTTTGAAGCCTTTGAAAACAAACCCCCTAATATATTGTGTAGTTGTATTTTGAATATATGAAGCTAACATTTCCCAAAAAATGTTGTCTGGCTCCAGTTGGCATAAAAAGAAATGAAAAGTGAGGTAACTTTTTTTTTTTTCTTGTGGTGTTCTTGCTTTAAGAATTTGTACATCTCTTCTCTCCCATCACAGCCACACACACACACACACACACACACACACACACACACAATATTATTATTTCTTTAAATTGGCATTGTTACAGAAATGTCATGTTTGAATTGTCCTGTGCTTGTGTCTGCACATGAGAGTCAAATTTCAGCTAATATAACTGCACTGAAGTCTGTGGAGTTAAGTTTTTGAGTCAATTTGTTTCTGCTTTTTTTCGAAGTACTATAAAGTAAGAAAGGTACGTTTCCAACCATCCCATCCCCTGTTTTTTAACACTACTATGGCAAATTACAGCTCAAGTTGGAAACGCTGCATAGACATAGTTGTCATTGAAGACTAATGCCTTTATTTGATTGGGAACAGGTTGAAGGGAACAACTAAAAATAGTTATAGGTTATTTAGAACTCACTTCTGAACATGCGTTGTGGGAATCTATGATAAATATCAGTTAATAAATTCCTACTCCTTTTATGACATCATCTTGGTTCACTGTGCCTAGCCTGAGCAGTGGGTAGACAGACTCGGAGCACTGCTCTCAAGATACTGCTGGGGCAGTTTGCATGAAGGAGATTCTCAGTGAAATGTGCACAATGAAATCCCCTAAAAATATTGGGACAGGTAATAAAATAAACCATTCATTCTGCAACTGTGGGGTCTGCCGGCAATTTTCACTGCATTGTACCACATGCTGCAAATTCTAAACCTCCATTTCGAGAGATTTCCCCCCCCTCCTTTGTAAATATATTGATATCAAGTGTAAAACCAACCCCTTGCTAGGCTTCCACTCTTCATGACCCCAAGCAGAGGCCTGAGATGTGAAGAGGGTGGCTCCTTTGGCCCTCCATCAAGGTTCCTGGGGCTCCTATGCCCCTTGTATGTGTGAGAGGATCTTTTAGCTCCTCCACTATGATCCTTCTACTCTTCGGCCCTGTTCATGGAAGGACCCCTGATACCACCCTTCCCTGCTCCTTAAACCCCTCCTGGGGCTCAGTGAAAAAGACGCCTTCCCACACACCCAAACTTGGACATCGCTGCTGCACTATTGCTTTGTTACTTGTAAATATCCTCTTTCAGGGGTTGGGGAAGAGTGTATGTGAGAGGGAGGCTAACATGCTAGTGCTTGAGTCAGGATGTGCAACTGACCACCTACAGTTAAACTTGCACAAGTGCTGTCAAGTGCACAAAGTGAAAAACACAGTGAATAAATCTAGTTTATTTCGGTTGTAATAATGTTAGAGGTTACTTGTGATAATAGTGGGTATATAATTTTCAGTTAGAAATGTGTTGTCACACTGGCTTGTGTCCAGTTTTCACTCTGTTGAAGCTTGGCAGCTCTGAACAGCAGCACAGGCATTGGTGCTGTCTGTCTGCACGTCTGCTGTCTGTCTGCACTCTCCTGCTCCAGCAATGACCCTGCCCAAATGAAGACTGCCAGTTTTGCTGAATTATGTAGAAACATGAGATGGTGAATGGAAAGTAGGCTATCCCATCATTGCTATTTATAACTATTATTTTATTAATACATCTCTGTTTTGATTTTTACCTGCTACCTAAAACAAGAGTTAAACCGTGATCTTCAGAATTGAAAAATGAATGCTTTAACTCACTGCCACACTAACTGCCTTGAGTGGTTAAGAGTTGGTCACATCTGTTACTAGCTTATGTAACTTACACATGTGCCTGAAGTGGCAATTCGTTACAGAAAGTGTGTATAAAATCTCACAAATATGTGGCCACCAAGAAGTAACTATAGCTTCAGAGTAATTTTTCTTCCTTTTTTCTTACATTGCCTTGCCAGTGGCAAAGGTTGCAGAGTTCTATGTATTAACAAACAAAAAATATGAGAATCTGAAACTCTGCCCTGGGCTGTTATTTTACATTTTAATGATGAGCTTGTTTTTGACATTGACTGTCATTGAAGAAAAACAGGCCCTTTTACAGTCCCACATTACTGACAAATTAACTTTTGGAGGGGTTTGCTAAGGACATCAGATGTTGTGTTTCTTCTGCTTTTGTGTCAGATTGTATCAGGGTGTTTTGTTCACTTAGTGGTTGGGACAGAAACTGTGTGTTAGCAGTCACGTGGTAGAGAAGAAGATGCATAGAAAAGAGGGATGGACTCTTACCAGAGCTTGCCACAGCATACATACACATCCATTGTATTAAATGGTAGGCTCCTGTGATTGATGATCAGCCTATGCGGTTCAGGCTAGGGTGACCAGATGTCCTGATTTTATAGGGACAGTCCCGATTTTTGGGTCTTTTTCTTATACAGGCTCCTATTACCCCCCACCCCCAGTCCTGATTTTTCACACGTGCTGTCTGGTCACCCTAGTTCAGGCAGAAGTGAGTGCAGGGCTGTAGTTGGCAGTTTCATAGTGCTTCCCTCTCTCAGCAGTGGGTTGTTAACCACATTTACCAAGACTGATCTGAAAGTTGGAGGGGTAGGGTCTCGCCACACTGCCCATGGTTCCTGCTTGTGCTGGGGACTCTTCCTATGTTTGGCACCTGGTAAACATTTTAGCACTGAATCAGAGAGGTAGCCGTGTTAGTCTGGAATAGCAGAGGCAACAAAGAGTCCTGTGGCACCTTAAAGACTAACTAAAGTATTGAAGCATAAGCTTTCGTGAGCTAATACCCACTTCGTCGGATGCAAGCAGTCATCCGACGAAGTGGGTATTACCCCACGAAAGCTTATGCTTCAATACTTTAGTTAGTCTTTAAGGTGCCACAGGACTCTCTGTTATTTTAGCACTGCCGCTTTTTATTTTTTTACAATTAAAATATTTGCTAGTGCTTTTAGCACACCAGTTTTAGCAGGACTCAGCTTAACGAGAGAGGAAACTTTTTTTGTATTTAAACTGAAAGATTTTTATGCCTGTTGCTTCAGGAGTTTCCTTGAATTACCTGTTTTTGAGTGAATTATAGCTGTTCTGTGATGTGAACAGCCTATCAGAATCTGCCATGCTGGATTCTGAAGTTTTCAAATACACAACACAAACTGTTTTGTCCACTCTTCTCACCAAGATTGTGGTCCAAATATTCAAAAGGCAGCAATGGAAAATAATAGAAATCTTACTTCCTGCTTCATTAATAGATGAAAGCACGCTGTTTATTGAAAAAGTCAGTCTGCAAAAAAATAATTAAAAAACATTTCACAAAGATTCATAGTCCTGTCTATTTCTCTGGACTGATGCATGGAGTTTATAAAATACAGAGGTGCACTCTTACCATGAAGTACAGCTTCTCTATAAGCAGAGCTACACTTGAAAGGGAACTTAAATTAGCACATTGTGCTGCATGTTGAGATCTTCCAGGGTACAATGCAAGCAGTCAGGACTCCTCATTCTGCCAACTATAAACAGAATGTCATTGTTGTCCTGTTCTGTCACAACGTGTGAAATTCTCCAAAGAAATATGAGCAGTTTCAACTTTTTTGTTTTTCTGTCTGGTTTCCTCAAATTCAAATATCTGAAATGATGAGGAATTTGATAGGTCAATACCTTTATTATTTCTCTCTCTCATGTCAACGAAGGGAGATGGCCGTATGTTGTCAAAAAGAACAGGCAAAGAGAAATAAACTGGCACAATATATGCATACGAATAGGACCTAATTCTTCCTTGATTTAACTCCATTGAAGATACCTCTGCAAACAGAAATGTACAAACACCTTTCTAATCAATTTTAAAAATGAAGGGAGGTTAGTCTCCTCCCAAGGTAAAGAGAAATAAAACAACCAGTGAGCAGAAAGACTTTAAATTTTTGCTTTAAATAATAAAAAAAAAATCTCAGGCTTTGGGTCTGGACCCCAGTTTAATGGAGTCACCAGGGCTGGCATTAGACTTGGAGGGGCCCAGGGCTGAAGCCAAAAGCTGAGCCCCATTGCCCAGGACTCCAGCCCAATCCCCAACCCCCAGGGCCAAAGCCAAAGCTTGAGGGCTTCAGCCTTGGGCGGCAGGGCTCAGGTTACAGGCCCCCACACCTGGACATAAATCCGTGGGGCTTCAGTTTTGGGGCCCCCACCTGGGGGCTGGGCTTTGGAAGGCTCGGGCTTTGGTCGCTTCCCAAGGGGTATCATGTAGTAATGTTTGTTGTCGGAAGAGGGTTGCAGTTCAATGAAGTTTGAGAACCCCTGCTGTAATAAGATATGATCTATATCTGCATGCGTGCCCACCTGGACAAATATGGGTGGCCTAGTGCAGTAGTAGTGAACTATCACTTCTCTTTCTGTCACAGTCAATTCTGTTAATTTATGCAGGTCCCTCTTCCTCTTCAGCATGTATCCTGCTAGTTGCTAGGCAACCCGGAGTGATTTACTGCGCAGGCTTTTTATGTGAAAGCTGTCGTGGTTATTATTTTTAATTATAAAAGTGGAGGAATATGGATTAAAACAGGAGTCTGGCATTCATAATTAACAATTTTCTTCCAACATACCCATGGCGTAGCCATTCGTGACTTCTCTAGAAAAGAAGTGTTTTGTAATATATTCTAACCCTGTCCATTTATGGTATGGATATACATGCACAAAGGGAATTGGAGATGGAATCCTTCTGTGAGAGGAGGTTCAGTAAAAAAAATGTTAAAACTCTAAGCTCTCATTGATCTAGGTGGACTAAATCAGATGTGAATCTTTTGTATCTGCTGCATATGTCAATCCTTAATGTTTTTTCCTATTCACAACTTTAAATAATTTACAGTAATAAGTTCTGCCAAATTGCAAAGGAATTCATTGTTTATGTTGTATTTCTAGCTTGATGCATAGAATCCATGACCAAAGCCATAGATAAAATTCTACTCCAGTTTATTTTTCAAAATACTGGATTTTAGTTTATTACTATTTAATTTCCTAATTAGAGAATATAAGGCTGTCTAGGTATATACTTACGTAGCCATGACACACACAAGCTATACAGACATCAAGGGGCTTTTCTTATGTACAGTAGTAATAGAGAGAAGCTTGAGTGGTTTAATACGTGAGCAGAACACAGATTATTCAGTAGTTTTTTGCTTTATAGTTAAAGAATATCACTACAAATTGTTTTTAATTGCTGTCAAAATCTGAAGTACAGTTGGGGCCAATCCGCTATGAAAACAGCTTGATATTTCACTTTGAACTCGGGACTGCTTTGCTTCTGCTCAAATAGACCTTTTTCTATTGAAGTACGAAGCTTCTAAAGTTTAAAACATAGCAGTGAGACTCACTCCTTCTGAGGAGCTAATCTAGGATGTCAGTTTTGAGGAGTGGTAGGAGTTGTGAATTTGATTTGCCATACTTTTTAAATGACGGAACAGCAGGTATGCTTTTCTAGCACTTTAAAAGGCTGTTTTTTGCTGTATGATGTAATTGTGTGGCTGTGGTGAACTACAGTCAAGGAATCTGGCCCCCTCTCTCTTTCATATATAAGTGTTGTGTATGTGTAAGTAATTAAGTGAAAAGGCTAGATTTTAAAACAAGAATATAACAGGTATGTCTGTAAAATGTCACATATCTCAGCTTGTGAAAATGCAGTTGTTTACACAAAATAAGTAATTTTGTACATCTAATTGCAGGTTTTTGTTTGCTTTTTCTTTGGTGTACCTGCCATTTTGCAAGCAGCTTGTTGCATCTCTGAAAATTAGTTCACTGTTATTTTAGTCTACTGTATATTTTACGCACACACCGGTATTAAGGCTGCCTGTGCAACTTTAATTCAGCCCCTTTGTGCATCTGCATTATAGTGGTCTTTGATTATGTAATCACATACTATTTTTTTCTTCTGCACTGCATGGATAATGCTCAATTAATGAGCTAGCTATTCAGTATTTTGTTTTTATCCTCATTGTTTAATGTCTGGCCTTATGCCTTATTTACTGTACTCTATTCAAACCCTGCTTTGGAGACAGAATTCTTAATTTCTTGAGCTTTTCTGTGCTGCTCATCACTGTATTATCTTTGTGCTTCACAAACATAATGGATTTTCACAACAGTTCTGTGAGAAGAGTGACATTCTCTCATTTTACAGATGGGGAACTTTGGCACAGGTTGATTAAAGTCAAAAGTATGTACTAATTTGGGGTGCTCAATTTGAGATATTAGGACAGGGGTAGTCAATAGGCGGACTGTGGTCCAAATCCAGACTGACAAATGCTTTGAATGGGCCCTAAAATCTTTTTATTTATCATTTTTTGCAAATTTTTTATTATTTTCTCTGGCGTCTGGACCTTGAGTATATCTTGACCATGACATTTGGACCTTTACAAAAATAATTGACTATCCCTGCACTATGTCATGATTTTTCATGATTTAGCATTGTACAGCATTTTATATATTCAAAGCACAGGTCTGATTAATTTCATTTGCAGCTTTGAGTGCTTAGCACTATTATTAATCAGACACCAGGATTTTAAGTCAAGCACCCAAAAAATGACGAATACGCTTTTTGTGGCCACCTGTAAAGATTTCTTAGTTTGTGTGTGTGTAATCTCCTAGGTGTATAAAAACAAACAGGGAAAAAGTATAAATTCTGTCATGTGGTGTCATAATGACACTTCGGTGGGACATCAGCAGCGTTGGAACCTTTAGGCCCTCCATATAGACTTGTACCACTTGAGCTAATGGAGTAACTGATAGGCTAGTAGTTTGTCATTCTCTATATGAACCAGCTCCAGAGGGAATGAGTCACCTTGCCTGTGGAGTTCACAAATACTTGCTCACAGCAGAGGCCTGGTAAGATTCAGAAATCTTGGCTTCCATACTAGGCTCTGGAGGGGAGTGTGATTTAGGGGACACAGGCTCTTCTGGCTATTTTCCCTCAAGCTTTGACCCCTTTTGCCCTGTTTTGTCCAACCTCACTCAGTCTCCTTGCCCAGCCAGTATCAGTTCCTCCTCCAAGCACCTTGTCCTCCAAACACCCTTTCCCTTTCCCCACGATGGCTCTGTGTCCCACCCTGAGTTCCTCATCAAATCTGTCTCTCCCATTCCCCCTCCATCTTCCTGGTTCCTTGTCCAGGTCTCTTTGCCTAGCCATTTCCAATCTCTCCCCTCCCACTATCTACTTGTCCAGTGTCAGTATGTCATTCCCCTCTCCCCCCAAGTCATCTATTTCCAGGCTCAGCCTCCTTGTCGAACCAGCATGCCTCCCATGCCAGATCCAATCTCCTTGCCCAGTTAGTGTCAGTTTACCCATATACCAAACTCCCAGTTGCAGTTTCCATTCCTCCACCACCATCACCACCAATCTACTTCCCAGTTTGTCTAGACTCCTTGTGCCAGTCTACTCCTTTCTTTCCCCTCTGGTCCATCTTTTGTGCCCGCTGCATTTGAATCAGACAGCTGCATCTTCCGTGCTGCTTGGGTGCCTGCAGGAAGGTCATTGAGAGCACAGAAGGGACAGGCTCCCTGCTCTCAGTTCCAGCTCCCAGCCCGGAGCAGCCATTACAGGGAATGTCCTTCTGCACCCCCATACCGCTGGGCTGGAGCATGTTCCATCGCTCTGTAGGGATGGTACATGTAGTGCCTGGTCAGTACTAGGAGCTGTGAGAGGCTCAGGTATGCTCACTGAGGACACTCTTCAGAGATTTTTAGCTATTAAGCTCCAGCAAGTGTCTACTGAGCAGGTACAAACTATATTTTTCCCCCCAAAATGTTTATAAGCTGGCCAGATTGGGGTGGATATTGATGGGGACAGCAAAGGTACCTCTGATGCAAAAGCCACTCCCTGCCAAATTTTGAAGAAAAACATTTCAGAGAGGATTGCTAGAATTTTTTTTGACATTGATAAAAGCAACGTATCCTTTCTTGTCCTCAATCTCACAGTTGAACCATTTAGGCTGAACTATAGGTGGCGCTACTAGGGCTGTCTATAATATGCACATACAGCCAAATGGGTTTTTATCAGGAAAGCCTGTCCGATAGAATTATCTGTCTTTCCATTTTAAGATTTTCTGTAGTGCCTGTTGTTGTAGTATCTAAGTGCTTCTCAGGTAAATTAGGTCTGCTTGGTAAAGTTCCTAGTAGATTTGGTGGAGTCCTGGGCTCTTTTCTCTTCCATGGTATAAGAAGTTGTGCTTGGAATCTCTCTCTTTTTTTTTCTCTATCAAATTCAGCACATAAAAGGGGAGGGATGTCACAGTGAAACAACATAAGAGTATTAGGTGTGAGGAAAGCAAACTGTGATTAAGAAATCTGGGACCATGTGGGAAAAGTAAGCAGAGGTGAGAAACTGTTTACTCATCATTCCCTTAGAACACGAGGTCCCTAGCCAACGGATTCTATTCTCTAATCCCAAGAACACAGATCTAGATGTTCAGATATTTGTATTGGTTACAGGGCATCAAAGGAGGATAGTGTCCCGCTATCTCTCTGTCCCCTCCCCTCTGCTATCCTCCTCCCCGGGTCACTTCCTGCAGTTCCATGATCGAATGACTTGCAGTGGAATTGTTTGATGGATATAGCTACAATAGACTGTCCTATGGAGACTAGCTGCTTTTACCCTGACCTCACTATCCGATAGCTACAGAAGCGCTAATAGATAGTAGTGATGACTTGCAGCTTTGCTGCTGAAGTTTCTGGCTTTCTCGAAATTAGGAGTGAGGGTGGGAGGGTGTGAGATGCCGGGAGAGTGTGTTGATTTGCATGGGTGGTGAATGAAGGGTGTGTGCTATGGCGAAGGGCTACATGTGTTTAGGATATTTTATGTTGTATGAGTGAGGCAGTTGAGCCAAATAATAATCTACCATCTATGCATACAGCAACTTAAATTGTTTCATTAGCTGTCGAGTAAGGGTGGTGATTGGTTGAGTTACTCCAATATCACAATGGGCAGGTACTCTTATAATTGTAAAGTCACAATGGCTGAGAAAATAAAAATTGGATAGTAACAGATCACAAATCTGTGATGATTGAACTTGACGATTATTCTGAACAGAACTGATCCTTGATTCTTTGGAAAAAAGTAAGCATTCTTTATTTTTTATGGTTGGTGATCGCTATTTTGTAGTGAAAGAAAATGTACACATCTACAGTAATTGTCTGCTTTGTGTCTTTGTTTTTCTCAACAGTTCAGGACGGCAGCTAAGTGAAGTCTTCATTCAGCTCCCATCTAGGAAAGAATTACCAGAATATTACGAGTTAATTAGGAAGCCAGTGGACTTCAAAAAAATAAAGGTAGGCATCTTAATTGAGTGGGCATTTCTTCATACCTTTTCATTCTGGACATAGAAATATTGGGGCTGTCCATTTAATTGCCATCAAATTATGATCTTTTTGAACAAATTTGCATATGTTCTGAGGCATAAATTTTAATCACAGAATTGCCATCTATGCTCAAAACCTTGTGGCCAAAGGTTGCTCTGCAGCACCCTTCCTCAGTTTCCCTCTTCTTCCTTGGGCACCAAAAATCCACCTCATCCTTGTTTCAGGGGCCAATTGAGGTGTCTGTGTTCTCCATCATACATTATACAACAGGGCTTCTCCTCTGATGAACAAGCAGTCATTGCTATGCCCGGTCTCCTATATGTAGGTTTATTTGTCAAAACATAAGCATATTGCAGACAAAAACAGTTCCACAGCTCTCCCTTTGTCTTAAGGTTTCACAGCCTCTCCTCTCGGGGTTCTCTGGGAATCCCGCTTCTTGTAGCTTTGCAGTCTCAGCCTACTCTCTTCTCATTCAGCCATCTCTGTTCCTCTTCTGGAACCTTCCGGAATATCATCCTTCTTCGAGTGATTGTTCCCGTCCATTCCAAATTAGGTGTACGCGTGTTGTGTGCACGAACATCGGAGACTTTTCCCCTCAGCGGCTCCCATCAGGCCAGCAGGGGAGCTCCCTAGAGTGGCACCCTTGCAGCAGCGCATATATTACCCTGCCAGCCCAACCCATTTTCAGTTCCTTCTTACCATCCGTGGTGGTTGAAACAGCTAACCAGCTCTCACTCTCTTGCTTAGCCTGTGATTCCTTAGCATAGTGTTGGAGTAGTTAGCAGTTAGTTAGCAGTAGTTAAGTAATTCCTTTATTCTGAGATGTCTGGAACTTACCTCCAGCACCACCTTGGGCTGAGTGGCATGCCGCAAGCCCAGGGGTTTAAAGCTTGCGCCACTTGCCACAAGCCCATGCCAATCAGTGATTCCCATGATTCCTGCCTTCCTTGTTTGGGGCAATCGCACCAGACTGAGCGCTGCAAGATCTGTAAGGCTTTTAAGCCCAGAACTAAGAAAGAGAGAGAATTTTGCCTCAAGCAGCTGCTCATGGAGGCCATGGTACAGCCATCAGCCTCGCACCACCCAACATTGGCACCCGCGTCTTTGGTGCGCAGCGCCCCGAGTCCACGCGGGATCCAGCACCGGCGGGTTACCACAAATCAACGCCGAGAAGGGAGGACAAGCCCCGGCACCGGTCGACCTCCCTTGCACTGGCCAGACGGCACGGCCGAGGGGACAGAGGATGCTCCTATGACAGATTTTTGTTATCAGTTTGCCTGGGCCTACAGAAAGGCAGCGCCGTACATGGAGCCTAGTAGTCGGGCAGGAAGTACGGGCCCGGATCACATGCCGGCACTGGTGGCTCTGGCGCCGTGAGGCCCGTCGAGCCCTGGGCCGATTGAGGGCAGTGCTGACCAAGCCTTACAGGAGGCCCTCGAGCAGCCCCCTACGCCAGACACGTTTGAGGTGGCAAAGGACCTCATTGAACTGTCCATGGCAAGCCTCCTCCCTGATAGGGAGAAGCCTCCGGCAGTGCCATCATGGGTGCCATATAGAGGAAATCCGGCTCTGGTGCGCCACTTGAGGTCACCTTCAGAGCACTGCTCCCAGCACCGCTCCCGGCCGAGCTGAGCTTCAGTAAACTCCTACATGCCCTGGACCCAGCGGGACACAACAGCACCAGAGTCAACTCAGCCCGCGGCACCCGCTCCTTCTGAGCACCGATCCGAGGCACCAGCGGTCACCTGGTACCGGCGCAGAGTAGAGGTCATTGGCCCCGGGTAGAAGGCACCGATCCTGGGAGCCCAGGTACCACTCAAGGTCCCGGCAGAGGAGGAGCTGTTCCCCAACTCCCTGGCACCGGCAGGCTACAGCACCATCATGGCCCTCGGGATCGGGTTTCTCGGAATCTGAGGCAGATTCCGGTCGCTCCAGTTATATGCGCAGACTGTCGGTTCGCAGGGAGCCCCAGACCACGTGACAGATGCAGTGGGCTCCTCCGGGCCAGTGGCCCTTTTTGGTCCCCGTGAGCCTATCACCAGCAGCAGGGCATGTTGTCCAGAGCCTCCAGGTCAGGGTACTCAGAGCGACACCAGTCCCGATCTCCTCGCCGGCATTCGTCGAGGAAAGCCACAATGTCCAGGCCACCGGCCAACCCTCAAGGGGAACAGCTGGTAGAGGCGGCACCCAGCCCGGCACCATCCCGAAGGGTGCTAAATACATAGGGCCTGGACGCGCCCCATCCTTGAGGAGGGTGATCAGATCGCGGTGATCGATCCCATGGGGCAGGAGTCTGAAGTACGCCTTTCCGCCAATCCCACTCGTCCGCAGGGTCCTCCTCAAGATACGCCGGGACAAGGCCACAGTGATCGTAATCACACCAGTTTGGCCTCAGCAGCACTGGTTTATGACCCTGTTGGATGGGTCGGTGACCGCCCCGATCACACTGCCGCTTCAGTGAAATCTGATCACACAGGATGGCGGGGACCTACTCCACCTGGACCTGCAATCCCTGCATCTCATGGCATTGAAGCCCTGTGGCTGAATCCTATGCAGAGCCAGTGCTCTCTTCTAGTGAAACAGATTCTCCTTGTCAGTAGGAAGCCTTCCACCAGGGCAACCTACTTAGCTAAGTGGAAAAGGTTCTCCTGCTAGTTTTGAGCCGAACCAGGTACAGCCGCTGCCGGCCTCCATCCCGCTCATCCTGGAATACCTCCTGCACCTAAAGCAGCAGGGTCTCTCCTTCCTCGATCGAGGTGCACCTGGCGGACATCTCGGCATTCCACTTGGGGGTTTCCAGCCGCTCTGTATTTTCCAACCCCATGGTGGGGCATTTCCTCAAAGGTCTGGACAGGGTGTTCCTGCGCTCTCGACCTCCGGTTCCACCCTGGAATTTAAACCTGGTCCTCTCTAGGCTCACGAACCCTCCATTTGAGCCCCTCGCCTCTTGCTCTCTGCTTCACCTCTCCTGGAAAGTGGCGTTCCTGGTGGCCATTACTTCAGCACAGACGGTATCTGAGCTGAGGGCCCTCACCTCTGAACCGCCTTATACAGTCTTTCACAAGGACAAGGTGCAACTCAGGCCGCACCAAGTTTCTTCCTAAGGTGGTTTTGCAATTCCACATGGGTCAGGACATTTGTTTGCTAGTGTTCTATCCTAAACCTCACACAGACCCAAGCCACCGTAGTCTGCACTTTCTGGATGTCTGTAGGACTCTGGAGTTCTATTTGGAGCAGACTAAACCTTTCTGGAAGTAGACCCAGTTGTTTGTAGCCATTCCGGTCTTGGCGCCGCGCATATCTTCGTGGATTGCAGACTGCATTCATGCCTGCTACGAGTTGGCCAAGGTTCCAGCCCCGGCGATCACAGCACATTCCACCAGAGCACTCGCTTCTTTGACAGCATTCCTGGCCCAGGTCCTGATCCAGGACATCTGTAGAGCAGCGACCAGGTCCTTGGTGCTCATGTTTACAGCCCATTATGCGATCAACTAGCAGAACAGAGAGAATGCGGCAGTTGGCAGGGCCGTTCTTCAATCCTTCGTTCCATGACTCCTACCCTCTTCCTATGGTAAGCTTGGAAGTCACCTAATTTGGAATGGATGTGAACAATCACTCGAAGAAGAAAAACAGTTATTTACCTTGTAACTCTTGTTCTTCGAGATGTGTTGTTCACGTCCATTATAAGATCCTTTGCTGGAGTCAACACAAGGAAGGTCAGGCTGGCAGGGTAATATATGCACCGCTGCAAGGATATCACTCTTGGGGGCTCCCCTGCTAGCCACTGAGAGAAAGTTTCCGTCGTTTGTGCACACAACGCGCGTACATCTAATTTGGAATGGACGTAAACAACACATCTCAAAGACCAAGAGTTACAAGGTAGGTAATGTCTTTTCTAAATCTGCATCAACTTCTGGAGTAGCTGGGGTATATCCAGATACTGTCGGGTCCGTGGGGAGATAGTATATGCAATCCATTGAACCTCTTCGGCCAGGAGGATCCATGTTGTATCCATATCCCTGGCACTCTCATAAATTCCCTCTCCATTTCCCATCTCCCTAGTGAGCTGAAGATACCTGGTATTAATCTCTTTTCTTACACACAGCAGTGCAGAGTCTCTGCTGCTTTTGTTGCTTCAACTCCACGCAACAGTTGCATAACTTGACTTTGCTTTTGGCCCTTTCACGGCTTAGAACTGTGCCTCGTTTTAGACATTTCTTTCTAAATAAATAAATAAAAGCAGGCAGTATCTGTCATTCCACATAGTTATGACATTACTAGTAGAGATTTCTAATATTAAAGCATTCATACGTGTATTCAAGATTAAAACACAGTGTTAACCAACTGTCCTGTCCTTTGTTTTTCTGTTTTTTCTTCCCCTTTTAAAAAAAAAACAATAGGAGAGAATTCGTAACCATAAGTATCGTAGTCTTGGTGACTTGGAGAAAGATGTCATGTTGCTGTGTCACAATGCTCAGACATTCAACTTGGAGGGATCGCAGGTCTGGTTGAAGCCACATATGCATTTGTGTTAAAATTAAGCAAACATGTATTTTTCATTTATTTTCCATTGTCTTTAGTGCTTTATCAGTGAATTTCTATTGTTGCTCAGTGTTGACTCCGTGTACAAGAACTCTGTTAAAATTATGTTTGAAGTGTGATAGATACAGGGCCAAATGCTCTTCTGCATAGATTATGCACTGGACATAACTGGAGGACAAGGGCCACAAAAGCAGCTGGCTGTAGCTCCCCAATAGTGGGTACAGTTCTGTGCTGGCTCTGGCATGGTTTAGAACAGGGCTGGGGAACCTTTTTTCTGCCAAGGGCCATTTGGACATTTATAATGTCATTCGCAGGCCGCTCTTTTCCCCCCTCCCCCTGCCGAGGAAGCCCAGGCTGGCAATGGGAGCTGAGACCCCCAGCTGGCAAGGGGCCAGCAGGGGAAACCCCAAAGCAGTGGCAGGTGGAGTACTTAGCCCTGCACTGCTTTGGAGTTTCCCTCGCTGGCCCCTTGCCAGCCGGGGTCCTGCCGCCTGCCCCAGTCAGCTCCCGCTGTCAGCCTGGGTGTAGGGGGCGATCTTCCTTTACCCCCGCCCAGCCTCCCCCCATCTAACCACCTTTCCTCCCCCACCCCTGCCTGGCCTAGCCCACCCCACCGAACCTAACCTCCTCCCCCCTCCCATTCCCGGCCCAGCCTCCTGCCCCCCATGCCTGACCCGCCCAGCCCAGCCTCCCCCCCCCCCCCCACCAAACCTCCTTCCCTCCCGCACCCACGCCTCGCCCACCCCATCCAGCCTAGTCTCCTGCCCCCCTCCCTGCCCACCCAGCTCAGCCTCCCCCCACACCCCCTTGACCGTCGGCTCCCCGCAGCTCCTCCTTTCGCCGCCCGGCTAATGGTGGCCACGCGGCGCTGGCGGCTCCCCCAGGCGCTTCCCAGCCCCTTCGCCGAGCGCAGAGCCGCCCCCGTCTGGCAGCCCGCACGCGTCCCACCAGGCAGGCGCGGCTCCGCGCTCGGCGAAGGGGCCAGGAAGCGCCTGGGGGAGCCGCCGGCCAGGGACGCGCGTGGGCCGGACGGAATGATTTGGCGGGCCGTATAAGGCCCGCGGGCCGGAGGTTCCCCACCCCTGGTTTAGAACAATCATGGGGCTGTGGCCCTAAGGAGCCTTTTATCACCTTGGTATTACCAGAGTGAAGCAAGGATGCAGAGGAATGATGCAGCAGCTGATTAATTGCCAGCTGGGCACTAAATCCCCACACCTCCAGTGGGAGAATCTTCTGCTGAGGAAAACCAGTTTATGGCCACTTAGTGCGATTAGATGTGCTTTGTGGTCTCTCTACATTGCAGTACATTGGTTCTGTGTAGATATTCCTTTACTGGTATTGCTGGTTGACGAAGGACATCCATTTTGACAGATTGTATTGATGAATACCCCCTGAATTGCTAAAGTCCAGAGAATAGATCACTTATGTCAATTCTATAGTCTCTCATCTCAGGCAGGTGTAGGATGCTGGGTATGGATTTATGTGTAGGTCTGTGTTCTTCCATATGAGTGCAAGGTATAAATGTAAATGGTGATCCTAGTAGAAATAATACAGATGAGAAGACTGAAATATTCCATTAATTCTATGTGAGATTCACTTATAAAACAATAAGGGCCAAATCTTCTAGGGGATAAGGTTTGCTAGACTAGTGAGGATGGCATTAAACAAACAACGAAGGGGGAGTGGGGAGGGCGAAAGGGGGAAACAAATTAGCACTCGTTTAGAACAAAATCAGGATCTTGAGAAGAGAATTCATCCAGGCACCAAGAGACACAGAGAGAAGAAAAATTTTAATTGCCTGTACACCCACTTTAGGGCCCTGGATAAGAGACCAGAGGAATTGGAATTGCTCATTTGTGAGCATAAATTCGACCTAGTTGGTATTATTGAAACTAGTGGCAAGAGTTGCATGACTGAAATGTTAATCACTGACTCTGCTATTAAGGAAGGATCAAATGGGCAGAAAAGGAGACAGAAAGGCATTCTGTCAAAATAGCATTACCTGTTTCCAAGTCACTGACCACTCAGAAGCAAATTATCTTATTTTTCTTGACAGATTAAGAGGAATTGATCTCAGATCTAAACATGAGCGGTACTTAGATGCTAGTGATCGTGACTTGATTACTTTGTTTTGTGCAAACAGAATAAAATCCAAACCAGAATAAAGTCCAAACCAGTAATATATATATATATATATATATATATATATATATATATATATATATATATGTATGTAACAGAAAAATGTGAAAATTGGGAAATGTTCAGGAATATTTTATTAGAGGCCCAAAAAGTTATAATTAAGAAAGAAAGCTAATCTATTAAAAAGTCATCCTAGCTTCGAGGAAAAGTTAAAGCAACTATAAATTATATATATATTGTTTATGTATAACAACAAATGGAAAAAAGGACACAAGGTAGACTCTGACTAGCACAGTTAAAGACAATAAGGAGGAGTTTAAGTATATTGGGAATGAACAAAATCCAAACAGTGGTATTGGTCCATAAATCAATGGAAATGATAGAAATATCCATAATAAATAATGCAGAAAAGAGAAAAGGTGCTTAATAATGTTAAACAGTAACTACTGAAGTTAGATATTTTTAATTCACCAGGTCCATATAATTGGCATACTAGAGTTTTTAAAGAGCTGGCCAAGGAGCTCCCTGAACTGTTAATGTTGACTTTCAATAAATCTTGGGAAATTGGGGACATTTTAGAGGACTGAAAGAAAATAATTATGCCAGTATTTTAAAAGGGAAGATGGGGGTGACCTGTGTAATTAAAGGCCTATCAGTCTGACATCACTTTTGGGCAAAATGAAACTGCTGATACAAGACTCAACTAATAAAAGAATTAAAGAAGTACAATCTAATAAATGCAAATCAATATGGGTTTATGGAAAATAATCTTGTCAGACTAACCAGATACGTTTTTTATGAGATTCCAAGTTTGGCTGATAAGATGAATAGTATTGATGAAATACACTTAGGGCACATCTTCACTAGCAGCATTAAAGCGCTGCTGTGGCAACACTTTAATGTGGCTTGTATAGTCGTGGCATAGTGCTGGGAGAGAGCTCTCCTAGAGCTGTAAAAAAAAAAAACCCACCTCCACAAGAGGAATAGCTACCAGTGCAGCGCTGGTGCACTGTCTACACTGGCACTTCACAGCGCTGAAACTTGCAGCACTCGGGAGTGTTTTTTCACACCCCGAGCAAGAAAGTTGCAGCGCTGTAAAGTTCTAGTGTAGACAAGCCCTTAGACTTCTCTTAGGCATTTGACTTGGTACTGTCTAACCCGGCACACTTTAAATGGATTAAAAACTGGCTAGCTGATGGGTCTCAAAATGTAATTGTAAATGGGGAATCACAACTGAGCAGATATGTTTCTAGTGGGGGTCCCACAAGGATCAGTTCTTGGCCGTACACCAGTTAATATTTTTATCAGTGACATAGAAGAAAACATAAAAGCATCACTGACAAAATTTGCAGATGACCCAAAGTTTAGAGGAGTGATAAATAATGAAGAGGGTAGGTCACTGATGCAGAACGATCTAGTCACTTGGTAAACTGGGCATAAGCAAACAATACACATTTCCATACAGCCAAATGTAAAATGCTAAAACTAAAAACAAATAATGCAGGCCATACTTACAGGTTGGTGGGACTATATCCTGGGAAGCAGTAACTGAAAAATATTTGAGGGTCATGGGAATCAGCCGAACATGAGCTCCCACTGCAACACTAAAGGCTAAAAGGAGGAATGAGATCTGTGACTGTATTAACAGGGGAATATTGAGAAGAGGTAGAAAGGTTATGTAATTTCTGTATTTAGCACTGGTGCAACCACTGCTGGAATTCTGTATCCAGTTCTGGTGTGCACAGTTCAAGAAAGATGTTGATAAATTGGAGAAACATACCTTATAATGATAGACCCAAGGAGCTCAGCCAAGAAATGGGTAAAGGATGATTGGTCAGCCCGTAACCACCTACGTGGGCAATAGAAATTTGATAATAGAAGGCTCTTCAATCTAGGAGACATAGGTCTAAACTAAATGAAATGGCTGGATGTTGAAGTTAGCCCTATTCAAACCCGAAATAGGACACACATTTTGAACAGCAAGGACAACTGTTGGAACAATTTATCAAGGGTTGTGGTGGATGCTACATCACTGGAAATATTTAAATGGAATCTTTTGCTAAAGATACAGTCTAGTTCCAACACAAATTAATTCAGGGAAGTCCTGTGGCCTGTGTTATAAAAGAGGGCAGACTAGATGATCACATTGTTCCGGTCTGGCTTTATAATCTGGTTCCTCTCTCCCTTGGAGTTTTGCTTTAGGGGATTTAGAATTTGGCTCAAAGGTTTTTGTTTTGAAGCAAGGTTAATTTTATCTTTCCATGTAAAAGATTATGATCCAGGTTGTCCTTACCACTTGGCATCAGAACCATTTGAAGCATCAGAGGAGAATTCTCTAGCTTTGGTGATCTTTTGTGCAGTGATGCAGTTCATGAACAGTAGAGGTTGTGATGGCTGCCAAAATCTGCTCTTTGTCTTGCTCGCAAATTGTCTGTCCAATACAGAGGGATTTGTTAAATAATACAGTGAACTAGTAAGAGTGCTAAGGCTCTCCGTCATTATGATTAGTAAACCCAATACACCCCACAATACATGTTTGTATATATAATCTTATAGTAATTGGTATTAAGTTTGAACTATCTGAATAATTCAAGCTAGCATATAAATATACAGTCAGTTGCCTAATACATCACTCCTCAGATCTGTGTAGCAGCATGTACGAGTTCATTTGCAAAGATGATATAAAGTTTCAGTGCTTCTTTTGCAAGCCATTTAGATTGATAGTTCCGTTGTGTTATTCTGATAAATATATTACAAGTAAGACACACTCTTTCATCAATGCTCTTTAGACAAGGTTAAGATGCTTAGCAGCCTCAGAAATGTTAATAAAGAAGTCTTTTATGAATGAGCATTGATGTTTCACCTTTTTGTATCCAATCGGAAGAAGTAAACTGCTTAGTACAGGTTCTTTTCTATTAGTAATGAACTTCTTAGGCATTAAAGCTAATTAGTATCAGGATAGTACATTTGTCACTATTAAATATATTGTTAGACTATAATCCAGATCATAGTTGGGGAGCTTGTCTTTGAAGACTCATTTTGAATGCTTCCCAAAATGGGAATATACTATAGGTAGAGTAATAATGACCATATACAATAAAAAGAAAAATGGATGCGTCCTAGGATGGACTTTTTCCCCTCTAATTGCAAGTTTAAAAATGAATACATTGAGGAACTTATATTTTGTGATGCCCTGTTGGCAGGTTTCTTCATTTGGATCATGAAAAATTCAGTGTTGGCATTTCTTGTAAAATTCATGCAACAAGCTTTGTTGCTTGTAATGGAAAAAAATTTAAAAAAAATAAAGGGCCACCCTCTCTCTGGGTTTGTATAGAAAATAACGTTCCATGCTGTGAATTTTTGATGAAGCTTGCCTTTCAGTTCTGACCTAGGTTTGCTTTTGTGTTGCAGATTTATGAGGATTCTATTGTTCTCCAGTCAGTCTTCAAGAGTGCCCGACAGAAGATTGCTAAAGAGGATGAGAGCGAGGACGAAAGCAATGACGACGAGGAAGATGATGAGGAAGATGAGTCAGAGTCAGAATGTAAGTTCCCTGCTCAAATCTGAGAGAGGGAAGCAGGTTTCACTTGGTACTCAGTCTTTCCAGTTTGTATGTGGAAACTGGTTACAGGCTTTCATTCTTCCCTTGGCCATTTTAATGAGAACAGTTAATTACCAAATTTGCTATATTGGTTCTCTCAACCCTGCCTTGTGTGGCTGGCTGCTCTGTTCTGGCCATTTCTCTTAGAATTGTGCCAAAGACTTCAAGCACCTCTAGGCAAAAAAACCCCCCAAACAAACCAACCCAAAATAATTATAGAAATGTTCCTTTTTCCTACCTGCCTATAGGGGGCACTTACCCATGCAGTTAAGGAGCTTGCCACTGACTGACCACCTTATAGTATTTCTTGTGTGTTTTTCTTTTTCTGTTTACGTTAGTTGTAAACATGTGCTCCTTGCCAGAACTTCTGTTGGAAGATGCCAAGCAGAGTTGAAACTCAGTGGAAATACGTTTGGATGACTTCCAAAATTATTAGTGAATTGCCAGCTTCTGGTGGGGACCATTGTAATGGCATGTCCCTGTGGCTGCTGCTTGCATACAAACCTCTTCTCACATGTTCTAATCACAGCTCTGCTAACTGTATAGAACCCTTATTACTTAGAACACACTGCCTTTAGCAACAACCAGTTACTTTACAGTACATAAGAGGAGATGATTCAGCTGTTTTGGAAACGAGCTGATTTTTTGGAGTCAGACCATGTGCTCTATTCAGAAACCTACCTACCTAGAGATGGCCAATTACCCTATCTGGTATTTGTGGAATTTTAAAGCAGCACTACCTGGCTGTAACTAAAAGCAGATACTTTCTATCCACAGACAAGAAAAATTATTTTAAAAATTAAATTGCATTCTGTTGCACAGGATTTCTTAGAGGTTGATCCCAGAACCAAATGCAGTCTGCAGCCACCCCACTCACTTTAATTGCATAGTGAGGATGAAGCTAATCTGCTCAAAGAAACTGCATTTTTCTTGAACTATCTGGGAAAATACAAGTACAAACAAATACCTCTACTTCAGATATTCCAAAGGCATGATAAAGAATAGAGGGGAATGGATCTTTTCAGGCTGTTACAAGAGGAGAATGTTCATGCAGAGAGAGATTGTGTTGTGGTCCTAGACAGCTAATTTCTGTATTGAATGAGAAAAAGGAGAGAGACGAAAATCCAGTAGAACCGAACAGTTACCAATGCCTTGGGAATGGAGGTTGTTCGTAACTCTGAACAAAACGTTATGGTTCTTTCAAAAGTTTACTACGGAACATTGACTTAATACAGCTTTGGAACTTTACTATGCAGAAGAAAATGGTGCTTTTAACCATCTTAATTTGAATGAAAAATCACAGAAACAGTTTCCTTACTTTTGTCAAATGTTTTTAAACTTTACCTGATTGTGTACTTTCAATTCCAAACGAGGTTCATAACTCTGGTGTTTGTAATTCTGAGGTTCTACTGTAATGACAGCTGTTACATTCATGTCAATTTTTGCAGCAAAATCTGTGAAAGTCAAAATCAAGCTGAATAAGAAGGATGAGAAAAGCCGGGACAAAGGGAAAGGCAAGAAGAGACAAAGCCGGGTAAAAGCCAAGCCTGTTGTGAGTGATGATGACAGTGATGAGGATCAAGATGAAAATGTAAGTTTTAATCACTAAGGCAGTGGAAGTAGTTTCAGCTATTGCCCTTCTCCCCCATTCTAATCACAATCACAACTTTTGATTCTTTATATATAGAAATATTAAGCAAACTTGTGTATCAAAGTTCACTTAAGAGAGAGAGATTGGGCCACCTGAGTTCTAAAAAGACTTAAAAGAAATCTACAAAGAACTTACACTAAACCTCTGAAGTGAGGAAAAGAAGTTTGCTGTGAATCTTGCAAAGGAGATCTTTACAACTTTGCTTTTAACCAGCCTTTGGAAATAGAAGTTTGTGCTAAATAATGAAGGCACTGAAGTGTTTTAACACAGGCCATTTTGGAGCTTGTTTTTCAGATGTTCAATGGCATTTCTAAAATTCAAAAATGGGACACACAAGATTTTCTCACTTTCATGGCTACCCCCAATATGCTAAGTATTATGAATTTACCATAGATGTTTATATTCATGCCAATGCACTAGGGCAAAGTTTGCCACATATATTTAATGAGTTTGCTGGGCAGACAGAAAGGAACTAATGTTTCCTGACACTGCTTTTTTTCCAGCTCTTCCCTTCTCAGAAGAGACTCACAGCAATGAGAAAGAAATGTCATGGAGCAGAAATATAAGCACTATGGTGCCTTTACTAAGGCAATCCTGATTTGTCAATTTAACTATTGTTTTTCTTCTTCCTATTGTATTACAATCCAAAGAATCGCTGGCAAGGAATCTCTGACCATCTTTTTATCTCTTCCTTTCAGGACCAGTCAGAAGCAAGTGGAAGTGACGATGAGTGATCCATACGGTTTAATCTCTTCCCCCCATTCCCTTCTGTCATTTTATACCCGGTGAATTCATTTTGTCAGATAGACATTGGGTTGTTTCTGTAATCTCATCTTCTATAAACTAGCTTTAGGATAGTGCCAGACAAACATATGGATATCATGGTGTAAAAAAGGGGGAAAAAATTGTAACATATTGTGACCAAATGGGCCTCAAAAGATTTAAAAAAAAAAAAAAAAAAAAAAAGCTTTTGATGGAAAAATGTGGGTTGATAGTATATTTCTATGGGTTTGGGTTTAGCTTGGTAATGGTTTGATTGTGCCTGGTTTTATCATTTGATGAGATACTTTTGAATGGCATCAGAAAGACAAAAAAATGTCTTTTGTAGCATTGATAACCAGGAGAAGCCATGAAAAGCTGCTGGTTATTTTATTTTTCATCAGGCAGTTTTCAAGGTTTTTATTTGTTCTGTGTGGTTTTTTTTTTACACTGTGGTACATATATGCAACATTGTTTAAAAGCTTATAAATGTACAGTAGTTAGCCTCCACCCCACCCTGTCCATATACATTTTTTTCACTTTAAGCTCTATCTCCAGAAAAAAAATGCTTTCCAAATTCTATAAAATTTATGTCTACTGTAAACTTTGCTTTTCTCTCTCTCTCTTGATTTTAAAAAAAGTTGGGTTGAAAAATGCTATTGAATATTGCAAACTATATAGTGTAATGGATGGCTTCTTTCATCAAACTGACCTTTTTGTTACCAATGTGGATTATCACCTTTTCCCCAAAGTGTACTTAATCTTTGCTTTCTTTGCACAATGTCTTTGGTTGCAAGTCATAAGCCTGAGGCAAATAAAATTCCAGTAATTTTGAACAAAGTGGTGTTGGTGCTTTCATAATAAAGAAATAATGTAACTCTGTAAATATGTGTCTTGTGTTATAAGTGCAGGAGACCATAATACCTTTTTACTATGGTTGCATGAGTGTCCCTAGTATTTAGACCTAAGCTTCTCTGTTCTAAATAGGTAACAATAAGAGCGCTTATTTGCATTAGGCAGAAATATCTGTATAAAAATATATAGTATATTAAAAACGATAACCAAAAACATCAGCATAACTCAAAAGGCTAACTAGGACTCAAGCAACAAAGCTTGTAGAGATACTGCCTAATAAAATAAACACACTGCTGCTTCCTTTCTTTTAGAAAATGTCCCTGTATTTAGTGGGAGCAAACAGAATGCTGACTTCCTAAGCAATCAATACAGCCATTGATGTCTCTTCTTTTTTTTCACCATATACCACCTAGAGATTTCAGCTGTAGATTTTGGTTTAAAGATTTATGTTGAATTCCAGGAAGGACTGAAACTTTTACCTCACTGGAGGATATTTTTGCCTTACCCTATCCACACACTCCTTTTCTGTCAGGCCTGATCCTCCTCAGAGAAGTTTCAACACCTGATAAAACACCTTAAGAAGAAGAAGAGGATCTTCTACAACATCCACAAACTAGAGCGTTCTTCCACTGGTACCTGTGGCACCGCTGGTAAATAAAAAACAAAACCCAGCCTACCTTCTCATCAGACAAAACTGATGCTTCAGACAAGACTTCTCCCCCAAGGAGGAGAAGCCCAGACCGATCCCATAGGAGGCACTGGAGCTGCTTCCAATCGTTGGAGGGCAAGGCATTAGGTACCAAGATGTCTGATCCTTTCTACTGGGCTCCATGGGATCTGTAAACATGCTTCCCAGATCTGTGCAGGAGTCGGAGCAGTTCTCTTCTCCCAGGTGATACCAACTGGCTCCGTCGGACCCCGCAGAGGAGGAATTTGAGCCATCCCCAAGGTTTCTATCAGGTGTATCATCTTCATCACCTGATGATGCAGTTTCTCCATCAGCACTCATGACCACAGGCAGTACCAGTCGCCTTTGCAGAGGGAGAGAGCTGACCTTCAGAGTCCATAACGTGCACTATAGTCTTTTGGACATTCTGCAATCCTCTGGCCCTGTTAGGGTGGCTCTTCCAGTGAACGAGGATGTTTTGGAACCCCCCAAGTATTATGCTTGACAGGTACCTGTGTTAGTCTGTATCCGCAAAAACAATGTGGCACCTTAGACTAACAAATTAATTTGGGCATAAGCTTTCATGGGCTAAAACCCACTTCATCAAATGCATGGAGTGAAAAATACAGTCGAAAGGTATAAATATACAGCACATGAAAAGATGGGAGTTGCCTTACCAAGTAGGGGGTCAATGCTAATGGGCCAATTCAATCAAGGTGGATGTGGCCCATTCCAAAGGGCTGACAATAAGGGAAATTCCCTCTGTTGATACTCATCCCTTCTTGTCAACTGTTGGGAATGGGACACATCCACCTCGATTGAATTAGCCTCGTTAGCACTGACCGACACCCCCCCTCCGCCTCCATAGTCTGGTCATTAAGACATCATTCCTGGCAGGAGTCGATGCATCCATCATGCGTCCAGAGCTATCACTGCAACCATAGTTAAGAGGTTGAAATCATGACTTCCCCAAAAGGTCAGATCCTCTATCATATGGCCGAAGGCTGGGAGCAGAGCTCAGCTGGGGCAGGTGGATAAAGCAATGGCTGGGAGCAGGTCCAGGAGCCGGGCCAGGGCCACAGCTGTGGCCATGGTCTGGGGCCAGGCTGGAGCAGCGTTGGGGGCAGAATGGAGCTGGTTGGTGCTCCCTCCCTGCCCCTCATGGGGATGGCTTGGGTCCTTCCATGCCCCCCTGGAAGGGCATGCCCCATAGTTTGGGGACCACAGCTCTACAGCAACGGTTCTCAACCAGAAGTCCGGGGCCCCTCGGGGCCATGAGCAGGTTTCAAGGGGCCCGCCAAGCAGGACCAGTGTTAGACTTGCCGGGGCCCAGGGAAGAAAGCTGAAGTCCCACTGCATGGGTTTGAAGCCTGGGGCCCTGAGCCCTGTTCCATAGGGTTGAAGCAGAACTCTGAGCAACTTAGCTTCACAGTGCCCCCTGTGGCATGGGGCTCTGGGCAGTTGCCCAGCTTGCTACCCCTTAATGGCGGCCCTGGCTTTTATATGCTGAAAACCAATTGTTGTGGCAGAGGTGGGCATGTAGTTTTTATACCACATTTGAGGCTCCTCAGAAAGAAAAACATTGAGAACCGTTGGACTACAGCATCTCTTCATGAAGTTCTATACTGAACATTTATCAGGTGGATCTCTCCATCCACACCTTGAGGAAGCATTATGCTCTAGACCAGACCTCATCTGCAGATGCAACCGTGGGGACAGCAGTTTTACGGACATCCATACTAACTGCATGCTCGCTTTCTTCTCTTGTTTGAATACTACCTACCAATCACCCACATGGGGAATACATATAAGAGCCAGTGCTGGAAGAAGAAATGGAGATTCTGTACTTGGAAGTTCTTCAGTATGAGTGGCCCCATCTGTATTCCACTACCTGCCCTCCTTCCCCTCTGCTTCAGATTTTATCTGATTTACACAAAGAGAAGAAGCTGGAGAGCCACCCTTGGGTCAGAGCACAAGGAGGACAATTGCGCAGGCTCGGACCAATTTGCTACAAAACTCCAGTCTCAGGCACATGGAGGACATGCATACCCAGTGTGAAATACAGATAGAGACCACACATCTCAAAGCACTTCATGTTACAAGTAAGTAATCTCCATTTCACACATTCGGGAGTTTGAAGAAAAACCTATAATTATTGCTGGCATTTTAAACCATTAGTGTATCCCTCTTGGGGTTGGTCTTGTTCATTCTTCTGGAGATTTGAGATCATGCTTTCCCCAGCATTGGTGGGGTTTTTTTTTGTTTTTTTGTTTTTTTCTTTCTCTCCTTACCTCTCCATTTTTCTGTGCAAGCCCCATTATCTTTATTCAGCTCCTGACCTTTTCTCTATAATCTTCTACTCATATCAGTAAATTAGATATTAAATGAGTTTCCCTAGCTTTTCCTACGGATAGCATAATCAAATATTACATTCCTAGTTCTTTATAGAAAAGGGAGGAGGCAAATCTGATTTGTGTATGTAGTAAACAAAAATTCATGCTGAACGTGTCAGTGTGTAGCCTTCCGTTTCCAGTACGAAATCAAGACATGTAAAGCATCCAGAACACATTTGCTTCCACAGATGATAGCTCATAAAGGCAGGAAGTTAGTTGATTTCCTACCTGAATTACCATGTCTAACGTATGAAACAAACCTTTTTAATAAAACTAGAAGCAGTTTGGGTTGGGCACAGTCGGTGGCAAGCAAAGTGAAAGAACTGCTAGGAGGTTGGCTGTTTGCATCTGCCTCTCCTGGGATCTAGACAGAGTTGTAAGTGGGTCAGATGAATAACGTGTCCCAGGCTTTAATATATTTCAGAACTCAGATTAATATTCCTCCTCCTTTCTCTCACACCTTCTCAAAGAAACAAAGAATATGCAAAACCAGTTGCTTTAATGCATGTAAACAGATTCCTTTTTAAATCAGCCTATGGAATATCTTGATTATTGTTTAGACTCGTATGTGTATTTTCATACCTATTTGCTACAATCATTTTCTCTGTCATTATATCCTTTTTTTAAAGACTACAAGGATTCCCACCTCCTCAAAGTATAATCTCCATTCACAGCTGCTGACTGGAGCTAGCAATATATATTGTTGTTCAAGCGGTGAGACATGACAGGGTGTGTCACAGTGAACACTGCGACAGCTTGCATGCACTATGAAGCACAAGGCACAGCTGATACAGCAATAAGCCACAAAACGGTATGCAATTAGTAGGCTATTGGTGCATGCGTCTGTTCTGATGCCTTTGCTTCAGGCTGAGAAGTGCACCAATGGCTTTATTCACACTGTACACTCAGGTGTGATTTACTGCTAGTAGGGTATGGCTCATTCATGGGGGGGGGAAAATTAAATCTAAACAGTTGTGTGTCGGGAAAGGGAGTTATGTAATGCACCCTTCTGCTGCACAGGATACTTAGGACCCTTTAGTTTTTGTTACGTTTAAAATCTCCCAGCGCATTCATTGTTTTTAAAAAAAGAAAAGTGGTAAAAACTGAAAACAAAGGACCAGTGGCTCAGGGGTGCCCAGTACTCACAGGAGGTGGCAGGGGGAGAGCGAGGGGAGCCTTCTGCTCCCTGTGGGCCTGACACTACAGCAGTTGGGTGGTCTCCCTGACCAGATCACTCCCCCACTGTGCTGGGGAAGCGGATGGGGTGGTGCTGAAGAGCGAGGGTCAGGAGGGGGGCTCTCCTGCAGGAAACCAGATGAGGGCTATCACCTGGCTCCCAGTCAGCTGGGTGAAGGGAGAGTGGAATGGGCAGAGAGTCCCTCTCTTATGCCAGAACCCAGCTCCCAGCCTGTCTCGCTCCCACACTGCAGCAGCAGCAGCTGCCACCAACCAGCAGTTACCCGCACGGGCACTGTGCTGTCCAGCAGGGACTGTGAGCGGGGAGCTGAGTGGAGAATTTCAGCTATTGCAGAATTCAGCTGAAGATTGGCGAACCCCAACTACTTGCCTTCTCAAAAGCTGGTCATTTGGGGAAGAAATTTGATAAAAACTGAAAACAGAGGAGCCTTAAAAATGGTTCCTAACAGAAGGATCGGAGCAAACAGAGGAAAAGGTTCATAGGAGGGATTTTAAAGCTGTGTTTGTTTGTTTCTCCCTCCCCACTGTGCATCCTCTGCTGACCCAATTTCTGAAATTCCTAAAAAACTGAAACCACTTTCCAGTTCAGGTCCCGAGCATTTACTATAAGGGCCGAAGTTCACACTGGTTTAAGACTCCCAATTCAGCTTCTTTCAAATTCAGGGGAGCAGCAAGAAGTGTGTGTGTGTGCGTGCGCATGTGTGTACACGTGTGCACATGGAGGGGTAGGGAGGGGTTCACTTATTTGCAGCCAAAGTCTGTGGCACTTTAGAAGCCACCCAGTCAGAAACTCATTGTTAGATGGAAGTAGAAAAGGAAATAAGTGAGAAGACAGCTGTAGCTAAAAGGAAATGATTTGGGACTAATTAAAACAAGGGACAGTTGACTTTTCCTCTTTACAGTGAAGAGGTGGGAGCTGGGCACCGCAGTAAGCAGGAGACATTTGTCTTTGTACATTAAGGGTAATATTCACTCTCAGTGTTATGTCATTGAAGGTGAGTATTTTCTCACTATAAAAGCCCCATGAAAGTTTGCCTTGTGAAGGTAACAAGCACGGAATCATTAGTTTGAAACTACCTCTCTGCTTGTTCCCGGGAAGCGGGCGGCAGCTACAGAGTTAGCAGGAGAGGAGGAAACCAGCGCTTGCAGCCTCGCTTGTCTGGCCCACTGTCACCACACAGTCATGGGGAAGAAAGAGACTCATGAGAGCCTGGTGCATGCCCAGTACAGCAAGTATTGTACTGGATCCATTTGACCATCCATCTCCATGTAGGTTTTGTATGTGTTCCAGCAAAGTAAGCAGTGTCTTGGGAGCCAGGAGTCCTCTTCTTTCTTGGTTCCGGCTCAATTTTCCCTCAGGACAGTGGATTGTGCCAGAATACAGTGCTGTCTCCTAGCCAAGAGAGGGCAGAGCCAATTCAGGAACTTCCATCTTGCTTTCCCTTCCCCACTTTTAAATTGCTTTTGGTTGGCATGTTCTCAAGGAGCTGACTGAAGAGATATCTAAGCCATTAGCTATTATCTCTGAAAAGTCATGGAAGACGGGAGAGTTTCCAGAAGACTGGGAAAGGGCAAATATAGTGCCTATCTGTAAAAAGGGAAATAAGGACAAGACAGGGAATTACAGACCAGTCAGCTTAACGTCTGTACCCGGAAAAATAAATGGAGCAAATAAGTAAGCAATCACTTTGCAAACATTTGGAAGACAAGGTGGTAAGTAACAGCATGGATTTGTCAAGAACAAATTGTGTCAAACCAACCTAATAGCTTTCTTTGGTAGGGTAGCAAGCCTTGTGGATGGGGGAAAGCAGTAGATGTGGTATATCTTGATTTTAGTAAAGCTTTTGATAATGTCTTGCATGCCCTTCTCATAAACAAACTAGGGAAATACAACCTAGATGGAGCTACTATAAGGTGGGTGCAAAACTGGTTGGAAAACCATTCCCTGAGAGCAGTTATCCAGTGGTTCACAGTCATGCTGGAAGGACATGAGTGGGGTCCCGCATGGATCAGTTCTGGTTCTGTTCTATATCTTCATCAGTGATTTAGATAATGGCATAGAGAGTACATTTATGAAGTTTGTGGATGATACCAAGCTGGGAGGGGTTGCAAGTGTGTTGGAGGATAGGATTAAACTTCAAAATGATCTGGAGAAATGGTCTGAAGTAAATAGGATGAAATTCAATAAGGACAAATGCAGAGTACTCAATTTAGGAAGGAACAATCAGTTGCACACATACAAAATGGGAAATGACTGCCTAGGAAGGAGTGCTACAGAAAAGGATCTGGGGGTCGTAGTGGATCACAAGATAAATATGAGTCAACAGTGTAACGCTGTTGCAAAAAAAACACAAACGTTCTGGGATGTATACGCAGGATTGTTATAAGCAAGACATGAGAAGTAATTTTTCCCCTCTACTCCATGCTGATTAGGCCTCAACTGGAGTACTGTGTCCAGTTCAGGATGCCACATTTCAGAAAGGATGTGGACAAATTGGAGAAAGTCCAGAGAAGAGCAACAAAAATGATTAAAGGTCTAGAAAACATGACCGATGAGGGAAGATTGAAAAAACTGGGTTTGTTTAGTCTGGAAAAGAGAAGACTGAGGGGGGACATAACAGTTTTCAAGTACGTAAAAGTATGTTATAAAGAGGAGGGAGAAAATTTGTTTTTCTTAACTTCTGAGGACAGGGCAAGAAGCAATGGGCTTAAATTGCAGCAAGGGTGATTTAGGTTGGACATTAGAAAAAACTTCCTGTCAGGGTGGTTAAGAACTGAAATAAATTGCCTAGAGAATTTGTGGAATCTCCTTCCTGCTCAGACTCCCTTCCTGCATTCTCTGTGGCTTCTGCTAGCCAAACTTTCCATTGCCTCCAAAAAATCTGCTTTACCATTCAGCACCTCAACACAGGCCATATTCTAGTGCCAAAGGTCTCTCTAGTCTTAGCCCTGGTCCCCACTACAGCTTAAAGTCGACTTTAGCAAGCTAAAGTCGATTTAAGCCTGTACCCGTCCTCACCTGCATGCCCTTAAAGTCGATTTTAAGGGACCTTAAAATCGACTTTATAACTCCTCCATTACCAGAGGCGTAGCTGAAGTCGACCTCTCTCTAGGTCGATTTTCAGCTAGTGAGGCTGCAGGTGACATTAAGCCTCCGACCTTCCCAACCCCCCGCCCGCCTGAACAGCCCTGCGCCAGACCCCCGCACCCGCCCCAGCAGCCCCGCGAACCCCCCCTCCCGCCTGCCACAGCAGCCCCGCGAAACCCCCCCGCCTGCCCCAGCAGCCCCATGAAACCCCCGCCTGCCTGAACAGCCCCGCGCCGGACCCGCCCGCCTGAACAGCCCCGCGCCGGACCCCCCACCTGCCCCAGCAGCCCCGCGAACCCCCCGCCCGCCTGAACAGCCCGCGCCGGACCCCCCGCCCGCCCGAGCAGCCCCGCGCCGGACCCGCCCGAGCAGCCCCGCGAAACACCCCCTGCCCGCCCCAGCAGCCCGGCGAACTCCCCCCCCCCCCCCGCCTGCCCTAGCAGCCCCGTGAACCCCCCCCCGCCGCCCGCCCGAGCAGCCCCGCGCTGGCTTCCCCCCCCCCCTGCTCGGGCAGGCGGGGGGGTTCGCCAGGCTGGGTGGGCGGGGGGGTCCGGCGCAGGGCTGCTCGGGCGGGCGGGGGGGGGGGTTGCGGGGCTGCTGGGGTAGGCGGGGGGGGGTTGCAGGGCTGCTGGGGCAGGCGGGGGGGGTTGCGGGGCTGCTGGGGCAGGCGGGGGGGTTCGCGGGGCTGCTGGGGCAGGCGGGGGGGTCCGGCGCGGGGCTGCTCGGGCGGGCACGGGGGTCCGCGGAGCTGCTCGGACTGGGGCTTGTCCCCTGGGGAGCGTGCCTGGCTGCCCCGAAAGGCGGTGACAGCTGGGGACTCCCCCGCACTGTGGGATGCTTACCCACAGTGCAACACTCCCTATGTCGACCCCTGTAAAAGTTTTAAGGACAGACACGGAGTTGCTGTCCTATGTGGGGATGCACTAAGTCCATTTTCTAAAGTCGACTTCAGAAAATCGACTTAAGGAAAATCGACTTAGTGCTGTAGTGAAGACGGGGCCTTAGGCAGCTAAATTTAAACTCCCCAGATCCAGATTTTCCTGGGACTTGTGACTCAGAAGAGGTGGAACCTGAGCATGAGCAGGTTTCGTATTCTGAACCTTTGCAGTCATGTGGCTCATACTCACGAAAAGATTCAAGAATTTTTCCACTTTTATGGCGCTAAGAAGTGATACAGGCTTCAAGATGTTGAGGCTGAATAGGGCCAAAGACCATATTAATCAAGCACATGAACAGCCTGCAGAATATCTTTCAGGTGATCAGAGGAGACACTGTGAGGGGTACGAACACCTCACAGGCAGGAAGGGCTGTGGCAGCAACTGAAACATGAATGTTGACAACGGGACCTCTCCTATTTTTTCATAAACCACTGCTGGGCAGACCTGTTACTCGTGTCACAAGAAGATTTAATCTGCTGCAATCTGTGCCCCAGGTAAACTCATCTCTTTTCTGTCCTATTGCTTGGCCCGCTGGCTGGCTCTCTCCATTTCACTGTAGGATGTAGTAACAGTGGCCCTCTTCTTCTGTCCTCCCTTCTGTGTCTCCTGCCTCTTTTCTTACATATATGTTTGTTGGATTTTCGATTTGCTGAGCCAGAAGGGAAGGTAGGTGCTAGGGATTACAAATAAACCACTATCTTTGCTTCCTTGCTTCCATTAGGTGAAGTCATAACTCTTTTGTGTCTCTTCCATTGCAGGATCAGAGAAGACCATGATATATTCAATTGCCAGTTAATAATTTCCCTGCTTTGATAAATTTTTCCATAGCTGACTTAGCCTAAAGCACTTTGTTATGAGAACATATGTTGAACAATCTATTTACATACTCCAGTGATCCTGCTTTTTGGAGCTAGATAGGAGTTGGACCAGAACATAATGTCCATTATACTGTGGACACGCACAGACATAGTCCAGCCGGCTGAGTTTTGGACTAGGAACACGGTAGAGCAGAATTCTCAGCCTGCCTCTGACACTGTTGCTGGGTAAGATAATTTAACTTGTGCCTCACGTTCTCTGTAAAAGGAGATCAGAATGCCTCATAGGTTTGTTGGGAGTATGAATTAGTTAATGTTTATATTGTATTATTATTATTTTATCAATTAGCTATTTGATCTATGGACCCACATACCTGAGATGATGTGAACAGAATTCTGCTCAGTTTGAAGACCACAAACTATTTTTTCACACAGCCTGATACTGTGTGTGTTGGAGAAGAATGACCCACAAGGAGCACATGTAGGAATCCTGCAGCCCTCAAAGCAGTCAGAGTCTGTTTGGAAAACCACAGCTGAAGGAATAGATTTCCATGATAATTTGTTCAGACCTGGACAGACCTGAATGTGCATTGGATATTCAAGGCCACCATTTCATACAATATCAGGTACCTATCAGCATACACTTGCTGTTGTTGCTTTATTTTATCTACTGTTGTGCTTGGCCCTCCCAAATTATCTGCTGTGTTGCATTTTTTCTCACATCTAAATGTGACAGTTCAGACAGTAGGTGTTATATCCTCCTACCAACAGATGGAGATAAGAATATGAAAACACATGGCTAGGATGGGTTCTCAATATGCCAAAATCTTTCTGGGCCACTTTGAGGAAGAATCTCTGGGAAAATGTACCACAAAACCAACAATATGTCTGAAATACATTGATGATATTTTCATCTTCTGGACAGATTATTTAAACTTCCCTTAGATTCACACCATGACTTCAACAACTCCCACCCATCCATCAAACTCGTTCTAGAACATTCCAGCATAAACTTCCTGGCCACCATGTTTAGTTTCAATAATGGAACCTTACAAATGACTACTTATAAAATAGCCATGGATCACAACACTTAGCTTCACAGATCCAGCAATCACCCCAGACATACCAGAAAATCTGTTCGGTATATCCAGGCATTCAGCTACCACAGAATATGTTCCCAAAAAATGTCCAAGATGCACACCTTACACCAGGCCTGCACAACATGTGGCCCCAGGGCCACATGCGGCCCGCACGGGCTCACTGTGTGGCTCGTGGGGGGTGAGCAGGGGTGGGGCAAGCCAAACGGGAGGGTTGGGGGGAAGTGGATGGGGGTGGGGTGAGGGCGGGGGCTTTTCGGCCCGCTGCTGGGTTTTTTGCAGTAATATGGCCCTCGCTGCTTTCTGAGTTTTGCAGGCCTGCCGTACACACTTACAATCACCTGGACACTAAAAACTGTGGACTTAACAGAGATGCTGGTTTTATGGCTCATTACAACAATTTATAACACAACCTACTGCCTGCTAACACTTAGTCCCCACCTATTTTAAGTGGTCTGCTGTGGTATGTGATAACCCCTTATGCTTGACAATATGTCCCACTATGTTCTTAGCTTAGGCATACTGGTTGCCTTCTTCAGACCCGAGGAAGACCTCTGTGAAACTCTAAAGCTTCTCCCTTCCATGAAAGAAGTTGGTCCAATAAAAGATAGTACCTCACCCACTTTGTGTGTCTCATATCCTGGGACCAACACAGCCACAACAGCGCTGAAAGCAAGCAAGCAATAGACAGACAGGTAGATAGCTAGTGATGTCCACTACAAAGGAAATAAAACTGGCTGAGTGATCCTATTCATTTTCTTTCTCAGCAGATGGAACAGTCTCTGGCTGAGCTCAATTTAAAACTGATTTTATTCAATAATTTTCATTTTCAATTCGTTATATTGGTAGGATTTATTATGTATGGAAGGATTTTCCCTTCAGGGATCTAGGCATTGTTGTTCTTTGCTCTCTTGTTCTATCCACTGAAATCAGAGAGACATAGGGTATATCTGATACTTTCAACGGCACAATAGGTGTGTTTTTATCAGACAAAATATGTCTGATAAAAACATGTCAAGGAGTGTTACACTCTCTTTGTTCTTCTGCAAATTAAACAGCTAATACTGCAACATGTTCAGCACTGCCTCACACAACACCTGCAGCTCTCTGTCCTTTTAACTGTCCACTGAATGGAAGAGGAGGAAGGAAAAAATGCCCCTCCCCCATTTGCCATTCACTTAACATTTCTCATTTTCTGAGATCAGCACACATTGCTGTTAGCAGTAATGTCTTTCTGGATGTAACTCCAGTGAGGCTTGAGCACTCTTAAGGTTTGTTGGAAGACACTACTAGAACTATAAGGTCAAGGGAAAATGCAGTGAAGCTGAGCAGGTCTGACATGCTGCAGATGCATGTAGAACTATAAGTGCTCCTGTCAGTACATATAAACATTTGGAAACTGTAATTAAAAGAAGTCTTTAAAACTTTGCGGTGTATTGCCATTGTATATGAGGGACACTTTCATCAAAATATGATCCCCTTACTTTTGTAGAAACACGCAACCTGACTGGATGGCCACACTGAATCAGTTTACACAGACATTGCTGCGTTAGTCCCACTGGTTGTTAACTTTGTGTGTGTGATCTTCTCCCGCCCTCTTAATGAAAAAATGGGGATAATAGTTCCTTATCTCACAGGGGTGTTGCAAGTGTTTTCTTCTTAGTGTATGCACAACGTACCTTAGGTGGCATGTGACCAGGATTCATCATCAAATTTAGTCCTCTAGTTGGCTCATTAGCTTCCCCAGCTTGGGTTGGGTACTGATGAGCACAACATGAATGTTGATCCATGCCCCCCGTTGCAAGATACAAGACAGGAATCACTGTTGGATGTAGACATACTCTGGTAATGATGGCTATATAGGCACCTAGATAAATCGTGAGAGGCAGGTTCCCTGAGATTGACCAGCAGGAAATATAAGTCTGACAGATTGCACTAACATGTCACAGTACTATTATTTCCCATTGAAAGGGGAATCCTATTGAAAAGCTTGTGGTGAGGCAACTCTTGTAACCTACAGAGTTGTCTAACTACTTTGAGTCCTCCTTTTGCCCAGGCTATAGAAGTACAACTTCCTCCCTGTGATGGACAATAGACAGATATTCATGATTCTTTTAAATATGTCAGCAATCTTTGATTCCACTGACCCCAATGCATTGCTAACTTACTGACTGGGGTCTTGAGTAACACACCCATATAACATGTGAACATGATACATGTGTGACGGACTGTGTACCCTTATGTTCACCACTTTTACAAGACCATGATAAATTTTGTGCTAAAGGATGCCGTGTAAGGTATCATTTGAAAACTCATCTCCTGAATATTATTGTCCCTATAAAATGCGTGTTGCAACATTGTATGTAAAGTTATAAGATTCTACAGTATGACATTGCTGAGACATGGTTCCTGTTAGAAAAGCAGCCCCAAACAGTTTCTCAAAAACAAAAGGTTAGGCAGCACCGCAGCCAGACATCAGCATAATCAAATGGACTATTACCAGGATACGCTGCCATTCTTTGGCAGGAAGAAGGGCATGAGTGAGAAATTTACATCTTGGCTGACAGGCTTGTGGCTGTCACCTGAACCCTAGCTGGAGATGATTCTCAGAGAGGAGGGAAAGATATAAAAATGAGGAAAAGAGGACACAAATCACTTCTCTCCACGCATCTCTAATCATAGTATCAACAAAGTTTGAAAGACAAAAGGAGCATCATCGAACTGGGGGAATAGGTCGTGGTGGAAATATCCATCCAGAATACTGTGATCATGTGGCAAGAAAAACCTTTTTGCTTTAAATTCATTTAGCTTGTTGAGTTAGGTATTAGTTTGCATTTTATTTTTGGTAACCAATTCTGATTTTATGCCTCAGTACTTGTAATCACTTAAAATTTTCTGTAGTCAATAAACTTGTTTTATCTATTGAAGTGTCTGCAAAATCTATATGAGATAACAAGGTTTGTGCATATTTTCTATTAATGAAAATTAAGGATGCTCTCTGAGCTTGTACTGCACAGAGGGAAAGAGGTTGGCATTACAAGGCACAGATTTCTGGGGACAAGTCTGGGAATGGGAATTTGCTGGTGTCATTGTGCAATATAATTCAGGACTAATTGGCTAGAACACTCACATCATTCAGCTGGGTGTGATTTTGCATGCTGAAGGCTATGTGAGAACAGGCCAGGAGTGCTTGTTCTCACAGCAAAGCACTGTGAAAAGCATGGCAGACTGGAAAATTGAGGGGACACAGCTGTTCAACAGTCCAGACTATACCCTGGGGAATGTCACAAAGTGACAAATTGCACAAGCATGTGATTTATTGGAGATGTATGAAATAATGCTTTTATTCTCTTTTGACCATATCACCTGCCCTCTGCTCACCAGTTGTTAAGCCATGGACTTATTTGGACATTCCGAACACCTGACTAACTTCCAAGACCCTTCTTTAAAAAGAATCAGCCTGCTAGAGTTATGTTTCCCTTTTCTCCTTCAACAGTTACACCTACGGGTGCACTGGATGAACAAACTGGTCTTGGGGAGCGATAGCTTCTCTGTAAATATAAATGTCATGGCTTTAATTTCACCTTTTCCTAGCTCTGCAAGCCCACAAGTGGGAGCTTTATCCATTGGAAGTAGAAGATTCCTCATTTGAGAAGACTTGTATGACTCGCTTTTAGTGCCATCACTCAAAATAAAGTTACTAACTCAGTCTGGACTTCAACATCCCAACTGGAAAGACTTCTGCAGCACTGGCAGCAATAAGATTTGGATCTGATGGCAGGTGTGAGACAGATGAATGGAGGGCTGCTTAAACTATTCTGAAAATGCACATCTTCCATGAAGCCCACCAACCATAGCCCTCCAAAATAAGTATGTACTATAACATTAAAGGGGATTTCTGCAATGTTTAGACATTGCTATAACCAAATCTCTGATTTACATTTTTGTTAAACTTTTGAACCTTTGTCAGGTTTGTACAGTGGTCTTAGACAAATAACACAGCAGAATTGTCTACCTGGCACTGTATCAAGATGTAGAAGTGGAGCTACTAATTCTTTGAATCACATCACATCTGAGCAGCTGTGACAGATATGTTTCTTTTATTTCTTGGGGATTTATCATTTGTTTATAGCCCCATATATAAAGTTTTAAAACCAGACGTGTTTAGGCAAGGTTCAGACTTTTGACTTAACTCAATTCTAACAGTTTGGCCAGCCAAACCATTCCAGAACTGTACTCCAAATCACAGATCCGACTAACCCAAAACCTTACTGAACACTCACCCAGCTTTGGATGTAGTTCATATCAGGATCCAAATTTTGCAGTTGGCTTCTGTTTCTAAAATAGGCTGGTGCAAAACTCCAGTTGTGCACAGGTCCAAAGTTTGTTCAACATTTGAAAGCATTAACAGGATGTTTCGGAGGGTTAGAAAAAGCATTCATGGAAAAGCAAACCTTTTGGAAGGAACAGAATGAAGAAATTATTATAATTTTGACAGGAAATATAAACTACATTTCTTACACAGAAAGCTGGCTTATTTGTTTGCTTAAAGATACTTTAAGATTCTCCTTCTCATGTCTACCAGATTAAAGAATCATTCTGTTGCATCATGGATCTTTTATAAGGAGCTATAGTCCCTTTTTGGTTCCCCTTTCATTTTTTCCCCCACCCATTGCTCTCCTTTAATTTCTCAGGTTCCCATATACTTTTTACAAATGTCAAAATCTTGGCTAATGCTGTTTATTGATCTGCTTTCCTCTCTCATCAGTAAGAGCCAGTTGGTAATAGGTGCTGGTTCAGTGCATCAGGTTTTCACAAGCAGCCAGAGATTCTTTGCAGCTCCATAGCCCAGGATGATCTGATACAGAGATCAATAGGGCAGACAGCTCACTTTCTTAATGCAATAATATTAAAGCCCTGAGGGACTATCAGTGGTGAGGAGAAAATAGTAGAATCATGGCAGAACTGCAAAAACATGAAGGGAATGAACACTAGAAAACGTGGACTAAACCACCAGTGTCAGCCAGAGGGCAAAGAAAAGATATTTACATTTCAGTTACTTTATATGTACTGGAAACCAACCAAGATGTTTTCTGTCACCCCACTGAGCATTTCACCTGTATGTTTTACTCACGCCCCTCACCCTTCATCTGTTTTTTATCCATTTTATGTTGTGCATTCTGCAGACTAGGGAGTGTTTCTTCCAACATGTTTGTAAAGTATTTAGCACTGGGGGGGCCCCCACTCCGGATTGGGTGTTACCATAATATAAATAATAAATACTAAAAACACATTTTACCTGCAGTTAGCCACCATTCACTCCTTGGCAGGGACTGTCTTTTTGTTTTACATTTGTACAGCACCCAGCACAATGGAATCATGATCCTAATTAGGGCTTATAGGTACTATAGTAATACAAATAACAACACCTGCCATTTGCAAATCTCCCCCACAACTTATAACAGCGTCCTAACTAAAGCCCTTCTCTGGAAGCTCAAAACTGTTCAGTTTTCTTTATCCCATCACTCAGTTCTGTGCATAAAAGTATGATAACATAATCTGAATCCCAGTATACCCCAACACCTGGAAACAGCAGTAACCTAAAAAAGAGATTAAATAAACAATTGGTATTGTATAAGGAGGCTTTTGATTACCTGAAAAGGATTCCCAATCTGATATCCAGTATAACATTTACAGGTTGGAACTCTTTTTCTCCCTTTAAATCATTAAACTCGTAATAAATCTGTGGGTGTGTTTTCATTTTCCCCACCTCTGAACATAAGGTACTTCTGAGTCATGCTATTGCAGGTGTGGCGTCGGGGTGGTTGACTGTCTAAAATCAGCAAAGAAGGAAAGGAAGAAGATAGCAGAATGTTCTAAGTATAAAGGAAACTTTATTTGAAAACCTTATTAATTTGATTTATAAAGTTCCAGTAACAAGAGATAGGTATAAGGTCACAGCTTTCATAAGACCCAGATGTCAGTCTAAAGGAGCATCAACAAACCAGAGCTGAGGTTCTAGGTGCTAGAGATCAGCTTTGTAGTTCCTTGATACCACTTCTCTTTGGATTTGGCCAGTCCTTTACCATGCTGGTCATGATTGACTGATTGAGTCATTCATTTTTGTATTGGATTTTTTGTTGTAAATTAAAAACACTTGCTCACCTTACTTCCTCTTGCTGTAAGACGTCAAGGAGCCACCACCACCAACCACCCCTGTTAACCAGGGCAACAAAGTAGAGTTGAAACAAATAAAACACAAAGTAGTACTGGGCCATTTCCATGCCGCCATGAGAAGTTGCAGTGCTTCATTATTGTCACTAGCTGGTGCAGTATGAGGGTATAAATATCAACACTCCCAAGCCTTTGCTTTCTCATTCATAACTTAAAATGGAGATCCTCAGCAAACATTGCTGATTTCTTCTGGAGTTAAAGAAAACTGAGACAAGATAAGAAAGTGCCCAGGTCTCTACTTTTTGAAACAAGAAGAGGAAAGAGGAAATGCACTCTGTGCACCCTGCATTTGGGGTCTCTCTCCCATTTATCCTTGAGACTTTTACCATTAAAATACTTGACATTAAGCCTTTCATAGCTCTTTCCAGTGGGTGCTCACATCTTCAATGGTGGATTACTCTTGTTGGAGTAATGATAATTAAGAGTCCAAAAGTAAGGGAAAACAAAACCGAGTTTAATAAGTTTAATTAAACTGCACAAGCTAGAGGGTATTTGATTTTCAAGAGAAAGCAAACTCCCCACAGCTCATCTAGTTTGCCCTCCAGCTCATCTAGGGCCCACAGTAGCACCATATTTTTACTGCAAGCTTGGTTTTCCAAGTCAGTTTTATAGGTAGGGTCTTGGGGTTTTTTTTTACTAATGAGCTTTTGAGTTATAAGCAATTATTTTCCCTCCCCACTCCTTAGATTCACTTCTAACCCGGCCTTACTCCAACTCTGATGTATCCATGTGGCTTTCCTGAGAAGAGATCTTAGGGATTAAGTCACCTTGTGTGGCATCTTTACTCACTGTAGCATTTGGTGACCAATAAAGCTTTGTGCTCAGCTTTCTAAGGAGCTAGTAAGTGTCATCACCAGAGTTTTCCACATTGCAGAGCATTGCCTCTGAGTCAGTCCTGCAAGGTGGAAGAACTCCTCCACTGTGGCAAATTCAAACAGTCTTACACTTCTAGATTTCTGGTTTTTTGGGGGCATTTTCTGTTCTTTCACAATCAGAGGGGTAGCCATGTTAGTCTGGATCTGCAAAAGCAACAGAGTCCTGTGGCACTTTATAGACTAACAGATGTATTACAGCATAAGCTTTCATGGACGAATACCCACTTTGAAAGCTTATGCTCTAATACATCTGCTATAAGGTGCCACAGGACTCTGTCAATCTTCACAATGTTTTCTCTGCTACCTGGGGGAGTTTGGCAGTGTCTGAAAAGGTCCTTTGAAGTCGATAGGAGTTGCCAATGAGTATCAGAGGGCAGGATGGCCCAAAGGATGCAGTTTGCATCCCTAGGGCTGGTCTTCACTACGGGGGGCGGGGGGGGATTGACTGCAGATACGCAACTTCAGCTACGTGAATCACGTAGCTGAAGTTTGCGTATCTCCAGCCGACTTAACTGCCATCCTCACGGTGGCGGCAGTCGGCGGCGCGCTCCCCCGTCGACTCCAGCTTGCGCCTCTCGGCAAGCTGGAGTTGCGGAGTCGACGGCGCTGCCGCGGGCGATCAATTTCTTGCATCTTCACCAGACGCGAAAAATCGATCGCTAACATATCGATTGCTACCCGCCGATCCAGGTAGTGAAGACAAGCCCCTAGACTCTCTGCTGTCTCCCAGGGATTCGACTGCAAGGGAAGAAGCTTTAAACTACACTTGGGGCTCCAGTGGAGCCCTGTTAGCAGAGGCTTTCCAGTGCATCCTGCAAGTGCCTAAAGTCAGTTGCTGTAATCCCTTCTCACTGCCTTTAGGCTGGGGGGGCTGCAGCCTGGGTTCTGGTAGTGGAATGAAATGGGGCCAGTTACTGTACATTACTCCCAGGGTTTCTTTTCTAGCCCTGCTCTTTTCTGTCAGTTCCATTAGACTCTGATTGCCTGGAATTGTTCAAGTGATGCTAGATTGGCAAAACCCTCTTGGCAAACAAGCTCTCAAATTGCTATTAAAGCTCTCTGAGGCCCCCTTTCAGGCATGAGTGTTCAGTTAATTAATAGGAAATTTTCAAATGCACAATAACTCTATATGAAAGGGGAAAGTCCACAGGAGAACTCCATGTCTGGTATATGGCTTTGCAAATGCATCCCACCTAATTTGCTATGGTGCCTTGAGGAACAACAGTGCTGGGGTTTAACCCCTTATTAGCATGACATAAGCAAATTGCTCATTTGAAGAAGTTGTCAAATTTGGCAGCAAACCGTTAACCTAAAACAATATTTAAAAGTACAAATAAAAGTCTCTCTCGGGTGTGCTGAGCAGCTGTGCCTGATGCTTTCACATCCAGTCTCCTACAGCCATTTCTGGGTCTTCACGCTTCCTGTGTGACTTGTCTTACTCCCAAGAGAGACTGTACCTCCTAGCATGGGTTTTTAGTTGTAAGTCCCAAAGCGGGCACCAAAATGCATCAAATTTCAGCAGCATCTGAGTCCTGCTCACACTAACATAAAATACAATTGACAGTTTAGTTGAAAAGATACCTGTTCGTCTCCGGGTTTGGTTAAAACCCCTACACTTAGCTGAAAACAGGATCCAGAGCTGAAGGGAAAAAAATGTGATTTCAAGTTGTCAAAGCTGAAAGTTCAGTGTGTGACTTAAATTTAAGCGAATGAGCATGTTAAAGTCCTTTCCAGGCTCCCGTGGATTGTAAGGTATTTTGCCGCTGCCCTCCATGCTAGGGCATAGCTCTGTGAGGTTAGGATCAGCCCTGCCCCAGGGTAGCAGCAAGACAGTTGGACACCAACAGAAATTGTTCCATGACATCCGCCCTGCAAGCAGAGGGGGCTGAATTAGAAAATTTGGATTGGCTACTCTCCTTGCTTTCAGCCCTGCTGCAGAGTTGGGGCAGGGAATTTACAGGAGCTGACCTGAGATTAATAGTAGCCTCTCAGGGTGGAAGTACCAGAGGCATTCAAGGAGTAAGTAGCAATTTCTGTTTTTCTCCTAGTATTTGAGTGTAGGACTAATTTTTCTGTCTAGTCTTCAACCTGCTGATCCATTGCCTCAGAAAGCATAACTGAATCTTTTGTCTTTCTACTCTCAGGTTTTTTAAGTGTAGGGTGACCAGATGTCCCGATTTGATCCTGATATTTTCTTATATAGGCTCCTATTACCCCTCATCCCTGCCCCAATTTTTCACACTTGCTGTCTGGTCATCCTATTTAAGTGGTCTCATGCTGCAAATACTTGCACTACTCTCCCCACCGGGTTTCCAAAACATCAAGAGCAGATGACAAAATCACTTCCAGTATTTTTATTCAAACAATGGGAAATACTGAGCCATTTAAAAAGTTAAATAACTAATATTTGGGTCTTTGTTGTGGTGCCTCTTCCATCAAAATCTGAAAGGCCACATAAGTCCTATTCTGTTGTTGTTTTAGGCCCCAGTCCTGCAAATTGCCCCAGGCAGATGAATCCCTGCACTCTCCCAGAGCCCAGCTGAAGTGGATGGGTGGCTTGCCTTTAATTAATGCACTTGGGCAAAACCTCCAGACGGTAGGTCAAAGGGTCTGATTTGCTGCTTATTTACATTGGTATAATTCAACTGATTGTAGCGGAGTTGCTCTTTGAAACCAGTGTAAAAATCAGGGTAGATAAGGCCCAAAGACATTATTTCTCCATGTGTAGAAAACTGTTTAGCCTGACACATAATATGGAGGATTTTCTTTTAAGAACACACAATGATATTTTGGTTTTGTGGAAGGAGTGGGAATTACTGGGTTCAGCAGTCCATCCCTATTCAGAGAAGCACTGACATGTGAGCTTTAAGTCAATGGTTCTTAAGCATGTTTTCCTTTCCACACAGATTTAAGTGTACTTTGCTGAATAGGGACATGAGTATGTGTTTGAATGGGCCTAAGTGCTCATTATACCACACTTAACTCGTGTTGGCCACTGAAGTCAATGGAATTCTTATTCAGATGAGTTGAGAATTACTTCAGAAGAGGATTCTTGGGGTTGGATTCTGCAATGTGATGCTGAGTGCTTCCATCTTCCATTAATTTCACTGGTATCTGTGGTTGCTCTGCATTGCTCTAGGTGGAAGTTTATTTCAACCCAATCTGTCCTGAATTCTGTCAGTGACAGTGTAATGGCCATGTAGTCTCCTGACATCCATGTGACTCATACCACATGGCGCAGCAGAGTGCAATCTGCCCTGCACGAGGTGACTCTGTATTCAGAGATGACTGACCCGATTATTTTAGGCACTGTGCATCTTAAAGATTCACTGGTCAAAAGTGGATAGTAAATGTGAAAACTAAACTCAACTCTCCATAACTTTATTGTTCTTTCATTCATCTCTCCTTTTATCAGTTTTTCTTTTATCATCTCTTCCTCAAAACCTACCTTATTCTCTTTCTCCCAAGAATTCTCTCTCTCATATTCTGGATTGTATTTAATATTTATATCACCCCATAATTTCCAATTGTGTTAAAACATTGACTAATTCTCCACCCGCCCTGCAATATAGCATATCCCACCCTGCAACCCCCCGCAAGATAGCATATTTTCCTGTCTCTATTATTATATTCACTATAATTCCTTTTGTTGTAAAATTTGGTACCTTGAGTTTAAATCTATTTATTTTCAGCTCCCCCCCCTCCCCCGCATACCACCTTGTCCATTATATCCATTTTTGTATCTATTCCTGTCACCTCTCATAATAATGTTCTGCTTTGGTAATTAGTAGTAATCAAGGGGAAGAACATATCGGCCTCATTCCCTCCCTTAACATATTCTACTCATCTCTGTATGTTTATCTTTATTTTATTGTTCTATCTGTCCATGATAACATTGTAACATCCATTTTTCATTTCACATCTGCATGTTATATTCTTTGACTCTCTTATTTTGAATCTTCTCCTGTCCATCTGTATATGCTACTATTCTAAATTCTTTTCTCGCTCTGGTTCATTTTCAAGTATTTTGTTGCTGGAGTCCATTTAAGGTGATCCCAAATATGTAAGTAGCTGTTTATTTTGTGATCATTCCACAAAATACATCATTAAAATACATGTTTGCCTGATCTGTCCTTCTGAAGATTTCACAGATTGTTTTGTGATTCCCTTTCTATCATTTATAAGCTAACAGTCCTCCCCACACTTTGAAAGTCACTAAGGCAAACCATCCAGGTAATGGGTCTAATTCTCCCCTTGGCGATGCTAGTTTTACACTGATATCACTGTACTGACCATAGTGTAGTTGTTCCTGGGGGCTATTTCTGGCCAATTTGTGGCCCTCTGCAAAGCCATTCAGTTGAGGCCACCCTGGTGGAAAGAACTAAGATTCAGCATGTGACTCTCCTCCTGCCATGTGAGCCTGGGGAAAGAGGATGGGTTCAAAGCATGTGTGTGAATGAAAGACTCCTGGTTGAAAGCGGAGGGATGAGTCTATGGTGTGCCCCAGCCAAGGACACCAGACCTGCTGAGGCAGGTCAGTTCCCTGGAGAGCAAAAATTGTCACCAAAGAACTCTGTCTGTACGAAGTCAGTATGTTCTCCACACAATGCAACAAACACCACAGGAGCACTGGTGGGCCTCCTGCTGCTGTGACTTTGGCAGGATTGCCTTAATTGTCACTTGGTGATCCAATAGTTGTATGTTGTTATTCAAAGCAGGGTAAGATTATGTGATAGCACACGAATATCCGTGAAAGCGATTACAAGCCTCTTTCTTTCTGTTAACGTCTTAGCCCCTTCTCCCCGCTGGAAGGAAGAACAGAATATTAGTAGCAGTTCTCTCTGAAGACACTGGTAGTTTGATAAGGAGCCCCAATACTGAGAGACTAGCTATTGTTGTTTCGCTGCGGGCCTTGTAATGATGATTTAATGCAGAAAGGACAAGTCAGCACTAGTGCCAAACCACCGGGAGGGTAGACTTGCAATAAAATGGAAGTTTATTTTGTCCCTTTAAGTACAGTACTGCCTTTAATTATCACTAATTATGACTGTGAATCATAGTTATGTCTGTTGCAGAGAGGTTTCTCTCTGATAAAAGAAAGCAAATTAAATTAGCCGCAAGGTTATGGCAACGCACTTGCACTTCTGGACATACATTTTATCCCACCACTGTCAGCAGCTCCTGTGGTCCTCAGGTACATACAGAGGTTCTGCAAAAGCTTTTCTGCTGCAGCAGGAAGATTGTCTCTGAGAAATATCCCGTCCCCTTTTCTTTGATTGGCCTACAGAGGAAAGGGGTAGAAATGAGGCAAGCTGGCAATGCTAGGTGGGCCAAGTGTCCAAACACTTATCCAGACTTCAGAAGTGCTCCCACTACTGTCCGGAAGTGAAGAAGGTATCAGACTGCTCTTGACACCACCTTCACCTCCTAGCTGTTGTTAGCCAGGGTATTCAGAGCCCAAAGCAGTGATAATGCTACTGTTTCTCTCCAGGTGTTGCCAAGAATAAATCAATGGGGGCACAGTTCATCTGTCTGATAAATAATTAGTACAAGAATGCTTTAATTTAAAACTACTTTTTGATTAGATTTTAGGTGCACACACATGTTGTCCCAGTAGGGTTAAAGCATTTAAAAACATTTATAGCTACCCAAAAAGTCTGAAATAGTTCCAAGGGCTCAGCAGCTGGTCTTTGAGGGGGGGCCACCTTCCATCTAGCCACTGGGGAACTCAGCTGTCAGATCCTTGCCCACAGAAAGCTTCCTCAGACTGGTCCAAAGCAAACTCTTTCTCCTAATCTTTTATAGTATAACTTCAAACAAAGCACATAACTTCTAATGACTCCTAGTGGGTCACCATAGTAACCCCTAATAGGTCACCAAGTCTACTTTCGGCAAAACTAGAAATGCTTTAATGATAAGAAATAATGAGTAGTCATAACATTAATATCTTACATGTCAGAAGAGCTCAAGACCAAGGTCTGCCTTCCAAATGTTCCTTCTATTCTCACACTTCTTATCCTGTCCTCCAGTTCTGATAATGTAACTGCATGTTTGCTGTTTTGTTATTTGGCCTTGCCTCTCCGGGCCTAAGATTTTTCCTATCTCTGCAATGTTTATTCAGCCACTACCATCTGAAAACCATACAAAATTGCTGACTGCCATACAGTTAAATTCTGGGGTAACATGCAGGAAGGTCATTCTGAGTAACACTTTCCCATCTGTCTGTCTAGCTCCTATGATGGCCCTTGAAACAGGATTAACAGACTATTATTTAAGTGCCAGAGATGTGCTTAGTGGGGCATGAGGGAAAAATATAAATCTCCTATCCCAAGGAGCTTACAGTCTAAAAGATAGACACAGATAAGGCAAGATGTACGGGGAGGCCCAGAAAAATTTGTTAAACTGCTATGTCCTCCCCTTTCCTCCCCCCCCCCCCCCCCACGCCAACCCACATTCTTCAACTTGTTAACACTGGGGAGGAAAAGACATTTGACTGACCTGGTTTAGTGTGTATGGGCTTTGTGGCTGGAGAGATTCTTCATAAGGGATTTGGATGACAACAGGTAGGGTTCTGGTATGCTGGAAATGACATGTCTGTCTATGTTTGGAAGGCAGCATAAAAGACGACAGCCGAGGGGAAAAGAAATGAAAAGGGTGACCGTGCTCACAAGCTGACTTTGGGGCAAAGGAGGACACAATAAGCAATGAGATGACCTTCAAGGCCCTGCCATTTTGAAAGGAAAGATGGTTGGCAAAGGGAGCGAGTGAAGGAAAAGTGGTGTCATCTGGTGGCTGGGGGAGAAAGATAGTTTTAGCACCTGAGCTTTTCCTGGATTACAGAGAAGTGAGAAAGGAAATATTGGGAAAGCCAAAGAGGCGGAGTCTGCAGTAACCAAACTGGTAGATAACCATGGGCAAGTGTCTTAACAGTTTGGGGGGGGAAAGGGTTGGATTTTCAAAATGTGGAGAAAGATGCAACGCAGAACTTGTGAAGCCTTCATACATGGGGAGAAGGAGATGGAAGATTCAAAGGTGATGACAGTGGCCACTCAGCTAACATCCACTGAGATGTATTAGTGGACAGATCAACCAGAGAGTAAACTGGGTGGGGAAGTGAGGGGCAGAGTCATCCAGCATGGGGGAGAGGGATTAAAGACAGGGTGCTCAGGTTAGGAGGCACATTTTAGGTGAGAGTCACAAGGGTCAGGGTGGCATCTTTGAAACTGTGATTGGGTGCATGTGGAGTGCTTGAAACTGTGGCCGGGGGGGGGGGGGGGAGGGTTCCTTACCTCACAGTGCAAAATATGTAACTTTCACTCTAGACAATTTTTTAATTTCAGATTAAGGAAAACAAGGAAATAAAAAACATAAAGCCTTTATGAGAGAGCACGGTGATTTCCTTTGTAACCTTCTGCATGTGACATGAAACACAAAATGGCAAATACCTCAACGACTGCCCTGCAGTAGGCATGGAGGCTCGATTACATTTAAAGGCGCAGTACATGGGAACAAGAAAGGAGATTGGTCTTCTGTGCTGTGTATCAGGTCCTTTGCTCAGACTGTACCAGTCTTTATCTATTCTTTGCTACAGACTCAGTTTTCAACTTTTAGGGCCATACAACATGCTATATTGATGCTGATGAGAGTTATTCACATAGGTTATGGATACAATATGGTCCTTAATTTGGGAAGCTATTGGGAATTACACTGGTTAACTAACTGAAGAACAGATAACATGCAAATAATCTTTGGCCCCTTCATATCTTAAAGAAAGGGGGGGGGGGAAATAACAGCATTCATGATTCTGAAACTAGTCAACACAAGCATCCAGTGGAACCTTTGAATGCTGTTTCCCATCTACAGTCATATTCTAATTAAAAAGATAAACAGTCCTTCACCAATAAATAAGCATTTATTTCAGGCTTAATCACAGTAATCTAGGGAAAAAATGAGGGACCATAGTGCAAAAGCTGGTCTGTGGCTTCTTAATCAGCTGTTATCAAGTAATGATGTTCAATTGATTAATCAAGGCTTTGGCATTAAGAATAATTTATGGAGGATTTACCTTCTATAGCAGGTTTTGTTTTGACCCTGGTGGCCGGCGACCCCGTGGTAGACCCAAGAAACGCTGGATGGATTGCATCAAGGAGGACATGAAATGCGTGAACGCCACCCCTGAAGATGCCCTGGATCAAGCCAAATGGAGACGGATATACTGACAAGCGGACCCTGCCATAGCGCGGGAACAACGCTAAGAAGATGATGAGCAGGTTTTGTTTTTTGTTAAAGAGAATCAACTTCAGAGTTTGAAGGGGACATGTAATGACTGATATTGAGGCAAGAAATTATTTTACAGGAAGAAATGCTAGTTGCCATGGTTTCAAGAGACAAACTCCAAGGTTATTCCCTGAAAATCCTTTACTACTGATCTCAGCAGAGAGAGCGACTCCCCCACCCCCACCCCCGCACCCCATACTGAATATGAACCTTCAGTCCTCATCAGTGTAAGCAGCTGAGATTCAGTCACTGGTTCTCTGATAAGGGTATAATGTGAAAAGTCTGAAATACTTTCTGAAAACAAACCAACCACACCAGCCATAGATTTACAAAGTCCACAGTTCTGCCAAGTAGATTATGGCTTTTTGGATCTTTCTGCATGTCTGGCTGGGTTTTCCAGTAATCTGTTGCTTTCCCTAGTGATGGGTGCTGTGAGCTGAAACCAAGAAATTTTTATCTGAAGGCAGAGAGGGCCTGATCCAAAGCCAATCAAACTGTGAAGGCATCACTTCGTCTTTGATTTTAATGGGCTTTGGAGTGGGCCTAGAGTCGCTTCTTTCTTTATCTTCTATTTCTCTGGGCACCACGCAAACAGAAAGCAAGTCATAATCTCTACCCTAAGGACCTCAGTCTAAGGCAGGCATAGAGAAAAAGGGTATGAGTGAGGATAGAGTATATTTTTCACTTATGTTACTAAATAACTTTTTTCTTCCATTTTAAAAAAAAGACACCCTCCCCCGACATGAGAAGACGAACTTCAGCAGGAAAAGAAAAATATTATTTGGACTCTGTTTATTCCATGATACTTGATCTGCTATTACTGCTTCTTCTAAACACCATCACTATGTAGCTCTCAGAGTGGTGGATTTTTTTAAATTTTTGTTTTATTTTAAAGGCATGACATTGACATTTCTGATGTTAAGTGATCATTAAAGCGGCTTCTGCAAGCAGGTATGTGCAGGCAAACCCCTGTGCCCATGCAGAGCCTCACTGAAATCATAGGTTAGTCTGTATCCGTAAATAAGATAAGGAAGACTTGTGGCTCCTTAGAGCAGCGGGTCTCAAACTTACCTTTACGGCGGCGGCTTTTCGATGGAAAAATCAGCTTGCGACCCCTCGGGAAGCGGTCAGCGATCCCCCGAGGGGTCACAACCCACAGTTTGAGAACCCCTGCCTTAAAGACTAACCAGTTTATTTCAGCATAAGCTTTCATGGGCTACAGCCAACTTCCACTACACTACTTCTGGAAAAGTGTCAGGAGAAACACTAGATTTCCCCACCTCCATGTATTTATTATCATGAAAAGACTTGTCCCTCATCTTCTAAGGATTTGCCAATGTAAAATAGGAACATTATTGCAAATAGAATTATTTTATTTAACACCAGTGAATTTTGTTCTAGTATCAACATAAAGTGGGAAGGCACCTGCTTCTAATGGCTTGTGCCTAGATTTATGCAAATGGATGCAAGATTATGTAAATTTACATCCTACAATTTACAAAATATGCTTCATATTAGAAGAAGAAATTCATTCCCTTAGGATATGTCCAACACCTTAATTCCCTCATTCGTTCAGCAGATATTTGTTACACTGAGGCTCTGAGGACTGTAATATACCTTAAAACAAGCAATGTAAATGACAGTGGTTGTCCTTGCTGAGAAGATTGTTCCTGGATAGGCTACCTCTCAGTCAGTGATCATACTGGTATCTCTGTGTTCACAATGTGTTCAGCTCAGTTATCAGTGGCTTGACCCTGGGGCTCTTGCTAATTTTAGTTCCGATCAATATATGAGGTGGAAAATGTATCAAAGATCAGTGTTTCCCAGGTCACTTCCAATCTCTTAAGCACTGGCAGTAACATTTCGCAGTGAGTTACTGGGTCAAATACAGTATGCACTACTACAACTTTCAGCCTGTCAAGCCATCAACTCATCAGCTTAATTAAAATCTGTACAGAAGGAAATGGCTTAATTACTAGAACATAAGAGATTTTTAGGTTATTCACATAAAACTTTTTTAAAAAATTCCTGATGCTAGGTAGCCAAGGAGATTATTAATGGGATAAGGAGCCTTTTACCACAAGCTAGGGTGACAAGATGTCCCGATTTTATAGGGACAGTCCTGATTTTTGGGTCTTTTTTTTTATATAAACTCCTATTACCCCATGCCCCTGTCCCAATTGTCACACTTGCTGTCTGGTCAGCCTACTACTATCTCAGATTGATAGCTAAGATTTATTGTGCAGAAATAAAAGCAGAGCTGAAGAGTTAAGTCTCTGAAGTCTTTTTCAGAAGTGCATAAGTTCCACAAATTGTGCTAATTAGAGATGTTCATTGTCTAATGTTACTGCTGCAGAAGGCAGCATCCACCAATAGTGATTGTGAAGCAGTATTTTTTGCTCCGCCTGTGCCTCATGTATCCTTGGGGAAAGTCACATTACTCTCTCTGTGCCTTAGTTTCCCCAACTGTAAAATAGGGAGAATGTTGTTTTTCCACCTTGGAGCTTCATGGATGGAACATTCTAGCACTTAGTTCTCAGTAACTGCGTAGTTAACATTAGAGAACATTTCCATTCGGAGTCCAGTTTAGACCACTTTTTATTTTTCCCACAAAAGTACCTTTTGACCTGAAATACCTCCCCTTTAGGTTCAGGCCAGAGACCTTTTTGCCAAAAATATAAAGTTAATTGGACTAGACAGGAGATTTTTGTTTTTATTCTGATGTTTTCCCCAAAATTTACTTTCATTGGGGAAAAGTCTTTGTCCACGTACTGTATCTTAATGTATGTGGAACATAATATCTGTAGAGCAGTGTCCATTTGGAGGGGGAATGGAGTAGAATAGTAAACATGGGGCCAGGTTTTCAAAAGAGCATGGTGGTAGCTGAGGGTTTCTCTTGGTTGTTTCTTTTGCCACTACCCATTGTGAAAGCCAAGTGCTTGAAACTCTGTCCCTCTGTCTTAAAAACACACAACTTCATGTAAAAGTCCAGTTAGTTTTGGTAAGTAATGACCGTGTACTTCATTTATAAATCCCAAGCATCTAGAAACAAAGAAGAATCATAATCTCACCCTGCTCACATATTAAACACCATTGTGATCCAAGAATAAAGAAATGCCTATTTCATCATAAACTTTGGTTTCCAAAATTCATAGCTACTCAACATCAGTTTTCCCTAATGATGGGTCTCCAAGTCCTCAGTGGGGATTATAATATTACCTGTGAGACAGGTGAAATTGATGATTTCCACCGCTCTCCTAATGAGCACAGCATTTGAGGCTTTGCAGAACTTACAAATTCTGCCAGCAATTGTTGTGAACACCATGGGGAGGGGGAGGATTCAGGGCTCACCAAAGTTATAAACTTCACTGCTATACTGATGGTGCTTATCAAGTCTGCTGTGCTCCCTCTCAGTATATAACTCTATATTTAAATTCTTCTCTGATCTGATGGTGTAGATATTTTGGTCCAAAACCTCCACAGGAAGAAGGGAATGGCAGAATGAATTTTATATAATCCAACATCACATCAATTTAAACATAATTTTGGGGAGGGGAGGATGTTCATTTTCCTATGAAATATTCCAAAAGCATTATCTATTATGTTATGGCTTGCTTTTGTTCTGGCTTTCTTCTCCCTTCTCTCACATTTTCTTCCATTCTAACTTTCAGGGGCTGTTCTGATTTTATAGGGACAGTCCCAATTTTGGGGTCTTTTTCTTATGTTGGCTTCTATTAACCCACAACCCCTGTCCCAATTTTTCACACTTGCTGTCTGGGCACCCTAGTTTGTTCCCTGTTTTCATCTGCCACATCCTCTCCTGCATTTTTCTTTATCTCCTACCTCTATTTTTTTAATCTTTCCCTTCTGCTCAGCCCCTTTTCTGGCATCTGAGCATTGCAACAATTTCTCCTAACTTCTCCAGTTTATTCTGACTTCTTTTTTCTAACTATTTCTATAGTCTCTTCCTCCTTTTCTACACCATATCTATTTCACCGTCTAGATCTACCCAACAGCCACTCTCACACTCACGCCCTCAAGTCACCCACTTATGTCACTCATGCTGCCAGCCATGGAGTGAAGAGAGGATTTGGTAGCTGCTTTCAGTGCTAAGTGCCTTGGTTGCTAAGGCAGGGCACTGGAAGGAGCTGCTTTCCCAAAGAGGTTCCAAGAGTTCTCAATAATTCCAGGAGTCATTTTTTTTAGGAAGAGGGTCATCAGGGCATTGTGCTCTTTAGTCCTTCTTCAGGCCTGGGGAGTGATTCTTGCTCCTCATTAGGCAATGGTGACTGTGGCCCATAGATTGTAATGGTACAGGGAGTCTTGTGGATAGATGAGTGGAGTGTAAGACGCGTCGAATGCAGAAGACATGCGGAAGTGATAAGTGGGCCACAGATGCTTGCTCTCATGGCCGTGTCAGCCCTCATCACTGACACTTAGCAGATGGGAGCAGTAACCTAGTGCTGAGATGTCATACTGCATACATTGTATCTGGAGAATTGAGCAGAGACAAGATGTTTATGTATGTCCTTTGTAAGAAACAAAACAGGCCCTCTGCTCTACTGGGATGTAAATGCCTGGTTTCCAGTGCAAACCTACCTATGTGTCTTCCCAAGGTGACTGAATTCTAAGATGACCAACACAGGCCAGAAATCCATACATACCCAGTATGACTGCAAGTTCAGATCTCTTGTAGGCCCGGTAACTCTTCTTCCATAAGTTCTGTATCCCACAGGAAAACTTGCCCCCCAAAAAGCTGGGAAAGGAAGTTGTGTGAATGAGGGAGAGTTGGGGGAAGTAACTGCAGTCAAAACCAACAAATCTATCTGGATTAAGTCCCCTCATGCTAGTCAAAAATCTATTTTACCACCTCCCAGAATCTAACCGCAGGTCTAGTATAATAAGTTACTGGACAGCTTTCCATTAACAATAACAATTGACATTGTCTGAACCTGACAAATTAGTAGTTAGAGACTAAGCAGCCGATTCTTCCCTGGGCCTATTCTCTAGCGTAGTTGTTTTTGTGAGGGAGGAGGAAGAACAACAACCTAGAAATTTCCCAAAGAAAAGCTTTAAGGCAGTTACAGCTAAACATATAATTAAAAAATTATAGTCAGGAAATTAACTAGTTAGATGATAACACGGAGCTTATTTTGGCGAACTCTTCGCTTATAGCAGCTCCCCCTTCCCCATTGATCCCTCGGTTGCTTTCCACTATAGACCCCAGCATCCCTACCAAATCTTCACAAGCTGTACTGCCCTGAAAACTACCAACAGCCCACCAGTTACAGGCTAAAGAACTGAACCTTTACCAGACCAGCTTTTCCCTAAAAGTGAGAGACCACATCATGCATCTTAATCTGTACATGTAAGCAAGAAAAACATCCTTCTTCCAATCAGCATCCCACCACAGACTGGATACACAACTGTATTTCACCAATACCCTAATTAACTGTTTACCCTGTCCACCATAGATCAGACACAGGCCAGAAATCCATACATACAGTACCCTGTTCAGATTATCTTTTTTGTGGACCGCAGTACAAAGCCCTCACCCTAGACTCTGAGCTCCTCCTGGGTAAAACCAGTTATCAATAGAAGGGTCCCTAGTACATGTTAGGCAGCCTCTGACTCCTCTCTTTTCAGAATAAAAATGGGGGTAGGATTTTGAGGTGTGGGGCTGGGTAAAATGGGGGTATCAGTTTTGTAAGTCTGTAAATGTTAGTGTTACACATTAAAAAAAAATAAAATCAAAAGCCTCAAGCCAGTCGCTAGCTCTGTCAGTGTTACTGTGTGGAATATATGCCTTTCCACAGTTAGCCTGCTGCTTATGGAGGAAGGCTGGAACAATGCCAAGACAGTCGCCTGCTAAAACTCTTCTCTGGAAACATTCTCATTTCTTAATTTCTGCTTCCTGTGTCAGTAAAACACATTGTTCAGACCAAATCTAATTGTATATGCAAATGTATATGCAAGGGAGGGGCAGGAGCAAATACTAAGATCTAACTGCCTTGTATCCTTCCACAATAGAAGTGCAATTTCCCTAACTCCTGATTAATGAAAGTTAAGTTAAATATAGCTTATGAATAAACATCCATAATTATGGGTTCAGCCTTTCTTTGGCATTTTTTCTTTACTACAGTTTTATCCAGCAACCAAAAGACTAAAAGTCTTAATTCTCCTCTGGCTTATAGTGAAGTATATCAGAGTAAATGTAAGTAATTAAATGGGATGTAAAATGGGGATGTGAGGAGAATCAGACCCTATTTTGCATTATATCTAATGTGGAGCTTAGCCAGGTACAGAAGTACTACATCTGTGATTCAGGTCCTTGAACGTGGTGTTTCTTTTAATGGACTGGAACTCTCTCCTCTTGAGCTGAGCTTCTGAGCCTCCAAATTGGGGAAAATATTGGCCTTTTTATCCCAGAACCCTAGGGCAGCCATTAACCCTCCTACCCCTCAGTTTTAGCCAGTTTTAAAATCATTGTTCTTTTATACTAATGTTTGACCCTTTTTGATTGATAGAGCTGACAGAATTAACTTACAATGAGTAGGATCTAAATTCAAGTTTTCTGTTAGTTATTGCTCAAACATCCGGGGTCCCCTTCTATATTAGGAACAATGGTGCCTGAACATCATAACAGTATAGACATATAGCTAGAAGAATGAGAATGCTTCAAGACTTGTTTCTCTAATAACTCATTGTGATTATGTAAACATTCTTTTCCTAATTGGTACAATTTACAGTCAGGTGCAATTTATCATTGTACCTGATTTGTCTCATAGTTTGGGCCTATTCTTCATGTGTGGTGTTCACATTTCTGCTCAATGAACTCAGTTCAAGCTTGCGGTTCAGATATTCCAGATCATTCAAGTTGTTGACACTGCAAGTCTGGAAAAAATGAGGACAAAGGTGGTGACTTCCATGATTTTCTGATTCTGGTCTCAGCGGGCAATGGCCTGGTCCCTGCTCCAGTCTTCAGTATAAGATACTGACTTACACTGGATGCCAGTGATCCACAGAAGTTAGCCTGGGATCAGCCAGGTGAAGAGGAGCCCTGGCCATGTCTCCTCCTCTCTAGCCATGAACTGTATGTCCGGAATCAGAAGAAGGGGTTTATAGGAGATTGGTCTGGCTGCTGGACACCAACCCAGGATTCCCTCTATTAAGGAGAATATTTCACTGCTTAGAAAAGTCATATGGCACAAAACAGAGTTAATAGGCCAGATTCTGTCTTGGACTTCCACAGCCAGCTGATCCATCTTGGCTTCCAAGTCTTTGAAATTTGTACTTATCTTCTGTAACAGACCAAAAAATATGTCCACCTTTGCCCAATATTTCTTTCTGTGTGTGTGTGTGTGTGTGTGTGTGTGAGAGAGAGAGAGAGAGAGAGAGAGAGAGAGAGAGAGAGAGAGAGAGAGAGAGAGAGAGAGAGGTTCCAGGATTTGCTGCATCTGGAGGTTCATGTAGTGCTGAAGAGGATGAAGGACACTTTATAAACATAAATTATGTTGCACATGGCTCCCCTCCTGCTTACGTACTTTCTGTTTGTGTTTCTGAAAGGCTGTAACTATCTTATTGTTTCTACCTCCACAGCAATCTTATTCTTTTCGTACTCTCCATCTTTGCCACTTAACTGAACTACAAGCCAGAAGCATTTTGACATTTAGGGCCCTTTTGGACTCATGCCTTGGGGGACTTCACTTTATCAAAATTAAAGACACAGTACCTGACTCTGGAAGGTCTGATGCTTTGTTCTTCTCCTTCTCAGGGAAAAGCATTGGCCTTCAACAGCTAGTACAGTGTAAGGACACAAAGGTGAAGCCAATATAGAAAATGTAAATTAGTAACTTAAAAAGATACTTCAAATGCTATTTAAATTTTAGGAACATAGTAACATAGGGGTTGTGATACTGGATCAGACCAATAGCTTGTGGAGTCCCAACTGCTTACTATGGTCAGTACCAGATGCTTAAAGGAAGTCCCTATGATAAACAATTATGCAATAACAATCTTATTGGGGAAGTTTCTTCCTAACTCCAGGCAGGTAGTGGCTATCTTATATTCTGAACTATAAGTATGTACATTTTTATCTTTGCTAGTGTAACTATGGATATTCTCACTTATTCATGTAAATTCCAAAACCCTCTTGAATTGTACTAACCTCAATTATACCTTATGGTAGTGAATTCTAGAGGTTAATTTTGCATTTTTTATAAGTCCTTTTAACACTTTGTTGCCTTTTGATTTCATTGGTTGACCCTGGGTCCACTTTGAGAGAGTTAAGTAGGTACATCCTGCTGGCCTTCTCAAAACCATTCATTAATATATATTCTCTGTTTTGTTACCTCTCATTTTTTCCTCTCTAAATGAACTAATCCTAATCTTTTAAATCACTGATCACACAAGTCTTTCAGGGACTCTGCTTTCATTGCTCTTCTCTGGACCTTTCCTTTTCTGCTGTTTATTCTATTTTAAAATAGTGTGATGCTAAGACTGACTACAGCATTCAAAGGGAGGGCATACCATTTTGTTTTTGAATTTTAATGTATGGCTTTATTGGCAATAATACAAAAATACACATAAAATAGTTGTGCATGAGGAACCACAAAAACTAGTAATGCACACTGCTAATTACCGTTATCTCAGTGCCTAAATCCAGCCAGCCAGTTCCTGGACTGCATGGGAAGCAAGCGGTCCCAAGAGAAGGCCATTAGAGAGAAGTAAAATATGTCTAGAAACAAGTACCATTTCTCTTGCTCCCCCACCCCAAAAAAATAAACCATCGAACCAAAAATCCCTCAAACAACAAATTCAGAAAAGAATATCCCCTCCTACTTTCCCTTCAAACTCTGCAGGGGAAGGGGTTTGCTTTATTGGTAATAAGTAATGCAGCAGGCGGACAGCTGTAGGAAAGAGATCTTTACTGAACATGCATAGAAGCCACTCAGGCGTAATGAGAGTCCCACACTTACCTAGTAGCAACTTAGGCCAGTTTGTATCCTGCATCCCTGTTGGCACACCAAACCACAGCTCTCCTGAAACCTGAGCCTCTTTTCCCAGTTCTGCTCATCACACAACAGGCTGAACAATATCAGTCAGCGTTGTCAACCTGAAGCATTCAAAAGTAATGTCAGGCCCCTAAAAACATGCAGTCAGTGGGGTTTATTGTTTTCAAACGTTGGGTTCTTTTATATGACTACTGTTTGTTTCTGTAGGGTTTTTTTAACCTTATGGTGCACTCCCTTCATGCCTTTTATGCAACCATGCAGTCTAGAAGTTCACTTTAAACAAAATAAAGCTGGGATTCTTATGCAATCTCTCTCTTCCAGTAGCTAGGGTTTCAAAACCAAATGCCAAATATAACCAGATTTGCAATAAAACCATGAGAGTTGGCAGTACTGTGGTATCACTAGATAAAGATGTCATCACTCTTTTCCTTTCTTAAAATATCTTGTTTACATTTTTGATTACCCGGAGCAGAAGTTTTCATTGAATTGTCCTCAATAATGCTAAGGACCATATCCTCGAGTGCTGTAAATCAGCATAGTTCTGTTGGGGTAAATGCAAGGACAATCCCCAGCTGCCATATGAGCACTCCTGCCTGAACATCAAAGTAGTCAAAAGAAGGGAAGGGGTGATTGATCTAACCTTTTATCTTAATAATATTTGCATTTTAATGGTTTCATTTATTCTTAATTATACCTTTCCTAAGGCTAAAGTTTGTGTAATGCTTTCCATAGGACTGTTTTCACAGATTTCGTGAACTAATCTCACTGTTCACTGACTGTACATTGATTGATTATGCACTGATGTGTGTAGGAAAGCTGACTTCTGTAATAGCCACTGAGAAAATGTCTTTGCCTGGGGAAAAGTAGCAAATCTTGGGGCTCCTTTATCCATAGTTACATGCCACTTGCTTTGTTTTCCCCCTAGTTCCTTTTCCTTGTCCTTTTCCCAGTTCTATCCATCTCTTTCCTCTGTTGCTTTCAGCCTCCTTCCCCATGGCAGCCATGAAAGTGGAGTATTAATGGCCTTAAAGAAGCCCTTCATTGTCAATGGTGTTGAGCACTCCCAATGCCTCACCTTTTTGGAGACTTAATAGGGTTCCTCACATTTCCTGGCAGGAAATGTGGGTTCCTTTAAAGCCTCACAAACTATGTGGTGTATCCCGCTTCTTTACCACATTTTAGTAACCTTGGCTAGAAAGGTGTGGATGATGTCTCAGATTCCCTCAAACTGTAAAAAGTTTGAGGCCCCAAAAGATGTCTTAATTTGTGTACACAATTTTCCACTGGCCTTAGACATGCCGAGACTCCTGTCTGAATAATCTACTATACATTTTTTTATCCTCCTTTGATGAGATTTTAAAAACACAATTCTTAAGATGACATGAGATGTCTAGTGCTATTCTGCCTATAACTCTGGAGGCAAAGTGAGCTTGAATAACTAACATTAGGCAGTAAAACCACAGGAGAATACTAGCAGAGGGCTGAATATAGAAAACTATGTCACTCTGTATAAACATTAGCAACTCAGTCATCTCTGCTGGAGAAAGTTCACCAGGGTCATGCACTAGCTTACAAGGTTCTCCCTTTCCATAATAACAAATTTGTATTTCTCACTGGGGGGCAGAGGCATAGCAGGGGGTTATTATATGCGCTACATTAAGGTTGAAAAACCTAAGCACTCAGGAGTACTCAGAGTAAAGACTGAAAGTTCCCTTGTGCTTATGCAGGGCCATCCCTATGCAGGGCCCAGGGCGGAAGTAAGGAATCCGTCACTTCCGGGACTGACTGCGCCGGCTAATCACACCGGCCCACGAGGCCCCAGAAAGTGCAGGGCCTGGAGTGGTCACCCCGATTGGTCATACCCAAGGGATGGCTCTGTGCTTATGCCTTATAAATGAACAATAATTTGTCAGTTAATGTGTACAACATGAGCTAGCATTTCTTACACAAACTTGAACATACTACATGACTGTGCAGTACTTTCAATCTGTAGTTTTGCCTTGATTATGCCTCACCGGAGATTTACAAAATAAGCCAGATTTGGAGAAAATTAAATGTTCATAAAATTTACTGAACCAAAGTTGAATGATCTGAAGTCCAAGACTGTCTCCTGTTTGATCTTAGATTTGAGGACACTGAGTACACGGATTTGGCTTGCCCGTAGCTTTTACATGGATTGTGCAAGTGGGGAGTAGCTTTTGTGCCCCCTCTCCACACAAACACCTTCCCATTGCAAACGCAACAATCTGGCCCTCAATCAGTATAATCTTATTTAGCACTTGAAATCCAAAGAGAAACCTCCAGGAAAGAGCCTGTTCTGTATTCTCCTATTCCTATTAATACTGTAATGATTTTGGATTAAGATGGTCCAAGTCCAAAATGTCAGAAAAAATGGGCAAGCAGCCAGTTTAGAACACATGAGTGCCTTAATGTATGAATAAAACTGATGAACTCAAAAAAAAAATACATGGTAGGGAGGGAAAAATAGAAGAAATAAAAAAGTCAGTTGTGCAATAAATTCATTACACACGCACCCAGTGTAATGCTGCTGAGAGAATTAACTATGTTTATCAGCTTCCCTCTACGCATCAGATCCGTTTAATGTAATACTTTCCTAATAGTCTAGAGAAGCCAGTGTTTGGATCTGCTTTAATACAACTCCATGAAATATTAATGTTGCAGCAGTCTAAAGCGAAGAGCAATGCCAGCAACATGATTGTTGACGGGGGCAATCGGTGACTCGAACAATCAGTTCACAGAAGGGGCCAATCAAAATGGATACTTCTGCTCATTCTGGGGAAATAGGGCAATCAAAAATGTGTTGCCTGGTGATTCACCTTTAACAAACATTTTAATTAAATGATTTCCTCTTCCCTCCCGGCCCCCGAACTTTAGATGATGTGAAAGTGCTTTGATTTGTTTCTGAATTCCTGGAGCCAGATTCTGATCCACTACATTGAATAATACCTAACTTCTTGAGCAGTGCCAGTGAAACAAATGGGATACTACTAGAGTAGGTCTGCACAGTAGCTGGGAATTGTAATTCCCAGTGTGACTAGACAGACATGCTCGAGCTAGCACACTAAAAATAGTAATGTGGTGGCAGCGGCAGCCTGGGTGATAATCTTGCCTGACCTTTTGGGTGTATACTCAGGTGGCTGCCCTGAGCTGCCATTTGTGCCATTTGGCCAAACTGGTATTTGTAGGCATTAACTCAAGCTGAGCTAGCAGCACATGTATGTCTATACAAACTGAACATTATAACTCCCAAACTGCCATGTAGACATACCCTTAGACTAGAGTAAGGTGCTAATACACCCAACTAAGTGAATCATAGCCTGGTCCTTCATTTCAATTAAAGCTGACTCTAGAACACTTCATTCAGAAAATGCCCCCACAGGAGATCAATGAATCAAACATCCCCTTTCCTATTCTTTTATGAATAGTGTTTTTTATTGCATAGTCCAGTGAACCATTAAACAACTAGAATTAACTGTACTTAAATAGTTGCGACAGTTCTATGGGCAGGGTCTAGTCCTGGCCCTATTGCCTCAATTTCTATTTTCAGCTTGATTCTGGGCCCAATTCTATACTGTCTTTCACCAGTTTTCTGCTGGCCTGACTAGTGGAACCCCACTGGCATAAAACCGGTTTAATGCAATGGAGAATTAGATCTCTGAGTTTAAGGCACCAATCCTCACCCTTGCATTGTGGGACTCTCATTGATAATGCCACATGTCGAAAGCATACATGACTGGGATGAAAATTTGGATCAGGTTGGATGAAATTGTGGTGTTTGTTGTTTGGTTGGTTTTTTAATCCAAAATTTAACTGTCTTATGAAGATATTTTAGTGCTAAAGATACATTTTTGTGCTTTTTTTTTAGATGTTGTTTTGCATTGCTCAGAAGCAGCCTTTGCTTTTAAAATTAAAATTTGCAGCTCATTACTGTATAGCTCAGATCAGGTCTGCTCTTATTTCACATGCCAGGTGCATGCTCTTTGACATGTCTTTAAAAAAGACTACAAGGGAAAGTATTGAACAGTGGTTGTTTAAAAATCCACTCAAGAGTGCACACAAAGGGACTTATTTACACAAGTGCCTTAACAATCCATGCTAAGCAAGTTTATGCTCCGCTCTGCAAATTATCTGGGATTTAAAGAAACAAATATTGGGATCCTTTCTGCCATTTTAAAAGTCAACATAGTGCTGGTAAAACTTGTGTAGCACTCTGTCAATGAGACCCAGCTGTGTTGTGAACCAGGCTGTCACCTATGCAGGTGTGGAGGGGGAATTAAGGAGCCAGAGAATTTCCACCCCCCTTTATAGCCTACTTAAGTGGGCAGTAGTTGGCCAGAAGCAAGTAATTCAGAAAGGTGAAGTTAAGGTGAGAGACCATGATCCTGTTGCTATGAGAGGGGAAAGGATGGAAGCAAGGTTGCTATTGATTCAGGTCTCTCAGTGACTGGAGAGTCAACCTTAGGCCTCAGAAGCCCTCCTAATGAAAACTCAGTCGACACTGATGCATCTGAATTATTAAGGCTTGGACAAAACAGCATATTTAGACCAAACAAAAAAGGCCTGGTCAAAAATATTCCAAACAGCTCTACTGTGCACAGTAAAGATTGCACAGGCGAGCCTTCTCTATGTGCCCCTCCATAGCTGAGAGGCAGCTCAGCAGCAAGCTAACTAATTGTACTTTGTTTGTTTCATGCTTCAAACAAAGGGGCGGGAAATTAATCCATTGGTTAAGTAACCTTAAGGCTGTCATCAGAAGCAAGGAAATTCAAAGACAAAGGTGAATTCTGCCCTTAATTCAAATTGTTACTCTGGCTGGAAACGGAGAATCAATAGCAACACATTAACAGTGTATAGTGTTCCTTGCTCTGGCTATGTGGTGTCAGGAGCAACTTGAATGTTACTTAAACATACTCTTTTTATTGTTTTAGTGGCCTCATATTGAATAGCATCTCATGCGGCCAATGGCGATATTCATATTTTCTTCATCTTAACAGAGGCTGTGAATTCCCAGGAAACTGTTTAGGTCTCAGATAACTGGGATGTATTGTTAAAAATGACACTCTATGAACTTGTGAGATTGTTAACTTGCATGAAAGTTTGATAAAAGGCTGCCAAAGGCCACATGATGTGTGGTTGGAAAAATGGAGCTGTTTGGCTTTCTCCACACAGTTGACAGACACTTGCAAATCAAATGTGAAATACTAGCTCGAAGCTACATATTTCATTGTCCTCTTGATCCCTCCCTCCTCCTCCTCTCGCTTCCTTCTTGAAATGATGAAAGAATTGACATGCTAGGCAGTTATCTGTGGTGTGTCAGCTTGCATTCCAATTCCCTTTTGTCTATGTTGGGCCAAGTCATCCCCTTCATGGAGAGGAGAGATAGGGGAGGAAGCACAGGTACTGGTCAAATGATGCTGCTAAATTTGGAAGGAGAAAGTGAAGCCAAGGGAGAATTGTTCCCTCCAAGTCCCTGTGTGTGAGTGCCAGCATTATCCTCTAGATTAAATCTGCATCGTTTGCAGCAGAAATCCCATTGGGCGTTAATGGTGATCAGAGCAGAAAATCTTTAACTATTGCTGAAGATAGCAGTTACTTCAGAGCCTTAGCTGCTCCCCCTGTGGAGAAGGACTGGAAGGGCAGGAGATCTGCTTCCAGTACGAAGGGTGGAAACGTGCTACGGGGGAATAAAGGGCATGACACAGAGGAACTGGCTCTGCATGCTGGTGCCTTAGTATAAGCAGGGATGAAAAAGAACTTTCCCACAGAAGTTGGGTATCTGTGTAGCTAGAGGACCATGCCACCAGTCATATCTGAACACCCTTCTCCCTTGGGAGGATAATGCAGTAGAAACCCCATACATGGTGTTTCCTGAATAGTCTTCTTCCTCCTGCAGGGTTTCTACAGAAGGGGATAATAGGAGCCCAAGTCGAGTACATAAAGCTCAATGGTTTGGTCAGCTAGACCAAATCACTAGTAGGAGTCCAAGAAATATTGCCCTTCAACAGTAAACTATTTGCATTAAAGAAAAGTTGCCTCTGCCTACCCAGAAAGAGATTGAATGATGGTGAATGTACTTAATTTGCTTAGGAGCATAGTATAATATCAAAATAATTAGGCATGATTTAGGATCCCACAACATGTTATAAATATGAGTATACACCTCACAGGCTAGGTCAAATAGTGTTTCACAGGTCCCAGGTAACTGCACCTGTGAAGCTTTCATGGATTCATTGAAGACATCCCCACGCAGCTCTCAGGCCTCTAACTGTCACCCGTTGTGGGGAAAGAACCTATATTCCTCTCCCTGTAGACTGGGGATTTAGGCTGCAATTCCTCTCACCACTGCCTGTCATCACCTTTGTAAGTCTGAGTTTAGTTCAGCGTCTGCTGTGCAGCTCTCTGAAGCAATGACAGTGCTTCCCAGTGACCTGCCAGCCTTCAGAAAGCACTGCATTTATTCTGAACAAAGGCATTACAGAGAACTTATCTTGAAAACAAAACCACTTCTATGCATGCCCATCTTACCCACCTTCTGCACAGAGATGCTGGTATGTTTCAAAGGCCTCCAAAAACCCTTTTGGCAGTGTCTGTTCCTCCTGGTTACAGGTTCGCTCAGTTCTTGGATCAAGTGTGAGTGGTGACTCCTCTATATCAGGCTGGGTTCTTTATACAATTCTCAGTTTGTTGTTTGCTGGCCTCTTGAACCCAGTCAAAATGGAACCCCGGATGTGGTACATCTGCAGACTTGCTTACCTGTCTAGGGATTTGCATTAATTATTCCCTTCCCCTACTCCCCCCACACACATGCTTTTGGGATTTTAGTTCCTGTAATTTCATCCATGTTTAGGTGACTTCCCCAAGATACTGCAGTGCTTGATCTGTTCCAAGAAAGAAATTAATCCCGTCACACTCAGTGGGCAGCAATATAAGGTGAGGGGGAAAACTGAGCCACATATTGTTCATAAAAATAAATCAGAAACTTACAATTTCCCCACACTATTATTTCCCTCTTACACATGGGTAAATTGTGGCACAGTCGTTTAAGTCTCCCAAGTTTGATGTTGTTTTATTGAAGTATAACCATGCAAACCATTGTTGCTACCACTACTGCTATATAATTGCAGCAAATCTTCTACAAAATATAACTCATGGCCAGAAAGGGTTAAACAGCTATGACCCAAAGTCCATCTTTAAAGTCATGTTAGAAAGCCATGTGAATGGTAATTAGGCCCATTCATGCTAAATAGGCTAGAACTTTGAAATGCAAACCAATATAGTTAGAAGTAATACTAATCGTGTGTATCTTAAATGCTACCCATGAAACAGTTCCTGTCTGTCACTATAGATACTAATTCAGTGATCAAAAGGGAATATTAACATTTAGATGAATCTTGGGTGAATTAATGTCATTGTCTATATGTCTCTTTAAAGTTTGAAATAGACTGCCTAATGGATAAATTGCCTTGTATTATTTTGTGTAACTAATTACTGGCGGTCTTTAGAAAGCGGAAGATTACATCAAAAGCCTATTGTTTTCAGGACTGTATAGTGAAATGGATGCTAGAAAACTGTTTCAGAGTAGCAGCCGTGTTAGTCTGTATCTGCAAAAAGAACGAGGAGTCCTTGTGGCATCTTAGAGACAAATACATTTATTTGGGCATAAGTTTTCATGGGCTACAGCCCACTTCATCAGATCCATAGAATGGAACATACAGTAGGGAGAGATTTACAGAGAACATGAAAAGGTGGAAGTTGCCATACCAACTCTAAGAGGCTAATTAATTAAGATGAGGTATTGTCAGCAGGAGAAAACATTTTTGAAGTGGTAATCAAACCATTGGCCAAACCAGACTGTCTCTGTGCAAAAGACTAAGTGAACACAGATCTGATATCAGGAATCATAACATTCAAAAACCAGTAGGGAAACACTTCAATCTCTTGGGTCACTCAGTAACAGACGTAAAAGTGGCAATTCTTCAACAAAAAACCTCCAGAACCAGACTCCAACGAGAAACTGCTGAACTGGAATTAATTTGCAAACTGGATACCATTAAATTAGGCTTGAATAAAGACTGGGAGTGGTTGGGTCATTACACAAATTGAATCTCTTTCCCCATGTGAACTATTCACCTACTGTTAGTCACGCCTGTCTGAAATGGGCCATCCTGAGGCTGGGTTGCTTTGAGGGAACTATGTTGTTGGTTTTTGGAAAACCAGTAATAAAGAAGCTGTTTTATGCTGGCTTGGTAAATCTAAGTATTGAATTATCCACCATCTTTGGGGTTTGCCCCATTCTTTGCAGTTCGCCCTAATTGAGTGACCTCGGCTGGCTCCCTACTGCAACCCAACTCACACCAAGTTTCTTAAATTTTGTCCTAAATTTAGACACCGAAATAAAGGGCTGGATTTTCAGAATGCCTGAGCAATTCAAGATCCCACTGCATTTGACGGGAGATTGGCTTCACTGAGGGCTAGGTCATGTCTTTAGGCACGGCCCTGAGCATGGAAAGGAGTGTAAGTTACACTCTAGCCCTCTGAGGCAGTATGCAACAACATTCTGAGGCACAATCTCCTCTCTGCTTCCTCTTGGTGTGTAATTTTCTATTGGCCTATGGTTCCAGCAAGCTGGCTGGCATGGGGAGATAGGGGTGAGGGTAAAGTTTTACTCATTCTTTGACCCTCTCACTCCCCGACTAGGAGCAGGGGGAGAGCAGGGAGGGGAGAAGTGGGCATGCCTGGGTCCAGGGTATAAGGAAGGAGATTCTTATTCACGTTCATGTGTATTTAGTCCAAATCACAATCGAACCCTAAATGACCTTGCTAAAGGCTCTCAAAAGCCTGTAGCAGAGCTGGAAACAGAATCCAAAATTCTTGTGTCCTAGTCCTGTGCTTTAATGACAAGACTTCTCCAATGTATGTACTTCCCTGGTTTCTAATTGGAACTGTACACAACACAAGAAGAATCATTTTGGGGAACAAAGCTCATCGGGGGATTTTTTTTCTATTTTTTTAAAAATTTGACTTCTGTAGTTGGCTCAACTGTGGCTTTATCCGTTCTCCAGAAAGCAGTGAATAAACTAGCAAAATGAGTTCTCTGTGCTTTGTTTCTTTCCCAATCCTCGCTCCAGCCTCTGTTTGTTCTCTGCAGGATTCATCCTTTGCCAGAATTCAAGTACTTGCAAACAGGAAATCTCTGCAAATCCCAGTTGAGCACCCCAGCTAAAGGATATGAATATGGATGATGATGATGATGCTCTCACCCGTCAGATGCAAAACATTTAGCTTTATACCTCTCTGGCTGGAAATACAATAAAATATACTCAACATGCAAAGCGTTACACATGGTACTCATCTTGTTAGAAAAGCAGAAGCTGGGAAAGCAGGGTTCTAAATTAGATGAGATGAGTGTCTTCATGAGACAGATGTATTGAGAGAATTCCATCCAGTTTTCCTTCTTCTCAACTAAGAGCTTAATTCAATTCTCCTAAGGTCAATGGACTCCCAGTGATTTCATGGGAACTGGATCAGGTCCTAGTTCTCTAAGTACCATGGCCTCTCTTGTAGTTGGCACTCCTCATTTTGAATCACTGCCCCACAGTTTCACGTTTGAACCCATTTATTCTGAAAGCTGTAAAATCAGTAAGGCTCCGTGGCCCTAATTTTCCATTCACCTACACACAGCTGATTTGAAATGAAGACCAGGCCCAGAGTATCTGTTTGAATGGCAAAATGAATGATATGCAAGTATTAGAGCTGCTGGAAACTCAGAATAGAAAGAGAACAAAAAACTTCAAAATTTCCTGCTAAATAAAACTACTGATTTTTTTTTTATTTCAGGCCAATCAAAATGTTCTGTTTTGATAAAATATAAACATTTTGTTACAATTTCAAATTTTTATTTTCTATTAATTTATAAGATAGAACACACTTGGAAACAAAAGTCTTCTCAACATGGAAAAATCAATGTTCTGTTCCAACCATAACAAAACACCTTTTCATTTTCTTTCTAAATGAAGCTTCATCACAATCCTGCAGAAAGTTTCAGAAACAGCATTTTCCTACAGAAAAAGTTTCATGAGGAATTTTTTGATTAGCTCTACCTAGTATATCCTTGTACCACCTTTGCTGTGGAATTTTTACAGAACAGGTTGTGGTTTGTTATTGGCTTGCTTCTATTTAAAGCTCCTGCTAAAGAATTAACTCCAGATGGGCATACCATTTCTAGGGTTTGTTGATACAGTAATTGTTACGGGGGGGGGGGGGGGGATATTTTAACCCATTCACTACCGGAGGAGCTAGAAACCACTAGGACCAAATGTATTCTGAAATTAACAAAAAAGCCCAGCTCCCCAGCAGGGCTACTGCTAGGTCTCCTTGCCAAGCCAGGATGGCTTGTAGGTTCCCCGCTTGTGCTGCCCCCTGGGCTCCCCATTAGGGTGACCAGATAGTAAGTATAAAAAAAAATTGGATAGGATCGGGGGGAATAGGAGCCTATATAAGAAAAAGACCCCAAAAATCGTGACTGTCCGTATAAAATCAGGACACCCGGTCACCCTACACTAGACCAGCCAATCTTCCTTCTTCTCTGTGTAGAGTTTCCTCTTTAATCTCTTTAATGTAGATCCTTCTCCCTTTAGAGACCCCCATCCAATCACTTCCTCAGATAGGGGTAGGATACCTCCACCATCCCAGCTTAGTGTAAGGAGTCACCCTACCCAACACAGCTCAGGGTGCAGTATCATGCTGGATGCTAGAAGCGCAAAGAGGGGGTAGACCGTAGGGGCAGGACATTGGGCCCAATGTTCCCTCTAATTTTTGACATACCATGTGCGCAAAAAATTTCCTGTGTGCAATTTTTTTTTTTGCAAAAGTAGCTTTAGAACTGGAATCTGATGTTGTAGTTAGAGCCTTGTCCTTGATGCGGCTGCTGCTGCTGATCTTGGTGAAGGAAGCAGGGGGGAACTATAAAGATGATCTTTTTTGTGATCAATTGAAAATGTAATGTATAATAACTTTTCTGGTTTATAATTTTTTTTTAAAATCTTCATAGCACTATTGTTAGGAAATGTTATTTTTTAATATATGTCTATTCCATTATATTTATTCATGTTCTATCCGGGCATTGTTTTGCAGCTTTTTGGGTGATGCTTCTCAGTATTGGAGTCTATGATATCATAGAACCAAAGAAATGTAGATTGCTCAAGACATCAGAAATGATTTAGGCCCAGGTTTTTAAAGGCATTTAGACATTGCTCCACTCAGCCTTGCAAGGCCCTGGTCTTCAAAGGTATGTAGGTGCCTAATACCCACTTTCAATGACTTTTGAGGAGCTGAGCCTAAATCCCATTTTCAAAAGTGACCTGAGCCAGAATTCCAAAGTATTTATGCCCCTAGAGGTGCAGATAGGTGCCTAGTGGGATATTCAGAAGTACTTAGGTTTCCAACTCCTATTGAAACTAATGGATCTTAGGTGCCAAACATGCTTAGGTGATTTTGAAAATGGCACTATCTGCATTTTTAGGTGCCTAAATACCTTTGAAAATCTGGTCCCTAGGAGCCTAAGTCTCGCTGAAAGTCAATGGGACATAGGCTTCTAGAGTAACTTCTGAAACTGTGACTTAGCTGTCTATATCACTTAGACCTTGCAAAGCTGGACCTTGTAAATTGGACCTTAGATACACATATATATGTTTAACATTAGCAAGGAAAGCAGAGACTCTTCAGAAGCCAATATTCCTAGTCAGATACATTTTTCCATGTAGATCTAGTGCATCTGTAAGTTTGATTTCTCTATGTTAGCAGGAGAGAATATTTTCAATACTTTATATCATCTCTTCACAAAAATGTGTTAAGTTAGCTATCCTTGAAGAGGTGAATACGATTTGTACTAAATATCAAAAGCTAGACATTACAGTAAACAGAAGGAAAAAATCAAAAAAGATAATTATTGGTCAAGATCAACATAAGTTGGATTTAAATAGCACTGAATATTATTGAATAACATTACAAGGTAAAGCCATATTGCAATGCTGTTTCAAGACTGGGAAATAAGTCCAGTGCTGCCAACTTCTGTGTAATAGGCTTAAAAGGGGGGGAGATAATCCTCTCTATTTATGGCCAAAATTATTCCACTTGTTAGGTGAAAACGTTTGACCCTGAATTATTCATACAAAGGGGGGTTTTCAATTGTGTGTCTTTCTAATCTTTTCAGACTGGGAAGTATCAAGAGCGAGAAATTTGTAGGAGTCTTCTGAGTTGCATTCATTTTCTTGATGATTGCAAAAAATATTCAATTTATATCAAGGACATCATGCCATTTAAATCTTTGAAAAGAGACATTATGAAAACAGACTCTTAATTCGCCACACACTTATTTACAAGTCTAAAAAATCTATTGCTTTAAAATAATGATGATGTTCTTTGTCTTCTAAGTTACGTTCTCAAATTTCAGTTGTGCCACAAACATTTGATCAGATAAATTATACTGAAGCCACTAAATATTCATGTTTTCCTCATCTCTGAACAAGTCACAGCTTGATTTAGAATTGATCATATTTTGAATGGGATTTTTTTTGTAATGATATGCTGAATATGGGATGAGTCCAGTTTTTTTTCTTAGTGTCCATGACTGGGTATTTGGTCTAGCACACGGAAATATATGTTTCTAGATTTTTTTCTTCAGTGGCTGAAGTCTTGTCTTCCAATGAGTGATTGTGTAAATCTGTATATTTAAAATATTTAAAAATGATAAATTTAAAAAAGTCTAAGGTTAGTTTGCTCTGTACATTTGTTTTTTCTATTGCCTTAGGCTGTTTAGAATCCTTAGTCTTTGTACATGCCTTTTTTATTGAAAAATCATTAGAATTTTTAACAAGAGAAGATGGCAATAAATGCCCCACACAAATAGATTATATTGCTGACCTCGGGCCTGCTTCTGCACCACTGAAGTCATTAGGAGTTTTTCCATTAACTTCAGTGGGTGCAGGGTCAGGCTCTGAAGGCTATAGAATGCTATTGATCTATGAGAATGTTTATTGATTTCTGTGGGAATTCTGTGCACAGAACAATGGCAGAATGGCCCTAGATGAAATGATCGGTACTTAATGACTATTATTTACTGAGCGGTACTGCAAATAATTTTCAGAATAAACTCTGCCTTTGACTATTAATGTTTTCAGTGACTAACTTTGTATTACTCAATGACACTTTGGGAAATTGCAGGGTTCCTAAATAAAGGGTTCATTAACTCGCTAGAAATGTGCCTGCATTTATGATAAGGAAAATTATTCCAGAATCCCAGACAATGAGTCAAACGCAGCCTAGAGCTGATGCCCGTGTAGATACTAGCAAAGGGCCTCAGCAGCAGAAAGTCTGCTCAGGGAAATGGGTGCAGTAGTACAAGGCACCCTTAATGTATCCATTGCAGGTGCATAGCACTGCCCCACAAGTGGGCTGTGTTGATTGAGGACGGGATGTTGTGATGGGTTTTCCCAGGGTGCATCCTGAACTGTGGGACCGCTGAGACCTCTGTCGCACCAACCTGGGCTCCCTCTCACACTGTGATGCTGTTGCTAAGCCACAAACCTCTGTCAGGAATTGTACTTACACAGACATCCACAGGTAGGGACACACCCAACTGAGTTACATGAATGCTTCTCCCAGCCACTCATGAACTAACAATAGAGAAGCTCCAGCCAGTTCCCCACAGCTCCTCAGCCTTGTACCCCAGAGCTGTACTATCTTGCACTAGTCAGAAGCCTGACCAGAGTAAGTTCATTAAGTTCTCCACCTCTACAAAGGAAAGTGGATGTGTAACCTGAGCTGAGATTTCCCAAGCCCATCAACCCAAACACACTGTTTTAGGTAAAATATAAAACAGATTTATTAACTACAGAAAGATAGATTTTAAGTGATTATAAACAGTGACTGTAGAGATCAACATTGATTACCTAAAAAATAAAATAAATGTGTAGTCTAAGTTCTATAAACTAAACAGGATTTGAATCAAGCAGTGTCTCACCGTAACAATAAAAACAGGTCACAGATCTTCAATACACAGACTCAGACTCTCCTCCAGCCTGGGGCCACCTCCCCAGTTCAAAGGCTTTGTCCTCCAGATGTGTTTCCAGGTGTTGAGTTGTGGGGAGAGTGAGGCCAAGTAAGATGCCACTTCCAGCTTGCTGGAAAGATATTTTGCTATGACATGGGTCAAGCAGGCTCCTTTGCTATCTCTGAGAAATGTCTATGGCAGTGATCTTCAAAGTGGGGTGCGCGCATCCCAGGGGATTCACGAGACCCCCCACGGGGGGGGCCCGGTGGCCTGGAGCCACTGTGGGATCAGCCCCAGGACACCGCTGAAGTCAGAAGCGTTCTCTTTGTGTCCTGCCAAAATGCTGCCGAAAGTGGAAGTGTTCTATTCGGTGGCATTTCAGTGGACATACCCCTGTGTCGCGAGAGGATGCGGGAAATGGAAAGGGGCTGCGGAGGAAAAATTTGAGAAACCCTGCTCTATGGTATATAGTTCCTGGGATAGTTCTTGGGAGTGTAGATTCCTTTAATGGGCCATCAGTGCATCTGGCTCCTCCATTGGTGTACCTGAAAGGCTGGTTGTGGGTGTTCCAAACCTCACAACATATTTCAGTAACACACAGCCAAACTTCATAACTTCACATACAGTGATAGCACATACAATCCAACGGGATATTAATGTTCAATGGATCAAGACTTTAAAAATTATACCTCACAAGGCATATTTTGTACAAAACATATCATAGTTATATAACCATGGTGAATATCGGGGTTCCAGGATACTATTTTGAGGCACAGGGTGCCACAGGTGTAACTAGGACAGCTGGGAACATGCTGTTTCAATGTATATCCCATGCTTCCTTTGTTGATGCTGCTCCTGTGGAGCCTCTGGAAGAGATTAAAGGTGGCCACCCTAAGCAAAATTTTGTATGGGACATTAGCTTCTACTCCTAGCAGCTGACCATCTGAAGGCCCATGTCCTGATATTACTCCCACTGAAGTGAATGACAGAACTGCTGTTGGCTTCTGTGAGAGAATGGTGGGCACCTGATGCCTGCTTGCCTTACTTATCCATTGCTTTTCATCCCGAGAGCATGACCCCCACTGGTGATAAACAGGCTTCTGAGAGTTGCAACCACAGCCACTTCCACGAGGAAGTCGACAGATGAATCAGTCCCTCCTTCCTCCTGCCCAGGCATGGAAGGATGTGGGAGAATTTCAGAGGGAGATATTCACAAATGTTTCCTCTCTTTTAAGAAGTATGAGCTGGGATTCCCCACAGGCATGGTTGCCCTTTATGATACGGGTGATATTGTCAAAGAGCTCAACTGGGCAGGCTAAATACAAACTAACAATTGGTGTGTGTTAAGGGGTGCATACAATCTTGCTTAGTGGGGGAAAGAGGACCAATCTAGCCTCTTCGAACACAACCATCTACTACATTAAAAATCCAAATTTACAAGTTTTTTGGGGAAAAGTAACCTGGTAAAAAGTAAAATAGGAAAAGGTGGCAGAGTTCAGGTGTGGGGTGTGGTCTGTTTAAATGGAAAGGCTAATTATCACTCAGTAACTATTATTTTTAATATGGAATTACTGTGAACTTGGACAATGATTGGTTGTCGTTCCATCTCCAGACTCAGCAGATTCTATGGTTTCTGCACTGATCAAAAAGGTCTCTCCAGACACAGAGATCTGCAGCATCTGTCTCAGCTCTGGTCCCATTAGATTCCCTGCCCCTGTCCTTTCAGTGCCAAGTAGTATTTTCAGAACTACTATCCACAAAAGTTGGTAGAGAGCTGGATTCTCACTAGATTTGATGCCACCAGCAGGTTTATTACTATAATTTTAAATGTTGGATTTAGATCATTTTTAGGCATTGTTCATGTTAATTCTGAAAGTTTAATACATTCTCTGCACCAAACTGGTGGTTGGTGGCAAGAAAAGACATGAAACAGCTGCTCAGGAGATGCGGGGAGGGAGGAGGAGGAGGCGCTGATTGGCAGGGCTGCAGGTGGGTGGGGTGATGGGAGAGGGGTGCTGGTGCCTGGAGCTGCCCCTGAGTCCACTGATCCTGCTGATTCAGTGGCGTTTCTGCGGGAGGTCTGTCAGTCCCACGGTTTCGGCTACTCGTCGCCGAAATGCCTATGAAGCCGCGATACCGGCGGACCTCCTGCAGCTGTGCCACCGAAGGATGCCTAAGTGCCACCCTGATAGCGACCCCCAGGCATACACTTGCTGCACTGGTGCCTGGAGCCACCCCTGCTCACACTCACAGAGTAAAACGTACTCTTCAGTCTAGATTTGTTTTCATTTCAGGTTAAGGAAATACATCAAAGAAAGGGCTTAACCCTAAGAGCCAATAATCGCTTCCTGCAAGGTACTGAGCACCCTGAACTCCCACTGAACTAGTGGGTGCTCAGCACTTCTCAGAATTGAGCCCAAACACTGAACATAGACATTTTCCATGACAGAGAAAACACAGTGACTGTAACATGCTACATCTTCAGGACAAGATGGCAGCTGCATTAGGCAGGGAGAAAATCTACTTTTAGAAGTGTAGTATTTAGAAAACAGCCTTTAATTGACATTGCTACGTGTGGAAAGGATAGTTAGACAGATTCTGCCACCCCTACTCACACCAAGTAATGCCTCACTCTACTTGTACTAGTCAACATAAGGGTGGCAGAATGTGGGCAAACATGAGAACAATGGGACAGATCATGGAATGCAGAATGGTACCATTGGCTGGCCCAATATCATTAAAAGAAAATAGATAACCTAGAGCGATTGGTGTGAGAGGGTCAGAGCTAGAGCCTGACAATAAAATTCATATATATATATATATATATATATATATATATATATATATATATATATATATATATATATATATATATATATATGAGAGAGATCATCCACAGCTCCCATATAATGAGAGTGAGAGATCATCCACAGCTCTGAGAAAATAATAGAGAGCACCTAACTAAGACAGCCCTGATTACAGAATGGGCCCCAGCTGAGAGACATTAGGTGATTCCAGGTTTAACTACTGAGTGGGCCCAGCTGAGGAAGGGCTGGAGAAAAAAGAATGCAGGGAGTCAAAAGGTGCCTGCAGGGGCTTGAGTGAGCCCTAAGGGAACAGATTGGGAGACCTAGAGGGGAAGTAAAGAGGTGAGGAAGGAAATAGTGTGGGGAATCTGCAATATAGGTAGAGGATTTGACTGATCTGTTCAGTGCTGGGCCCTGGGCTGTAACCCGGAATTGAGGTTGGGACTGGATTCCCTGACCAGCCCCAAGGAAGTGGTGTACAAGAGTAGCTGAGCCTAGCAAGGGGACTGCAGGCTGAATGTGACCTTGCTGAAGAAGAGCTGTGGAGTGGGTGGAAGCTTTTTATTTCTGTTAAGATAATTTTGATCTTTAGTTTGGTTAGCTAACCCTGGAAGGAATGGGCTTAAAACTCACCCCTCCAACCAGGGGGCAGTTATCTGAAAGAAACCACCACAGCCCCAGAGTGACTGTTGACAAGGGCTGCTCCCCCACAAGGACACTGTGATGCCATGCCTGGCCATGAGGAAGTGCATAATGGTGAGTAAACCCTGTTGCAATGCTTTTTCTTATATTACCTTAACTGCAGCATGTCTGAAACAGCTACATTTTTGTAGTTTTCCTTGTCCATTCTCGCTCTCCCTACACCTCATGGCAAGCCCTGTATCTCAGCCCTAGTCTACATCCCGCTGATAGCACCTTTGGCAAGCAGTTTGGCAAGACTGACTGTCCTTGGCCACTTTTATATTGTGTTGAGTACATGTGCTGCCAAACCCCTAGCTACAGAAGGGATTCTTTCAGCAGAAAATTAACATTAAGTGACTTATTTTGTCCATATCGGATACACACTCCCAGTTGCACTTGCTTTTGAAATTTTTATTTCCATATTCCGTAAGTCCTGTGGAAGATATTTCATACAGAATGAAATCAAAAACACTGCTTACTTGAAACTTCTTTCTTCAATTGAATGCTATTGAAGCAAGTTTTAGGATAAGAAAAAAGTAATATTTTACCTAATCGTCAGATAAATAGCTGAGATAATAACCAGTTTGGTTTTACATTTAAAAATATGGTGCATGCTTGCAGACCACTGCAGTGATTAATATAATTATGTAGGAAGTGTTGTTTAGTGGTGACAGCCAGAAAATAGAAAACAAGACTTCTGGGTTCTATCCCAGACACTGATACTGACCCACTGCAGTGACTTTTAGCCAGCCACTTAATATTTCTGTGTCTCCGTTTACTCATTTGTAAAATAAAATAGGTACCTCAAAGAGGATTTGTGAGGCTTAATATACTGTTTATTATGCAAAGGGCTTTGAGGTCCTTTTATGAAAGGTGCTATGTAGAGTGTAGTATTATTGGCAGTAGTTTCTAAACACTTTCATTTTGTGAATCACTTCTTAAGGAAGATTCTTTCATGGATTACTTCTGCCTCCCCCCTGCACCCCCCCAGTCCTGAGTTCACAATTTCTCTCTGGCAGCTGTATAAAACCAAATCCTATTGGATTCTGCTAATTGTATTATAGGGAGGACTTCAGCATTAGAGATAAAATTAATACAGGTTTTATCCTGTTATGCAGCCAGCACTATGAACTAGCAGTGATTGTCAGCACATGCAATAAGCTATAGTTAATTTTAATGTTTCAGAAAGTAGGAGTGAGGCATAGATTTAAATGGTAATTCCATGCTTTGACTTCCACAAGTTCCCCCATTTCTGTACAAATGATGTGCTTTAATTCTGGAAAGGCAGCTGAAAATGCAGCAAACAGAGAGGAAGAACAGACCATTTCAGCATTTGGTTATTGAATTATGTACTTGTTAAAACTTGTGGTGTTTTGTCAGTGTGTACCCTAGTTGTAAAGTATTTCCTACAATGGACGATCTGCAGGCTCTCATTAGATCTGCTACCTAATGTCAATAAAGATGAACTCAGTCACCCCTCAGCTTGGAGTCTTTGCAGGATACAGTACCATTTGGTTTTACTTCTATATACAGCTTGAATAGACCTAATGAAAGCCCAGGTACATTTCCCCTCAGTCCATGCTTAAACTCCGGTAACAATGGTGGCAGAAGATGACTACAAGTCTTACTGTCTATTTGTGGGTTTTTAACCAACTCATTTATTTAGCAGTAAGCAAATAGGTTCAGATCTTGGTGTATGAGTGTACACTATATACAAATTAACTTTTTTAAAGTATTAATAACTTTGAAAAATAACTATGGCCAAATCATCCCCTCAATGAGACTAAGCTGTACGGGACAAGAAACTCCATGTTTTCCACCCTGTGGAATGGGCAGAGACTGCATCTCCTACATGTAGATTGCCTGAGATCCATATGTATCTTGAGGATGATCTGAAAGAGGCATCTTACAGAGATCCGGTGCATTTTTGCTGCTTTCCAGACCCTTATAGCCCTCCACCAGTCTCTTAGCTGCATAGCTCCAATGAAGCCATGCTCTAAGACTTCCCCTCTGGTCTAGGGTGACCAGAGAGCAAGTGTAAAAAATCGGGACAGGAGGTGGGAGGGGGATAATAGGTGTCTATATAAGAGAGCCCCAAAATCAGGACTGTCCCTCTAAATCTGAGACATCTGGTCACCCTACTCTGGTCCGTTGTCCCTGAAATCCCACACCTGGATTTATTCCACAGCATATAGGGGACCACACCTGAGTGATCTCTAGGATTAATATTGATGTAGAATTCCCACAGATTTCTGTGATACAATGCCGCGTAGAATAGCCATTTCTTTAGCTGCACTCCCTCCCCCAATTTCCCATTTCCTCCTCACACCTGGATCCAGATCTCTGCAGAACCTTCAGTAAGGTCAGAAGAACCGGGAATAGTGCTGAAAAAGAAACACTGTCCCAGATCACAAGGCATCCACTGGGTTTTTCCCCTTCCACATGCAAAGGAGGAGGGACCAATCTCTGTCTCTCTATTTCAGTTACAGTTCCAAGTTATACCTTGTTCTTATGCTTAGGTTGACAGATGCAGGTGCAATAACTAGAATCCCACAATTTTTATCTTGCAGAAAAATAGAATTATACTATCTAAAAAATAAAGATTACCTATAGGCCAACTATCAAAGTCCTCGTCTTGTGGATGCAGGGAAAAATTAAGCAAGGGAGCAATTAAATCCATATAGTGACAATTTAGAGCAGGGGTGGGGAACCTCTGGCCCGCGGGCCTTATACGGCCTGCCAAATGATTCCGTCCGGCCCGCGGCGGGGCCGGGGCTGAATCGGGCACTGGGGCGTGGGGAGAAGACATGCCTCAGCTGCCGGCCAGGGACGCGCGTGGGCCGCCAGGCGGGGGTGGCTTTGCGCTCCGGCCGGCAGGCGCCTGGGGCAGCCGCCGGCCAGGGACGCGCAGGGGTGGCTCTGCGCTCCGGCCAGCAGGCGGGCGTGGCTCCGCGCTGGGGCCAGCAAGCGCCTGGGGGAGCCGCCAGCAAGGGACGCGCTCCGGCTGGCAGGCGGGGGTGGCTCTGTGCTCCAGCCGGCCGGCGGGCGTGGCTCCGCGCTGGGGCCGGCAAGCGCCTGGGGGAGCCGCCAGCAAGGGACGCGCTCCAGCCGCCAGGTGGGGGTGGCTCTGCGCTCCTGCCGGCAGGCGCCTGGGGGAGCCGCCAGCCAGGGATGCGCGTGGGCCTCCAGGCGGGGGCGGCTCGAACCTGGGGGGGGGGGCTGCCGGCGCTGCGGGGAGCCGACGGTCAATGGGGTGGGGTGGGAGGCCGGGGTGGGCGAGGTGTGGGGGAAGGAGGTTTGGTGGGGGGAGGCTGGGCTGGGTGGGTCAGGCATGGGGGGCAGGAGGCTGGGTTGGGAGGGGGGAGGAGGTTAGCCAGCTGGGGTCTCAGCTCCCATTGCCAGCCTGGGCTCCCTCGGGGGAGAGGGGGACAGCGGCCCGCGAATGACATTATAAATGTCCAAATGGCCCTTGGCACAAAAAAAGGTTCCTCACCCCTGATTTAGAGAATACCGTTAGCTTAATCCAATGTAGGAGTATCCCTCCCTGCTCTGCCAAAGTGTTTTGTGACAATTGTTATCTTACTGTTGCACAGCCATAACAGCAAAGGAGGAAATGAGATGACCATTTAGATTTAATAAAACTGGTAAGTTTAACATTTTTGCTTGTGATTTCACAGAACATGCAATAAATCACCTTTTACAAATGTGAAGCCATAATTTCCACATACTACTTCACTCCTTCCTAGTATTTTCATGGTGCTGATCAGTGTCCCTCCTCAGTAGTATTTCCTCCTGCTCTCAGGTGGTAAATGTGGCCTCCAGGTCCATGGACAAGGAACATCAGCCGGGATTCTAGGCCTTCTCTCCTCCCAGTAGCTCAGCAGTGTTTTGCTTTCCAGTTGTATGGTGGGGGCAAAGAGTCTCTGGGTTGTTGAGCTTCTGTATCTTAAATGCTTGATCCATCACCATGTAAAACAGAAAAACCACAGACATGTCACTGAACTCTGCCCATCTCTTAATACACCCTCCCTCATGGGTTCCCTCCTCAATCTGCTAGTGATATTGACATTTGGCCTGAAGTGGAAGTGCAAGAAATTAGACCCATGTCACATTCAAGATCCAGATTTTGGTTAATATTTATTAATATTGTGGTCTAAAAAGTGGTTTAGGCAAAATAGGCATGAGGATGCTTAAATGCAGCTTGTATCTAGTACAGTGTCTTGGCGACAACAACAACAAACAAGTCTTTAGACTGTAATCAAACCCAGTAGAAATAAATTTTAAAAATATCTAGCCAAGCAAGATACATTTTTCCCCCTCCTATCAGTTCTAAATTATCCACACTAATCCCTATAAAATGGTCCTGTGAGGTGACTAGAGCTGTGCTTTCCCAGTTGATGAGATAAAAAGCAGATGGGATGAGTGGAAATACTGTAGATGTGGCTGGTATTTCTGCTCGATCTGCCTTGTATGCATTCCTCTGAGAAAACACTAACAGATGCAAACTATAAGTGTATACTGGGCTCTTGGAAATATCCCTTTCATTAGTGATTATTAACACTACCAACACTGACTACTGAGAGCTAGGTTTGAACTGTAATGAGTGTGCTGGTACTGCATACAGCAGAAGTGGTGTGGGACAGTTTTGTGAGATGCCTGCCCATGGGACTTGCACTCTTCAGAGTGCTCGGGATCCAATATCCCAGAACTGGAAGGGACCTCGAGAGGTCATCTAGTCCAGTCCCCTGCACTCATGGCAGGACCAAGTATTATCATGCCGGACAGGTGTTTGTCCAACTTGCTCTTAAAAATCTCCAATGAGGGAGATTCCACAACCTCCCTAGGCAATTTATTCCCATGTTTAGGAAAAACTTCCTGTCAGGGTAGTTAATGTCCAATTTAAACTTTCCTTCCTGCAATTTAAGCTCATTGCTTCTTGTTCTTCTTAACCTCTGAGGATAGGACAATTTTTCTCCCTCCTCCTTGTAACAACCTTTTAGGTACTTGGGAGCAAAGGCACAGCTGGGCCTGACATCAGCCTGCTGTGATTTAATCCTTTTCCAGTTTAAGCATAAATTGTGTTGTGCATGTGTAATAAAGGTAACTGCTCTGCATGTTTGTGAGGAAAACAGAAGATGCTCACAACTACAGTAAGGTTGCCAGTTTCGGTTGGATGTATTCCTGGAGGTTTCATCACATGACATCCTTAATTAAAGGTGAATCTTTAATTCTTGGAGGCTCCAGGACAATCCTGGAGGGTTGGCAACCCTAAACTACAGAGCTAAGAAAAAAAGAACAATTAGAGTGAGCAGAAACCTCAAGTTTGTGGAGAGAAGAATTGATAGAGAAATGAGAGACTAATACATATTTATAAGAAAAATAACATATATATACACGTATGTATGTAATGTCAGCCTAACAAAGGGAAGCTGAAACTGGATTGTCCACTGCTGAAGGTGACATCATCCTGATGTGCTTCCCACTTGTAAGTAACTGACCACTATTTATAGGTGCTTTGCCTTAATAAATATTTGTTTGACAGTCATCACTTGGCAGATGTCTAACATAATTCTTCATTAACTTCCTGCGTGCAGCACAGAGGAAAGTCTGGGGGATAGGCAGAAGCCCGCAAGCATGGTTGGTGTGTGACCACATGGCCTTACTGGCCATCTCTTCCTGCAGAGGGAACATATCAGCCACAGGGGCTATTACCGGCTGTAGTAGTGGTTTTGGGAAATGATTCCTTTACTCCTTTCTCTAAAACTCTTCCCAGATCACAGGCCAGTTTCTCAAGCTGTCTGCTTGGGCCAGACTTTGAGCAGCAGTGAAATGACAACACAGACTGTCTCCAAGAACAAGCATGAGGTAAAAGATCAATATTTCTTCTGGTAAGACCCAAGAGACTTGGTTTCTCATTACATATTGCAATTAATTTTTATGCGGTAACACATTGACAAGGTACAGTATGCATATATTCATCCAGCGTGTTCAAGATTCAGGCACTTTATAAACATTAATAAATGAAGCCTTAAGACATCCCTTTGAGGTACATAAAATAGCTATTTTACTGATGGGTAAACTGAGACATAGTCCAGATGAGCTGGATATGGACTCGAGGCATCTTAGTCGCTAGCTCACAAATTAAGCTAATAGACAATACTGCCTCTCTGTTCTCTTGTCCTTCTGCCCCCATAAATTGCTCCAGGATTTGGCAGGATGAATATTCAATGTTTGTTCAGTAATCTAAATTGGCTTGTCCATTTCTTCCATGGCTTTAACTCATGGATCAAAGCAGATGGACTGTGGATTTCTGATGCAGAGACTTAGCCTCAGGGATACACACATCTTGGCACAAAATTAAGTCTAATACTAGAGATCTCTTGTTTACCACCAGATCTGACTGGTGAGATTGTTATTTACTGTATCTTCTACCTCAGTTTTACTTTGATGTACATTGAAAGCTTGCTTATCTACTGAAATAGTGTCTCTTCCCTCCCCCCCCCCCCATATTATGATATGCAGCAGGATAACTAATAGAGTGCAGTGCTTGGAATCATTCTCAATATATTACCTGCAAGAAAGCTGGAGGGAGGAGGAGGGGGACACAACTGTTCATGTATTTTGCTAGGACATGGAACTTTAGTTATAACTTGGGAAAATTGTATCCAGTTCTACAAAACACATATATCTGTATGAATCTAATTTTTTATTCCTATTGTATTGGCTTTTTAAATGATTATATAATAGAAAAAAATATACGAGTGTGATGTGTGTATAAAAATCCAGTGTCCTGAGCATAAAGCAAGCATATGAAAATGGCATGAAATAGTTAAAAAGAAGAAAAAATGGGGCGAGAGTGAGAGAGCTACAAAATGCTTCAAAGTTTTAAAATAAATCGAATTACTTTCACACTTACGTATGCAGATAACATGCTCCATACAATTCTAGTTTGGTCATCAGAGGTGTCCATATTTATTTAGCTATATGATCTTTGTGGACAGCAACAATTTCATATTTAATACTCAAATTTTAAATGAAGCCTTGCTCAAAATTTTACTTATGAGGTATATTTGCAGTTATTTAAAGGAAAGAGAGTGGGATTTTTTTTTTTTTTTTTTTTTTTTTTACAGTTGCCTTTGGTTTCAGAAAAGTCTGTGTAACTTAAATAAGGAAATTGAAAGCAATATTTTTAATCTGAATTTTTAAAAAAATTGATATTAGACAGCTGTGACATCCTCGAGGACCCACATTTTAATGATGAAGCAAATTTTCTTTTAGAATTATGACATATATCAAAATGTCTCAGTTGCAGTATATGAAGGTTTCATGTGCTGTGTGTCAGGTCATAACACAAGAGAACTGCATGCTAGTAAAACTAAACTAGCTCTTTTATTAAGAGAATATTACAAAGATGCTGCGGCTAGGTGCCGGGCTAGCATTCCAGCAATATACAGAACAATTTCCTGGTGCCTCTTCCAAACTCTTAGCAACCTGCAGGAAGGAGCAGAAGGTATCGGGATGGTCAGAGTCTCATCCAAAGATAGAGGGAATGTTTTAGATACTTGTAGAGAGTTGGATCTGGCAAAAAAAGGTGCTACATGAATGTACAAATGAAATGAAATCAAATAATAAATTTAAATAGAAAAAATGCAGAACATAAATAGAGTTATGGACTTTTCCTGATGCTCCGTCTCCAACTTCCTATTAGAAAGACAAGGAGGGTGAGATTATTTATATCTTTTAGTGGACTGACTTCTTTTGGTGAAAGAGACACATTTTTGAGCTACACAGAACTCATCTTTAGGTCCAGAGAAGAGCTCTGTGTAGCTCAAAAGCTTGTCTTTCACCAACAGAAGTTGGTTCAATAAAATATTAACTCTCCCACTTTTTCTCTCTTACTTCCTCTGGGCAGCTGGAGCTCAGTCTTCTTAATATGTGTCATCTGCGAACAATCTGGCTTCTTACTGTTTCCTTATCTCTCCACAGAGTCCCATGTATTTCATTGGAACTAATCATATCGAGATTGGTATTAAGATGCTACCTACTTTGATAGCATCTTACTCTGCAAGTAGTGTCATTGATTTCTGTGCAGAGTAAACTCCTGCTCAGTTGGCATACAGCATGTTTCGTGTGTGGTTGCTCTTGTCAGTGAGTGGATTGAGTAGTATGCCTGAGGGGGAATAAAGTTTTGGATATAAGATTCTGTATAATATGTAATTAGAGATGAGCCAATACTGAAATCTCTAATCCAAACCCCTTTGATTTGTGTGTGGGGAATTCAGATCCAAATCCCCAGATTCAACTGGCATTGGCAGCTTTACTTTTTGAATGGATCCAAAAAGGGCCTTTTTCCTGGATCGGGTTTTGATGCAGCCAAAAATCTCACAAAATGGGTAGCTCATAAAGAGGCTGATGAACCTGAATCCAAACCCTAGCCCTGAGTCAGTCTTCAGTGTGAACCCTAGTCTATGCTAAGAGAAGCAGATAGGTGTTTGGATCTAAGTGGGATGTAACACTTTTTTGTGGAGGTGGAATACAGGGATATCCATGTCTCGAGGGTTTTTTGGTAATGTGCCCTTTGTGGACTTAAAATGAGAGAAATAGGCTTGTGAAGGAAGCCAGGAAAGCCTGAAGGACCCACACCTTGACTCTTCTTGTCCTAAAGCCAGTCACTGCACTGTACTGCAGAGGCACTGTCACCAAAAAAAGACCCAGTTGTTCTAGTCCACTGACTACTCAGAGGAAGGGAGATGGGTTCTGCAGTGGCTAACAAGAGACTGGCACAGTACTGCTGCCTCCTGGCATGTTTTGGAGCTGACCAGAGTCATTTTGATTCTTGATGAAAGTTGTTCCAATGAAAGCACCCAAAACTGCTAAGTCTGATTCTTTTTAAAATGAAAGTTCCCCATGGTCTAATGGGGACATTAATATTAAAGACAGCAGAGCTAGAAATCGTTTTCTAGTGGTAGAAATCGTTTTCTTTTCTGTCATAGCAGTAACAATCAGCAGAACTGTTCCAGGAAGGAGATTGCCTAGTAAATCCAGCCTGCCTCACCTCAGAAATAGAAGCGAGTGTTTCTTGTTTTTAAATATTTCCAATTTAGGATAACAGTTGTTCAGACCTGAATCGCTGAACTGTTTTGGTGGTAGAAGATTCAGGGGTGAGAGTCGGGGCAAATGCAGTCTTTAAATCTCACCAAAATTCAGACTTCCTTGAGGTGAATGGGGGTACGGAGAGGTGATTTCTCCTCTCCAGCTAGTATCTGGCTGGACACTGCTTTAAATTGACTTATGTTATAATGCTCCTTCATTACAATGAAGGATAGAGATTAGAGCCAAAGAGAGGCATCCTCAAAACAGTGTCCACTTCTGGAAATTTTTGCCAAATTTTATTTTAAAATGAAACTTTAGAATTTGTAGATTATTTAGAATACAGCTGAGTAGCAGGGTGGTTATCCTGCTCCTAAAATAAGAGGAGTGAAAACAGCTGGAGGAAGCTGACTGAGAAGCAACCACAGCTGTGGCCAGCTCAATCAGGGTCCGGCTGCCCCTTATAAGAGGGCTGTGGGCCAAGAGCTGGAGGGAGTCTCTCTAGCAGAGAAGAGAGATGCAGCTAGCTGCTGAGAACAAGGTACCCGAAGCAGAGCAGAGCTGGGGAAAAGGGAGCTGGAGAGCTCCAGCCTGGTGCTCCTAGTTCTCCATAAAATCTGTGAGGTCCAGTCCTGCATGAAGCAAAGCACAGCACCTTCACCTGCCATTGGCTGGTGGAAGGCACTGCCCACCTTGCAAGATTTATCTGCATTTTTAATTTGGATGCAATATTTACCTCCTGTTCTGAACTGTTGTGTGGGGTTTAACAGAGCCCGTTAGGAGTTGCCACTTTCCATCCCAGGGGCACCTTATTTTTCACAATGGATAAATTGAGTTCTGTATATGTTAAGTTGGTGATCTGCTTTGGGATCCTGTTGGATGAAAGGCACTATACTTTATCGATGTAAGTTATTGCTATTGGGATACAGTTTCCAATGGGTGTCTGAATTCAGTCATTTCCATACACCAAAGGGTCAGTTGGGTGCCTACCTGGACACATGGTATGTAAGAGGTCTAAAGTCAGACATGAGTGACACAGTGGAAACTGACTGAAAGGCCAGGCCAGGAAAGGAGCTGGGATGGAGTGTACAACAAGCCAAGCTGTGCACTATGTGTACAGTGAGGTTGAGCTTGGCACTTGACACAATTAAAGGCATACAATGAAATCCTGGCCCTACTGAGGTGAATGGCAAAGCTCCCATTGACTTCAGCAAGGCCAGGACTTCACCTTGCAGGACACACTTTGATTTTGAACTGGGATAGTGGCGACAAAGACTAGCATTTTCAGAAGTGGCCTTTTGAGAGAGATTCCAGTGCAAGGAGGGAGGGAGCCTGGCACACTGGGAGTGGCAGGGTGTTTTTTTTAGGAACGGGAATGGCATGGAAGAAGGTACAAGCACAGCAGTGAGAGAAGTGAACAGTCAGAATGATGAGTCTGGGGATCACTGAGTATCTACTAAAGATACAGAAAACAGTCATGGAGGAAATAGCACTAGATTTTTTGTCCCACTTATGTAATATTTAGCAAAACAGACACTGGCCTTCTTGTGTAGGAGACACGCCTTGCAATAGGCACTTCCTGTGAACGTGCTGACAGACTGATGTGGGATTTATTTTTTTTAGGGCTTCACAGCTTCAGAATGAAATGAAATTATCCTTTCACTGAACTACCACGATATCCCATCATGAGAAAATCATTGTGTTCAGGGATGAATAAATCCAGCATAATTATTTTGTAGGTACAAGACTACATGCAGCTTGCTAATGCTGAAAACCGAGCATCTCCTGATGTTCGTGCATTACATAGACATGGATTTTGTATTGAAAGCAACAGACTTCAGACTCTTCATTTATCCTTTTTGTTTCTCTCAGTAACATTTTTACTATTGCTCCAGCCCACTTCCATCCCACAGACAGGTGATTCAAGATCAGGTGAAACAGATAAAAGCAAGTAATAACTTACCTTTCAAGTATTTATGATAAATAAATAATGCTACTCAGTTTTTCACTTCTGTCATTAGCCAAGTTTTGTTAGCAAGGCTGAGAACATCCATAATTACTATGTGTACATTATAGATGAAGTAAGGCAGTGTGTAACCATTATGCATTGATATAATATGAATGAATTCAACTTTGCTAGATAAACGAACTAAATCTGAATGGGGTGTTTGATTCTGGACCCTTTGTTTGCTGTCCTAACGGCTGTCCCTTAGTATGGGACCAACGTCAGACATAGAACAGAGGAACATTAGGGACTGAAGAGGGGACAGCCTGGGCACTGGCAATGTAAGCTTCCCCTGACGAAATGTCTTGATCCTCACCTGGAGGGATCACCTCTGGGGCTAAGAAGGTATTTCAGTCTCCATAACCATTCATTAGTCTCTCTACTGACACTGCCAGCAAAGGATGGCAGTTAGGGCCAACCTCTACCACCTGTCCACTAGGAACGAGACTGTGATCACTTCCATTTCACAGACGTCAAGGAGCCAGTATATTATTACATATTCACTTTTACAGTATTATCATTTCCCCTTAGATTTCACCAAAGTATTGTCCTACGTAGGCATGATGAGCACAAGGCGGTAGTCAAATGCCATCAGTGTAGATCAGTTTTCTGGCTTTAGCTGCTTATGTTGCTTCATCCCAGTTGTCATTTTTACCATACAAAAGGGGCAGCCGTTACTTGGCTTGCAGTAGGGCCTGGCACTAGGTCTGTGATGCTCTCGCTCTATCCTGCCAGCTGGACAGAGGAAGATGGGCATATTACTCAGTTGTAAGCCTATAATTCTTTCAGTCAAATGCAAAGCCAACAACGGGGGGGGGGGGGGGGGGGCCTCTTGCTTGGTGGTTGGCTGCTAATATTTGTATCATGATAGTGTCTTGGCATGGTGTGAGATGCACAGAAACCGTTCTCTCCTGCTGCACAGTTAATAGAGCAGGTAGTCTCTGGTTTGTTATAATAATAGCAAAAGAAGGGTACAGCATTATGCTGCTCACTGAGATGCTGCTGACACTGTATATTAAGCAACACAATCCCCAAAAAGCACAAACAGTACAAATTCACTGAGGAGTCGTTTCTGTTTACATCCCTAAAATGTCTGGAAGTACACGCATGGGGATTGGCACATGCAGGGAGCACTAAGTCCCCTGTATTGTGTAACTATCCAGCATGATGAGAGTTTAGATAGAATGGAAATCACCTCCACTGTTCTAGATTGTAGTGTGAATATTGTTTTTCACTAGGAGGCTTTGAAGAATGACTGCCCCCTTCCTAATTATCCAAAGCATTATTCAACTTGACAAAAGGACCTTTAATTTCCATGGGCTTTTCTGTGTATTTGACACCGAACTAGTAGGATGCACTGCAAGCTAGCAGCTGTTCTCTGTCAGACTGCCTCTAATTACTAGCCAGAATAATCTGAGATATAAAGAGTCCCATTTTCCTCTCTCCCATCCTGTTCCTCCAGAAAATGCTTGCCTCTTAGTTAAAGGAAGCAAGTTACCATTTAAGAAATTAAAATAAAGCACTGTCATGCTATGGTTATTGGCAGTAAACAAAATAATTGTTTTTCCTGTGGTAATTGAAGGAAATGGATTCCATACCATGTAGAGTCAAGCACAGGAGTTTATTATGCACAATGCTGATGGAGTGTCACTTTGCTTATTAGGCTCAGAGACACTGCAGAACAATTAATTATAACAAGTTATATATGGTGCTTATGGGGCGGAGAGGAAAAATGGGGATGGGTTTTCCCATGCCCCGGGATAGGTTCTAGCAGCAAGACAAGATAAACACAATAAGCCAATGGTCTAAAGATTACATAATGGCTCTGCCCAGGACCCAAATTAACATATTGCTAACACACAGGTAATTACCCCAAAACTCTGTCTATTAAGGTGTATAGGTTAAATCCCAATTTTGGGGTCCAGGGCAATGAGGTAGGAGCTCTCCTGGTTGACCTATAGGTGCATTCCTGGAGATTTAAAGCAAGAAGGCTATAATTAGTACTTGTTTATAAGTTTACCCTTGCATTTCTGTGGGCTAAGATTAGCATTCATCTGGGAGGGGAGGGCATCATAACTCATGTCAATCATATTAGGCCTCTCCCCAAACTCTGTCTGGGATTGAGGGGTATTGCACCACTATCTCCTCTCTGCATTAGGGAGTTAACTTTGAGGCACCTCTCAGCGCTTCGTGTGTCTATAACTCACGACAAGGACACCCTATTACATGCAGAGTTAAGCTGACTCTGCTCACTGACTTGAAACACACACAAGGTTATCTGTTTACCCCAGCTTTCTCTTAGGCATGTATAGTTTTCTGTTAGCTAGCCCTTATGCCCAGGCTAAGTTGTGGACTCTGGTCCTATATGAAAAGTTCTTAGCAGAAACTGTAGTTAAGACCTTACATCCACAGCAAATGGATTTTGGTTCTTCAGTCCCTCCTCTTGAACCTAGGGTTCCCTAGCCCACCAGGTCAATATAACAATTTAAACATTTTTAGCTTGCTTTGGAATCGCTGGTACAGTATCAGCACTGTCAGCACTGTCAGAATGGACACTCCTTACATAATTTGTCAGAATAGTACCCAGGGGATGTTGTCACTTGAAATGGCAGTACCCGTAATTATTGATTTAACCTTCACTGCCTGATTCTGTGCCGCAGAGTACTTGACACTGGGCTGGTCCATGGTCTCCCCTATCTGTGAGTACCTCAGAGAGCCTTCACCACTGTGTCTCTGGGCCTCGGCCACCAACTCCTCAATCTTCGCCTGCAGGGCCAGAAGACCCTCCTCTAGATACTTACTACTGTAGTGCCATTCCAGATCCCATGTAAGGTTACCTGTCATTGGCGGAGTACGGTGGAGCCATGTCCTGTCAACAGTCATGGTTGCCCTTCGGGGGACTGTCATGCACACGGATGTGTTGAGGGGCAGGGCTTTCCATTTAACTCTATGGACTGGTTCTGGGCAGTCATCCACCAGTAGGTATGGTTCATCTGGACGAGCTCCATGTGCACCACTATCTCAGTGACCGCCACTTCGAACCTAGACAGATTTGTTAAAGTATTATATGGGCATGTACATAGAATTTCCTTATCAGAGTGGGTGCAACATTCACTAGGGTACAAGGCATTTCTGGCGACCTCTGAATAGGCAATGCCTTTTATTTTAGTAATATAACCCCTCCTCCATACTGGCAGGAAAGTCACCATCCTAGCTTGTTGTGGGTGAGGGATTCTTACAGGCACTAGAAGGCTAAAGATTTGCTATGACCTGTGCAGACCAGTCTTTGGACTCTTAATGATTCTCTGTTTCCCCATTCCCGGGGAGGGGTACTGGGGAGATGGGGTTCCACCACTTCCATAAGGGCTGGGTGGACCCAGCCATTCACTGGTTACAATTCCCTGTGTGGTAATGGCCAATGTTTGCCCTGCTCGCCAGCAACTTTCTTCCAATTCTTTTATTTTGGTACCATTTATTAACAGGCTGGTGAATTCTTGATTCAGGTATTTGTTATATCCAACGAGGTAGATACAGAATTTGACAGAGCCTTTAAGCTATTTAGATCAGTTGACTGGCCCTATTAGTATTTAATCCTCCCTTTCACATGGCACACTACTTGTATCCTTTATTATGCACCACAGGGGCAGCAGGAACCTCCTCATGATCACTCAGATTGTCCTGGTCACCCTTCAGTAATCAAAGATAGGAAAGATCTACAGCATTAGACCATCTTGTCCTTTATCCTGCAAACGCAAGAGAGTTGCCTACTACCACTTCCCTTGGATAACTACAGAATTCAAACTCACTGCCTTTGAAATATCAGGGACACCTCACAATCTGACTATAACTATAGGCTTTACTGTAAATTGGCCACAGGGCTCTCCTTCTGAAGAGTGGACGTTGACAGATGGGATGTAGAAATGTCAGGTTAATACAGAAAAGACATAAGCCCAAATTTCACTAATTACAGGTGGCTTGGTTTGGGGTGCTCTGTACGAGAGACACCCAGCTGATTGCTGCGGGCAGGGGAGGGTGAGGGGAGGAGCGAGGACGTGGTGTGTAGAGTAAAGGGGGATGAGCGGAGGGTGGGAGGAGAGGCAGATTAAGAGTGGTAGCTTTGGGGAAGAGGTGAAGTGGGCGGGCTGAGGGTTGAGCCCCTTACCCCTGGTCTTGCAGTGTAGGGGAAGCTACCGCTGCGCAACATACTTCTCATAGCCTACAGCACCTTTGGCCTCTTTGTCTGCAGTGCCAGTGGGCTGTGCCTGTGTGGGGTAAGACGGAGGAACCTCCCAACTAGAGTACTGTACTGTATGGCAAAAAAAACCCAAACCCCTGGAACCATCCCCCCCCAATTTATATTAATTTTTATGGGGAAATTGGATTAGCTTAACATTGTTTCACTTAAAGTTGGATTTTTCAGGAACATAATTACAACGTTAAGTAAGGAGTTCCTGTATTTATATTTCAAGAGCTTGTAGGGGCCCCAGCTGAGATCAGAATACAGTGAAGCAATCTCGGCTCATGAGTGTAGTCTGCCTTGTCTATTCAGATTGTAACAGTGGGAGGCGAAGCACAGGTACAAAGAGGTGAAGTGACTTACCTAGGTCACACAGCAGCTCAGTACCAAAGACAGAAACAGAATCCACATCTCCTGAGTCCTAGTGCAGAACCTTATCTGCTAGCCTTTGATGCTACAACAGTCTATAGCAGGGGTCGGCAACCTTTCAGAAGTGGTGTGCCGAGTCTTCATTTATTTACTCTAATTTAAGGTTCTATGTGCCAATAATACATTTTAGTGTTTTAGATGGTCTCTTTCTATGTCTATAATGTATAACTAAACTATTGTTGTATATAAAGTAAATAAGGTTTTTAAGAAGCTTCAATTAAAATGCAGAGCCCCCTGGACTGGTGGCCAGGACCCGGGCAGTGTGAGTGCCACTGAAAATCCGCTCATGTGTTGCCTTTGGCACACGTGCCATAGGTTGCCTACCCCTGGTCTATGGTAACAGTAAAAATAACAACTAAGCTTACTATAGTATTCTCAACACCGGCAGTAGTGCTTTGATTAAGGATATAATTTCTCTGTTTATGGGAGACAGCAATATTCTCTCACATGCTTTCATTACATTTTAAATCTGTTTCGTATAAAAATACAGCTGTAGTACAGTAAGTTCTTGTTGTTTTCAACATTTCATAGCAAGCCATTGCGCACAGTGTTTGCATCAATTTAGCCTTAAAAGTATTGTTTGCATGCCAACAGGCAGAGTCGTGGGAGGGGAATGAAGCAATGGCTTTTCCCTTTCCAGAAGCCTTGGGGGCTGAGCTGTATAAACATGACAGAAGCATTTCTTGTTCGAAGATCTGACAGCCCAGCTCTTGATGGCTTAAAGCACTGGGGGGGTATCTGCTCTTCAGCACGTGACCTTGTTTCACTTCTGGCTATAACGAACGAACAAGGATGATCTGTGGCAGCTTTAAGCAAAAGGCCAGAGTGACATTAAGGCGATACTATACAATGTGTGGATTCCCAAGAACAGCTATCTCCTTCTGCCAGTCCATTGCTGAATCTTTCCCTCTTTGTTACTTAATTTCTATCCACCTGTCTCGAATGCAGAAAATTCTGTTTCAAATAATTGTCAGAGATTGTTTCTTAGCTGCTATAAGCACACGCTACTTATTGGTGCCTAAATTACCAGTGGCACATGTGGTGTTGTAAAACGACACTTGTTTCTCTGCATTTCTTTTTCACACCAAATCTCATTAGCAAATTGATTGAGATGGTTGAGAGTGTAACAGAATAAGTCAAAATCCCAGCACTTTGTCCTGTTAATAGATGAATGAAGCAAAAAGGTGTTGGGATGTCTGCGAAACTAATGAGAGAATGTGAAAGAATGGGAATAATGGGAGCTGAGCAGGTGGTTCGTTTCTCTGTGTCGCCTAACCTATAACACACTTTCTGTCCTTGTAAATGAACTTGTTTTTCCTGTTTCATTCACTACTACACCATTGTTTTAGGCTGGTCTACAGTTCCCAAGTGGTTTGTTTCCTTTTTTTTAAGACCGCATATTGTACATGAATGATATTGAACAACCGATGACAGTAATACAAGAGAGAGTATGAGGTATGCCTGTCATTTTCTATTGTTAGGTAAAATAGCAAGTCTCTACTCACCTCTCCAGCACCCGAGATCGTGTGGAGTTGGTATAGGGCTCACAAGCTGTCAGAAACCACTACACAGACTTCAGTTCATTGATCAATGGGCTCACACTATCCCTAGCTCAAGAGCTTCAGAGTAAGTGTGGTAATTTTATTAGGGGCAGGCATCAATATTTATACACAGAAGTAAACAAAGTGATTAATAGGTCATAAGGGTCATGCATAATCAATCAAGATTCTACAGGATAAAACAGGTTAAAATGTAAATTCCAAAAGACAAAGGGGAGATGGCTACTTAAGGGGAGGGGGAGTGTCAAGAGCAGTTCCCAGGTCAGAGCTTTGATTAAAAGTTCAGACAGAAACATCAAGTCTGGGTTAAGTTTAAGCTCCTCAAAAGTTCAGACTCAACTCTAGTACCAACCATTCAGTATCTTTTTAAAAAGACATTGAGTTTACAAAAGAATAAGTCAAAAGGTGAAACCATCATTATTGAAAGCAGTGAATGCTTCCAGAAATGCTGCTCTGCCTTCCAATAATGAAAAGGCTTCAAGTTCAAGTGAAAATATAACTTAACTTTAATATAGATTCTTCTGAATAATTCCTATTTTTTTTGTCTAAAATAATTTGCCTCATGCAAATATGCAAAATTAAACACACAAAAGGGGGTGACAAGGACTAGGTTGTGCCTCTGGGCCAGTCCTGAACACAGGAGGGGGAATGAGTTCCACCAACCTAGGAATAACTCGGGAAGGAACTGTGACTATATGATACACCTACATTTGGGCTGGAGATGTGGTTCCCATTCACAGATGTACCTGCTGTAGCTCTGCTTGGGCTAAGGCCTAAAAAGTAAGTGTCCCCGCAGTGGCACGGGTTGTCCGTTCGAGCTAACTGAGATGCGAGCCCTATTGCTGTGGACCCAGTGCTATTTTTAGGTGCTAGCTTGAGCCGAGCTAACGTGGGTATGTCTACGCAAGCTGGGAATCACACCTCCCAGATTAAATGTAGATGTATCCTGAGAGGCCCACATCTGAAGCACAATTCCTTCTCTGCTTCCCCCTTGCTCCAGGAGCACATTAAGAGGTCGGCAGGGGTTAGCATTTTTCTGAGGTTTATGCCAGCAGCAAATTATCATACCTTCCATGTCAGCTTAGCTGTTCTGGCCAATGTATCTAGGAGCCATTGATCTATGCCAAAAATGGGAGTAAACATGTGCACAAACTCCAGCTTGCTGCTGTGTTCCTGAATGGTCCAAAGTCAGGGTATCCCCCTGTTGTAATCATTGGGCCTACAAATTTGCGCAAATCGTGAGCTAAACTGGGAGAAAGTGAATGGAAGTTTATGAAATGCTCCTATCACATATAATGATAAATGCTGATTGTGGGGGGAGGGAAGAGAGGTGCAAAAGGAGACCGACTAAGTTAGTCCAAATGAAAAGGCTTATGGATATAATTTAAGGACTGTGTTAAGATTATGTTGGGTAAAGAAGAGAACTGCGGGGCTGGAAATTAGTGAACCAAAATTGGCATGTGCCTAATGTGGACAAAAGAATGAGAGGACCAGCTATTCTGTCCTTTACTCCCTTTCTGGGATTCTCAAAAAGAGACTTTGAGTGGCGGAAAGCTGCTACTATGATACTGACTGACTTCAAGAAGGGGGAGAAGCAAACTTCTCATAGCTGCCTCCCACCCTCTCCTGGGACCCTAGAATCCAGCATTGTGCCTTCCCTGTCTGATCCTGAAAGAGATCCAGGCCAGAGAGGGGGACCCAGATGATGCCTCCATCTCCACTAGCTCTGGCTAAATCCCGAATGCCATTTGGGATGTAAGATTTTTACAACCCTCCCCCCCCCCCCCCCACACACACACACAAAATTTCTCTTCAAATATGTTGTTGTTTTCTTGTTTAATTTTGCCAAAATGCAATGTCACTAGGCTGTGCTGTGGCCTTCAAATTCTCCCTGAATGAGAAGATTAAGCGTCTTGGTGCCAGACCAAGAGTTAAGAGCAACACAGCCAGCTTTCTTTTGCTCCACTCAGTTCCCGCCATGTCACAACCTCAGATCCATGTTTATTTATACGGTCCGGGAGAGATTCACTTGCTCTATGGCTAGGCTACCAGAGGATGTCACTGCAAGATGAAGCCTGTCTGTGCAGGGGAGAGTTTACTTCTGCTGGAGGGATTGTGATGTCTGTCAGAAGGGATCAATCTTTGTTAGATCTGAAGAGCTAGCCCTTTACTCTCATAGAATAAAGGGATTAGGCATATTGTAAGCCTCAATATAAACACGCCGATGAGGAAACATGACTTAAACATGAGCAGGACTATTGTGAACACTTCCAAGCACAGGAGAAATTACGATTTCTTAGGCGTCTCTATCCCAATAGCCTCCCTTTTCCCTTCATGCATTTACCTTCTTGTAACCTCATTCTTGGTTTCTCCATCTCTTCCTTCGTTTGTTTCTCAGGCTCTCCTTCCTGTGTTCACTGAACAACAACGTATTTCAAATTGTGTAGTTGAAGGTGAAGCAGTTAAGCGTAGCATAGTATCCTGAATCACTTGCCTTGCCTGGTGCTTACATATTTTTCTGATATAGTCTAAAAGTATTCCTCATCGTGTAAGAAGAATAAATAGACTCCGCAGGCCTGAAATGAAACATGCAATTATTGATCATTAATTCTTCAAATCTTATAGTTCAAGTTCAGTGTGTCCAATGAACCTTTTCAAGAAAGCCGTTATCAGAAATGATTATCTTAAAGAGACACTGAACACACACCAGTGCACACTTGTGTTGTAGAAGAATGGAAATAGAAAGCTGCCTCCCTGTTCTGGGCTTTTGCATTCATTAATTTTGGCCTTTGTACCATGGGGATAGGCTGTATGGAAAATTCAGAAGATAGACTAGATGGATTATCTAGGAACTTTCTGAATGACAAGAAATATTAATGAGAAATGTTTCACCATTGAACCCTACTGATTATTTTTATAGGTTTATATACAATGACATTAACCTTTGTTAAAGCACATTTCAAAGAGTGATCCATTTGCTAATGACAAGGCAGATTCTGCAATTTACACACCGTTCTAACTAGAAGGTAGTATGGAACCACATGACCATAGGGCAAACACCGAGGGATAGTGTCTTGAGAGGCACAAGAAAGCTGTGCTAGAGTTTCTCACTATGTTTGAATTGTACCCTGTGCATTCTCCTAGTAGTGTATAGTGCACAGGGTACAACTCAGACACACTGAGAAAGCAGATTGCACCCTCAGGCCTACTATACTGGGCTTGCACCAGCACCCAGTTTCCTTTCAGAAACTTGTAACAGGTAGCAGAGGTAACAAAGTCCTGTGGCACCTTAAAGACTAACTATAAAGTTTTGAAGCATAAGCTTGCATCCGACGAAGTGGGCATTAGCCCACGAAAGCTTATGCTTCAAAACTTTATAGTTGGTCTTTAAGGTGCCACAGGACTTTGTTACCTCTGCTATTCCAGACTAACACGGCTACCTCTCTGATTTGTAACAGGTAGGCACCATTTAAAAAATTAAATTCTGAGCTTTAAAATGACACCCCAAGTCACCTGGGTATTCTAGGTGTAAAGAAGTAGGAGTGAATAGTTTAAACAGATTTTTAGCAACCCATTAGATTTCCTGCCTCCCCGTTGCCCGCCGCCACAAGAAATAAAGAAGGATTGAAGACAGCCTAGTTTTGTAATGTGTTGTGTTTAAACTTTCAACTCCATTAAACAACCCTTACTCATGTGAGTAATCCGTAGTCTTTACTGATACAGGTAAACTATTCATGAGGGTAAGGATACCAGCATAAGTGCCTATTACATTTTTACTTGATGGAAGCAGAATGTATTGTAGCATCTGTTTGAAATAGTCTCTTGCTGATAGACCACAGAACCAAGAGACCACAGTTCCAAAGAAGGGAAGCTGGAGTCCACATACATAAGTGTCCCTGCAACTGCATACAAATTTACCACAATTATATGTGGAAATGAGGTAACTGTGTGTACAAAGCAAGAGGTAGGTGCCCAAGTATTCATTTGCATATGCACTTAACCAATGAGTATGCATGATTCACATCTATTAATCCACATTCGCTGGTGCAAATGTACCCATGCAATTCTTGCACCTTATAGGTATGAAACTGAAAGGAGGCACATGACTGAGAGAAAATGAAATGATTACTTTAGTAAATGACATGATTTGTGGACTAAATCCAGCTCTGATTTGCAAGCATAGCTTTTACTGTTTCAGTATATAATTATGTGAACATGTTGTATCTATTTGTGGTATTGTTGACTCAGTAGGTGGCACTCTTTTCTCTAAATTAGTACTCAGCCTGTGCTTCAGCCTCCTGGTAGGAGATGCCAAAGCGATGGTTCCTTCATCAAAGTGAGAAATAAAACTGAGGTCTAAACTACTTTGATGATTAAAGATCTGACACTTTTTGTGAGAGTTATTAGGGTGTTAGCCCCAATAACAGAGGCAGGCTGGAACCTGACCACCAAAATTCCATATGTAGTTTGTACTGGACACCCTATGACTTATTCTCATCTCACTTCTACTTTTACACTGGTATAACTTCAGTTGATTTACTATTAATTTACACCAGAGCAAGTGAGATCAGAATCAAGCCCAGTGTTCTTTACTTTCTGTCCTAATACGTTGGGTAGTGTTTCTGGATACTATTAAACAGGTGCTGTTCTTTATTCCAGGAATGGATGCATTTTAGTGTGAATGACTGATTCCTCCATATTAAAGGCCAAAGTCTGCAGTCCTTATTCATGCAAAACTGTCAATGGAATCTCAGATACTACTGTGTGGTACCCAGAGCTGAGCAAAGAAATCGTATAGCTGAAAGAATTAGCCTCTCATTCTACTTACAAGTTAGCTGTAAATATTTATATCTTGGGTGAATTTGAAATTATCTATTGAATAATTACTTCAAATATTTATCAATGTGTAAATTGTTCTGCAGCAGTTGCTTGCAATTACTCTATCAGAAATCCAAAATTAAAAGTTTTAGTTGGCCATATGGATTGTATGGTATTATTCTTTTTAACTTGTGGGACAGTGTTTCTGGAACAAATGAACTCATGCACTAGGATATTCTTTAGAAAACAAAAAGGGAGTGAAGTTCTAGTTTTGACTGACTATTTATGAGAAATGTCTTGGCGTTTGTCTTGCTATTGGTAAATGCAGAATTTTTAATGCCTATGCCCTGGAAGGATCCTAATCCCCTTTGCATTTTTTCCTGTACTCCCAGGAAAAAAGGCTCCCAGAAATGATTGGGCAAATGGCTTATTTAAAAGAAGCAATCTGTGAACTTTAAGTATAAAAAAGTTGCTCTTTAGAAGGCCAGGATCTTTGTGAGCCAGGGGTAAGAGTAAGTTCTGGCGGGGGGGAGGGGAGGTGTTGCTTTGGTAGTATCCAGAGAGCTAACTACAATCCATTGGAGGCAGAAAAATCCCCCTAATCTCTCCTTCCATTAAAATACTAATTTATTAGAGCAATGTCCTTTAAAAGGGACACCTTTATAGCAATGGGAGAGGGACAGTCTTATCCCCATTTTACAGGTAGGAAACTGAGACACAGACTGATTAAGAGATTTGCCCCGGCTCTCACAAGAAGTCTAACAGAGTCTGGAACTGAACCTAAATCGCCCGAGCCCAGTGCCTTTGCCATAAGAATATCCTTCTTCCTCCAACAGAAAGAGTAAAAAGATCTGAACACATTGGGGGGAGGAGGTGAAGAAGAGGCTGGGGCGGGGCCAATTTAAATGTCTGGTGATGTTCTCCGAATATAGCCTGGCAAGAAAATCCTTTGAATATTAATGATAGTTCACCTCCCAATGGCTTCATAAATATCTGCTTCAATTATCTTTGAAATAAATGAAATAACCAAACATTCATTTTGCTATAGCTGTAAAACTCATGTGAAAAGTTTTCAAAATGACTGTTTTAAAAATGTATAGTGTGTACCTTCTAAAATTGAAACCTAAATCTCTGAGTTGTGAAGAATATGTATTATGGTTGTAACAACCAACAAGAATGCAGAAAACCATGATTAAATAGTCTTCCTGACTAGTGATTTAAAATAAATCAAACCCACCCTGCCCACTGTGCTCTTGCCGCTGGCCCCTTCATTCCCTGGGGGAGGGGACCACAAATATGTTTGGCTTTGGGCCGACAAAAAAGTTAATCCAGCCCTACTTAGCCCTCTAGGAGGAAATGCCTGTTTCTTAAACATAATGCAGCCTCTAATACTGAAACTTTGGTTTTAATAAGCATTTCTCCCTCCCCCGCCCCCAACAAAACAACCAAACTATTAGAGAAAATTCCAAGTGCATTACAAGTGGCATGGTTTATTTTCAGCCCCTGTCCCAGAAGAGAGACATACACAAAGCAATTACAGTATGTTACAGGACCACCTGCTTATTGCTTGTGAAGATAATGCCATGAATAATTCTTCTAATTCTAGTGAGGAGTTTCATTCACACTTACCAGCTGGAACCTGAGTCAGAACACTTCACTTCATTGGGAGAAGACATGGGTTCTTGCAGGCTCTAAAAGATTAAGCAGCCTCTGCAAATTAAGCTGTTGAACATTTCTTGTAACCTACAGCCCAGTGCAGCATACAAAAAATCAAACACAACATTCATATTCGCAGGCATTAATCTTACACATGGTGGTGGTTCTTTGGTCGTAAAAATTAGACCCATTTCTCAGGCCACATCCTCATTTGATGTAGTCAACTTAACTCTATTGACTTCTGGCCCCGATATAGCCACCTCTAAAGGTCATTTTCCTGTTCCTCCTCAGTATCGTTGGAAAAGGATTTCTGGTGGCTGAACTATGATTGGGTTCAGTACTGTATACTGCAGGATATCTTCAAAAGAAAATATTCCAAGACTGCAGTGACAATGGTGATGCTGAGGGTGTCAACTTGGCAATAAAGAATAGTATTCCATGATTCAAGAACTAGGGTGCATCAATGGCTATTAGTCATAATGGTCAGGGCTGTGACCCTAACCTTTGGCTACCAGAAGCTGGGAGTGGAAGACAGAGGTGGATTTCTCCATAATTACCCTGTTGTGTACACTCCTGCTGAAGCTCTGATATAGGCCACTGTCAGACACTGGGTACTGGGCATGGACCACGGTCTGACCCAGCATGGCAGCTCTTGTGTACTTGATTAGATTAAAAGGCAAGTACTTTACTTTAAAAGTAAATACTTTTCTAATGCCTGTATAAATAACATGTGGAACTCACTGCTGCAATATGTTATTTTGCAAAAGGAGTTTAGCATGATGCCAAAAAATAAATACACATACAAATCAGAATATTTGCAGTTGCACTAACTAGGCTAAATTACAGGGATTATATTAAAACTTCATGGTATAGCCTTATCTCCACTGTGCCCTATGAACCACAGAGCACACCAGATTTAATTTCTGAGGCACAGTCCGTACTGATTTCAGTAGTAACTGTACTGCTATGTATCAGAGAGGTAGCCGTGTTAGTCTGGATCTGTAAAAGCGACAGAGTCCTATGGCACGTTTTAGACTAACAGACGTATTGGAGCATAAGATTTTGTGGGTGAATACCCACTTCATCAGATGCATGCAGTGGAAATTTCCAGAGGCAGGTATAAATATGCAGGCAAGAATCAGGCTAGAGATAATGAGGTTAGTTCATAGTTAGCTATGTATGTTTAAGTGCCCTGATCAAGGAAGGAATGTCAGGGTCCGGATAAAATGGGAGTCCACTGTTCTTATTCCCATGTCTGGTCTATTAGTCCAGCTGCATTCCCCCATAGGTGCAAATCAATCTGAGGGGCTCTCAGAATCAATTGATGGGATTATGTGGGTCCCCAAAGGCTGTATGGGGGGAGGGGAAGATGAGAAACTCAATTGGCAAATTTCAATGCAGGATAAACTTTCAACCCTAGAAATTAGGTTTACATTTACAAGATTGTCTCATCAAGGGTAAGGGGGAACAACAAACTGATTCTTCATCTAATGAAAGCTAAGTTTAGCCCTAACATTGTAGTCCCCTGTGTCAGGGGAGGCCCATGGCCATGAGATTCATAATACCTACCAGTCAGCTCTGCACGTGCACACACCTACCTCCACCCCCAACAACCTGCTCCTGGCTGGCATTTCTCTCTCTAAGTTGTCAGTGCTGAAATAACAGAAGATTGTGTAAAAAGGGAGGAACTAGTAGCCACTATCTGTGTAGCTTAGAGATGAGATGTAAGTTTATGAAATGGAGATGTTGATTTTTCCCCACCCTAGTTTAGCTGCAGAATAGATTCCCAAAAACTCCTCTGAGTGATGTCTATGGACATAACCGCCTATATATTATTATTACCTTGGCAAAGCTTATTATAACTCAGACTGCTGCTAGCCTAACAGCAGGAAGAAAAGATTTTTGTTGCTGCAAAGAATGAAATGATTACATTTTCAACAGGGTGAAGGAGAAAAGCACTTTCATTTCCATTTCCTGGAAGCCCCCCGTCCTTATTTGGGGGCATTGCCTGAGTCCCAGAACATAACATTCACGCATGTTAAAGTGAAAATAAACCATCTTGACTGCAACCATCTTGAGAGCAGGAAATAAAAAAATAAAAAAGCATAATGTTTTACTGTCAGCTCTTCTGCTGATGCACACAAGTTCTGGCTTCTGTGTACTTTCCCACCAGATTCAAGGACAGTGACTTCTTTGTGGGGAGGGGTGGAGAGACCTCTTAAAATTAATATTATTTATTGTTTTATTTAAAGTCCAAGTTTTTAAATGCAATTTTTTAGGAGATTACCCAGCCTGATACCTGAAGACCCCAGGGATCTCTCTGAATTCATTCCCAACTAAATCAGAGGGGTAGCCATGTTAGTCTGGATCTGCAAAAGCAACAGCATCCTGTGGCACCTTATATGCATCTGACGAAGTGGGTATTCACCCATGAAAGCTTATGCTCCAATACATCTGTTAGTCTATAACGTGCCACATGACTCTTTGTCGCTATTCCCAACGATGCTTCTTCTGGATTTATGATTGACAACTTGAGTGTATCACTTATGCAAACATCATATTGTTAGCAGTCAAGACTATATAGCTTGAATAGATGACCGGATAGTCTTGTGATTGAGGTGCTGGTCTGCAGCACAGGAGATCTGAGCTCAATTTTTAGTTCCAGCACAGACTTTGTGTCAATTTGGGTTTAGATATTCAAAACTGGCTACCTAAAGTCAGGCTGCTAAGTTAATTCTTATTGAGGCACCTAAGTAGATAGCCAGCTTTTCAAAAGTACTATTAACTTTAATGGGAGCACTTGGGAGTTCAGCACTTTTGTAAATTAGGCCATTTTTTTAGTTATAGAAAAAAAGGATTTATAGCCAAACTTTAGGCACCAATTTTGAAAAAAATCTTGACCTTAGTCACTCTGTGCCTCAATTTCCCCATCTGTAAAATGGGGATAATACTTTTCTCACAACCTTTCTCTCTCTTGCCTATTTAAATATCCCCTGTCTCAAAGAGTTCACAATCTTACTTTGTGTACATAGAGCGCCTAGCACAATAGGACATTGATTTTGCCTGGCACTACTGAAATACAAAAAAAAAAAAATTGTACTAAAACTTGTGAGTAAGTAAGGATATCACGAGGGGTATAGGGCAAACCAGAAAGTCCTACTTCAAGTGAGAACTCAGCTTGTCCTTTAAGTGTTTCTTATTATGTGATTTGGTTTTGCACCATGGCTGTCATTTTGTGCAAATGTGGCTCACTGCCATCCGTGCCTCTTTTTAGTTATAGAGAAACAGTAATTAGTAGCTCAGACTACTGTCTGTTTTCTGACATTATGCTTTCCCGTACACGTGATCCTTCCTGGGTTCTTTGAGTTACAGGTAAGCTAAGACATGGGCTGAAAATGAGAGATTTTATTATTGTTTAAAGTGAATTTTGTGTGTCTGAAGAGTGCTGGATTTACAGACTTGGATCCTAAATTCCTTCATTCAGCCATGGAAGAGGTAAAACACAAGCAGTACAAGATTCTCTACATTGTTCTGCCAATAAATGTCAATCTGGACCTGAATGAATCACCTCTAGAGTGACAGGGTAGTTCAGTTTCCATTCCCATTGACTCCTTGGCCTCTTAATACAGATGCTAATAGTGATGGCAACTTTTTGTAATGTAGGCCCTTTTACACTAGGAACTGAACTAAAACGACCACATTTTCCACACCAGCGACTGAGCAGCCATCTGACATCAGCTGTTGATAGTCTGGAATTGAATCCCTGGAGGTCAAAGGGTCTGTTTGCCAACTTTAATCCCTGCAGTCTTCCAGTACTTTTAAATACAAGCTGTTGACAACTTCAGCCACCAATGAGACTTTTGACTTGCTAGAGTTCTTTTAATTAATCCCCTCTTGTGTGTGGTGAGGGCAAAGGGGAAAGACTTCTTGGTTCATATCACTAAGCATTCCAATCTGCTTCTGGTCAGGCTCACAAAAAGTCAGTTAAAAAGAGAGATAAAGGAACAGCACTCAGCTTGAAAGGAGTATTGGGAAATAATAGGTTTCCATATGGAATCTTGGACTGACATGGCTGTCTGCCTCCAGCTAGGAGTGGGGGAGCACAGGAAAAGGTTCACTTTTTAAAATAGTATTAATTATTTGGTAGCATTATCAGCTGTGGACCAAGAAGTTCAGTGAGGGGTCAGAGCCTCTTCCAAACCTTGGTGTTCTACTTTGTACTGTATGGCCCCATCAGCACTAACCTTTAGATTCTGAGTTTCACAGTGTAAGGACAGTGAGCCCTTCTCTGATTGAAAGCACCTACCAGTTGCATAATTGGGCACCAAGAGAAATAAGCGATAAACAACAACTATAGGAGTGCCAAGATATATTTGAATGGGAGTTAAACCAAGGTACAGTCAAGGCAGGAAAAAGTCAGGGCCTTCCTGTATCAGTAATTTTACATCTCATTCAAAGAAATATTTCTCCCCTAAGTATTTTAATGCTGTTTTTGTTTCTTCATAATATCAAGCCGTAGTTTCCGAGATGGAAGTTCAAGACCCCATCTTTCTCTACAGAATGCATCCGTGACTCTTTAGCTTTCACATGGAGTCAGAGATAATCAGAAGCGACCTCAATTTAAGTTCTCATTAGGAGGAGGCATGTTGATATGCTTAGCATCTACTAGGGTGACCAGAGAGCAAGTGTGAAAAATCAGGACAAAGGTGGGGAATAATAGGAGCCTATATAAGAAAAATCCCTATTCAATCAGGACACCTGGTCACCCTAGCGTCGACTATTGCAATGCAAGGAATAAAGCAGTGGCTGCAAATAAGCCTTTGCTGAGCACGTCATCAGTGGCCACATTGGCTTACATTTTTACTTCCTATGCTACTAAGATGCACCTTACTGGTTTGTAAAATGCTTTGGGAAACCCTTAAGAAAAAATATGAGCCATAAAATTACATTCTGTTTTATTCCTTCGGTTTCAAAGTAAGAGTGGGGAGGAGGGAATGTGAATGGTCAAAGGCACAAAGATACTTTCAGTGGGAACTGAACACCTACTTGCCCTTTGTGCCTTTGAAAATCTCCACCATAGTTTGAATTCTGCTTATGTTAGAATGCTCAGCATTTTACTAAAGTATGGTAACAATTGAACACTGATTCATTCACCTAAATTTAAAGACCCAGAACCTATTACTGTATATCTGTTTCTTTATTGAGAACTGATTTTAAAAGCTCCGTCTTCGGTTAGCATTTCTCTGCAAAAGAGAGTTTGACAAGCAAGTTCTTCCATGGTTGCTATGTGTTTTCCTCTGTCAACTCACCAGACTATACAACAACAGTGTTCTTCAGAGCTCAGATTGTATTTGCATGAGCAAATGACCACACTGACATGCTAATGGGCAGTGAACATATTGCATAAGGAGATTCTCATGGTTCGCTCGTGCACTCTTCAGTAGAATCATAAAATCTCAAGGTTGGAAAGGACCTCAGGAGGTCATCTAGTCCAACCCCCTGCTCATAGCAGGACCAATCCCCAACTAAATCATGCCAGCCAGGGCTTTGTCTGGCCTGACCTTAAATCTCTAAGGAAGGAGATTCCACCACCTCCTGAGGTAACCCATTCCAGTGCTTCACCACCCTCTGAAAAAGTTTTTCCTAATATCTAACCTAAACCTCCCCCTCTGCAATTTAAGACCAGTACTCCTTCAAGGTTTACAAGGTACATACATATCACATAACTAGCAAAGATCCACACTGGGGTGTTGGAGCTTTTTAAAGCGCCAGTGGATAAATGGACTCGGGTACACCACCCATGGAATATAGTAAGAGTTCAAGGTGTAGACAATAAGTACATAGCAAATGTGGCCTATTCAATCCTTTGATGTGGATCTAAATTGTTTACCATATTCCCAGCTTCTCATTTCAGCCTCTCTCACCAGGTGTGAAGGGCTGGTCTTTTGAGATCTCAAGAGCTATTATAAATAATTAACTATCCCATCCTTTTTTTTTTTCCCCTTGTAAAATGAACTTTCAACAGCCATAGGAGCTCTCGTTTTGATTTTGATAATTTTGTGTTAAGTATTATGAAGCATCTCCACACAGACACATTAATTAATTCAAATTGGCTTGGAAATGAGTGCTGTCAAATGGATTGCAAATGGGCTGAAAGACTTTAAACCTAGGATAATGATAAATGTCAGTGTATCGTCTTGTGGGGAGTCATACAGTCCAAAGTAACAGGGACAACGGGAGACCCAGTAGTCTCATTTAACGTTTGCATTAATGGACTGGAAAAGGGAGGAGAGTTCACAGCTGATGCTAAACTGGCAGATGTTGTGAGCACCACTGAGGATAGAGGAAAATAATGCAAAGGGACCAAGAGAGGTTAGACATACAGGCAGAAAGTAAAATGAGATCCAGTTTGGAAATATGAAAGCTAATAATACTCATCTGGATAAAAATAATCTGGAATACAGATACTGTGTTTAATGGGAAGCAGCTGGAAAGCAGTAATGCTGAAAGAGCTCTAAGGGTGGCTACAGTGAATTAGGTGCAAGTATGCAATGGGATATGACAACAACAAAAGCCTGTGCAGTTTGGGAATACATAAAATGAGCATCTTCCCAAACACCTCCATGTCCCTCTTTCTATATAGCTGTAAGAAGCACAAATCCATAGTATTGTGTTTAGTTCTGGGCAGCCCAGTGCCACAAAGGTGTTCATTAGCTGGGATGGAATTTAAAGAACAACAAAAATGGTTAGGAGTCCGTCTCTAGGGGTTATTATCCACAAAGATGAAATCTCTTTGGCTGTGGAATAGTTTCCCAAAAGAAATGTAGAAGCTCTATCCTCTGAATTATTTACATTTGGACTAGGGGAAAAATCTGGAAAATATTGCTGGTAGCAATACTGCCGTGGTCTAAATTACATGACCTAAAAAGATATTTCCCTCTTTAATACGCTGACTACCATGTTATTCTGGAAAAATTATTTTTATGTACTGCTTGCTTGGTAGACAGAAGAAATATTTCTAGACTCCTTTGGGGTTCATAGAAGAACTAGAAGTAATTTTATTTGTCTCAGAAAAACGCTACTACATTCCTAAGTCTTGGTTGTACGTCTCAAGGGCCCATGATCACTACAAAAACTGGTAGAATCAAAGGGATGCTCAAAATTTATAATAATCCTATTCCTTAAGAATAGAAGGGCATATCAGATGCGGATCTGCCTTTCAATTTATTATTAATACAAAACTGCTGGAAGCAGTTGCTACTCTGAGCCATAGCTGAACTGTGATGTTGCAGACAGGAGGTGGGGGGAAAAGGCAGCTGGTCAAACCTGGTCATGGAATAAAGTGTCTAGCCCAATTAAAAGCCAATATTCTTCAGCTTCATTGGTGACAGTTATTTTTGTGCAGAGCCCCAGAAAATGTGAATATAAAAAGCACAGAGAGCAGTAAACACTTGAAGAAAATGTATTCACTTACCAGTCTTGGAGAATTATTGTAATGCAATCCACGGCAACAGCCCTGTAACAATGGAGTCTAATTAAAGGTATTAAACTGAGTAAACAAACCTCTTATCAAATGAAGTAGAAGCTGGAGGATGAGATCACTCTGCCTTTAGGGTTTAGCGATTGGAATCAGAGCTGCTGGCACCAGCACTGAATCTGATTCAAGAGGGAAATCTTTGGTGGTTCCCTATTGCACAAATTATTTGATCCTGGTTCTACCATCAGTCTTCAGCCACAATCCCCACTGACTGCATTAGGGACATAATCCTGTAAAATATTGAACACCAACTGCAACTCCCACTAAAAGCAATGGGAAGTTTGGGTGGTTGTCACGCTGCAGAATTTGGTCCCTGTTCTGCACACACGATAATGGCAGGACTGAGTGATAAGAAGTATCCAAAAAAACTTTCAAGCATCGAGTGCCCCTTTTTGTGTGGAGATTCCCCTTCCGTATGTCTGAGTGTCATAGAAAGAGTCCCAGAAGCCAAACCCAACTGCTGTTCACATAGGCATAGTTTGTGCCATAAGGAGTTTGGAGAGGTACAACCTTTATGATGCAACCTATTCCTCCCCATCTCCAGTGCTCAGTGTACCCAGGAATTCGGTGTACTCAGGAACGGGCCCTCATCTCCACCCTGCGCCCAATGGACTGATATGTACCCCTAGGAGTGAATGAACTGTGCCATCTCTGCACTCCACCAGTTATACTGCCCTTGCGTAAGGTGCACGGAACATGGAGGCTTCTTGTGCCATCCTCCAATCTGTACAATGTCAAGCCTCCACATTTATACCCACCCACTTAAATTTTTAGATATGTATTTGGGATACACAAAATTGTCCCAATTCTCCAAAGCAGATGCCTAAATTATGCAAATCTGGGACTTGTATATACAACTGGGCACTCACACAAGTAATTACTGATTTTTACCTTCCTGAAGTGCCAGGCTACATGTGAAAATGTAATCAAATTAAACAATCGTGTCTGAAAGTTGGGCTCAGTACATGATAGTGGTACGTATGCAAGCCCAGAAGGCAACAGAGTGAAAAGAAGATAATGAATTTGTTTCAACTCTGGTACACTATGTTTACTTTACAGTTTCCCATGAAGCTGATGAAATTTTAGTTTTTAACAGGATGGTATAATCCTCTGTATATGTATATCCACAATACATATAAGGCAGTTTCCCCTCTATCACTAGGCCAATAGCACTGTCAAACAAGGAAATTAGGTTGGTTAGGCAAGATGTATTCTTGACAAATCCATGTAGTGGGGTGAAAATGCCATGAAGACTGTGACTTCTTTGTCCATGATTTCATGCTGCAAGGCTCTAAGGGAGCAGCCAAGACAATTTTGAATGAGTGGTATTGTAACATTGTGCATGGGGTCACAGCACCATTCACTCATTTTTGGCCCAGCCTCCCTGAGCAGCGCCGCAACTTGGGAGTGTCCTGTAGCAATGCCTGGAGTGGAAGAGCTGGGACAACCCGCAGGACACCGGAGCTTCTGCTACAATGTGAATGTGGGGAGGGCTTGCACCCCAAACCCATGGCCTCTCCTCATCATCAGGCTGGAATTAGGGTTGGGTGCCAGGCCACATGGTCCATGCCTCCTTGGCAGGGCAAGAGCAAATCAGCAGCAGAGGATGATGATGACACTGGCCTATGATTTTAATTTGGTATAGTTGCATTTCATTTGTCATAGCATTTTTATCAAAAACCATGAAACCTCTGACTTTTATTAAATTTACTGTGACTGCTCCATGATTTTTTGTTTTAAAATGCTGTGATAAATCTGTAGCCCTACTTATCACCCTGCTATCTTCTAAATGCTTACAAATGGATAGCTTTATAATTTTGTTCCAGTATATTTCCAGGAAGCAAAGTTAGGCTGATTCATCTATAATTCCCCAGGCCCTTTTTGTCTGCCTTTAAAAAGATAGGCTGCCTTTAAAAGATACAATATTTACCCTTCTCCAGCCCTCTGGGACCTCGCCCATCTTCCATGAGTTCTCAGAGATCATTGCTAATGGTTTCAAGATTACTTCAGCTTGTTCCTCAAGAATCCTAGGCTGAATTTCATAAGGCCCTGCCAAATAGAATTCATCTAGCTTATCTACATGTTTCTTATCCTGAGAGATAAGGTAGGTGAGGCAATATATTTTATTGATTAAAGATAAAAAATACTACCTCACCCACCTTGTCTCTCTAATATCCTGGGATTGACAAATTACACTACATATTATTTAACCAGTTCTTTCCTTATTGTACTTGTGTTCCTTTCCCCTTGCTGTTAAGCATTCAATCACAATTAATTTTAATAGCCAAGACTGAAGAAAAATAGGTGTTAAACATCTCAGCCTTTGTGGTGTAGTCTGTTATTAGATATCCTTCCCCATGAGGTAGTGGACTTATGCTTTCCTTTGTCTTTCTCTTGTCCCTCTGTATTTAAAGAACATAATCTTATTGCCCTTTATGCCCCTTCCTAGTTGTGAGACATTTGTAAGAACATAAGAAAAGCCATACTGTGTCAGACCAATGATCCATCTAGCCCAGTATTCAGTCTTCTGGTATTGGCCAGTGCCAGATGTTTCAGAGGAAATGAACAGAATAGAATAATTTCAAGCCATCCCTCCCCTGTTGTCCAATCATGGCTTCTGGCAGTTTGAGACTTAGCCACTGGCCCCCGGGGTTGCTTTCCCAACCTTCTTGGCTAATTGATGGATCTATCCTCTGTGGAATTAACTCATTCTTTTTGAACCCAGTTATACTTTTGGCCTTTATAACAGGCTGACTGTGTTGTGTGAAGAAGTATTTCCTTTTGTTTGAGTTTTAACCCTGTTGCCTCTTCATTTAACTGGATGACCTCTAGTTTTTGTGCTATGTGAAGCTGTAAATAACACTTCACTTTTTCCATACCATTCATGATTTTATAGAGCTCTATCATATCTTCCCATAGTTGACTCTTTAGCCTTCATGCTTGTGCTGTTTGTTTGTTCTCATTCTTAGCAATGTATTCATGTTTCCATTTTTTGTAGGATTTCTTTTTGGTTTTCAGGAAATTAAAGAGCTCCTGAGGAAGCCATAGCAGCCTCCTACTCTTCTTCCTACTGGGATAGCATTTTTGTGCCTTTAATATTGTCTCTTGGAGAAAGTGCCAGCTCTCCAGAACTCCTTTTCCCCTTCGATTATCTTCCCATGGAATTTTTATGTATCAATTCTCTAAGTTTGTTAAAGTCTGCTTTTTTGACGTCCATTTTCCTAATTCTACTGCTCTCACTCCTTCCTTTCCTTGGAAATCATGATATCTATCATTTCCTGAACACTTTCACCCAAATTGCATTCAGCCTTCAAATTTGCAACCAATTCTTTCCTGTTAGTCTAAATAAAGTCTAAAACACCATGTGGTGGCACTTCCACCACTATCTGAATAATAGTGACCCCAACACATTCCAAGAACTTACTGGACATATTGTGTTTTGCCCTATTACTTTCCTAACAGATGTCTGGATAGTAAAAGTCCCCTCTTGCTAGTCTTGCGATTTTGATTTCTCTGTTTTTTGTCCTAGAAATGCCTCTTCCATGTCCTCCTCATGGTTTGGTGGTCTATAGAAGACCCCGATCGTGATGTAATCTGTTTCTTTCCTGCTTTTATCTTTACCCACAGACTTTCAGTGGTCTGCCTCAAACCTCCTTCTGAATCTCACAAAAAAAAGTGTATATAATCTGATGTATAATGCAACACTTCCTCCCTTTTTTCCCTGATTGTCCTTCCTGAACAAGCTATATTGCTGTATACCAACATTTCAATCATAAGATATTTCCCACCAATTCTCTGTGATGGCAATTTTGCTTGTATATTAAGATTTCCAGTTCTTCCTGTTTATTCCCCATATTCCTAAACATTTCTTGTTCCCTCAGGTTTGGGGATCGTGACTTTGGTAGCCTCTCCCCCACTTTCATTTACTTGACACTTCCAATCTGTCCTTTTGTTCTCCCTGCTTCACGATAATGAACAACAGTTAGCAGCAAACAGCTTCCTCTCTTTCTCCTGCACTCACTTTAGAATGTTGCAAGCAGTTCTAACTCACCCCTCTAAAAACCAATCCATTTTACTCTCTTCCACAGCTTCCAGAAACTTCTTGGTTCACAGACCTGACTGCTCCTCTGAGTCTAGATATATAGTCACACTCTGAAAGTGCAGTGATATTTTGTTTGTTTTCCCCCTACCCCCCATGTCTTATACTTATTATTCTTTTGTGAACCTTTATTTGTTCTTTGCTTGTGCTAATGTCATTTAATCTAGTCACTTTCCACACTAAAACCTGGCCAAAACCAGGAAGTGTAGATGTGCTCCCTTAGGTTTTGAGTACACACAGGCCAGCTGCTGGAGGGAGAGGGGGCACAAAGGGGGCAATTTAAAAGGGCCTGAGGCCCCTGGCCACCACCGCTGTAGCTGCAGTGGTTGCTGGAGGGATGAGGAGAAACCCATGCTGAGCCCCAGGGATTATTTCCCAGCGCAAGATTAGGGATGGGAGCCGCTTGCCCCGGGTAGCAGCCAGTGTGCATTTCTAGTGTGCATCTCCACGCAGGGAGAGCTGCTCTCCTGGTGCTGCTCCTTGCCCATTTCTGCCTCGGCACAGTGGTGGAGGAGAAGAAAGGTACCACCGACTAGGGGCAGTGAGTTGTAAGGGCCCATGGTGCCCAGGCTCCAGCAAATTCAGGCCCCAGAGGCTCGGCTTCATCAATATTTGGAACTAGGACTCTACCCTGGCCCCACCTGCCACCCCCAAGCATCCCTGGCTGCCCTGGGCAGTGGGCGGCTGCCCCCTGCAACTCTATGCTACACTCCCTCACTGGCAGCTACCAGCTACAAGGGAGCATTGCTGGGCAGGGGCGGCTCCAGCCACCAGCGCAGCAAGCGCATGCCTGGGGTGGCAAGCCTCAGGGAGCAGCTATCTGGTAGCTTTTAGGGCGGCAGTCTGGGTTCCTTCGCCAGCGTTTCTGCGGGAGGTCCGCCGGTCCCACAGATTTGGCAGCAATTCGGCAGCGGATAAGCTGAATCCATGGGGCCGGAGGGCCGCCAGCAGAAATGCCACCGAATGCCACCTGACTGCCGCGTTTGGGGTGGCAAGACATGTAGAGTCGCCCCTGGAGCTGGGGGCAGGCTGAGGCACCTGAGCCCCTTCCCCAATAGGCGACTTTGAGGTGGGGGCTTATTCTGACTGCACATCCTGAGCAGCAGCCTGGGGAGCCTTGGGTGAGGGTCTCCTCCCCACTCCCCTGGAGCTCGCTGCAGCCAGCGGGGAGAGGGCAGTGGGTAATCCACTCTGGTCCCCTGTCCCGGCTCCCAGGCAGCCTTCCTGCTGCACCCCAAACTCCTCATTCCTGGTCCAGCCCCACACCCTGCACCCCCCCCACACACACACCCAGCACCCAAAACCCTTCCCAGAGCCCACACCCAACACCCAAACCCCCTCCTTCACCCTGCACCCCAAATGCCCTCCTGCACCCACCCCTCTATCCCACCCAGGTCCCCTCCCACACCCAAACTCCCTCCGAGAGCCTTAGCCAAGTGGTGAGGTCGGGACAGGGACTAATTCTTGGCACCACCAAAAATTATACAAACCTGCTGCCCCTGCCACCGACCACGCACTACTGAGCAGGCCATGCTGTTGGGAGAGGGGGCGCACCCTAGTGAAGTGGCTCAGGGGATGGGGGGAAGGAGCCCCACTGCCTCAAGCTTTAAACTTTTCCTCCAGTAAAGTAATCCCTCCCAGCATATCTGCACGCGCATCTTGTCAATGCTCTTGGAAGTGTTTTAGGGCCTTTCAGAAGCATTGGTGGGGGCAATAAAGCCACGAGGGGAGAGACAGTAACAGGCTGCCATGTGAGTTTCACAAGAGCTTAGGTTTCCCTACTAAAGGGACTACTGCCTCTGGGTTGTTACCATCTTCCTGTAACTAATACTACATGGGAGGGAAAGACACGAATGAGTCACATGCCTGTCTGAGCCAAATGACTTGTGTTCCATGCAAGCCTAAGTTTTATAACAACTGCAGTGATGTTGGTCTCTTCATTGTCATTCTTACCAGCTCTTGCTTGTTTCCCGAGCACTGTTTATCTGTTCGGTAGAAATACACCAAGGAAAAAGCTCACGATGTGTCCATTCCCCCCACTCCTTTTAAAAACGAGAGGCACTTATGTGTGTGGTGCCCAGTCTAAACAAATTTGCAAGCTTTATGAATGAACTGTGTCTCTCTTACTGTCAGTTGCACTAACTGTTTCTCTTCTTATCTCCTGTACTGACCTAGGCATATTGAGAACTGTGCAGACTAGTTTGTTGCAAGGTTTTAATACATTATGGAACCTATTTCAATGTTGGGAGAAAAACAGCTTCTGGCTGGTCAAACTCTTTCTTTTCAAAGTTTCAAGAGCAGGCAGCTAACTTCAGTTCCAGGCAAAATCATCTTTATCTTGGAAATCCTCCAACTACAACACAATGCAGATTTTTGTTTAAAAAACAAAAACAAACCCTTGAGAAAAGACCTGGTAGTTTTAGAAAGTCTGTTAGAAGAGCTGAGCATCAGTGAGTTTGCATTTCGTGACTCTGAACAATAAAACCATCTTTGAAAAGGAGAAACATGCCTTTAGAATAGCTAATTGCACAATCTTGAAATCAAGAGACACACTGGTTCCAAGGAGCAAGTTTGTACCTGGTGTTGATGTAACGAGGACAGGGTTTGGGGGAGGGGGAAGTTGACTCCCTTTGCTGTGATTGTGCAGCTCAGATAAAATTGTTTTGAAACACAGAATGAGTTTTAAAGTTCCTGTAGAATGTTAATGTGCAAGGATAAAACTAAAGGTTATAGTGGTAAGAGGTAGCTATTATTATATTTTTATTGGTGTTATTCTCATGTCTAGGACCCCATTCTATGATTCTTAAATAGTCAGCAGTCAAGAAGTGATATTGAATACGTTTTTTCTGCAGTATAATTAATTGTTTGGCAGTAGCTTTTCACATCAGGAGAACCAAACCTGTTGACAAGGATAGAACACGGTATATCATCTTCAAAATGCAAGTTGCTTGATTGTTCTGGGTTCAGTATAATGTAAGACCACTAAAGATGAGCAGCAGAAGAGTGCTTTTTTCAGTGGTGTGTTACTGCTTCCATCGAATTAACTGGTAAAATTAGCATTGAAGTCAATGATACAGGATGAATCCTCATTTGAGAATCCTAAAATAATAGTTCTACATTTTAACATTTGCCTTCAAAGTAGTAGGTGGCTGATACATCAGACCATCTTCATGACTCAAGAACCTGCCTCATGGTTCAAGTACAGGGGATCATCTTTTTGATACCACATACCCCGGGCCCTGACTCAGGAGTGCTGGAACTAGGGGTCCTGGGGGCAGCGCAGTCGGCAGCAGCTCACTGGGCACCAAGCAGTGCAGGCACAGCACTGCCCTTGCGGTAGGAAGCCCACTGACTGTTCTGCCCTGGGGCCCGGAATTGCTGTCAATGGGCCTGTCTTCTCCTAAATGTTGTACCACTTTAACTATATATAATTAAAGTGACACAATGCTCCCTGGTGTGAAGGCAGCTATGCTGTATAAAAGTGCTTTACATTGGTATAGCTGTTCCCAAATGGGAAAGAGAATCATCGATAGCAGAATAAGGTACCTTTGTGCCTTTAAACAGTAACTCCTCGCTTAAGGTTGTAGTTTTGTTCCTGAAAAATGCCACTTTAGATAAAACAATGTTAAGCAAATCCAATTTCCCCATAAGAATTAATGTAAATGGGAGCGAGGGTTAGGTTCCAGGGAATTTTTTTTCGCCAGACAAAGGACTATATTTTTTGTGTGTATGTTTTTTTGATTTGCCCCCCCACCACCACTTGACCCTCCTCTCCTGTGAGGTGCACACCCTGTCCCAGCTCCTGTGACCCTCCTCTCCTGTGAGGTGCACACCCTGTCCCAGCTACAGCCTGTCCCCCTGGCCCAGGAGCCCCTACATCCACCCCCTTAAAAATTGTGTGTATTGTGTTGCAATCTGGCACAAGGAGTCGCAGCATAGCTCGGGTATGGCCCAGCCAAAAGCAGTCAGGCGACGGCCTGGGTAGCCACCCCCAGCTCCACAGCTTTTGCTATATTCTCTGAAGAGCCCCCAGGTGTCCAAGAGGTAGCCATAGGAGCAATGGTGCCTAGGATTGGAGCCCTGTTGGAGGAGAGGCACAAGGCCGCCATATGCATGGCCCCCTGGGATTCCACAGATCTCAAGGGGACTGCCAGTTTAGTGGATGGGTCCTGAGACCAATTCTTTGAGAGGACAGCACTGCAGCCTCTGACAGGAAGCTATGTTCCCAGGGAACTCTGGGAATGGGATGCTTGTGGTGGTTTCCCTTCCACATTTCTTTCCATACCAGAGGTTGATCTGAGTCAATATATTTTATTTTCAATGTCCCCTCTAGTGAGAAGTAACTTGATTTAATCATTTGGTTCATATCCTGGGTCATCATCAGACTGCTGGAGGATGCATAATTAATCATTTATTTTACAGACCTGACATTCCCCACTGCCATCTCCACTCCCTTCAATACAGAATTTCATGCTTATATACTGTCTTAAATATATTTTATTCAGTGAGTAATATTTACATAATCACCAGCTGACCTATTCACCCTTTAATGAATCTAAGGATTTTTTTTGTTTGTCTGTTTTATCTCAGGTTTCTCAGTTTCTTTCAGGTGTTTTCTCAGTTTTTCAATCACCCTCCCTGGTAGCTATGAAGGACTATTCTCTTGAAATGTCAGGCTACATACTGTGGCTAATTAACTACCCTATCTTTGTCTTCTTATAAGAATGACTTTCAACAGCAGCTGCAAATCCCACCTTACTTTGAGACTTTAATGTAAGTGCAATGTGTTGTCAACCCATGCAAACAGAATTAAAAGCTACACTCAGTTTTTCAATGCTCAAACAATTGAGGCTCAGGTCAATTTCAGGCAAAAGTTCAAGCCAGTTCTTATTTTATTCCGTAAGTTCATTCAACTTCAGAAGTGGGGTCCTTAGATAACAGCCTGGCTCATGTAGGTAATAAAGAAGTCAGAGATAAATCGGCTGACTAGACCACAGAAGCAAACCAGTCATGGAAAAACAAAGTATGTCCCTCCATCTCAGTGCACACATAATAGGCACTTTTACACAGAAGACACACCCACCAAATGGAACTTTCAGAGTTTACTTCCCCCATGATCCAATCCTACAAGATTTTCTGGGCCAGGAGGTGAAACTCCCTCCTTAATGCCTTAGGGAGATTTTTTTTTCCAAATTCTTTGATTTGGGCTCCTAAAAAGCCATAAGTCTCCATCATATATACAATCATTGATCGGAATCAGGCTTTCAGTGGGATAAATATAATCAAAGGACTCATCATTATATTTCCTTTTTCTCTCACATTCATCAAATTAAGTAAGGGTTTGTCACCACACTACTTTAATTATACCAGATTAGTTAAATTAATGTAACCAATCTAGTGCAGATGCAGTTATATTGGTATAAAGGAGCTTTATATCAGTATAGCTACTTCTGTATGGGAGTGGGAATAAAATATACTGGTATAAGACACCTTTACACCAATATAACTGCAACTACACTACAGATTGTATCGTATAACTATTTTGATTTAAAAAAAAACAAAAAATAGTAGACCTAAGAGTTTTCAGAATACATTCCTTGTAGTAAAGTGGTCATAATAGGGTTAATTGGGTTACCAAGAGTATTATGGGATGGAGTCAGGCTCCACCTCTCCCATGCTTCCTGTTTTAGTCAAGGAATTGAATATTAGAGTAAAAAAAACCACTGGGAAAGGGTAGGGCTAAGCCAGTGGAAACTTTTATAGGACCATCATGATTTTCTGCACCTCAGGAAGTTATTAAAATTACATTTCCCTCTGTGGATTTAAAGACCTAAATAAATGTTCAATAATAGTCACTAGTGATTTTTAGTGCCCAATGTGAGACAACTTCAGGTGGCCTGGTTTTCAGAAAATGCTAAGTACCTGACATCTGAAAATCCCAATTTAAGGTGTCCCAAATTGGGCGCCCACAATCACTTGCAAAAGTTAAGCCAAAATCTTTCATCATAAACAGATGACTCTAAAATTTGTTCTCAGGCCAGGAGAAGTCTCTTTGCTTTTGAAAATCTGTTCATTCTCAATCCAATTATCAGAAAATAATTTCCCAAAGATACAATATGTTATTGTCATATCCACTATAGGTTTTCTAATCTACAAAGAGAAAAATATTAATATATGGGATATATAGTTAGAAACCCCATTCATAAATCTACAATGGAGAGTTGTATGGAGAAAAACAATCTCTTCTTGAATCCAAGAAAGCTACTATACATTTGACTCATTGGCACAAACTCCGTGGGTGCGCCAGAGCTGGAGCACCCATGGAGGAAAAAATAGTGGGTACTCAGCAACCACCAGCAACCTTGCAGATCAGTGCCTCCTCTTCCCTCCCAGCAGCTCCCGCCCACCATGATCAGCTGTTTGGCAGCATACTGGGGGCGGGGGGAGGAGTGGTGGTGGAAAGAGTGGGGAGGGGGCAGAATGGGGGAAGGAAGAGGCAGGGCAGGGGTGGGGCTTGGGGCAGAGCGGGAGTCAAGTACCCCACAGGAACAGAGATGATCGGCACCTATGATTTTGACTCCATTGAGAATATATATGATTTGGCCTCCAATAAATGTTTGGTGTAATTGTGTTAATATTGTATCTTACATATAATAAACAACAGCTTTATTATAATCCAGCATGTAGCCTCTGCTGTATAAAGAATTACCCAAATTCAACTCCCCTGAGCCTATTTTTCCTCTTAATTAGGAGTTTCAGTTGAAAAAACATAACAGGAGAACAATTATTTTAACAGGGTACAATATCTCCTCCTGTGTTTAAAACCTGCAAGAGGGACTTTCTGTGAGGATTCCCCTGTGGTGATTGCCTCCCATTGGGTAGACGGGAAACACATTGAGTATAGTTGGGGAGCAGTAATGAACACCCTCTGTCTCCTCCATGAAATAACACACGATAACTAAAAGGAGAAAGTCCAGGATTGAAGTATTTTAGAAATGTATCTATCCTTTCATTGTTGTGTTATTCTTCACGATCTTTGGCAGCATGCCAGTGATTTTTGTATGAGGTCCAGTTCCTACTGAACATGCGATGTTATATGAAGTGGGGGATCATAGATTGTACATTTTATATGTGATATTGCTAGAGAGACAGAGATAACATACAGGATATTAATTATATAGCACCTTATTGTAATAATTATTTTACAAAATAGAAAAAATATTTTTATCCAGTTTCCTTTTTTACTCCATTTGTTGTGTAATGTGAACATTTTGAGACCTCGGGGTTTTTTTCCCCACATATTTGGGAAAAACAAAAATCCTTTCCTCTTTTTTAAACCTCTGAGACATTTTCTGCAGTGCAGTCATACCATATACATAGGATGCCCATTCTGACTTACAGCATGAGCATACAGTAGGAAGCATCTGCATGGAAAATAAAACAATGCACTTTTTCCAAGGACCTGCAGGAATCAATACATTTTGCTGAAACCCACAAATTTGTTTCATGTATTTGATTCACTGGTTACAGCTGAAAGACATGAATAAATACCACCTTCGTGGTTTAAAAAAAAAAGAAGACAGCGTTTCTCTAAGACATATTGATTGTATGTTTTAGGAGTTTGTTAAATGCTTCAGAAAGAATTGTATTTATTTAATGAAAGAGCATCCACTTGCTACAGAATATGTTTGCTAAATGAACTTTTTAAGGCAGGATTTAATGAAGATCTTTTTTAACAATCAGATTTTATCAGGTGACTAATTCTTTCATTCACATACCTAATATTTCATTCATAATCCTTTGTTTTCTGCATGCTAGATTCAGTTCTCTTTGTCCAGCAGCCATGCAGGTCCTATGACAATAAAAATGATATTACCTGCAAATGAGGAAATCTGCCACTTTCTTTGGGGAAATCCGGTGTGTTCATTTTTAGTTCTCCACCTCCAAAATAGAAAACAGTGTTAGGAAGATCATGACTAAAAATATGCTGAAAGACAATGTGTTGCAATATAAGCCTCAGCATAAGGTACAACACATGCTGCAATAACTGCAGAATGCCAGTGATCTGAGCTGTACAGTGGACTCTCTTAAACTCATAAGATTTGCTATAATCACTGTCCTGCCTTAGCACCTTTCCTAAGTACAGGATGGCACCCCTGGTAACTCTAAGTACATGGGGTGGTGAATATTGAAATGCTGATGACACCCCTGTGTAAGGGTTATATGAAACAGATATGCCTTGAATGATTAATAGCTACGGATTCCTCCTGGTCCAGGAAAAATTAGAAAAGCTGTTCACCTCTATTTATCCCAAAATAGGATCCACCTAAGAAGTAAAGACAATAAGAAAATGGTTCATGAGACACTTTTAAGAGCTACAGATCTGCCAAGATTGGGAGTTCCTCTCCCCAAGAACAGAAACTAAAATGGGTAAATGAGGGTATTGTTAATCACCTAGGCAAGAATCTCTCATAATTTGCATATGGATAAAACCTCTGTCTCCCTCCCACCCTAGCTAAAAAGGAACCCCAAGTTCCGAAGCAAGGGTCACACACTGCTTTCTTATGCAGAGTTTTCACCCCCAAAGTGAAATCAAATGTACAGTTAATAATCTTTCACCCTAAATTAGAATCTACACATTCGTTTGCCTCAGGAGTCAGATCTATATACTTCTATATGTGAAAAAATGTCTCTTGTTCTATTGTAAATTCTAAATAAGGTGAAATACTTATGAACACAAAGAAGATATAAGTATGTCCTCCAAATTTAGAAGATTTTAAGGATTTTGATGGTTTTCATTGTAAATAATTGTTGCACTCTGAAGTGACAGGAATTATACAGCACAAGGAAGAAGAAATATTAAAAGACATAAAGCAGGGTATAACTTTGGGATATCAAGAGAAATGGTTTAAAATGGTTTCACTTGACAGTAGGGGCAAATAATGAAAGACAGTCTTTGAAATGAATCAAGCTTAAAAAGCCTCTTGTAAGAAAAGAATTGAAGAAATTTGTTACACATCAATACCGTTTACTGGGGACCAATGGAAGCAGCAGTGAAACTGAAAGAGCTAAAACCTAAGCACTCACTTGGAACATGTCCAAAGAAATAATAGGGTGGCCCCTTCCTATAAGTCCTGAAACAAGGGTATATACATTGAAGTCACCATGTGTGCAATAGAGTTGATCGACTGAACCCAACGAGAAGCCGAAGAATAAAAGCAACTGATGCCTGGACCTGCTATGTGGAAAGGACCTTCCCTCATGCAAGGGCTAAGAGAATAAGAAGTGATGAGATTTAATTTCAAATCTTGTATTTCCCGTTCTATTCTTTACTATAAAGAACAGTAGGCTATCTTGCTGAACCTATGATCTTTAGGGAGACGTCGAGTTACGTAGTTTAGATTTTAACTCCTTTAAAAATTAAAAAGAACTCCTTAGAAAATTGGTCTAAGAGATTGAAAGGAATTGTTTTAATCCATTGCTCTTAATATTCTAAACTTGTCCCTTTGGGGGCAATCCATTCAAACTGTACTAACCACACTCTTCAAAGTACCTTGAAGACAAGTACATCCTTGAAAGTATGATCAATGTGTTGGTCATAAATAAATGTAACAAGAAATCCTGGTAATTTGCATTGTACCTTGATATAGTAGCTGAGTCTCAACTCTACTCTGTGAGAAGACTAGGGTGTGTGTGTAAAATCCATTTAGAACATTGACAGTGTCTACATTTGAATGGTGAACTGGTGTTTATCTATTAATGTAGTTCTGAGAGAATTAATACATTGCTGAGTAGTTAAGAATAAGCAAATGTTCTAATCTGAGAAATACTGTTCAAGTCAAAAGATGCCCTGAGGAGAATCCAGTGTTAAAACTAGTAAACGAACACTCCAGGCACTCAATAAAAAGGCTTATCCTATTGGATTCTCTTATGTATTGGCTAACCTAGTTTGTTAAATTTCAGCTTTAAAATCTAACTGGCACTGTGGCAAATTGATAAATTGACCCCCTTTCATGCTTACAACTGTATGGTTAAGCTATACATATAGATCATGTGTAAGAGATGGGAGAGAGAGAACATGATGGTGTAGTATGATTTTTTTAAAAAAAATATTTATATAAATAACTAGCAAAAATACCCGGCGTTGCTCAGGGTATTTGTAATTGGAAACTGCGATGTAAAAAGACTACAATGTTTTTTATTAATACAAATTTTGTTCAGAAGTCTCATTTTGTCTAAGTAATTTCAAGTAATTATGTGGCATAACGTTGCTCGGGTCCGTTGGAGTGGGGTTAAGGGGGGAGAGAGCTGAGCGAGTGCGGGGTCTGTTGGAGGGAGGGAGGGGTGAGAGAGCTGAGCGAGTGCGGGGTCTGTTGGAGGGGGGAGGGGTGAGAGAGCTGAGTGAGTGGAGGGGCCGTTGGAGTGGGGGGGAGGGGTGAGAGAGCTGAGCGAGTGGGGGGCCGTTGGAGGGAGGAGGGGGGAGAGAGCTGAGCGAGTGCAGGGGCCATTGGAGGGGGGGAGGGGGCAGAGAGCTGAGCGAGTGCGGGGTCCATTGGAGGGGAGTATTATTATATCATAATTATGTCACAGAGAACAGCAGGTGTTAACCTGCTGCCCAGCTGATGTTAATGGACTTTAAAGAATTTCAACCCTAGGGATTGTAAGAGGTGAGATTTTAAAATTTTTTGATTCTTACCCTGATTAGGATCCTAAAGACTATAACTGTACCAAATTTCAAGTCTCTAGCTCAAACGGTGTGGAAGAAGTAAGGGAACATACATACACGCATACACACACACACGCATACACCATTCGACTTTTATATATATATAGATAACTAGCGAAAATACCTGGCGTTGCTCGGGTCAGTCGGAGGTGGGGAGGGGGCAGAGAGCTGAGCGAGTGCGGGGCTGTTGGAGGAGGGAGGGGGCAGAGAGCAAACCTGACACCCCCACCTCACTTACCCCTTGACCAACTCTGACTCACATTTTCACCCCCCCAAACCCAACACCCCCATGTCTCCCCCCTACCAACCCCAACACCCCCTGACCAACACCCACACCTCACCCCCCCGTAGACCAAACCTGACACACCCACCTCACTTCCCCCCCACCAAACCCGACACCCCTACCTACCACCACAAACAAACCCGACACCCACACCTCACTTACCCCTTGACCAACCCTGACCCCCTTCCTCACCCCCCCAACCAAACCCAACACCCCCACCTTACCCCCCCAACCCCAACACCCCCTGACCAACCCCAACACCCACACCTCACCCCTCACCCACCCCGACACCTTCCCACCCCCCCAGACCAAACCCAGCACCCCCGCTCACTTACCCCCCCGATCAAACCCGACATCCCCACCTCATCCCCCAACCAAATCCGACACCCCTACGTCACTTACCCTCCGACCAAACACAAATTGGGTCCATTGGAGGTGGGGAGGGGGCAGAGAGCTGAGCGAGTGCGGGGTCCGTTGGAGGGGGGAGGGGGCAGAGAGCTGAGTGAGTGTGGGGTCCATTGGAGGGGGCAGAGAGCTGAGTGAGTGCGGGGTCCGTTCGAGGGGGTATTATGACATCATAACTATGTCACAGAGAACAGCAGCTGCCCAGCTGATGTGATTGGCCTTTAAAGAATTTCACCCCTGGGGGGCGTCAGAGGTGAGATTTCAAAATTTTTCGACTCTTACCCTGATTAGGACCCTAAGACCTATAACTGTACCAAATTTCAAGTCTCTAGCTCAAACGGTGTGGAAGGAGTAAGTGCACATACATACACGCACGCACGCATACACCATTTGACTTTTATATATAGAGATGTCAATGCGCTAAATGGTGGCTTTGCCACCTGGCCAACAGAAGAGGTGCCATGGAGCTAGTCTACCCTAGGAGCACCACAGGGAATAAATCATGTCTCACCAAAGCTCTCCCTGTTTGCTCCAGGGGATAGTATTTTGCTGCTGGTTACCTCCATCTGCACTTGCTCTGCTCTGGTGCCCAGCAGTTTGGGGGAGAGCCAGAACCAGGGCTTTGCAGGGAGTCGCTATCGTCTAGTATCTGCTTCCCCCGATGTGCCTAAGATTGGGATATCCCAAAAAGGAGCATAACAGGTGTGTGACACTGCACCCCATATTCATCATAGTGGTATCATTTTAATATACATTATAACATAATTATACATTAATTACACATAATTATACATATGATATACATTATAACATAATTATGATGACATCATTATGATGTATCTTGTGAATGTCATGTGAGGTGTCTATGTGAGGGAGCGACATCATCTCTTGACCTCACGTCCCACACAAGAGAATGCCTTGAAACACCAGAGGAACAAAGACTGAACTGGGTGAAGTGCTGGTCCCAAGCTAAAGGGACCAGCCTGTTTATGAAAACTTGGTGGACTGCTTAGCCTTATATCATCAATCAGGGTGAGAGATTACTAATTCAGAATTTATATATCCAGCATATTAGACTTAGTTTGAATTTTTGTTTATTTGCTAAGTAATCTGCTTTGATCTGTTTGCTATCTATCTATCTATATATATAAAAGTCAAGTGGTGTATGTATGTATGTATGACAGCGAACTCCTCCCGCACCGTTTGAGCCAGAGACTTGAAATTTGGTACAGTTAGGGGTCTTGGGGTCCAGATGGTGGTAAGGGTCGAAAAATTTTCGGATCTCACCTCCGACGCCCCCCAGGGGTGAAAGTCTTTCAGGGCCAATCACATCAGCTGGGCGGTTAGGTGGTGATGATGTCATAATACCCCCTCCAACAGACACCGCACTCGCTCAGCTCACCGCCCCTCCCTCCTCCAACGGAACCCCGGAGATCCCTCAGTTCTCTGCCCCTCCCACCTCCCAACGGAACCCCGGACTCCATCAGCTCTGTGCCCCCCCCCCCACCTGCGAAGGTCCCCGGAATCCCTCGGCTCTGCCCCCCCCCCCCGCGACGGATCCGAGTTGGGTTTGGTGGGACGGTAAGTGAGGTGGGGGTGTCGGGTTCGGTCGGGGGGTGAGGTGGGGGGTGTCGGGTTTGCTTGGGGGGGTCAGGTGGGGTGTCAGGTTTGGTCGGGGGGTAAGTGAGGTGTCGGGGTTGGTCTGGGGGGGTGGGAAGGTGTCGGGGTGGGTGAGAGGTGAGGTGTGGGTGTTGGGTTCGGTCTGGGGGGGGAAGGTGTCGGGGTGGGTGCCCAGACCAAACCCGACCCTCCCCCCCCCGGCTCACTTACCCCCCGACCAAACCCGACACTGCCAAATCACCCCCCCACCAACCGCAACACCCCCTGACCAACCCCAACACCCACACCTCACCCCTCACCCACCCCAACACCTTCCCACCCCCCCAGACCAAACCCGACACCTGCTGGCTCACTTACCCCCCAACCGAACCGGACACCCCCACCTCACCCCCCCACCAATCGCAACACCCCCAGACCAAACCCGACACCCCCCGGCTCACTTACCCCCCGACCGAACCCGACACCTCCACCTCACCCCCCCAAGCAAACCCGACACCCCCCACCTCACACCCCCACCAACCGCAACACCCCCTGACCAACCCCAACACCCACCCCTCACCCCTCACCCACCCTGACACCTTCCCACCCCCCCCCAGACCAAACCCAACACCCCCTGGCTCACTTACCCCCCGACCGAACCCGACACCCCCACCTCACCCCCCCAAGCAAACCCGACACCCCCTGACCAACCCCAACACCCACACCTCACCCACCCCGACAACTTCCCACCCCCCCAGACTAAACCCGACACCTCCCCGGGTCACTTACCCACCGACTGAACCCGACACCCCCACCTCACCCCCCCCACCAATCGCAACACCCCCAGACCGAACCCGACACCCCCCGGCTCACTTACCCCCCGACCAAACCCGACACCCCCACCTCACCCCCCCAAGCAAACAGACACCCCCACCTAACCCCCCCACCAACCGCAACACCCCCTGACCAACCGCAACACCCACACCTCACCCCTCACCCACCCCGACACCTTCCCACCCCCCCAGACCAAACCCGACACCCTCTGGCTCACTTACCCCCCGACCAAACCCAACACCCCCACCTCACCCCCCCACCAACCGCAAAACCCCCTTTTGCTCAGGGGGTGAGGTGGGGGTGTCGGGTTTGGTTGGGGGGTGAGTAGGGGGTGTTGGGTTTGGTTGGGGGGGTCAGGTGGGGGTGTCTGGTTTGATTGGGGGGTAAGTGAGCCGGGGGGTGTCGGGTTTGGTCTGGGGGGGGTGGGAAGGTGTCGGGGCGGGTGAGGGGTGAGGTGTGGGTGTTGGTGTTGGTCAGGGGGTGTCAGCTGTCTGCCCCCTCCCCACCTCCGACTGACCCGAGCAACGCCAGGCACTTTTGCTAGTATATATATAAAAGTCAAATGGTGTATGCGTGCGTGTATGTATGCGTGTATGTATGTGCACTTACTCCTTCCACACCGTTTGAGCTAGAGACTTGAAATTTGGTACAGTTAGAAGTCTTAGAGTCCTAATCAGGGTAAGAGTCGAAAAATTTTGAAATCTCACCTCTGACGCCCCCCAGGGGTGAAATTCTTTAAAGGCCAATCACATCAGCTGGGCAGCTGCTGTTCTCTGTGACATAGTTATGATGTCATAATACCCCCTCGAACGGACCCCGCACTCGCTCAGCTCTCTGTCCCCTCCCCCCTCCAACGGACCCCGCACTCGCTCAGCTCTCTGCCCCTCCCCACCTCCGACGGACCTGAGTTGGGTTTGGTCAGAGGGTAAGTGAGGTAGGGGTGTCGGGTTTGGTCGGGTGGTGAGGTGGGGGTGTCGGGTTTGGTTGGGGCGTAAGTGAGCCGGGGGTGTTGGATTTGGTCTGGGGAGTGGGAAGGTGTCGGGGTGGGTGAGGGGTGAGGTGTTGGGGTTGGTCAGGGGGTGTTGGGTTTGGTGGGGGGGTAAGGTGGGGGTGTTGGGTTTGGTTGGGGGGGGTGAGGAGGGGGGTCGGGGTTGGTCGAGGGGTAAGTGAGGTGTGGGTGTCGGGTTTGTTTGTGGTGGTAGGTAGGAGTGTTGGGTTTGGTTGGGGGGGGAAAGTGAGGTGGGTGTGTCAGGTTTGGTCTACGGGGGGTGAGGTGTGGGTGTTGGTCAGGGGGTGTTGGGGTTGGTAGGGGGGTGACGTGGGGGTGTTGGGTTTGGGTGGGGGGGTGAAAATGTGAGTCGGGGCTGGTCGAGTGGTAAGTGAGGTGGAGGTGTCGGGTTTGGTCAGGGGGGTGAAGTGGGGGTGTCAGGTTTGCTCTCTGCCCCCTCCCCCCTCCCCCCTCCAACAGACCCCGCCCTCGCTCAGCTCTCTGCCCCCTCCCCACCTCCGACGGACCCGAGCAACGCTGGGTATTTTTGCTAGTCTATATATATAAAAGTCAAATGGTGTATGTATGTTCCCTTACTACTTCCACACTGTTTCAGCTAGATACTTGAAATTTGGTACAGTTATAGGCTTTAGGGTCCTAATCAGGGTAAGAATCGAAAATTTTTAAAATCTCACCTCTTACACCCCCTAGGGGTGAAATTCTTTAAAGCTCATTAACATCAACTGTACAGCTCACATAACTTCATCTGGGCAGCAGGTTAACATATGCTGTTGTCTGTGACATAGTTATGATGTAATAATACAGATAACCAGAGAGCTTAGTGTTGTGTAGCGCAAACCTAATTAAATACACTGGTTTTTTCTTAAAAAGAACCCTATTTGTTATGCCATGTAGAAAGCGAAAATGCTTAGAATCAGGTGTACTTCCAGACAAATATAAGAGCAGAGGATCTGGAGGCTGAATTAAAGGTGGTAATTTAATTTGATAGTAATTTATGGAATGTACTGATATACAATAAAAACAAAATTTATATTAATAAAAAACATTGTAGTCTTTTTACATCCCAGTTTCCAATTACAAATACCCCGAGCAACGCTGGGTATTTCTGCTAGTCACTTATAATTAAGGCTAAGATTTTGTCGTAGTTATTTTTAGTAAAAGTCATGGACAGGTCAAGGGCAATAAACAAAATTTCACAGAAGCCATGACCTGTCTGTGACTTTTGCTGCTACAGCTCCATGGTTTCCCCTACCACCATGGCGGCTGGGAGCTGTGAGGTTCACCCTCTGCCCACGGTGGCTGGGAGCTGCAGAGTGACCATATTTCCCAATGAGAAAATGGGACACCCTCGCCGCTCACCCAAGGCGTCTCCCTTCCCTCCCATGACAAGGCTGTCACCCATCACTGGAATCTTTTGTGAGAAGGGCTCCCTCAGGAGTTTCTCACCTGTCACTGGAACTTTGCTGGGGGGCACCTGTTTATTGTCACTGCTGTCACCTGTCACTAGAACCCTGCCAGGGCCTCACTGGTTGTCAGCTCCAGAATCCTGCGGCCCCTGGGGCTGAAGCAGAGAATGTCACTGCAGTCTTCGGAAATCATCGATTCAGTGACTTCCATGATCTCCGTGACATAAACATAGCCTTACTCATAATCACTTAAAATCTATCTTTCATAAAGTAGTTCATAAACTTGTACATTTTATTTTAACCAGTGTGTCTGGTAAGTGAAGGGTCTGGGACATCTCAGTTTGTTTAACACAGACTTGTGTGAATATCTTTCCCACAGCGAGGGGAAGCTAACTATATGAATGAGCTTGCATTGTACAGATCCCCATGCAGTGCAAGGTGGTATAATTCTGGGTTTATAGTCCAGCAAGAGTGCAAGGCTGGGAAGTGGGAAATTGACTGTTGTTTCCCGTTTGTCCTTGAGTGGCTTAGGTAAAGCACTCAGGTAGCTCAGTTGAGTGTGTGGCACCACCTGTTGTTGTGTTGAGTGATAACAGAGCCTGGCAAGGCTTGACTGTGTCACCAGCAGAGCAGTGTGAGAGAGACCAGCCCAGCTGAAGGGTTAGAGGGCACAGCGGTTCCACCGGCTTCTAGACCGCATCCTGGAGGCGACAACCTATCGCAATGTGTTTTTACTCACCTTTGCACAGGCCAAGGAACAGCTGGCCTGAATGGGTCTGATTCTCATTGGCAGATGGCACCCCAATTATATATCTCATTCACCACTCTTGCAATTGCCGCCACTAGCAACAGGTCAGAGTGCCTGCGAGATCAGCTCTTTAATGAAGAGCAGCTAGCTCAAGCTGAACCCAGAAAGTGGTACTACTTTTAAAAACTAGCCAAGATACTGTTCCACTGATGGCATGAAGCTGCCATTCATCAAAGCGGTGCAAAGCCTGGGAGTCCTGCTTGACTCCTCATTACATGTGAATGACCAGGTAGCATCAATTTCTAAAAATATCCTTCTTCACCTCCAGCTTACTAGGAAACTTCTTCACTTCTTCCCAGACAAAGACCTGCCTACAATAATCTATGCATTTGTCACCTCCAGGCTGATTACTATCATTCACTATCTAAAACCAAATATGAAGACGATGCACAGCTCCAGCTGCTCTAGAGTGTGACTGCCCATTGTTTTTTCATGGTCTAGGCTGCGGTGAGCATCTCATGCCCGTGCTCAAGTCCCTCCGTTGGATCCCAGTCAGTTTCAGGTGCCAGTTTAAGACCATGGTCGTGTGTGTCAAAGCAATTAATGGACCAAGCCCCAGCTTCATTAAAGAACAAATGTCAGTCCCTGAACTTCTGAGATAGCTGCACTTCTCTGCAGGGCCGGCGACAGAAATTTGGGGGCCCCCTACTCTGATCGTTTGGGCCCCCCCCCAGCCCAGCTGGAACTTCCCCCCCAGCTGACAGCGGCCGGGGGGGGGCCCAGCCCAGCCAGCCCCCCCCCCCCTCCGCCCAGCCGGCTGGGGGGGAAGCCCAGCCGCCCCCCCCCCAGCTGACAGCGGGTCCTCCGGGAGCGGCGCGAGCTGCCCTTGCTGCTCTTCCCCCCCCCCACCCTTTCTCCCCCGGACTGCGCCACTGCCGCCAGCCGGGCTCACTGCTCGTGCCAGGGACACGTGCGCTCATCCGGAGGAGAGCCGCGCCGCCTCCCCGTCCCTTCCCCGCTCTCCAGGTCTGGCGACAAGGGGGGATGACTACGGGTACTGCTGTGTACCGGGGCCCGGTACAGCTCTACCCATAGTACCCCCCATGTCGCCGGCCCTGCTTCTCTGCCCCAGACAAGGACCCATCATTAAGGGAGTTCTTGCCCTTCTGTCTGCAGGTTACAAACTCAGTGCTGCACAACAGATAGAGGCCGAGATAATGTCAGACTTCTTGAGAGCACTATCTTTTTGGTCAGAGGTCTGTGGAGGTGGTACCTGGAACCCCTCCCCAACAGTGGAGCCAACCCGCCCATCAAAGCCAATACCCAGCCTTTTATATCTTTGTCTGAGATCATGAACCAAATTAGATGTCAAATTTAATTTCTCATTCTAGAGACAATTAAAAAGAAAAAAGTCACAAAAGCATTTCATATTGCACCAGACTCCTCTTCTTACAAACTGTAGCATCTTTGATGGCCATGAGTGATCAGGACCTTGGTTTCATGTCTCATGTGAAAGATGGCAATTCTAGAAGCAGAGTGCTCAGGAGCTGAATGTTTGACTTTTCTTTCGGCCTTTCACTCCCTAGCTAGAACAATTTCTTTTTGCCTTTTTAACTCCTTTTTTTGTATGTCTACATTCCTGGGTGGTTGGCCCATATCTAGTCCTTCAAATCTCCCCTCTCTTCTATTTCCAGTTTAATTTCTCTTTCTTCCACTTCTTTCAAGTTGCCCTGTCTTTAGCATGAATTTTTTAAATATTTCCTTATATCTTGGCTTTGTGCTGTCTTTTTCCTTGTGTTAAGCCTTTAAGCTTCCAGTACTGTGTTTTATAAACTCTCCCATCCTGCCCATCTCCTATTCTAACAAGTGCTGTCACCCATACAGTGTATTACCTCACTGCATAACACATTGAACAGCCATTCTAATACATGTAGAATAAGTAATGTCATGAAAAAGGTCACAATGCCTGCAGTCTCTGATTTTCACAGCTTGTTAGCAAAGTTGTTTTGGATACTTGTAATATTTTAATTTTAAAGATTATTTCTAACTAAAAGCAAAATAAAACAAAAAACACCATACCAAACTGGCTTAAAGAAAATTAAAACCAAAATCCTGGAGCTAAAACTTGCAGGACCAATAACTTCCAAGCCGAAATATATACCTTTGTCTGGTGTATACAACCCCCCGAAAGCAGTTTATAATGGATTGTATATTCACAAACATGCAGATTAATATATTTAATACAGTGTAAAAAGTATAGGCCTGATTCTCCTTTCAGACAAAGTAATTTTATGCCACTGTAACACAGTTGATATCAATGAACTTAACTCTGGATTTAGCCCAGTAGATGTAGGAGAATCAGGTCCTAAGGACCAGATCCTCAGATGCACCCGTGCTCCACTGGGAACACCTGAGGAGAGAGTACAGTACTCTCCTCCTGCTCCCAATCCAGAGGGCAGCTTGGGCCCACTTTTTATTCCCCACCCCAATGCAGGTTAAAGCACCCTGAGGACTTCCCTAATTTGTGCTCTTCTGCTGGCCCAGGATAGCTAGAGTGCAGCGTGTTCTGGCCATGCCCCCTTCTACCCGTGGCAAACCACGAACACCTTATAGTCCAGGGAGGCTAAAAGTGTGGGATGTAGAGTCCCGTACATCAGCCATACTCCATCCAGAGATTCTCCCATGCAAGAAGAGTCCCTACTTTTATTTGGTCATCTCTCTATTCCTCTTGCATCACGGGAGAAGTACAAAGGGAATGGAGCTGGGGCTGCGGAACTGGCCCAAAATGTTTAGCTATACAGCAGGCACATTAAAAAATGTGAATCTGCAAAGAACGAATGATCTCTAGCTAATGGCCCAGGTGAGTGCGGTGTCTATTTTCACTCTTGACCTACCATCTTAGATGGCTCTCTTCCAGTTTTTTAACAAGTTAATGATTTATCATGCTTAGTGCTGAACTCTTGCAGAGGGTTGTCTGATGGAGATAAGAATATTTAAACCAACAGATTAGGAGGGGTGCATGCTCTTCTTCAGTTAATAGTTTGAAAAAAAAAAAAAAAGGCCAGTTTGCTCTCAGCAGCCTGCTACAGTTGTAACCAGTATTAACACAGAAAAACCAATGGCTGAGATAACCCAGTGTGTTCAGTGACTTAAGAATCAATGACTCAATCCCACCCTACCTCTAGGACAGGGGTGGGCAAACGTTTTGGCCCGAGGGCCACATCGGGGTCACAAAATTGTATGGAGGGCCGGGTAGGGAAGGCTGTGCCTCTCCAAACATCCTGGCCCTGACTCTATCCGACCCCCTCCCACTTCCTGCCCCCTGACTGCCACCCTCAGAATCCCCAACCCATCCAACCCCCCTTTCTCCTTGTCCCCTGACCACCCCATCTCGAGACCCTCCCACCTTAACTGCCCCACCAGATCCCATCACCTACCCAACCCCCTCTGCTCCCTGTCCCCTGACTGCCCTGACCTCTATTAACCCCCACTGCCCCTGACAGACCCCCAGGACTCCCATGCCCCATCCAACCCCCGCTGCTCCCTGCCCCTTACCCAACCCCCTGGCTCCAGCCTCCTTACCATGCTGCTCAGAGCAGCAGCCCAGATGGAGCTAGATACACAGCCGTGCAGACCCCCCCCCCAAAGCACTGCCTGTGCAGTGGCATGGCTCCAAGGAAGGGGGGAAAGCAGGGGAAGTGGGACGGGCCGAGGGGGAGCTCAGGGGCCAGGCAGGATGGGCCCGTGGGCTGGACGGGGCCCGTGAGCCATAGATTGCCTACACCTGCACTAGGACCACATGCCACAATACATTCTCCAACCAACTCTGGCTTCACCACAATCTCTACATAGGTCCAACCTCTTCTTCCTTCTTTCATTTTAGAAAGATCCTGAGTCTTCAGTCGGGGCCAAATCCTAGTCTTTGCACACAAGCTAAATAAATGCACTTGGACAGCGGAAGATGGGCAAGTTTTAATCAAAAAGGTTGGGACTTTGTTCGGCAGAGCTGAACTGCTAGTACAATCAAGGCAATACTAGCTTCTGCAGTTGTGGCATCCCTTCCTTCTTAGTGGGAGATGTGCATGGATGATCCAGTTTTAAAAGGGGGGGGTGATTTCACAGTCTTGGGATGAGGAGCAATAATGCAGTTTTACAGCACTCCTGAAAACAGCAACAAGTTCAGAAGAAACATTTAGTCTGTAGCCAATCTGACCAAACTGGATATGCAGGCAGCCTATTTTTATAGTCTGAAATGCAGGGTAAAATGGCATTGTTGCATGTTCCTTGGCTCTGGGTGAACGTAGGTATATTGTACCCCTTCTCAGTCATATTGTGACCACAATACCAGTTCTTTAAGTACCTCTTCTGTAAAATTGAATTAGAATCTTTACTTTCTGCTACACTATTTGCATTCAAATCCTTACTTAGCCACTTCTTGAACAAAGATTTGAACTTGTAACTTTGAGCAAGTTGAACATGTGCAATGAATACCAGTGTGTGCCTCTATACCAAGTCCTCTGACTAAGTTGAAAGCCCAAGAACTTTACTCCAAAAGTATCAACTTCACATACTGAAGTTTATTTACTGTAAATTTAAAAAAGGAAAAGACAGAGTTCTCCATTGGGCTGACAGTAAGCATGCAGACTTCCAGCCAAGAAGGAGAGCTTTCCCAAAAGTTATGATGTGAAAAGAGAAGGCTGTGATGAAACACCTGGCTTAGCTGAGACAGGCATTATCAGGCACTTACTGTAATAATGTACTGTTCTCGAGATTACGGGTAAAATAATTTTAAACAATTTGGCTGCTGCTTCCCAAGGAAATATTCAAAGTCGTTAGAGTACATTATGATCACTTGCCAACTTTTATATTCTAAATCAAAGGAGAAGTTTCAGGAACTACATGAAGAGGTGCTCAAAACGGGCACACAAACAGCATATGGTGAAAACGGTACTAGTCTGTATCCCGTATCCTGGCCAACAGCCTCCCCACACATAGCATATCCTTTCCCCACCAACACACAGGAATAATCTATGCCTGGATGCATTCTCAGAGATGGGTGCTTAGTCCAAAGCATTCCTTTAAGAACCTCACCCACTGCCCCCAAGAATCACAGACTCATTGAATCGTAGGACTGGAAGGGACCCCAAGAGGTCTTCTAGTCCAGTCCCCTGCACTCATGGCAGGACCAAGTATTAAAATGTAATTGGAATTTAGAATTAGAACCAAGGCTTCCATTGCAGAATGTCTGCAGAGTGGCTTTTCTGTAAGTCAAAGTGATCTCAGTGATACCAATGTGACTGAGAGCAGAATTTGGCCTCACGTGCTTTGGACTAGGAAGCCAGATTCTACCATATGGTGCTGCTGCCCAGCAAAAGCTTTTGGGTTGCACCTAGCGCTGGCCCTTTCACAGCACACGGAGTGACTGTAAGAGTCAACTTATTTTTTAACCCTTATTGAATGCAATTATTAATGTATGTTGCTAAGCTGTGTGTTGGGGTTTTATTCCACACTGTGCCGCATTCATTAACGTATTACCAAATTTAGTTCAGTTTAATTTCAATAATATCTTAGATTCTTATTATCAGCCAGCTCATGCCTTCTGGGAGAGTAGCATGTGTCATGTGTAAAGCAGGGTACAGTAGACTCTCAATTATCCAGGATTGGATTAACCAGAATGTGGATTAAAAAGGATATCAAAAAAAAATATGCGCAACTCGTAGGGCTGGCTCTGGCTTTGCTGCCGCCCCAAGCACACACCCCCAACCCCCACCAGGGCACAGGGCAGCCAGTGAACCAACACCCCCTCCCCCTGGTGCAGGGTGGCTGGTGAACCAACCCCCTCTCCCCATATTTCCTATGGATGGTGATTATCCGGGATTTTATTAACCAGAATTAATTTTTTTCCTATCATCCTGGATAATCGAGAGTCTACTGTACTTGGAACTTCCCTTTTTGGTATATTCTGAACCTAGGCTAATCCCAATTGCAGTGTCGGCCCCGGGGAGTACAGGGATTGTTCCCTACTGTGGCCTAAATAATCCCAAAAAGGTTTAGGAAGCAGAGTCATGGCCCCACTCAACATGAAAATGGTTCAGCTTGCACAACCATTCTGTGCCCCAGGGGTTTCTTGGAAGGATCACGTCCCCTGAAAGATCTTACTCAATGCTGAGCCTCCGAGGGACACCATATAACCTAGAATAGTAAAAATAACAAGTGTGTTCCAGCCCACCACAGTCACCAGCAACCTGGGACAAAGAGCTGTGAGAAAGGCATGTGTGGTATTACATCTGCATGTACAAAAGATCACCTTCCTGCATATAACCGAGCATTATGCATGCATTGAACTGTCTATGGGTGCGGTTATTGCAGGTGGAGTTTAGGAGAGTTCTTTGACATTTTAGGCCCAGATTATGAAAGGTATTTAGCCCCCCAACTCCCAGTAATTTACATGGGAGTTAGATATCTAAATACCTTTGAGGATCTGGGCCTTAGTCTACAGTGTTTTGTACCAGGACACACAATACTAAACTTTTTGCAAGTAATGAGTACTTCTTTGAAATAGTATTTATTTAATGATTTATCAAAATGTACACATTGTAAGGTCTCTGTTCTGTTTTGTACCTGAGCTAATCTCTAAGTGAGGCATGTACATAAGGTTTAAAGGAGACCTCAATGGTAAATAAATATGACAAAGTACCTAGACACTGTCATGGTAAAGGATGTTATCTCTGCCCTTTCTCTCTTGTTCCACTGTGCACTTTGGCCATTGATCTATAATACCTGCAGAGATCTAAGGTTTTGAAGTCCTCTATTACATGAAGCCTTTGTTTCCCATCCCCCACCTGAACATATTTCCCATAGAATGCTGACTTGTAAAAGTTTTATCCCACCTTTTCTCCATTCCTGATAATGACTCCTGGCCAAGTCCCATTTCATGCAATACATTCAGTTAAGGATGGGAGCTGCGGATGGAGTGGGAACTGGAGGAATTTCAGGGCAAGGAAGGAAGGAAACAATGGAATCCTGGAGCTTTAGGATATGGATAGACTGCTACAGAAGAAACTTTAGGATATGGATAGAATGCTACAGAAGAAACAGAGAGCAGGATGAGCTGAGAAAACTCTGCACAGAGTGGGAGTAGCACTGGCAATGGAATCCACTGAGGAATTGTGAGGGAAGGAAAAGAAATGGGAAGGGAACAACTGGATCTGGTGAGATAAGACACCTCATGTCCAGCTTTTTTTTTCTGTAACGTCTACTCACCAACATAGTGGGAGAATGGGAGATGTTGCAAATACGGTAGTTGAGTGACTATTTGGCTCTCTCTACTGGTAGGGTTTTCATTTCGTTATCCTTACCACTAATTGATGGGACCACTGTACTGTATTTTTAGGAGCAGTCTATAGGCAAATAGAAGGGGTGTTGACAATGTTTTTGTGTGCAAGTAGTGAGTATTACTTGTCAAATACTGCCTTTTCTTGGAGCAGTCTTTTCCCCAAAGACAAGAAAATTGTAAGTGATGTGTGTATATGTTGGACCAGTGGGTGGTGGTGTTGCCTTCTACATATCTCATGGGCAGCAAGGTATCCCCTTGAAAAATATCTTCACCAATAGAACAGCTCCTCCTCTCAGGAAATTCCTATTATAGCATTCAACCTTCGGATCACTTTTGCCTACAGGCTCTGGATGAAAAAAACAAAATATTTTTGCAGTGTATTGGAAATATGTATAAGATCAAAAAGTCTTATTTACTGAGATAACATACGAAGGTCATTTTGATGTTCCTGTTTCATCAGTGATTGATGTTATTCCATGGATCACATTAACAGCACCAAAACAGAGCAATAAACAATGCTTGAGGCTCATTAAACATTGAGGCAAAGATCAGATGTCTGATCAACTGCAAAAACTGTTTATTTCAAGCACAGTATAACCCTGTTTTTCCTAAGGGTGTCAGAGGCATGAGAAACCTTTAGGAACATAAGGTTTAGGAAGAGAAGCATGACTGATCCTTAGTTCACCAGGAATTTTGGCAAACTGAAGGTTGATTAACTGGGGTTTATATTAATGCCATAAACAGCGTTGCTATGATACAACAGCATAAGCAGTGGCTGTGAGGGAAACATTCTCTGTTTTAATTAAATAATATGGATATTTAGCCAATGTTGTTCTTCGGTTATGGCTTCAATATGTTGTGGCGCTGTGATGATTGATGGCTGTTGCCATCAATGACCAGACAGAGAATGAGAAGAAGGGCTAACAAAGGTTCCTTCTCCTATCATTCCTGAAGATATTAGGAAAAAAAGATCTGCATGATAGAATTACTGAGCATCCCACCCTGCAGCGAGTCACATAAGCAGCTACTGATCAGAATGAGATCACAAGCCCAACCCCTCTCCACAACTCGCAGGCAGCCCACTGGCCTTGAGTTAAATGGAGGTGAGGCTCTGTCCTTGCTCAAACGGAACTTAGCTGGCTGATCCCACAGAATTCTGCTGCCTGAAGTTGTACACGTCACTCTAAGGGTGCTTAATCCATGTGGCCATGCCCTGAATTCAAAGCCATGTGACCCCTCTTTGGTCAGGGAGAGCTGCAGATGTTCAGTCCCTCTCAGGATCAGCCCCCGACTCCAGTGCATGTGTTTACATTTTTAACAGCTCACGTGGTGAAGGAACAGTGTCAGTACAAATTTTAGTCTAATTCATAAAAGGATAATAATAGAATCATACAAATGTAGGTCTTGGAGGGACCTCAAGAAGTCATCAGGTTCAACCACTGTGTTGAGGTAGGACCAAGTAAACTGAGACCATCTCCAAGAGATGTTTAATCAACTTGTTCTTATAAACCTTCAATGATGAGGATTCCACAACTCCCTTGTAAACTTATTCCAGAGTTTAACTACCTTTATTGTTGAAAAGTTTTTCCTAATATCTAACCTAAGTTTCCCACGGCACAGATGAAGTCCATTGTTTTTTGTCTTACATACAGTGGACAGGGAGAACCATTGATCAGTGTCCTCTATATAACAGCCTTTAACATATTTTACAATTATTTTTATTTCCCTGCTGTCGTCTTTTCTCAAGACTAAACATGCCCAATTTATTTAACCTTTACTCAGAGATTAGGTTTTCTAAATGATCATTTTTGTTCTTCTTCTCTGAACTCTCCCCAGTATCCACATCTTTCCTGACATGTGGTACTCAGAATCAGGGACAGTACTCCAGCTGAAGCCTCACCAATGCCAGGCAGTGCAGGACAATTAACTCCTAGGCCTTACATATGGCACTCCTGTTAATACATCACAGAATATTAGCCTTTTAGAGAACTGCATCACATTGTTGGCTCATATTCAGTTTGTGAACCACTATAACCTCCAGATCCTTTTCAGCAATACTAACACCTACCCAGTTATTCCCCATGTGGTAGCTGGGCATATGATTTTTCTTTCCTCAGTACTTGTCTTTATTTAATTTCATCGTATTGATTTCAGACCAATTATCTAGTGTGTCAAGGTCATTTTGAATTCTCATGTTGTCCTCCAAAGTGTATGCAAAGTGTCCTCCAAAGATGCATAGACATCTAAAATGTTGAGGTGATTCCTCCACTGATTGCTCTCTTGTTACTCTTACGAACCTGCTGTAATTTTCCACGTTCTCCCCAATATTTAGCACTCTGTTAAGGTGATCTTTTTTATGCTTATCTGTGGACTTTTGTCACCTGCCCTCCTTTGATCCTGGTTTAAAACACTCCTCACTAGGGTGGTGAGTTGGTATGTGAAGATGCTCTTTTCTTTCGTGGACACCATCTCTTCTGCGCTGTCCTCCTTCCCCAAACAGCATCCCATAGTTGAGGAAGCTCAGCTGTCGACACTGTCTGCACACATAGAATGCACATGTTGTAACACTGTTATTCATTTGCATTTATATAAGGATCTGTCCTACTGAAAAGAGTTTTTGGACTTGGCTGTTTTGGCTGGTTGTTTGCTGGTGTGAATGGAGGGACCAAGGATTTAAAGTTCCCCTGCATCGTTTGCAACCCAAATATCATACTATGGTGCTGAGGTAATTTACCAGCTAAAAATATACCAGTTTAGTTCTTTTTTCTATTAATTTTTCATTTTTGCCACTGTAATAGTGGAATTTCTAAATGCAATGCCATTCTTGTAATGATGACAACTCCCCATCCAGTCTACCTATAAAACGTCTCAGTGTTACAATGAAAACATGGCAGGGAGCTAATTAGAAATAATAAGAGTTTTAATTGAAGAGTGCTGGCCGTTAGAGCATTTTCAATTTCCAGCAGCATCCCAGGTGACATTGTTGTAGGAAGGCATAACTGAAAGGAAACAGAGACTAATTGGAACAATTAATTGAAACAACACAGTTAATTTCAATTATGGCAATCCTGATGACTCTCCTATCCCTTGCTTTGGGGGCCTGTTGTCTGGGGATTCTATCCCTGTGGAATGCTTCAGCTAGCGCTACATAGGGCCTTGATTCAGCACCTATTAATGATCATTATTTTCATTATTATTTATTATTTTATTACCCTAGTGTCTAGGAGCCCTAGTCATGGAGCAGGACCCCATTGTGTTAGGTGCTGTATAAACACAGAACAAAAATACAGCCACTGCTCCAAAGACCTTATAATCTAAGTAAATTAAGCCCTATGGATGACTTCAAGCACTTGAGTAATCTCATCCCTGTTCAACAAAGGTAAAAGTTAAGTCTGTGCTTAAGTGCTTTGCTGAATTAGTCTTAAATGAGGGAGATGTGAGCACCAAGTACCCCTCTAAATATGAAGTCAAAGTTACTTACTGAATATGCAACTGTCTCAGCTACTCACCAAATCCTGGCAAATCCCACAAAGCCCGTTTGGTGCAGACAGCAACATGTGCTTTGGTTTTGTATTAGCTGTATCCAGTGCAATAGAAATCCTGTTGTCATAGGCCAAGATCACATGAGTTGGGCTGTCTCAGAGTCATGACATCACCCAGCATGATGCTAGTTCCTGCAGCTTCTCTCATGGCAACTTGCCCATGGTTGGTGTGACTGCTGGTCATTATTCCCCTTTCCCATGTGACCAAAAGTGAAATCCTGGTCTTACTGAAGTTAATGGCAAAGCTCCCATTGACTTCCATGGGGGCCAGCTAGGATTTCACCTTATGTCTTTAAGCCTAGGCATAAATGTTTCTGCAGCATGAACAAACCTATATTCACACAAATACCATGTACACTGCTATCGGAGAATTGCATTTAAGTAATATAGATATACTTTCAACTTGCATAGGCCCAGGCTGGATTTAGCACCAAGATTTTAGCCATACTGTAAAAACTTTGATTTTGTTGCTAGCTTTTACTTCATAAGTGTGACAGACCGCCTTCTCACTCCCCTCAGGAACACAGCAGGAAACCCTTCTTTTGCTCCAACCAGTGCTCTTTATTCACAGTGCAGGACCCCACCACCAATACATACAGTTTGTCCAGTATACAGCTTACAGCATACAATTCTAAACACACAGCTCTGACTAGCTCAAACCACACCACACTCTGTACCATCCCTACCACACTGGGCTTACTTCCTGGGAGCCTTTTATCCCCCAGAGGAGGTTACCAGGTGCAACCCATACAATTGATTGCCCTGCAAGCCAGGTTGCTGATTAGGCTTTCTGCACCGGGGGTTTGCAGAGGGCTTTTCTCCCTCTTAAAGGGCCGGCAGGGCTGGCTCAGGCACTCCTGGCCAGCACCCTGCCACACAAGCCATAATGGTGCCAACGTCTGCAGGGGGATGGTATATATACACTGCCTATTCAGTGAGCCCGGGACATGAGTCATCATAATTTTACATCACTGAATGAACCAGGGATGGTATCCTTCAGGAAAGGGTTGTCTAGAGAGTCACATGCATTCATAACATGCACCGACATTTTATCTTGCTTTGTCATGCACTGTGTTCAATGTAGCTTGTGACAGGAACTATTATTACTCACTTGCAATGAGAGCTCTGACTCTCTCTCCTGGATGATTATGCTCTTCCTCTCCCTTCTCTTCAGGGGCTTTCACAACTCCCTACAACTAGGCAGGTTCAGGGGATAGATTCTGAGGCTGTATCCATTAGTAGCCTCTCCCTTCCCCTCATACTGATGGAACCGCAGCATATCCGTGGTAAATATGTAAAAGTCTGCAACCCTCTTTTAGTGTCAACTGCTTTAACAGCGTCTGGACCTTGAGACATGGTGAAGACAGAGGATCTGTGTGAGAAAAAATTCAGAGAATTCATGTTACAGGTAATAAACAGTGCTGATAGTATCTTCAATGTACATAGTATCCTTTACCCTAAAAATAACCAGCAATTTACAAACCATGAACTAAGTTTCAGTCTAATGCATCAATGCCACCATAAACTGCAAAAGTAGTCATAAGATGTGAATGTATTCTGGGCAGATAGGTCCTAACATGCAGATTATTCCTGCCCTGAGAAGGAATCATCCCACTTGCGTGGCAGTATGCAAAGATTTTATTGCCAGGCCAGGGGAAGTACATACACCACCATGTGGACAACACTCTGTAAATCCTAGTATCTTGCTTGATATGCCCTTCCTTAGTTCCTATGGTAGACAACCTTTAGAGCAACCTCTCTGTAAGTTTTTGATCGGAGTCATAAATAGGATGGAAATGTTTACCCTAAGCCTTCCCCAAAGTACATGGATTTTCAGGCAGTCATCCTGCCAGAATTTGGCCCTTTGTATACATGGAGGAAACACTAAAAATGGAGCCACCTTTGGGATGGAGAAAGGCAGCTGGATGGACATCCGGTGCCCACCAAGATGAACAGACAATAAGTTGAAAAGGAAATTCTTGAGCAAGGACATCAGGATAAGCTACTGCTTTTACTAAAATGCCGTGGAGTCTTTAATGTCCAAAGACAGCATGGCAAAAACGCATTTCATAAAGTCTTGTCCAAAAGACTCAACTAAGTAAACTTCGTGATACTCAATTTATCACCTTGGGAGAATGAATGATAATGGAACATTCAAATCTAGGGTTTCTTTAAATGCAAGTTTTTCAAACTTGATGCCAACCACCTGACTAACTGTGGGCTCCATCTAGCAAGATGATCCCCACAGTGCAGGTTCAAAGACAAAGTAAGGAAATCACCATTTGTTTTCACTCTTTTGTTTCCTAGTTTTAATAATCATTCTACATTTTTGTAGTGTGTCCTAGCCATGGTATATTTTTATTACTCAAACCATCCACAACGGGGGGGAAATTATCTAAATTATCTTTATTAAATATCCCTATCCCCTGAACAGTTAAAAACTAATATGGAATCAGCTTGTAACAAAGGAGAAAAAAGGGATCATAAATTTAAAACAGACAGGAGAAAATTCTTTGTATTTTTCCCATTTGAGAGTGGTAGTGAAGGTAGTGGCAAGAATTCTTAAGTAGAAAAATAACGTATTTTACATTTGTCTACTAAAATATTATTAGTTTAGATGTTCTGAGTGATATTCTCCTCTGAACATATTTTGGGAAAGTAGATATGGGTAATTCTGGAGTTATTTGACAGGATTTATGTGAATCTTTGACAATCTGTGACTCCCGTATGGAGTGCATGGAAGATTAGAAGAACCTTAAACATGTACTACCATACTTTCTCACCAAAGGCGCTTACGTAAATTAAGTTGTCCTGGGATAAGAGGGAAGATCCTTTCATTGATAGAGAACTGGTTAAAAGACCTGGAACAAAGGATAGGAATAAGTGGTAAATTTTCAGAATGAAGAGGTGCAACTAGTTGTGTTCCCCAAGGATCAGTCATCTGACATCAAAAAGATCTCACAAAACTAAGTGATTGGGCAACAAAATGGCAAATGAAATTTAACATGGATAAATGTAAAGTAATGCATATTGGAAAAAATAACCTCATCTATAATTACAATATGATGGGGGCTAATTTAGCTACAACTAATCAGGAAAAAGATCTTGGAGTCATCGTGGATCTCTGAAGACATTGTGACAAGGTGGCTCCTCTGCTCCCCTGACTCAAGTCCTTTGGGGGGGCTGCTGCGGCCCTGGCACCCTGACCAGACTGCACCAGACCCGGTTTTTCCTGCTGCTCCTTAGCAGCTTGCTCCCTTTCTTCCTCTCTCAGGGTCAGGCTCCTGCAAGCTAGGAAGGCTAGGTCCCCCCTGGGAGGGACCCTTAGTTCTCTTCTCCTACTTGTCAGCAGCCTCTCTGCCCCTGCTTCTTCCAACTCGCCCCTCACACCCCTCTACTTTCGCCAAATTCGCTCCTCTATCTCCTACTGCCTCCAAACTCACTCCTCAAACACACTCTGCCTCCAACCTCACTCCTCAAACTCCCACAAGCCTCTCTGGGGAAGAGTCTCTTTTCAAGGGCTCTGACAGCCTCCTTAATTGGCCTCAGCTGGCCCTGCTTCTGGCTGTGGCAGCCCTGCTCAGCTGGACCCGGTTCCCTTGTGGTAAGCTTTCTAATTGCAGGCCTTCCTGGCAGCTGTCTGCCCTGGGTCTGCCACATATCCCCCCCCCCTGCGCAACACCATGGGGTTGGGCTACTTGGGTCGCGGAGCAGTGTATCCTTGATAGCCCGTCTGCATTCCCATGCAGGGGGCCGGACCGATGTTGCACGCGGAAGTGGAAGGGCTGTAGTGAGAGGAACCATCTTGTAACCCTTGCGTTGCTGTCCTTATTTTGGTGCATCCACTTCAGCGGGGCATGGTCCGTAACTAGGGTAAACCGTCGACCGAGTAGATAATAACGGAGGCTCTCTATGGCCCACTTCACCGCCAGGCACTCCTTTTCCACCACGGCATATTTCCGTTCTCTGGGCAAAAGCTTCCTGCTGAGAAATAGGACTGGGTGGTCTTCTCCATCCCACCTCTGACACCACGTGTGACAAGGTGGCTCCTCTGCTCCCCTGACTCAAGTCCTTTGGGGGGGCTGCTGCGGCCCTGGCACCCTGACCAGACTGCACCAGACCCGGTTTTTCCTGCTGCTCCTTAGCAGCTTGCTCCCTTTCTTCCTCTCTCAGGGTCAGGCTCCTGCAAGCTAGGAAGGCTAGGTCCCCCCTGGGAGGGACCCTTAGTTCTCTTCTCCTACTTGTCAGCAGCCTCTCTGCCCCTGCTTCTTCCAACTCGCCCCTCACACCCCTCTACTTTCGCCAAATTCGCTCCTCTATCTCCTACTGCCTCCAAACTCACTCCTCAAACACACTCTGCCTCCAACCTCACTCCTCAAACTCCCACAAGCCTCTCTAGGGAAGAGTCTCTTTTCAAGGGCTCTGACAGCCTCCTTAATTGGCCTCAGCTGGCCCTGCTTCTGGCTGTGGCAGCCCTGCTCAGCTGGACCCGGTTCCCTTGTGGTAAGCTTTCTAATTGCAGGCCTTCCTGGCAGCTGTCTGCCCTGGGTCTGCCACAACATCCACGTACTGTGCAGCAGCAGTCAAAAAAGCAAACAGGATGTTAGGAATTATTTAAAAAGGGATAGAGAATAAGGAGAATATCTTATTGCCCTTATATAAATCCCTGGTGCACCCACATCTTGAATACTGTGTACAGATGTGGTCTCAAAAAAGATATACCGTGATTAGAAAAGGTTCAGAGAAGGGCAACTAAAACTATTAGGAGTTTGGAACGAGTCCCATATGAGTAGAGATTAAAGAGGATAGGACTTTTCAGCTTGGAAAAGAGGAGACTAAAAGGGGATATGATAGAGGTATATACAGTCATGAGTGGTCTGGAGAAAGTGAATAAGGAAAATGTATTTAGTTCCCATAATATAAGAACTAGGGGCCACCAAATGAAATTAATGGGCAGCAGGTTTAAAACAAATAAAAGGAAGATCTTCTTCATACAGTGAACAGTCAACCTGTGGAACTCCTTGCCTGAGGAGGTTGTGAAGACTAGGACTATAACAGGGTTTAGAAGAGAACTGGATAAATTCATGGACGTTAAGTCCATTAATGTACCTTTGGTTTGACCCAGTACGACCATTCTTATGTTCTTATGTTCATCTGTCTAGGAACACAATATCTTACAACTAAACAGGTGTTCTCGTTAACTCGTGTCTATCTAGCAACTCCCATGCATGACATCTTTGTTCTTGAGTGTAAAGTATATTTAACAGATACATATCTAATATACCCTCATGAAGTTCATAAGAACATAAGAATGGCCGTACTGGGTCAGACTAATGGTCCGTCTAGCCCAGTATCCTGTCTACTGACAGTGGCCAATGCCAGGTGCCCTGGAGTGAGTGAACATAACAGGTAATGTTCAAGTGATCTCTCTCCTGCCATCCATCACCCCCCTCTGACAAACAGAGGCTAGGGACACCATTCCTTACCCATCCTGGCTAATAGCCATTAATGGACTTAACCTCCATGAATTTATCCAGTTCTCTTCTAAACCCTGTTATAGTCCTAGTCTTCACAACCTCCTCAGGCAAGGAGTTCCACAGGTTGACAAGTTGCCCAATCACTTAGTTTGTGAAAAAGAACTTCCTTTTATTTGTTTTAAACCTGCTGCCCACTAATTTCATTGTGTGGCCCCTAGTTCTTATATTATGGGAACAAATAAATAACTTTTCCTTATTCACTTTCTCCACACCACTCATAATTTTATATACCTCTATCATATCCCCCCTTAGTCTCCTCTTTTCCAAGCTAAAAAGTCCTAGCCTCTTTAATCTCGCCTCATATGGGACCCTTTCCAAACCTCTAATCATTTTAGTTGCCCTTCTCTGAACCTTTTCTAATGCCAGTCTATCCTTTTTGAGATGAGGAGACCACATTTGTACACAGTATTCAAGATGTGGGTGCACCATGGATTTATATAACAGCAATAAGATATTCTCCATCTTATTCTCTATCCCTTTTTTAATGATTCCTAACATCCTGTTTGCTTTTTTGACTGCCACTGCACATTGCATGGATGTCTTCAGAGAACTATCCACGATAACTCCAAGATCTTTTTCCTGATTAGTTGTAGCTAAATTAGCCCCCCATCATATTTTATGTATAGATGGGGTTATTTTTTCCAATGTGCATTACTTTACATTTATCCACATTAAATTTCATTTGCCCTTTTGTTGCCCAATCACTTAGTTTGTGAGATCTTTTTAAAGTTCTTCACAGTCTGCTTGGGTCTTAACTATTTTGAGCAGTTTAGTATCATCTGCAAACTTTGCCACCTCACTGTTTACCCCTTCCTCCAAATCATTTATGAATAAGTTGAATAGGATTGGTCCTAAGACTGACCATTAGGGAACACCACTAGTTACCCCTCTCCATTCAGAAAATTTACCATTTATTCCTACTCTTTGTTCCCTGTCTTTTAACCAGTTCTCAGTCCATGAAAGTATCTTCCCTCTTATCCCATGGTAACTTAGTTTATGTAAGAGCCTTTGGTGAGGGACCTTGTCAAAGGCTTTCTGGAAATCTAAGTACACTATGTCCACTGGATCACCCTTGTCCACATGTTTGTTGACCCCTTCAAAGAACTCTAATAGATTAGTAAGGCATGATTTCCCTTTACAGAAACCATGTTGACTTTTGCCCAACAAATTTATGTTCTTCTATGTGCCTGATGATTTTATTCTTTACTATTGTTTCAACTAATTTGCCTGGTACAGATGTTAGACTTACTGATCTGTAATTGCTGGGATCACCTCTAGAGTCCTTTTTAAATATTGGCGTTACATTAGCTATCTTCCAGTCATTGGGCACAGAAGCCAATTTAAAGGATGGTTACAAACCCTAGTTAATAGTTCCGCAATTTCACATTTGAGTTCCTTCAGAACTCTTGGGTGAATGCTGTCTGGTCCCGGTGACTTGTTATAGTCAAGTTTATCAATTAGTTCAACAACTTTTCCACTTGATTTATGGAACTATGCTAAACATATACTATACGGTATCTATACAATATTAAGAGATGTTTACTTTTTTAATGTGATGACAATTATTTTAAATTGAGTTAGAAAGTGTGACTCATAAACCTGATATACTAAGCAAAAACTCTTTATTTTAAGAGATGCCAGTACTAATGTATTCTTAAACAGCTGGAACAATTTTACTGGCACAATAAATGTATTTACGCATTTGAATGGACACAATGAAATTAGAAACCTTCAACTGATTTAATTAAGCAGCTGAAATTAATGAGTAAATGTGGTTTCCCTGCAGTGAAGGAGACAGCTCAGTTACCCAGGACCCAGTAGAGGGAAGGAAACAATCAATATATTTTTCTCTCTGGCAGTGTAAATAACATATGAGCTAGCAGCAGTGAATACATTAAATTAGCTAGGGCTACATTTTTTAAAGTGTCTATGTGACTTATAGGCCTACACTGATATCAATGGGAGCTAAGCTAACCTGCTAAAACACTTTTCCTACTACACACCAATCTTCATCTTTAGGCACCTAAACACCTTTGAAAATTTGGCTGTAAAGGAGCAATGACTTCAGTGAGAGAAGGATCAAGCCTTAAGACAGTGTGGACCCACTGAAGTCAATGGACTCCAGATCCTGAGTGTGTATGTATATGTTATGTTATATCCTTGATACAGCTTGCAAGCGTCACACAGTACCATTGCATTTTTTACTAAGAGGCACTCTTAGGCCTTGTCCATGTTATGGAAATTCACATCAGTGAAAGTACATCAATATAATTATACCTGTGCAAATCCCTAATGTAAATGTGCTGCAAATCCCTAATGTAAATGTGCTGCAAATCCTACAAAGCAGGATTTATGGAAATGCAGTTCATCTGGTAACATACCAGAATAAACTGTATCGATATAAACCCTGCTGGGTGCCATTTTGGCTTCATCATTGAAAGAGGAAGGATAGTCGAGTGGTTATGGTTAGGGCACTAGCCTGGGACTTAAGAGGCCCAGATACAATGCCTTGCTCTGCCACAGATTTCCTGTATGACCGTGACCAAGTTAGCCGATTGGGGCTTCAGCTCCCCATCTGTGAAATGTGAATAATAGTATTTCCCTACTTCAGAGGAAAGATTAAAGATTGTGATGTGCTCTGGTACCCCAGTGATGGGGAAGCCACTGACCATTGTAGCCACACCAAATATCCTTAACATAAATAGGGTGTTACTAATATATCATAAAACTTGTCCTCAAAGCGGGGAGGGAATATTCTTTAACTGGCTAATTTAGAAAGGGAAAGCTAAGCAATGCAAGTAAAAAAATATTGAGTAAGATACTGAAACTCTATGCTAATTAGAAATGGCAATATAAATACTATTGGAATTCAATTACTTTTTAAAAGAAAGAGGTCACAGATCACAATTTCTGGCATTACAGAAACTAATTCAACTCTAATTCAGCCATTTCACTGTGCTGCATTTGCTATACAATTTTTTTTAAAACTCAAACTAGATTAGCATGTTAGTAGGTCATAATGGAGCTATTGTTCTCATATCACATACATTCCAGTGCAATTCTATTACTGATAACAATGCAGTCTGTGTAATTCAGGTTGAAATAGAATGGTATACTGTTACATCCAATTATCTAATAAAGGAAATATAAATACAACACACATTTTTAAAATGTGAAGTGCTGACAGAAGTATTTCCTTCTTAGTATAAAAATATTCACAGTAATTGTGGACTCTACTGTCTTATGGATTAATTTGGTAAGCAAAACATTCTGCAGGCATGTGTACATCCAGGACCTAACTCACCACCCCTCCCACAAGTAGCCCATCCAAAGTAAAGACTCGGGATTCCTTCTGAGGGCAAAAAAAAGAACATATTGGGCTACATTTTAGCGACCTCTGTATCTAGCCTTTAAACCTGTGCAGCCAAGTAGCTGCACATGCAGTTTTGGATACTCATGTTTGAGAAAGCTCAAGAACTCTAAGAGAAAATCCTGTCCTCACAAGGACCTTGAACCCCTTGGAACTAGGGAAGGATTTAGGGAATTTCTGAAGCGGTTGTGTACCTCACCTGGGGGTGTCCTGTGCTGCAGGAAATTTGTGGTGAAGTAGGATGCAGGCATATCTTTGACTATGTAGGTCCCACCCAGCTCCCCCCAAATGGTGATGTAGCAGCTGATGAGTTTCCTGGAACAACAACTATTATATGACTTCACTGTCGCTGCTGCTAGAATTGTACGGGTATAATGGAATGGAGAATTTTGCCCAGTAATTGAAACCTGTTAACAATGAATAGAATTCAGCTCACTCTCTTCCCAGCTGTGTTGGGAGCTGCAGGTGGAGCAAGTCTGGAGAGGGGGCTAATACCATGCACACACATGCAGCATGGACCGATAGATGCTGCTATTTCAGCCCCTAAGCCAGAATGCGATCACAGAAGCACTGCACTCTTGCCCCATGTTGGCTGTGGGTGGTAGATTTCATGCTCATCTACCCTCTGTGCATTTTGCCTGCATGATGCACTGTATTTCATCCAGAGGGAGTAGATCTGTTGAATTACAATGTGACACTTTTTTGCATAGTCACTTTTCAGAGAAGAAATGCACTTTAATGCCTAAGAGGAATCTGTGTATAATCCTTGTATTTCTTTTGCCTCACACAACAGCTGAGACTAAAGATTTGAACTCTGTTAAGTGTCCTTGAAAATATTCCATACACAAAGATAAGAGCTTTAAGCAGGAGCAGGCTTGTTTAATCATGAATAGAACTGCAATTAAATTTAACCAACTACACCCGGTGCATCCTGGAAGGTTGTACCTTGTGCTTATACAACTAATACAACAAAATTGTATCTACCACATACTGTTTGTTCCAGCAGAGCCCACAATGTGTCCACACATGGGAGAATAGAGTCTGTGTCCCAAAGAGCTCAACTCAGGCTGCAATGAGATAAGAGTCCAAATGTAAGGACAAGTTCTGAAGTCAACATCGGTTTCTACTCATTCCTCATTCTAGTAAAACTGCCACGGGAGTTGACTAAAAATGGAGTGAAGACCTTAGAATCTGTCCTATAATCTACATTTAAGAATGATTCATACAAAAGGGACAAATTGGTGCTACTAAAATGTGAATCTTCACCCTAATTTGTAACAGTACCCCCTAAATGAACTTTTTTGGGGGGTCAAAAAGTTTCAGTAGCTTTTTAAAATATTCCCCGTGTTTCTGTGCTTCCTGATTTCAACCATAAAAAGGAAGCAGAAATTCAGAATCACAATGAGAAAAGTTATTGCTGTAGACCAAACTATTCTTGTGAACCATTCAAACTCAGAAACGTTCAGGGAAAAAATCTGAAATTGCAAAATTTCCAGTCTGTTTTCATGACTAAAGAAGTTTAAACATTTGCCCATCTCCTGTGATCCTGTTGCTAAATCCTACCTATTTTTCCACTCCAGTATATCCAAAGTCTGCCCCAAAATTCTTGCTCAGGCCCTGATCATCTTGGAGTTTTTGCCTGCCAACTATAGCCCCAGGCCATTCCCAGAAGCGGCTTGCACGCCTCTGGGGGGAGGAGGACAGCGTGTCTCCAAGTGCTGCCCATGCCTGCAAGCACCACCCCCACAGTTCCCATTGGCCAGTTCCACCAGGGGTCACAGAGATGTGGCAGCAGCTGGCCGCTTCCAGGATCAGCTTGGGGCCACAGTATGCAGGCAGCCCTTAAAGTCCCTGCATTAATACAGCCATGGAGGCAGGCACCCACTTTTGAAGCCAATAGAGGAAACAAGCCCTGCTATAAATGGGAGAGTAGAGACGGAAGGGGAGGTAAAAAGGTCGGGGACAGCAAAGGGGTGACATCCTTGCACCAGGCTCTCTCTATGAACACAGCCAAGAGACTGAAGTAGACTACTAGACCTAATTAAAGGTGAGTGTCCAAGAAATGCCCTGACCGAGAGCAAACTAAGGAGGACTAGTCAGGAGAAGTAGAGATTTCCCCTCTCAAAAGACCTGTAGTGGGGTCGCTGCCCCACTCCAGGAAAAAGGGATTAAAATAGCCCTGGGAGGTGGCTGGGGCAAGGGAAAAGCTGGACTGATTGGGAGGCAGCCTCAGCTGGGGGCAATGCCCCAAACAGACCCAGCTGGCCCTATAAAGGTCAGGGAAGCCAGGAGCTCAGACAGAGAGTCGTCTTTGGGTACCTGGAGTGGTGCAGGGCTGGGGGAAGGCCAGAGGAGCTGGGGGAGCTCTGGCCTGGAAACCCCCTAGGCTGCAGGGCCTAGGAGACAGCCCAAAAGGGGTACTGTGGTTGCAGGGGCAGCAGACCAACCCTCCTTGCCTATGATGACTGGTTTATACAGACTGCAGTTGGCCCCAGGGAACAGGGGCTCGATGGTGACTGGCAGTAGCCCATAGGCTGAGGCAAGGTGGAGATAGTGGGTGGGGGTTCCCCAGGCAGGGAAGACACAGTGAGACTGTGGGAATACTGCAGGGGTGCAGCACCCCAGGGAAGAGAGGTCTGGGAGGAACATGGGGCCAGTGGTAAGAGGGACATCGGCCTGCAGAGGGTGCTCCAGGGGCTGGAAAGAGATGATTCCCTGGAAGACCAGCAGGAGGCGCCGCATGGGTGAGTCATCACACCGCCACAAGACCATACCAGGAGAAGGGACAAAAGGGTATTTAAATAGCTTCATAAAAATGTCTGGTGCAAATAGATAATTTGGGTGAAAATTTGCATTGTTTAAAAGAATGTTTATTTTTGTGCAGAGACCTGAGTTTCACTTTTGAACTGATATGTTTTGTACTTTGCCACTACAGAGACAACAAATAAATAAGCAAATAAAAATAAATAATATAATATACTGATTTGCTTATTTATTTTTTCGCTCCATTGAAAACACAGGAAACAACGTTTTCCAAATGCAAACAACAAAATTACTATGGGGAACATAGTCACTAAGAAGTACTGCAAACAATTAAGAAAAAGATATTAACTAGCAGTGTTCCTTAAAAATGAAGGGGTCAGTCTAGCTGATTCATCTCCTGATAAAACAGCACAGTTGATATTATATCATTTAAAGAGAATTTTACCAACCAGCATGTTGGCTTTACTCCTACACAAAGATTCAATTTACAGATACTTACAAGTTCTTTGTTAAAATAATGGTCTGAAGCCATTGCCAACCCCCTTTTAAGTTTATTGTGAAATTGTAATCGGCTAACAAAATGACAACTTGATTATTTCCCCAGTTACTAACTCGGAGTTGAACATAATGCCTTTGGCAAATAACTAAAGCTTCCCAGAGAAAAAAGCCTTCAGCCATTTAAGCCTTGTCCAATCTGGGAACAGAACCATGCAGTTACCAAGCATGAGTCTGGAAAAATAGTATTTGACAATCAATTCTGAACAGAGTTGTAGCTAGCCGTTACTGGCCTGGGGGATAGGGAATACGGACACATTTGTCAAACCAGAGTTAGGTTCCTAAACCTATTTAGCCTTCATTGTGAGCCGCAAGACACTTTTATTTAGAATTCTAAATATGATGTTTGAAGCTTAAAGTTAAGCTTCAAACTTCATAAATGCAAAACAAGATTAAAATTGATTATTTAAATAAAACATTCCTGCTTGCTGATATAAATCATGATTAAAACCAGTGATTTAAATCCATCAATACACCTTGATTATAACTCTAGCCAAATTTGGGTTGATTTTTATGGGAACAGCAAAAGGCAAATTCCAACACTAAAGCAATCCGCAAGCAGATTTCAAGTCTTTGTCCAAAGTGTGGGGGCGCTAAAAACATATTTAAGAAAGGCAAAACAACATATTTTTTCCCTAACCTTGTTTCCCTAAACCTCATTTTAGCTGCAACTTTGGAGAGAGAGAAAGAAGAAAGGAAAATCAGAAGGTACTCAGAATAGAAAACTTAGAAAAATAGAATGCCCAAATGGTTAAAGTTTGGAAAAGTTATAAGCAACTGAAAACAGGGTTTTATAATGAAAGTGTGAGGCAACTTTAACTGTAGGCATCATTACCAGCTCCATCTATAAAGATGTCCTTTGCACTATACACATCCATAGTTGGTTTATATCCTGTTGCTTATTTCTCTGAAAGATGCAAATTCAATTGAATAAATAAATTTAAAAATTAAAATACTCGGAATGTTATGACTGGAGGTGGTTGAATAATAAACAAAGTTATTGGCCTATTCCCTGGAAGATGCATAATTAATATGAATATTTTTAATGGAAAACGTTAGGAATGACATGGTTAGAGCTGGCTGAATAATACAAAAAATGGTTTGCAACTATTTTCATGAATCAACATGCTAAATTTGCTCTGCAGTGATCTGTGGAGTAATGGCAGTCATTAATGACTGCTGGCTTATTCATAAAAATGTTTACCAATCCCAAAAGTTTAACAAAATGTTAGCATCAACAATTATGTGCCCCATATCCCATACTGAAAGTGCACTATTCCTAAACCTGTATTTGTGCTCTCCTGAATGGAGTCAATCATCCAATCACTGAGCAAGAATAACAGCATGTGTCTCAATGTCTACACAGAAACTAGACACCCATGGTCGGCCTGTGCCAGCCAACATGGGCTCACAGGGCTCAGACTGCAGGGCTGTTTCATTGCTGTGTAGACTTTTGGGCTCAGAACGGAGCTCAGGGTCTAGGATCCTGCCAGGTGGGAGGGTTTCAGAGCTCAGGCTCCAGCCTGTATCCAGAAGTCTACACTGCAGTGCAACAGTCCCACAGCCCTCAACCCAAGTCGGCTGACAGAGGCTAGTAGCAGGTGTCTAGTTGCTGTGTAAATGTATCCTTATATGACTAGTCCCACAACACAGAAATTCTCCAGGCAAAAGGGACAGAGAATAATTTGAAAACAACCCATAGCATGAAATTTGTGTGTGTAATGTTAGGATTAGTTCATGAATTATTTATGTATCATATAGTCTAAATGTGTCAAATAATTTGTTTTTAATTAGACCAAATCTAACTACAGGCTATATACTTCCTATCTAGGTTCACTTCATAGCTCTGCCAAAGGCTGTCTGACCATTCTTGGGCAAGTCACTTAATTTTTCTATGCTTCAGTTCCCTGTCCAGTCAGGGAAATAATATTTCCCTACTTAATATTAATGAGCATTGAATGCTCAAAGACTAAAGGGATGGGTGTTGTATAAATAGCTATTTATACAACACCTATTACTTAAGCATATATATATATATATATATCTGTATGTACTTGTCTGTTTAGAACACAAACTGTTGTAACTGCATATATATTTGTAAACTTAAAGCATTACTCATAATGTACCAATTAGATTTATCTACTTGCCTCAAGGCGCTATATACGCAGTTAAGCAAGTAATATTAACAAGTGCCACAACAAAATACCCTTCTCCATGAAAACTCAGAGAGAAAAAAATATTGCAACATTCTAAGAAATTATATTTATATCTACAGCATAGAGGCATAGTTGAAAACATCCCAAACCTTATACAAGCTTATTCTGTACATCAGAAAAATGAAATTTTGGAGTTATGTGGTTAGTTTAAATAAATAGCTGGGATTTTTTATTATGTACATGAAAACAGATAAAGGAATTGAATTTTATGAGGTTATTTTATCCTACCCAGACTAATTCCTTTGCAAGCAAAGCACAACAGCACTTCAGTATAATATCCACAAAAAGAGTATTAGCACTGATCAACTTTAATGTAATTTAAACATTAAAAGAAGTGTTGTTCAACTTCATTACCCAGGTATGTAAATCTGTCTACTGTTTCTTTCAAAACATCACCTGCATCAAACAATAGCTTGATGATTTCTCTGCCAAATTCTTTTAGAGTAGACCTTCATTTACTTTCATTGAGCACTGTAGTGGAAAAGAATGTGCAGCCCAAGTAAACTGGATGTGAGCTTATGAACATGGCAGAAATGCCCTGGGACTCAGAGATTGGAATACCTATCTCAAATATGCAGTGAACGACATGACTAAGCCACAGTCACTATTGCAGGGGGAGAGGGACACATCAAGCACAGTCCACTGGTTCATATGAGAGATTGGCCCAGTTCTTCAAAACTGTGCACAATTCCACTGTTCACAACCCCATTTGACCACATTCTACCACTCTCTGGTATTTTCAGGTTCTACACTTTCTCCAGAGTCCCCCTTCCAATTACTGTGGTTTCGTCACATTTTCCTCTTTTTTCTAATAATAATAATAATAATAATCATAATAAAAAAGTTTGTGTGGTTCTCTCAAGCAGTGACAAGACAGAGCCAAACAGTGGAAACTGACTAAGTAACTGGCTAGACTGAGAAAACCATGACAATCTGATTTAGGAACAAAAGGGTGAAATCCTGGCCCCACTGAAGTCGATGTCAAAATTCCCATTGAATTCAGTGGGGGCAAAAATGTCCCTTTTCAATTCTGTGCCTCAGCTTCTCCGTCTGTAAAATGAAGATGAGAACTTGTAGCCCACAGAGATTTTGTGAGGCTTAATTAACTGTTTGTAAAATATTTTGAGAACCTTACATGCAAGGTGCTGAATGTGTACTGGGCATGATTAATTATTTGTATATTAAAAGGCTCTAGGAAGCAAATTAGGGCAGTATGAGTGTGTGAATCATGCTGCATGCTTCAACAAATATAGATACCTTCAACAATCTGAAGCTTTTAAAGCAAGTCAGATATTTTTCAGAGCAAAAGGTCTAAGAGGTAAATTCATCCCTCTGCTACATATATACATTTCATTGACTTCAGTAGTAGTTGTTGCATGCATATGTAATTATTCTAAAGGGACAAATTCTGTTCTGACTCATGGGCTGTGAAACTCCACTGAAGTCAATGGTATTTCACTGGGTTAAGTCAGAATAGAATATGGCCCTAAATCTTCAATGGACAGCATCTGAATCTGCCTCTTTCACCGTCGTACACTATTCATTCAGCTATACACCTGTCTATGAAATGATCAGGCACTGGTCCAAATAAACATTTGTTGCAGCCATGGGGACCCCTCAGTTTTGCAGGTGACAATAAGTCATAGTGCTATCCCATGCTGTGCAGTTTTGTTCTTCACAACCACAAAGGCATTTGTTTTCTTTACTAGATTAGTGGCATGCTATGGATATAACCTTGCTTTCTTTCCTTGATACCTTATTTTACTCAAGGTCCTGGAGTCTTTCAAAATCCTACTGCTTGTTTTCAGCGCAGAATGTGTAAGGAGAATTATCCTCACAGCAGTCTGGCAGTGGTACAAGAGAAGCAAAAATCTCACTGATTCTAGAAGAAAGATCTCGGGGGGAGTCAATTCCAGTGCTGCTGGCACCACTTTGGAAAAGGATGCTATAAGATCTTCCAAGCCAAAAGAAATCAGGAACACCAACCCTACTAAGATTTCTTGTGCACTGTTTGTACTCCAAAAGGTCCGCCCTGTTCTTTACTTCTTTATTTTCTTTTGTATCTTCAGTAAAGTTTTCAATTTGCAATAATCACACCTCAGATTAACCTCATTGGCTACGATACTGCCACTCTGAATCAAGCCTCTAATGCTGAGACTTTATCCTCCAAAACAGACATTCTACGAGTAACAGTCTTGTCATTGTCAGGCTTGAGGTGATCTGAAAGCCTCTTCAGCCCAGGGTCCAGATGACAAAGTTAATAGTGAGGCTACATCCCTGGTGATGCCTCAGTCACTTTCCAAGACAAGGACTGTGGATGACAGGTTCTTCTTGGAACTTCCATCCCTTCCAGCTTCTCCAATAGAATTTCACTAAACGTTTAAGACAAAAACCCAAATATCCATCAGTTATAGGGCTGAAAACATATGTAAAACAGGATTTCCCTTGGAGAGTTCACTAGAGCTGTTTAAATTCATACACATGAGCAGGCCCATTGGCTTCAAAGGGACTACTCACATAAATAAAATTATGCACATTCTTGAGTTTTTGCAGGATCAGGGTCTAACTTTTTTTTTCTTTACACACACATGCAGTGAAAACCCCAAATAGAATGTATATGTATCCAAGAGATGATTAGGCTGTTCTGTAGCATCTGTTGATGAAGCATATGAGTCATGTTGGGAGCACAGAACCCCAGAAGTAGTGTAAGCCACACACCTCCTGGGTGTTGTGTTCTGTCCCATCTAGTGGCACAGTCTCAGCTTAGAGAGAAAGAGAGAGATAATATGAGTCTGTTCTTCAGCCTTCACTAACAAGCCATTGGCTTTTAGTTCATGTGGTAGAGGCTCATGCAGTGAGGTCCCAGGTTCAATCCAGCCCACCAACGACTCAGGTTTGTCCGAGTTACAATAGCATAGGTGTTGGGTAGTAGACAATATACCTCAACATACATTGGTAATAGAGATGTGGTCCCTAGATTCATTCTAGATACAGTAAACCCTCGATTTAACGAACCTCGATTTAACGGACTTCTGATTTAACGGACAAAATTTCCAGTCCATATGTCATATGTGAAAATTAACACCCTGTTAATTTTAAAATGCTTTTAACCAAGATTTGCTTATAATTAAATTAACAGGTTATTTTTTGTTATTAATTCACTGTTACAGTAGACTCCCGATTATTTGGGTGCGGGTTAACTGGGCTGCGGATTAACCGGGATGTCTAAACGGGTCGGTAGGGGAAGCCCCAAAGCAGCAGCGGGCTCAGCCTTAGCCTGCTGCTGCTTTGGGGCTTCTCCCACTGGCCACTTACAAGCTGGGGTCTCAGCCTGCTTCCAGCCTGGGTGTAGGAAACGCAGGCTGGCAGCGGGCTGAGACCCCGGCTGGCAGGAGCCTGGGGGGAAAGCCCAAAGCGGCAGCACGCTCAGTGCTGAGCCCACTGCCGCTTTGGGATCTCGCCCCAGGCTTCTTCCACCTGCCCCAGTCAGCTCCCACTGCCAGCCTGGGTGTAGGGAATCCAGGCTGGCAGAGGGAGCTCAGACCCTGGCTGGCAGGAGCCTGGGGGGAAAACCCCAAGGCGGCGGCAGACTGAGCACTCAACCTGCCGCCACTTTGGGATTTCCCCCCAGGCTCCTGCCAGCCTGGGCTTCCTACACCCAGGCTAGCAGGGGAGCTGACTGGGGCAGGTGGTGGGACCACCACCATCCACCCCCACCCCCAGGGCGGCCGGCGAAACACCCCACCCCCACCCCAGTAGACACGTGATTAACCGGGATTTTATTGACCGGGATTAAGGTTTTCCCGATCATCCTGGATAATCGAGAGTCTACTGTATAGGAAACTTTTCTGTGAAATTTAAACTTTTCATATATACAGTAAACCCTCGATTTAACGGACTTCGGATGCAACGGACAAAATTTCTGAGCAAGTCTGATGCATTCCTGATCCATTTCTGGTGGGCTGGCTGCCAGCTCCCAGCTGCTGCCCGGATCACGGAAGCGGGAGGGTTGGCTGGCTCCTGGGACCCGTGCGGGCTGGCTGCCAGCTCCCGGCTGCCGCCCGGGTCACAGCAGCGGGAGGGTTGGCTGCCAGCTCCCGGTTCCCGCCCGAGTCCCACCAGCGGGCGGGCTGGCTGCCGGGTCCCGCCCGGGTCCCGCCTGCGGGTGGACTGGCTCCCGGCTCCCGCCCGAGTCCCGCCAGCAGGCGGGCTGGCTGACGGTTCCCGTCTGCCGCCCGGGTCCCAGCAGCGGGCGGGCTGCGGAGCTGCCGCCCTGACCCTGTGGCGGGCGGGCTGCTGCTCCGACAGCTCGGTTTTTTTGTTTTGTTAAATAACGGACTTTTGGATTTAACGGACACCCCCTCGCCCGAATTAGTCCGTTAAATGGAGGTTTTACTGTATATGAAATTATAACAAGTACCAAGCCCAGTGATTACTGCCCATTTGGGGCCTAGAGATATGTTCACTACATCAGTTGACAGAACAGGATCCCTTCCAGTGTGGTTGTACAATATATCTTTCATAGCATCATGTAAGATGGCACAACTTGATAAGATCCAAGCATCACTCTGAATACAGCAAACGGGGAAATGTTACAATATCCAAGAAGTCTAGAAACTAAGAGATACTGTTTCATCACTGGACTCATAGGCACAGCTCTTAAAACATGTATTTTTTAAATGTAGGCTAAGAGATGTTTAGCATGGCATTTAATGTCAAAAGACTGAAATAGCAACCACCTTTTTCCATTGTTTTTAGGATGCAGCAGCTGGAGAAGGATTCTGTCTATACAAAGTTATTAATAGCCTGGTATATAATATTAACATAAAATAACAGATCTACTAAAATATGTGGATGAGAAAACAGAGAAGGATTAACATTTAATTATAAATCCTAAAAGTACCATAAAAACAAATATGTTTTATATGGATCTATCTTTTCTTTCACAAAGACTTATAATTGAATGTTCAAAAGTCTACAAAAGAAGAATAAAACTACCAATTCTTCCCCTTAAATAAAAGGTTAAGATTTTAATTCTAGGACCTCAACATATAATTTTGTATAATTAGCAATTAACTATAATCCTTGATGAGAGAATACAGAAGTAGCAATTTTCCTCCTCAATGGTAGGGATGTTATTTTAAGTCATATTCTATTACAGAAGGAAAATCACATGTATGCATCCATGAATAAAAGTCAAAAATACAGTTATTTTGAGAAAAATCAGCTTGCAAAGTGAATTTCAATATGCACTGTTATTAATATGCAAACTAGAACGCAGAAGAAGCAATTTCCTCTGAAATACGTTATTTTGGGTGGCTTTCTGTTGCAGAGGATAAACTACATGCATGCAACCGCAAATCAAAAGGAACTGTATTTTCAGAAAATACTCGGTTTCCACTGGAGTACGTGTTTATATGCAAGCTTTTAAATATACCAACTCGAAACGTGGCTGAGCGATCCCTACTGAATAACATGAATCTACATCCTTCCCTGTCACAGAGGGCAAGGCACAGGCATGCCCAATAATCCAGACCAATCCATTCCCCGCCCATCGGGTCTATGTTAACGTGCAGAAGCACAGGTGCCCCTCACACGTCCCCCGGCCCCCCACGAAGCCCCTTGGCGGGAAGTGGCTACTTACTGCGGCAGCCGCTCGCGCACAGGTGATGCCAGCAGCTCGCAGCAGCTTCACCTGCGCGGCCGTGCCCCCGCCCGGCCCAGCAGCAGCGCCCGGCGGGCCGGGAGAGCGCGCACAGCTGCGTTCGGCAGGTTGCGTGGCTCAGGAAATTAGGGCAGGCGGCGGGGATTGGAGGCGCTCGAGAGCCAACCAGCGGCCGGCGGGGGCCCCCGTGAGTCACCGGCGGCCGCCGCCGCACACAGGAGCTGGGCGGTTCGTATAAGAGCGTCGCGGGGACACCCTCCCCCTTGTGCATGTCTCCGGCTCGCAGCTCCCCACCAGCCCAGGTCGGCGCGCGCGCTCCTCTCCTCCCTGCCGGGCCAGGTGCCGAGAACCGGGGAGCTTCCCCCTCCAGCGCCCCACCTCCGCCGAGGCTGAGAACTCGCTGGGCGCGCAGCAGCTGCTGCACACGATGGGCACGTCCTCGCTCCGGGGGCTCTGGCTCCTGGCGGCGCTCTGCTGGCTGCTGGGCGAGCGCGGCTCTGTGCGCGGTGAGTAGCGATGGGGGGGGGATTTGGGGTCCCCTTTCCCACCCCTGGGTGCCTCCCCCTGCAGCCGGACCGGGGGGGGGCGGGTTGGGGCATGCTGCAGAATTGACACTGAGCCCGTCTTCACGTGAGCTGCAGGCACAGGGGGGCTCCCCACCCCCCACGCGTGCTGGTGACTCGCCTTCCAGCGGACCGCCCCTAGGCTGTCTCCCGGGGGTCCCGCTGCGGGAGAGCGGGGCGCGTGAGCGCTCCCAGGCAGGCTCGTGACGCCCCACGCCGGGGAAGAGGAAGGGCTGGAGGAACTGCTCCTCCTCCCATGGCTCAGCCGCTGAGGAACGAGCACACGGATCTTGTCGCTCCTGAGCGTGGGAGAGTCGGAGCCCTGAGGATCTAGGCAGAGGACTCGCTTATGGCAGGGCGGACCACTCCCTCCTCCCCTACCTGGGAGGGGAATGCTTCACACTCCAACCTGGGCCTGCAAACGGGACTGCCCCGCTGGCAGTGGATCAGCTGTAGGTGGGCCCCAATCCTTATGGCTTTATTAGCTTGCCAGCCAAACAATAGATGTTGAAGAAATGACTAGTTTTGTAAGAGCCCATGACAGGATTTCACTCTGTTTACAATCCCTGCAAGAGGTACAGCAAGGTTCATAGTACTCATCACACAATAATTGGGGCCTATTCTACTTGGATGCCTCCTTATTCCAGCCATAGGGTGATCTTTAGGTGGGGGGTGGGGGAGAGGCTGAATGGTTTGCTTAATGGGGACAGGGGGCTGGGAAGAATGTAATGTGTAATTATGAATGATCTAATGTAGCCAAATACTGAATGGATGTCTTCTGGAGTTGCTCTAATAGCTAGGCTGATGCCAGCTCAGGTTAACTGCAGTTTCTGTTTTGGGGTAAATGCTCTTTTGGTTGACATTGTGTATGTTTGGGGGGGGGGGGGGAGACTTTGCATTTATAGTCACAAACCTGAAAACAGCTTAATTATGGGCTTAAATAAACACTCACAATATGTAGGTGAGCCTCTCAAACTGCCCTGCCTACAGTTACTAAACTATGCTAGTTGCCTAGACCAAAAAATCTAACATGTGCAGTGACATCTTGTCTATTGGTCAGCCAGCTAGACACCAGGTCAAGAGACTAACCACCATCAACTAGGGATCTCCAGACCTGTTATAACTTGCATTTGTTGTTTGGCAACTGATGCATGTACTAGATAACTTGAGACTTTTAGGATGGGGGAGTAATGAGTTAGTTGGGGGAGAATGCATTTCAGAAAATGTCAGTCTTGTCACTATCAGAGGCCTTACTGAAGCTGGCAGTAATGACTCTGCCCCTCTTCTGAAGCAAGGAGTAAACCCCTCCAGGCAGATCTGTCACTCAGCACTTGGGACAACACTCCCGCTCCTTGCCAAAGAGAACATGAAGTAGCTAGAACTGCTCCTGGGATAAAGAGAAGAACATGCAATATTCCCTCCACCATATACAAAGAAACAGATGTTCCTTACTAATCTTGAGTGGTGTAACAATGAGATCTCTAACAAAGCATGATCTTAACAAAAGCATTGAGCCCCCCTGCTCACAGTGAGCTTCCAGGGATGGGTGGGTGAGGGGACTTCCCCTACAGAGTGCCTGACAATCACAGGGGCATACTCAGTATAGTAATTGAGGAAGCCTCCTTCTCCATGTGGGCCTCCTAAATGCTGCAGCAACAGGTCTTGGGTGGGAAGCAGGTTCTAGAAACAATCTTGCTTGCCCACTGTGCAGAGGAAGCAGATGGGAACGTGCTGAAGGGTCAGCTCAGCCATCCCAGCTTCCTCTGCCTGGGGCTGTGCTGAAGGGCTGGGGTCAGTATTTACTGGGTGCAGGCATTGGGTCTGCAGCAGTCCATCTCACCTGCTGGGACCCAGCTCCTTGCACATTTCATTCCCCTCCTGTCTGCAGAAGAAACAAATATACTGAAGTCCGGGGGGGGGGGGGGGGGAGGAGGAGGAGGGAGGGTTTCTATCGGAAGGAATTGGGTCCTGGAAAAGACTCTAGATAAAAATCAGTAAAACTAGCTTTTGTTAAAAGAATCTGAATTTCAGAGGACTGGTACTTACCAAAAATAAAGGGGCTTAACTATGTAAAACTACAATTGAATTGGCTTAGGCTGAAACCAACTAGGGTGATTTGATGAAACTTCCCTGAAGGGAATTACCCATTACTTTTTTAAAGCTTGCTTTGACCTAGGTCCCCATTCTGGTTCTTATTGTCATCCGGTTATTTGACCCTCATAACTCTAACCTCTAAGAACACTCTGGAAGAGTAGAATTGACAGTCCTCAGGGAAGACAAACTAGACTTCTGCTTGAGCTACCTCCACAGCATTTTGCAGTATGTACCACAAAGTGGTGTCAGCACACTTTTTTTATATATGACCACTACAGCCATATCACAGCCTCAGTTTGGAAAAGCAATGCTAACTTCATCTATCTGAAACTGAACAACTTGGTCTTGGGTCAAACAGCCCCTTAAATAGGAACAGAGGCAGTAATTTGCCCAAAATGCAGCTTATGCTATTTCACTGTTTGTGACACTATTAATAGGACTAGTCATTGCAAACACTCTGATTTCTAATATGTATGTGAAGCAGGCAAGTCCCACTTGCATGGCCTGTAAGGAACAGGCAAATCAACAGTAACACTTCTCATTGAGCTTCCTGCTACAAGGATGGAGACATGGGGGAATGTGTTCAGACAGTATGTCTGTCGAACAAATCTTAAAGTTATGGGGCTCATGCATCCAGAGCCAAATGGTAATGATCTAAGTACTTAAACTGAAAACACTAAAGATGTGATTGCCCTTTCATACCCATATGTCTCAATAGAATCAGCAATTTCTGCTTCTAGGCTACAGTTGCTAGCTAACTACTTGTAGCACTCTGCAGAACCCATTCTAAAAATAGTAGGCACAGACTCTAAGCATTAGCTAGCAGTATCTAGTGTGTAACAAATTGGGGAGGAAGAAATCCAAGGTAAAAGGACAGTCACACAGTGGGGTGGTAGAGCTAAGGACAAGGACTTCTGAGTCTGAGGACAAATATACACAGTGCTTAACTTGAAGGCTCCTCTGGGGGTGTAGGCCATTCCTAGTCTAGTGCCAAAATGACTATAGATCAAGGGTTGGCAGCCTTTCAGAAGTGGTGTGCAGAGTCTTCATTTGTTCACTCTAATTTAAGGTTGTGTGCCAGTAATACATTTTAATGTGTTTAAAAGGTCTTTCTAGAAGTCTGTAATATATAACTATACTATTGTATATAAAGTAAATGTTTAAGAAGCTTGATTTAAGCTAAATTAAAATGCAGAGCCCCCAGAACAATGGCTAGGGCCTAGGCAGTGTGAATGCTGCTGAAAATCAGCTCATGCGCTGCCTTCAGCGCACATACCATAGGTTGCCTACCCCGCTATAGACCATTGGTTTACAAAACGTTACAGGGTGTTCCCAGGGAATCGAGAGGGATTCCATAATAGTGGACAGAGCTGTCCCTAGGGATCTCAGGACCAGAAGCCCAAAGCTCCTGGACTTCCAAGAGCTAAGCAGATAAAAGCAAGCATCTCTATCACACTGAGGAGATTTAAACTTCAAGACCCATAAGAAATGGAAAAGGGAATTGGCTATATTTTTTTTGCTGTTTTTTAAAATAGGCAGCTCATTGTTAGTTCTAACCAAGTTTAAGCTTTGTAATGTGCATTGTTTGCCTGGACTGCTCAGGACCTGAATGCTCCTATAGGAGGAATTCTTTGAGTTGGCTTCGTAAATACCTTTATGCTGTGTTTCATCTGATACTCCTTGATGAAACAGAGCTTTGTCTTGTAACAGGGTTATTCAAAGTGATACAAGCCAAGAAAGCAATCTTGGAAGTGTTGCCATTTGCATACTATAAGACATTATGCACTATTTATAAACTTTATTTCCAAGATCACTCCCTTTATAACTGGGTAAAACTCATTTTTGGAGGGGGTTCATGAGACTTGACCTTTTAGTGAAAGGGGTTCACATGTTGAAGTTGGGAACTACTGCTATAGATTAAGTTCAAAGCACAGCTGTTTAATGTAGCTGGTTCAGAGCCTTATACTGAATCTTTTGGAACAAAACACTTCCTAAAACTAGTAAAGGTTAACTATTCTAACTTAATACAGATTGGTAGTACTATTGCTTAAATGATGAATTTACAATTCTGAACTTAATCACTACTGCTGCAGTGATTAAACTGAAGTATCAAGTGATTAAATTTCCCCTGGAGTTAAATGCAGACTTGTGTAGAACAATGCAGATGTCACTAGTTGTTGCATCTACAACTAGCCATGCTTTCTGAATGTGGTATCCAAAACTTAAGTTTTTCCTTAAATGATCCCATTTTGGAATGGGAATGACAGGTCCCAAAACACTATGGATCTAGCTCATGCTAGATTACAGACCTGTCACTATCTTCACCTGGCCCAAACAATAGCATGTTCACTTTTGGCTACCTGCCCTCTATTCTGGAAGTGATTTAAGGTTTAAGATATTGAGACTCAAGACTGAAATTGAACATTGCACAGTAGCTGGAAAGCAGCTTCATAGTTTGTCTATTACTGGCAGGTACTGAATTCTAATTACAGTAAAACCTCCATTTAACGGACTAATTCGGGCGAGGGGGTGTCCGTTAAATCAAAAAGTCCGTTATTTAATAATAAAAAAAAAAGAGCTGTCGGAGCAGCAGCCCGCCCACCACAGGGTCGGGCGACAGGTCCGCAGCCCGCCTGCTGCCTGGACCCGGGCGGCAGCCGGGAGCCGGCAGCCAGCCCGCCCACTGCTGTGACCCGGGCGGCAGCCGGGAGCTGGCAGCCAGCCCGCCAGAAATGGATCAGGAATGCATCAGACCTGCTCAGAGATTTTGTCCGTTGCATCCGAAGTCCGTTAAATCGAGGTCCGTTAAATCGAGGTTTTACTGTATTCAGATTTAACTAGACACTCCACTTCTAAAACTGTCTTGCAATCTTTCTAAACTTCTTTGGGAGTGAGCAATTGTTATATCAGTCATGTGAGTTTAGGCCAGGCCCAAGTCTTGCCAGCATAGCTATTTTGCATTGGGGGAGTCAAGTCTGACATCACTAAGGCTTTTGCCTGCACAGCTTAGTTATGGTAACAGCATAAGTGTCTTTGCCTTATAGTTTATTATGCTAGGGAGAGCTGGTATAAACTGAACAAAAGGACCTTCCCCACCCCTCTACATTAAAGTCTTGCCAGTATTGCTACACTGCCATACCCAAGTGTAGACAAGGAATATGTGCAAGGAAACTGTTACTCAGTGAGACTCAAAACAGCCTGGCCAAGCAATCATGAAGAAACAAGATATTCCTCCAAGGCTGATCCAGGCTTAAACTTAAGTTTTCAAAATCTGAAATCTCAATAAGGAACACTATGCAATCATTCAGTACCTGCAATCACTAAGGAAACACAACTGCTGGCAGTGGACTCTGCCTACATATCTAAAGTTGCTTTAAAGATCACACATGACTGACCAAAGTGATAGTGTTGACTTCTAGACTGTTTGTCTTAATGCATGATGGAATAAGTCAACTGTACAAAAAAATCTTTTTTATTGCAGGGCAATCTGAGTAAAATCCTTCATCTCCACCATGAGAATGGTGGGTGAATAGACTGCATGGCTGAACTTCTGCATGGCTTGCTATGATTATCCACTCCAGCCTTGCATAAGATCTGGCCATTAAATCAGTTCAGTTGAGCTGGTATTTCACTACTGTAACACTCCTGTAAAACGAGATGTTCTGTCTTGACAGATATAATCAGACGCTAATCTAGTTTCGTCTGCTTGTCAGACATTGTAGCAGTGAAAGATAGTGAAACTGAAGACCACCTGCATACAAAACTTGAAATACAATGGCATAATGTAAGCTGCTTGACAACATTAGATGTTCTGCAGGTGAAATTGCACTTGCCCTCACCAATTTGTTCTACCAGTACTTCTGGGACCACCTGATAAGTTGGCAACCCAGTTCTGCAGTGGACTTATTGCTGACTCTTAAGTCAGCGAGTTGACTGCTCTTTTGGTATAATTGAAGACATGGTGTGCTGGCTTGCATTTTAGGTTTGCTAGAATAGACTCCAAACAACAAATGGTGTGGGGTTTTTGTAAAAGCTAAAACTAGATGTCCCCTACTAGCCTTGATGCCAAAAATAAGTAATTCAGCAAATGATGCAACAAATGAGGGAGAAGCAGGAGTCTTGCATCATGCTATAGTCACTCCTCTAGACATTTAAGAGATAAATCTAAGCACAAGACAAGGGTTGTGCTTGTGCAACCCCTAGAAGGGGGGGGGAGGGATGGGGGACTACAGCCTGTAGGACCATCCTGCCTTGCCTCTGAGCTCTTGGCTGCAGAAGCTCTCCCCTGTTGGTCATGCCCCCCCAGCCTCAGCATGCCACTCTACTATTGCTCTGTCCCACTACTCCTACCTGGGAGCATGGCAGCAGCATGCCATCCCATTAAGTGTCATGGGGGAAGGGAGCTGTGGTGTGGGGATGGGGCAGAGATTCAGGAGTGGTCAGGGGGTTCGATAAGGGGCAGGAAGTCCTGGGTGACCTGTCAAGGGGTGTAGATGGTGGTTGGGAGTAGGGGTTGGGGCTCTGATGGGGAGGGGGGGGGAAGCTGGGGATTGGGAGGGGGTGGATGGGGCAGGGACCAGGCAGTTTGAGGAGGCACAGCCTTCCCAGCCCTCCATAAAATTTATAACCTCCAATGTGGCCCTTGAGCCAAAGTTTGCCCACCCCTGTGCTAGAGCAAAATGTGCTAGAGAAACAGAGCAACCACAGAGAGGGGGGAGGGATAGCTCAGTGCACACAGCAAGGGCAACCACTGAGCTATCCCTCCCCCCTCTCTGTGCTAGAGAAACAGCTGCTGTACTGAAGCTGATAGTGATTTGATATCCAACAGTGTCTGTATGGCATGATCTCCTCCTATGAGGAATAGGGTCCTTCAGTTTCACTAGAACAAGTTGTATTGAACATTCTTATGAAACATGTACAGAAAGCTACAGCTGATCGCAGCTTCAAAAGAATACATAACTAATAGATACAGCTCTGTTACCATAGGTAAACACTTGTGCCCCATCTTAACTCCAACACTTGGCTAACAATTCTTCTGCAGAATATAACTGTAATGGCTTCTTACTCTGCCTCTTTTGAAGTACTGCCTTCAAATCTGACAAATACTACAAGCTTCTAACTAAAACCACCCCCAAAATTAGGGGAACAAAGGAAATCTGAGCTGCCCATGCATAGACAAGGTCTGCATGAGGCACAATGCATATCCTTGAACATCTAATGATTAAAACTTTAAACCATACATCCCCTCCTTACCCTAATCATTGAGTATTCTGGGGGGATGGGGTGAAATAGGTGCAAGTCCTTCTTCCTATTCCTTATCCATCAATGCATGCTAAAACAAGTTGGCTTCAGGATTCTAGTTCTTGACGTTGGAGTGCTGGCCACATAGTAAGGCTGTGGTGGTCACACAACTTATAGGGACCTGGGAAAGAAGCTCACCTCTAACTGGTAACATTAAATCTTATTTATTAAAGCATCATAGGGTTGCCTTTGGTTCAACAGTTGGGGAAACCTAGTAATCTTTAAGGCTTTGTTCTGCTGCCCTGGATTTGAAGCTCTATTGACTGGCAAAGTAACTTGCATACTATTGTCCACTTTAATTGCCATACAGTAGAAACTCTTCTAAAAGTTTCCACACTAGAGCTGAGAGCTAGCCTTCCTCAGTATGCTGTCAGATTAAAATAGGCTGGGCTCTTTCTAAAGCACCTAACTGAGGAACACAAGTCTGAATTGCAATGAGACTGACAATTGTGGCAAGGGCAAATGTGTGTTGGAAACAGTGTTTAATTCTGCCATAGCGAGGTAATGAGATACTGGCATGGAGAACATAACTGGATGTGACTAGTAATCCTTGAAGCTTTCTAGGCTTAGTGGATTTCAACCCACTAAATTTGACTATACCACAGATTAATAAATATTGTCCAGAACTGTCAAGAACTCTTATGTAGTTCAGTGATGCAGAGTAAGACACTTGCATTTGAAGTCAGAAGGCAACTTTTCCCACACTTGACCTTGTTTTGCTTCCATGTAGAAAAGGCACATGAAAAGAGGCTTTCTTCTGTAGAAGAGCTTGTGTGTTACTCAGACTATTCTGTATCTAAAATATCCCTGAAACAAGTATTGTCCGTCAGACTGCAAGACATGACTGTAGTCCATTAGCAACTGCACCATTGTAAAGTCTCTGGTCTTTTGGCAAATCAGTTGATACCATCAATGAACTCTCCACTAAATTCCTGATTCAAATGTGGTGTAAATAACCTTGTCCTGTGACCCTCCACTGGCCTGAAATTACTACAGCAACAGACATGAATGATGCATGATTAGTGATCAAAGCCAGTGGCTCAGTCTCTATTGTACCACTTTCAGGTATGTCTTGCATACAAGTTTGCCTCCCTTAAACTACATGCATACAAAATCAGACCAGTGTCACAGTACACTATTACTGATGAATTGCTGCTTTTTAACCATTTAATTATAAAATGAAATACAAATTGTACAGTCTATAGCATATAGAGCAGTAGAAACAAGTCTATATGAAATTTTAGTTTGTACTAACTTTGCTGGTGCTTTTATGTAGCCTGTTTTAAAATCAAATTGATGTGCTCTTGGGGATACTCAGCTCAAAGGTCTTCTGGGGAGTATATGTACCCTTGTTGAGAACCACTGATCTAAGTGCTAACAAACATCTAAGCATTTTTATTTACCTCTGCAGTCTCTGAAACAAGGTATTCAGATCTTGTCCCACTGTCTTGCTCAAAAGCTTCCAATGTTAAACTGACACCTCAGTAAAATGTAGCTATAGTAGCCTGACTAAACTGACTTTCTTAATTCAAGGTGCAAGAGCAAAATGTGAAGAATCTCAATTCCAGTGCAGTAATGGACGCTGTATAACTCTGTTATGGAAATGTGATGGCGATGAAGACTGTTCTGATGGCAGTGATGAGAGCTCCTGTGGTAAGTCCTTGTGCAACTGCAGTGTTCCTTGAGTAAGCCCACCATTGGTGGGTCATAAAGATTAGCATTAGTGGAACTAAGCTACATTCTGGCTAGTGGTGGGTGAGCCAGTCAGTCAACAGGCTCATGAACCAGGGTTTGATAGAATCAGAGACGTAGCCGTGTTAGTCTGGCTTGCATCCAACAAAGTGGGTATCAGCCCACAAGCTTATGTTTCAAGACTTTAGTCTTTAAGGTGCCACAGAACTCTTTGTTACCTAGGTTTTGATAGTATTAGATTTTGATAGCCTATCTCAGCCTTGTATAAGAATAGGGTATTCTTGCACCAGTGTAGCTTTAAAGCTTGCAGTCAGGCTTCTGCAGGGCTGAGTCCTGGCAGCTATAGTGCCCTCAACTTTAATGAGACAGAACAGGTTACTTTAATTGACCCCTCCCATGGCTATAAAGACATTTAAGTGTGACAAATTTAAGCATAAAGCAGTCTGATAGTGCTGAAATGGAAGTACCTGCCTAGATGGTTGGACATTTAAAATATCAAAGCCTCATGGCACACCAATGAAGTACTATCTTTAGGGGTACCCCTTTTTCCAAATATCTCTCTCCAGTGGTGTTCCATAGCTCTTAGATTGTCCTGGACAAAGCAACTCAGAGGTTTGTACAAGGAAACTGACAAGAACAACTTCCTTCTGTCCTGAGTGCCTTACAGCTGCAAGTGTGAAAAAGGGGGTGGGGGTTAATAGGAATCTACATAAGAGAGCCCCAAATATCAGGACATCTGGGCATCCTAGCTGCCTGTGTGGTCCTAGACCATTTGGTCACCAATCTCTTGACACAAATGGTGCTGAAAAGTGGAAAAACAAGCTAGAATGCTGTGTTCCTTGCTTTTTCCTTCAGTGTCCCTCTGAACTAGCAACATATTTCTACTTAAAACCAGTTTACCACTGCAGTGCAACTCTGCCCTCGAGTCTTAACTTTGAGTTATCTTCTAAAATAACAAATCATAGCTGATTAATATCAGTAAAATAATTATGGATTACAGCCCCCATTTCCTTAGCACATCAGGTATTGTATTCCCTTAGTATCCAATTTCCACCATGTCTAATCATGTTGGCTAATTACAATACTTGCATTTGTTATAAGAGTGAATTGAATTTCCTGTGCAAAAAGAGGAACACTCTAATCTATTGCAGACTCTGCTCTTCAAAAGCAAGTTAACAGTAAGTCTCAGAGCACCATATTAGGTGAAATTTCATCTTCCACCAAGTATGTAAAAGTGGCTGTACATCTCTGCTACACCTACTGTTTTTAGCCAACATCTTTGTCAGATTGTTCTTGATGTCTCGGCTATATAGCCCAGATCATGTGTTGTCACTTGAAACAAGTGACTGATTGCAACTCCTTTCACCATCCCCATAACTTAGGTTGAACATCAGTTCTCGTTTAAACAGCTTCACTAACAAACTAGACTTCTCTTGCAGGGCGAGGATGGCTCTTAAAAGCAAAACCTTGAAGTGCAGAAAAGACCAAAAGAGCTTTTCCTTTCCACCCAAGCTACTAAGTACTAAAATGACTTGTGTATACATTTTTAAACTGTAATGCAGAGGTGAAAACCCTTTTAATTTCAGTCCAACTTTATTGAAGTCCCTCTTGTGTGTCTTAGAATTCTTGCCTGTTAATACCTCAACCTAATCTAGACTCTAAAATTTCAGGTTTAAATCTAAAATGTCCACTGAACAACTCAAATATTGGCAGGATTGCATTGTGTGCATTCTTACAAATGCAAGACAAATCTGCTTGTACCCAATCTTTAATAGCTTAGTCTCTTTGAAAAGATCACTTGTTTGTGTATTGGATGCTAAACTGCTAGTGTTTTATAAAGCTCCTTTTGGAGAGGAATGAAGAAAATTGCTACTCTGAGCATTATTTGAAGGATGTAAAGGCCATAATCTCACTACTCATAGCTGAAGTATGTATTTGCAAAACTCTCCAGAAGTTCTCATAACACAGGATATGAGTATCCTAAACATCCATTAGGGTTGCAGTAAAATACTTGTGGCATATCCTAGGAGATTAGCTGTTAAAATAGAAATGTACTTGTTGCATGTAACTAGTTTGTGGTTAAACATATTGGAACTTTCTTTGCAGTGAAGAAGACCTGCGCAGAATCTGACTTTGTGTGCAGCAGTGGTCAGTGTGTCCCTAACAGGTGGCAGTGTGATGGGGACCCAGACTGTGAAGATGGATCTGATGAAAGCACTGAACTGTGCCGTAAGTGAGCCTATTGTGCTGACAATCAAATTAAAATCATCTGAGCAGGAAACTGAAATCTCTCAACCAAAAACAGTCAATCTTGTAGCCTTTAGTCATAACTCCTAGGTTTAAAACTAGCTTCTTGTAATTAAACAGATGCATATACCTGCTACTTAAGCTCTCTTCTCCCCCCCTCCCCCCCCCCCCAGTTACCCTTGATTTCAGGCTTCTAGGGTATTGTCAGCTTCTTGCAAGCCCCTTCTAAGAATAGTCTTCAGAGTAGATTTTTGTCAAGAATGGGGGAAAGACTTCAGTATCTGATCAATTGATTTCTTTATCTGCATAAAGCCACCATGACCTCTGTAATCCTAGCCAGACCTATAGGCTATTAAGGCTGCTCAAGATTCCCTTCCTGGTGGAAACATAACTAGGATATTGGCAATAAAATGTCTGAAGATGGTTGAGCATATCCTGTCATTGCCTTGTCCCCTGCTCTTGATGTATTCTGTAGACTCCAATTCAATTATGGGAACCAGAGTAGAAGATCTTGACTCTGTTTCTAGCCCTCTTGATGGTGAATACAGCACTCTAAAGGGTACCACATGGCCTTAGCTGCACCTGAAAGTCAGTTCATGAACCCACTGCTATAGTATTAAGGGAAAGACTGAGTAAGAATTTCAAACACTTGCATGCAAACTTAACTACCTTCTTAACTAACTTAATCCTATCCTTTACTCCTCCCCTGAGAATGAAACACTAAAATAACTACAAATAGACATCAGAAATACCTTCTGAATGACACTTATGGTAACCACTAATTCCATAGCCCAGATAAAAGTTCTTCCACTCCTAGAAGGACATGAAGCCCTTTTTTGACCATTCGAAATTACTCTTAGTAGAACTGACTCTATGGACAATGGAAACAGCAGTCCACTTACTGCAGCTTTACACTTTCACAGAAGAGCAATACCTGGATTTAAACACTTGTCTGAATCCTAAACTGCCCTCAGTAGAATCTTTAAAACCTAAATGCTAGACCTCTTAAGTAGCTCTTGAAACCAACCTCTCTCCCAAATCCATTCTTCAATAGACATGCGAACATGCCGGGTAAATGAAATCAGCTGTGGTCCTCAATCAACTCAGTGTATCCCTCTGTCCTGGAAATGTGATGGTGAAAATGACTGTGACAGTGGTGAAGATGAAGAGAATTGTGGTAAGGGAAGAAATGGTAGCTTTTTTCAAATCTACTTGGTCTGAAGATGAACTCTGTAGAATAGCCAACTGGTACTCTTAGAGCTCTAACATCAGACACTCCATCTGAGTTTGCAGATCCATACAATCAATCTCTTCTCTTCCCAGTAAGTTCAACTGAACAGGACTAGAAGTGATTTTAAAACTTGTTCTGTTTGTAAGTGCTGCTATGGGTCTAATCAGACAAATTAAAAAAGCTAAAATAAGTGCTTGTAAGCAAGGACACTGCCTCCTAATGTGAAATCTAAATTACAGTTTAGCTACCAGGCTTTCTCCCTCTCCCTCCAAACAATGGAACAAATTAGCAATGATTGCTTCCACTAGTGCTCAGACTCAAAGCAAAACTAACTTGTTGGCCCATCCTAACTATTTTATACAGTTCATTAGAGAGCAAAACTAAATGTCACTTGTACTGAGTGGATCACCACTATGCAGAATACTCACGTGGCAGTCCCTTGTCATTGGCCTTCATAAGGCTGCTGTTCTGAAAGCCTTTTACAGGTGGCTGTACTTGCTACACAAGTTCTCCCCCTTCTAAACATGTACTAAAATTGATTTAGACAGCAACTTATTTTCTAAACATAGATGTTACTGAAGATAATACTAAAATCTAGCCATACTTTGAAAATGTGCAGAGCAGAACTTACTCAGTGCCCTTCAGTCAGATGTTAGAGCCAACTCATGCATATCATGCATTCAGGGATGCTATCATCTTAACCCAACAATGCACAGAGGATATGCAAGGTGCAAGTGCCAGAGGCTCACATCTCTAAAACAAGTCCTTTGTTGATGCTGTAAATGTCTCTACTCAAGCTGGGTATAGTGTCGCAAACCTTTAAGATTTAATGTCTGTAGATTAATGTGTCCAAATATTGGACACAAACCTAACAGAAATCCAACAGTTTTAATGACTGCAGTGGTGTGGAATTTTTGAAGTAAATGCTGAAGTGACCTTTACTACTACCCCTTTGTAGAATAACTTTTGAGTTAGGTCAGTGAAGTTAAGAACCTGCTGTAGAAAACCAGATGATGCAGTCATAGTTCATAATTCCAAATTCCTGACACTAATGGCATTTCCTCTCTATTACCAGGCAATGTAACTTGTAGCCCAGCAGAGTTCACTTGTTCTAGTGGACAATGCATCTCCAAAAACTTTGTCTGTAATGGTCAAGATGACTGCAGTGATGGTAGTGATGAACTGAACTGCCTCCCACCTACTTGTGGAGCCCACGAATTTCAATGTAAAAGTTCTAGCTGTATCCCTATTAGTTGGGTATGTGATGATGATGCAGACTGTTCAGACCAGTCAGATGAATCTCTAGAGCAATGTGGCCGCCAGCCTGCCCATCCTGTGAAGTGTTCTTCTAGTGAAATACAATGTGGCTCAGGAGAATGTATTCACAAGAAGTGGCGGTGTGATGGAGATGCAGACTGCAAGGATGGAAGTGATGAAACCAACTGCCGTAAGTAACTGTTCAGTCCCATTAAAGGGGAGAAATTCCAACTCCTTACCCCTTCCCTAGTTCAATCACTGGCTTGCCCAAACAATCTCTGGCTTCAGTTACAGAAGTAATTGAAATCACCAAGACCTTCAGGATTCTAACTCTGCAATACTTCTCTCTTCAGCTTCCCGGACTTGTAGACCAGACCAGTTCAAATGTGAAGATGGGAATTGTATCCACGGTAGCAGGCAATGTAATGGTGTAAGAGACTGTCTAGATGGAACTGATGAAGTCAACTGTAAAAATGGTAAGTACAGAACAAAGTGGTAAAACTCTTCTTTAAAAATCTAGAAAACCCTGTTGTATCTAACGGCCCTTTCCCTCCCATTGTCTTGGCAGTCAATCAGTGCTCTGGATCTGGCAAATTCAAGTGCAGAAGTGGGGAATGCATAGATATCAGCAAAGTGTGTAATCAGCAGCAGGACTGCCGGGACTGGAGTGATGAACCCCTCAAGGAATGCAGTAAGTGACCAACCTACTTGGAATGTCACTCAACGGGCTTGAGATTAACGGAGTCTTGACTGCAAGAATCTGAGTAAAGGCACCTGAACTAAGTAACTTTCTGTGTTTGGGAGACTTGTTAGACTATAGGCTTATGCTTCTAGTTAGACACAGGCAAGCCACTGTTCAGGTCTAATGTCCCTGAAATGACTAGTGTGCTGCTTAAGGTCATGAACCTGGCTGCAGATAACTGTAAAACATAGTACAGAAATTCTAGCTCAAAATAGCACTGAGATTCTTAGCTGAAGTCTACAGTTGGCTCACTTGATGTAGCTAGTTCTGCAAGTACATGTCAATAACACAAGCACCAACATGCCCTATAGGACTTTGCCTTTGCAAGACTCTTGTTAATCTTGGCCAATACTTGAATTTCTGGTGTATTCTAGAACTGGTAGCCTAACTTAGACAGGCCTAGATGGCCTGAGATTTCAGTTAAGGTATCAAACTGTTTCTGAGTCTCTCTCCAAACTCTGTTCCAGACTCGAATGAATGCCTGGTGAACAATGGTGGATGCTCTCATATCTGCAGAGACCTAGTTATTGGGTATGAATGTGACTGCCCAGCTGGGTTTGAACTGATAAACAGGAAAACATGTGGAGGCAAGTATCTACTATCTTAACTCCTAAATTAGGTAGTCTTATTGTTTCAATACTGACTTTAGTCTTTCTTAGATATTGATGAATGCCAGAATCCTGGGATCTGCAGTCAAATCTGTATTAACTTAAAGGGAGGCTACAAGTGTGAATGTAGCCGGGGCTACCAAATGGATCTAGCTACTGGAGTGTGCAAGGCAGTAGGTAAGCACAACTAGCAATACTCTTAAGAGCCCCAAAGCATTAGAAATGAGTTCTCTCTGAAGAGGCTGTGACAAAGGCACACCAGAATTACAGCACCTGGCTGTTCTATAGTACATGGCTCCCCATAGCAAATACACTAGAGGACTGATTAAACTCTAACCAACCAATTGGGTTTAAGGATCTGCTAAATCTCTGTGCTGTTAAGAGCACAGAGGCTGAAGACCTCACTACAAAAAAGTCACTTGTACTATCATTCTGTGGTATAGGGAATCTTCCAGAGGCATTTAACTGAGCACAGTACTTTAATCCTCAAGTGATCTTGATTTATTGAGAACCCTACAGGGCAAAGGAAAGTTGGCAGTTTTTCACATTTAACTATAAACTGCAGGAGACCTGTCCCTCTAAGCATTTAGTGCTGCTAATGTGAAAGCATAGGGGAGCCAATGGAGGCTAAGATAGCTGCTAGATTGCTGGTCTAACACTACTCAAGCTTTTAAACTTCTGGGATGATGCAGGTATAGTAAGAATGACTAGTGGCAACTAGAACTGCAAATAACTTCTAAATTCCCCTTTCAGGAAAAGAACCATGTCTGATTTTCACTAATCGTCGGGACATCAGGAAGATTGGCCTGGAAAGGAAAGAGTATCTCCAGCTAGTGGAGCAGTTAAGGAACACCATAGCTCTAGATGCTGACATTGCTGAGCATAAACTCTTTTGGGCTGACTTTAGCCAAAAAGCAATTTTCAGGTAAACTGCCTGCTCCAAACTTTCATAAGTTTGTCCTCCTGAAGTTGTCACTCTTAAAGTGACTGGCTTAAGACTTAAATCAGACTAGCATTCTCTTGTGTACAGCTTGAATCTCTAAATTCCTAATTTGAGTAGCCATAGTCTTGAAGTTAAACACTCCTATATAATGGTGTACTCTTACAACCAGAGGTACATGTACAGTTTTGAGTAACTCCAACTTCAGTGAAGTATGAGCACAATTGGAAGCAAACTGTTCTGACTCTAACCTTTGGTTGAACTGCCCTTTGTTCAAAGGATAGTGAAGTTTAAAAACTTTTCAACTTTGAGGCTAGCTACTTAAAATCTTGAACACACAGATTTTGTACATAAGCCTCAAGACTGCTACTAGCTCACCTGGAGTGTATCCTCTAGTGTGCCATGGTTCAAATGAAGACTAAATCTATCCCTTTCTCTTCCAGTGCGTCTCTTGATAGTCGTGACAAGGTGGGCAAACACCTAAAAATCATAGGCAATGTACACAGTCCTGCAGCAATTGCTGTTGACTGGGTCTACAAGAACATCTACTGGACTGATTCAGCTTTAAAGAGTATCTCAGTGGCTAGTCTTGATGGTGCCAAAAGGAAGATCCTGTTTAATACAGACCTAAGAGAGCCAGCCTCCATAGCTGTGGATCCTCTCACTGGGTGAGCATTACACTGCACAACAGACTAATGCCAAGTCACCTTGGTACTAGCTTAACCTAGATTTGTAAGCAAACTACAAAACAGTAAGCTGTTAAACAGGCTTGCGGGACATACCCTTTGAAAGTGACAAGTTGAGCCAAGCATACTTGTGTGCTCAGGCTTGTATCTCAAGCCATAGTTTGATTAATTCTAGGCCTTCCTGTAGCTATAATACTTACAAGCTAGTATTGCTGCTTACGTGTTACAGTGTAATCTACAATATAGCTAAACTGCAGGGTGCCTAATGACTTGACTCTTTACAGCTTTATGTACTGGTCTGACTGGGGTGAACCAGCCAAAATAGAAAAGGCAGGAATGAATGGACTTGGTAGACAGCAGCTGGTGACAACAGAGATCCAGTGGCCTAATGGAATTGCACTAGGTATTTCATGTTCTTACAAAACTAACTTCCCTGGGAGCCCAAAATGCCTTTCAGATATACTGAAGTCACTAGACTTGCAAACCAACTGATTCCTTCTTAAAGATCTAGACTCCCTAGAAAACTTGTGGAAGTTCACATTGACATGGTTGCCATAAGAAGGCATTGACCACACTAGGACAGTCAGTCATGGCTATTGTGCAGCAGTGGCCTCTCATCTAGGCACTATGGATTCATGTTTCTTCCAACTCTAAAATTACCAGCTTTGGCAAAGCATTGGCAGTCATTTGAAGTGTCCTTCCCATTGACAGCTTGCTTGTAGTTTGAACCATAGTGGATGCTGTCCAGATAAAATGCTACACCATTGAGGTAGTACCAACACACTGAGTACCCTTGACAAACACTATAGCTATAATTTAGGACACCTCTCCACCTGGAGAACCACAATCAAGGTGGTATTGTGTGCAGCTGCCCTCTGATATGTCATTAGAGCATTCTTCTTCACGTACCAGTGGAAGCCAAGTGCACATGCACTCTACATGACATTTGTCAGCTCTTGCAAAACAACCATTAAGTATCCCAAGTGTGGCATGAATGGTGGTTTTCCAGCTAACAGAAGTGCTTGTGATCAGATTCAATGTGCTAAAATGAAACTTCTCTCCTCCTAGATCTTGTAAAAAGCCGCCTCTACTGGCTTGATTCAAAGCTACATATGTTATCCAGTGTGGATCTGAATGGCCAGGATCGTAGGATTGTGTTAAAATCACATGAGTTTCTTGCTCATCCTCTTGCTCTAACAATATTTGAGGTGAGAATAAGTCTCAAAGCATCCAGTAGGAACTGTGACTGTAGGCTGCCTTTGGAGGGCCAGGGTACAGCAAGAGACACTAATAAATGGAAGGTAGCAGAAAAGCTATTACAATGGGATTACTGTAGCTTCATACTGAGATGGTAGCAAATATAAAACTGAATATATTCCCCACTAAAACTAGTTATCAAGTAACATTTAATGTTTCCTCACTCAAATGTGAGTGAGCCTACACTAGCTGAACTGCATTGATACTTCAGAGTACTTGCACTCACTAAATCAGTTTTACCAGGCACAGGGGACAGCTTAACCATCTCTGGTGATGGACAAACCATAATAGGATGTAATGTCTCCTAGGACCGTGTCTACTGGATTGATGGAGAGAATGAAGCAATCTATGGTGCCAATAAATTTACAGGCTCTGAATTGGCTACACTAGTGAACAACCTCAATGATGCTCAAGATATCATCGTGTATCACGAGCTTGTTCAACCATCAGGTACCAGATGTAAACTATGTGGCAATGTAAGACTTGCATATTGTAAACCTCTGCCTTGCTGCTATTAAATCAGGTAGGTATTGAAGCCTAGAAAATCCCCCTTTAGGGGAGTGAGTTGGGAGAGCTCAAGCCTGACTGTAAAAAGTACACAAAGCAGAACTAGCACTACAATAGAGGTGGTGGTGTAGGGGGCTGTCCCTGGCTGCAACTTCTGTTCAGAGGTGCCAAGTAAAGCTGTGTAGTGTGGTGCTGCATAGCTAAATTTCCATGGCCTAGAAATGATCTCTACAGGACTAGACCGTATCCTCAAAGCTATTTGCAAGACTAAAGCACTGGTCTGATTTTAAAATTGACTGACTTGTGCCAACAGGCAAAAACTGGTGTGATGAGACTGTGAGGAATGGTGGCTGCGAGTATCTGTGCCTGCCTGCTCCCCAGATAAATGAACACTCTCCAAAGTATGCCTGCGTCTGTCCTACTGGCTACAACCTACAAGATGATGGCCTACGGTGTAAAGGTAGCGTGACACAACTGAAAAGTTACTGTAGAGGGGACCTAATGGACTCCTGTGCAATCAAGAATAGCAGTAATGCTCTAACCTACCAATGGACTTAAGGCTCCACTGTTGCTACACAATTGGCATTTATGTGGGGACTTAAACTGTGGCATTGTAACTGAAATGCAAACTCCTGCAATGATGCATTACCTGCAAGTCTGTGCCTGGCTTCTGCATATTCATCATACTGTGATCAGACCTGGTGCATTCCATAAAATGGGTGGAGCTGACTGAGCTACTAGAGAGCTGGTACTTTCAGGGCCATCCACACCCTAACTAACTCAGTGGTTCTCAAACTTTCCAGTCTACTGTACCCCCTTCAAGAGTCATCTTGCATACTGCAGGTTTCCCCTCACTTTAAACTAGTTGCTTACAAAATCAGACCTAAAAAGACCAGTGTCCCTGCACCCTATTACTTCATTGCTTGCTGGCTTTCATTTGTATTGATTTGGCTAGTTCTCTTTTTTTTTTTTTTTTTTTTTTTTTTATGTAGCCTGTAAAACAAGGCACTACCTGAGTTGATCTACCCCTGGGATATGCAAAGGTCTTCCAGGGAGTACATGCACTTCTAGTTGAGAACCACTGGTCTAACTAGTAACTCCTCTAACTATCCAAACAATGGATACAAACTTGGGGGGGGGGGGGGGTGTCATCTAGCATTCTTAACTGGAGGATTCATTTATACTTCAGACAAGAGCAGGTAAGTACTCAAGTTGAATAGGCTCATGCTCTGTTAGGAGTTAATCTCCTGCCCAGATGGTCAAACTCATGGAGTAGCCCTCAGATTGCAGTTACATGACAGGTAAAGCTCTTGTACAGGAATACAATTCCTGTACAAGCTCCTTAAATGATCCAAGGAACTTAAATTAGTTCAAGAACACACTGTACAATGTGTGCCTAGCTACTTAGTGTGACTTTCTGCTGGAGTTAATGATCAGCACTCCAAAAACTCATCCCTGTGACTCTTCATTACTGTTGAAATGAATGTGAGTGAGCAAAAACTCTAAATATTCTGTCTCCATGCCTACCTAGCTTACAGCTTTGAATTGCTACCATCAGGCCCCAGCAAAACTTGAACTTGTTGCACCAGAAATCTGGTTCACTTCTTCTATCAAAGCTTTCTTAACAGTAAATTCCTGGATCCTAAAAATATAGCTAGGGGTATCAAACTTTTGGTGCAAGCTATTGGCATCTATGTAAAAGGTGCATTTCACTGTCCAACCCTGCTTCCCAAAGCATCAGACTTCTGAGCACAAAACTAGCAGCTGAGACTACAACTTCCTAGCAGAGTAAACCTATTGAATCCTCAGTCAAGACAATGGTGGATTAACCTATAAGCAATAAAAGCACATGCTTGGGGCTCCTTTTCTCTTGGGGTCCTAAGCAATGACAAAAAATAGGTACAAAATTACAAGTTTGCACAGCCTTAAATTAAGTCTAACATCTTGGGCCCCCAAAAATCCCCCAATGTTGCATCAATTCCACTTTGAGTAAAAGCTGGGTTGTGAATGGGGGTGAGAGTTGAAAGGGGGCCCATTGCTTGGCTGTGCTTAGGGTCCCAGGAGCAATTAATCCACCGCTGAGTAAAGAGCTTGGTCCAGTCAAACCTAAAAGCTGCATGACCATTCTACCATCTGCTAAACACTCACAACCACTGCTTAATAGCATGCTATTTCAGAACTTCAGGATTAACTGGGTTCTTGATTTATAACCAGTTTCAGGTACTGGAACTACTGTGGCTTACATTGAGACAAAAGATACCAGCACAACAGAAAAACCAGGAACTGGTCCAACAGTTGGTGGAGGTATTGGTCCCAATAACTCGTTTTCAATCATGCATTACAAACAGTGACTGAACAGGGTACACAAACTGGCCTCCGACAACTAGCACAAACATGCTAAACCTGTGCATGCAATCAGGGAATGTTGGTCAGCTGTCACCTCTCAAATGGAAAGTGTGACTGGTATTCAAGCTAGTTTTAGCATGTCCCCTTGTGATAGCCTAGCATCTCATGTTAGCAATGAAAATTACCAAAAGTAAGGACTTTTCCTAGGAAATGCAATTTCATGCAACTGCAGAAAGCAGAAGTAGGCTGCATGCTCTAGAATACATTTATTACTAGCTTAGAGTATGGAGAGGTGACTCTTGCCTATGGTCTGAGGAAGCTGCTAGCCTTGGACTAAATTCTGCCAGCCTAGCAGTAAATAATACAAGAGATTGTACTCCTCCTCTTCTAGGACACAATTTCAGCAGTGCAGTGTCAGACGTCAGTTCTGCCAAAGGAACTTCAGCTGCCTGGGCTATTCTTCCTCTGGGTAAGTATACTTGGGTGCAGTGTTCTGAAACCTTTGAGTGACTGGTCAATCCCTTGAGTTTGTATCCAAAGTCTATCAAAATAGAGATGTTCCAAAAGCAGAACATAACACTGTCAGTTTTAAAAGGCACTAAATCCACTAGTTTTGAAGCTAAGCCCACTCAAAACTACTCCCTGTTCCTGACATCCCATGCAAAAGGGAACTATGCACTTGTAAAGATCTAGTCATTGAGCATTGTCACTTGTTCTCTAGCAATTTAATCTGCTATCCTATTCCACCAGCCCTAAAATCAGTTATTGCATGGTAATATGTCTTATTGATTGTAGGGTAGGGATGCAACTAGAACAAATTCAGCTGAGGAAAAACTAGCTTCTGGCTGGCAATGGGTTGCACCACAGGAAGAACTAAAACCAGACTCCCACAGGACTTGAGCTAAGCCAAACAAGAAATCCTTCTAGCTGAATGTTGAGCAACTCATGACTTGTCTCCTTTATTGCAGTATTACTGGCACTGGCAGCAGCAGCAGGTGGTTACTTTATGTGGCGTAACTGGCAACACAAGAATATGAAAAGCATGAATTTTGACAATCCTGTCTACTTGAAAACAACTGAAGAAGACCTCACTATTGATATTGGAAGACACAGCAGTTCAGTAGGACACACTTACCCTGCAGTAAGTACAGATACTTGGCTTCTAGGCAAAAGTCAAGATGGCAGTTGATCATGCTCTTTAGCTAAAGTCACAACTGCCAAAATACTGACTTGGCTTCTAAAATAGCCACTCCTGACTACTTCCTAGAATGCAGTTGGAAGGCATGATCTGCACTTCAGACTTGACTGGTCTACCTCTAGAGTAAAGAAGGCCCACAGCCAAAGCAGTGGGCTGAACAAGGCAAAAAAAATGCCACATCTATTATGATATGCTGCCATTTAGGCAGCTCAGACCAGGACTGACACCATGGCCAGGCAGCATGTAGAATTTGTAGCAGATACTTGGTACATAGAGCTGTGGGAATGTTCTTAATGTTCCCTCCATTTCTCTAGCCAGCTCTAAACTGACATTTTTTTTCTCCAGCCCCTTCTCTGGCCTTTTGTCTCCCTCCCACGCCAGGGGGCCACCTGAGCTTTGTTCTCCATCTTCAGTTGACCCTTGCAGGGGAGGGGCCCAGGCCATCAGTTGCGAGGAGTCCAGGTGTTAGCCATTCTCTGTGCAGACAGCCTCACATTGGTCCTCCTACAGCTCTGCAACAATCTCACCCTTATCCCACCACCTGATAATTAAGAAATTCATAAGGGAAACAGAGGCCTCCACACCATATTCAGAGTTAACATTACACCTCTTACACAGAGGTGTAAGGCATTGGGCTTGCTATCAAATGAGCTTCAAATTTAAGGCTGCAACAGGGATGTAGGTCCATTTGCATGGCTTACCAACAAGCTAGTCACTAAGCAGGGTGGGGGGTCCCTCCACAATGTCCCTTGTACCAATATTAATTAGCAGGCAAATACCCTACATATTTTGGGGAGTATTGGAGGGTGGGTGGTTCTAGCATGTCTAGTGGTTCTAGCAACATGCAGCACTGCAAACCTGGCTTATCACTTGAGCTACCAAAAACACACCACACAAGCCTGATTTAAAGCTATATAGAACTGAAATGCAATATGCTTTAATGTTCTATATTAATGTAATGTAGCTCTGGCTTGCCTCTTTTCCCCAAAGACCAATCTAAATCCTGCAAAGGTACAAATTGTAGGAGTCTGGACAGCACATATCTTGCAAATGATATGAAAAGACTTACACAATATGACTAGATTTTTTTTTCTTGCAATCAAGACTTGCTTTTAACACACATTTGCTCCTTCCATACAGATATCTGTTGTAAGCACAGATGATGATCTAGCTTGAATACTCTAGTTGGCAATCCACTTGTGTTCTACATTCTTTTGGATGGTAACAGGCAAGTAGCTGAAGATTTTTCCAAGATGGGAGAATGAAGAAACCTTCTGTATGTGTGGAGCAAGCTTATGTAAATATCTTATACAGGTTACCAGAACTCTGTAAATATCCACAATTCAGCTTCTGATGGTTACTGTTTATCTGTAACCCTTGAATTTGTCAGTACTACCACTGACCAACTATTTAAAGCACTTTCCATAGAAAGCCATATTCCAGGAACAACTTGTGCTGTAGTGTACCACCTGTACATATTTGTATAGGCCACTTGTAAATATTCCTGAACAATCACTATTAAGCACTTTGATATATTTCAAATGTAAATTATTGTAAACTGTCTTTTTCAATGGTTGGGTCAATGGCAATAGGAGAAAACGGGTTATTCAGATTGCCAAAAATTTGTAAACATAAGTAATTTTGTTTGTGAATCTTTCCTTCCTGTGACACTTTATGGGTGTACGGAGGATGAATGCTCTTTATCAAAGCCACTGTAAAGTTAAATACTAAAATTAAAACTGTCAAACTGACTAATCCTGTTCAGTGAACCTTATTATACACAATGGAATTAGAGCAGTTTTTTGGAGTCTCTGCTAGATCTTGGCGCCTTTCTTGCTTTTGGCTCACAAGAAATATTCTCCATTTTCTACCCTGAATCTCAAATTGGGGAAAGGTAATCTGATCTGTTTTGGCACTGCCCCAAATATCTAAGGGACTGTCAGATCTCTGCAATTTATGCACTCTACTAATGCTGCAATGTAAGCAATAGAAGAGATCAAAGGGTACAGTTAAGTTGGAGCTCCAACTTGTAGATTTGACTTTCCCAGAAGTCACTTCTCTTTAAATCCAAATGTTGAGGGCTTTCATTGCTGTTTTAGTGTTGGCACCGTACCTTATGCTATCTCTACAGTTCTTGGCATGGAGCAAAATTGGCTTATGGCAGGGGTGGGCAATCTTCACAGAGCAGCCACTTGACAAATTTGGTAAGTCACCATGGGCTGCACATTTCTACTATATTAATGGAGGGACTGGTAGACTCTGGGAGGGAGTTTAGGTGCAGGTGTTGGCTGTCTAGGAGGCATTTACTACAGGTAGCTGGTAGAGCAGTGGGGTGCTGAGGCAGGCTTCCTGCTGTAGCCCCATGCCTCTCCTGGAAGCAGCCAGCTGTTGGCACCATAGCTTGTCTCTGCACACACCCCTTGGTGGGAGCGGGCAGTGCAGAGACCCACTGCCCATGTCTACAGGCACCACCCCCACAGTTTCCAACTAATGGGAGCTGAGGGGCTAGTACTGGGGGAAGCACACAGACCTGCTGTGCCCCTCCCTCCCCAGGCACAGACCTGCTAGAAGCAGCATGAAGCCATAGCAGGCAGCCTGGCTGAGTGCCGCACTGTGCCCTGGGACTTGGTGTCAGATTGGGGGCAGCCAAAGAGCCTAGTGGGGCACATTTCTGCCTACCATTGAGCTAATGTGTTCATATTACACTCTGTAGTAGGCCTTGAGTTTTGAAAAATGATCCATGGGAGAGTGGGACACATACCAAGTCACATTTGCTTCAAAAACTTGGCTTGGGTAGCCTGCCTTGGGTAAGGATAAATGGAAGCATAAATACAAAAGCTCAAACTGCTGAACTTTGCGTGGTTTTTTTTTTTTTAAATGCTGTTGTGACTTCTGACTCAGGACACCATTCATGAGAGTGCTATGGGCTATATTTAACTTTTTGGCTGTAGACTGTGCTGCAATTACTTGTGCTAAAGTGACATGTGGCAGTTAGCTCATTTAGCTATTTGGGGATATGCGAGATAGAGGTGATCTAAGAGCAGCTGGAAACATGGGCAAATCTCTAATGTGCAGCTGTTGAAGGTCAACTTGAAATGCTGACCTCCAAAAGGCACTTACTAGCATCCCTTGCTTCCATGCAAAAATAGCTCAGCAGACCACTTATGTGTAGTTTCACTAGACCACAAAACTTGGAAACTTTGCCCATAAGGGGTGTCTAGCACCAGCATGCACATATAACTCTAGCATGGAACTAGGTCTAGCCACCTTTTACTATATCTAAAAGTAGACTACTGAGAAAGGGGGCATCTAGCCAATATCGCAGTAACAGTCTTAAACTAAAATGGCTCCAGCCAGGGAGACTATACAACTTTGTTCAGGGGGTCTTTATGCAAAAGTGCTCTGACTACAAAACTCTAGCTTCAAAATGCTGATAGTAAAATTCAAAATAGGATTTGTAACTAGCTCTGTAATATAACATTTTGCTCTAGAAACTTGCTGGGCACAAATCTCCATGGTAAGTAAATGTAAAGTGTTTTTTGTTTTTTTTTTTTTTTTTTTTCCCCTTAACACCTATTTTTAATCCTGCTCTCAGCCTACCCTACACTATCCACTTCCTCCATTATAGCAGGAGGCCAGTCACCCTGAACAGCTCAACACGAGTCCCATGCAGGTTATTTCACTTTGAAATGCCAGAAACTGGGTTAGTGAATGACTGTCCTCAGGGCAGCTCTACACTACAACCTTGCAGTGGCACAGCTGCTGTAGAGCAGCTTCAGCAGAAGTACTAAGCCCACTGTGAGCACTTTTCCATCAGCTTAACTCCAGCTCTATGGTAGCTGTCAGTGGCAGAAGCTCTCACTGATCTAGCACTTCCTATGGGTCGAGGTTACTTGTGGGTAGATTCCCCCTCCCCCCACCCCCCCCACTTAATATTTAGGGATACATAAGTTTGTATTGTAGACTTTACCTTCCATGTGTTGAGACTGTTTACTGCAAATCAACTAACTAATCCATTGCTTCAAATCTCACTATGCCAAGCAAGAGGCCTACTTTCTTCCTATCTAACATTTCTAGACAGCTACTTCATCTTAAACCACAACACTAGCTCTTGATGCAGAATAAGAATACTCAATCAGCTAATTCTGCTTGAATGCACACCTCAACAGCAAAGAGCTGGGAGCAGGCAGTTCTTGTCACTTACAGGCTCCAAGTAGGACTACCCAACTGGATAATAGCAACCACATACAGTCAGCTGCACAAGCATGAAGTTATGAAACTTGTAAATGAGTAAGGTTCCTGTCCACTTGGTGTTGTGTGGGGTTTAAAAAAAACCCCAAACCTACTTCACCTTCTCCAAGGAAGCCTGGTCCCAGCATGAGAATGAGTTAAAAACCTAATTTCCTTGACTAACCTGCCTAAACAGAAAGCTTTGATCTGGGATGGGGGGAAGGAATGGCATGGCCAATATTAGAATTCACAAATTACTTACCCCATTCTGGATAAGCCTGAGTTATCCCCAAATGTCATGGCAGTAGCTACTTAACTCTCTAGTGCTTATGAACATGGGCTTGTGCTAGTTTTTGGATACTTAACTTTGAAGTTGTAGACCCACCTAAGAAACTTGGGCTTAATAATCAATAAGAACCTCTTATCTTACTAAATATCTCTATTCAGACATCAAGAAACTAGACTAACAGGCCCTGTAAAGGACTTTTCACCTCCATGTGGGTTCTTTCTGCACTCACCATCCAGCTGTAAGACCTGAATGTAGCCAGGCTTCTATTATAAAAAACAGCATGACATTTTTCACACACCAAGTACAGTATTGCTTCCTTTTGAACAACTTCCATTATGAAGACCAACAGCCTTCTAGTCTTTGCTTTCTTGGTGGCTTGTTTTCATGTCAATTTGGCAATATTTCACCTTGCGCTTGAACAGGTTTTTAATTGGTAAATGGCTTAAATGATACATGCAGGGAGACCATGGGCCAGGATTGCTCACAAGAGAGTTTGCCTAAACAACATGCTCATATAAACCCCCTGCAATCCCATGCCAGTTAAAACAGACAAATCTACCTTCTATAGAGCAGATAAAACTAGGCATTAGGAAAATTAGGTACTCAGAGGTCAGGGAAGTAAATAACTAGATTGAAAAAATTAGTTATTCAGCTGGAAGCCTATGCTTCAAAACTGTCTACATCAAGGATGTTGATGGCAATAGTCTCCTCCTGACCTCATCTGTGCAGCCTCAGCTACACTGATTAAAAATACTGGTAGCAAGTCTAGTCTATGCTATTACTAACAGCAGTGATAGAACAGGCATGAAAGGATTGCAGAACACATGAAGTACAGACATCTGTGTCGAGAATTCCCTTTCACAAGAATTATTTTGCAATACTTTGAATGCAGCATCATTCTGGTTATCAGAACTCATCATTTCCCTCTTCCCTACTACCAGCATATGCTTCCTGAGCAATAGAAAGTTACATCCCATCTAGTAACTTCCTCCTTGAGTGATATTTGCTTACACTCATCCTTCCTTATGATTTTATTTTGGCTTGTTATACCTAGGTGGGTTGGTTTCAGCCACTCAGAGCAGGGATACTGTAGAATTAGTGACATGTAACAAGTTTTTTCCCTCTTTACATTCTGAGTTTTCTGGTTCTGAACGATTATTTGCATAGTCACTGCGCCTGTGTCTGACTGCACTGCATGTAAATCCTTGTATGCTGGCTAACAATTATAAGCCAATGAGAATGCAGATATTTGCATAATCATAGAATATTAGGATTGGAAGGGACCTCTGGAGGTCCTCTAGTCCAACCCCCTGCTTAAAGCAGGACTAACCACAACTAAATCTTTCCAGCCAGGGCTTTGTCAAGCCTGACCTTAAAAACCTCTAAGGAAGGTGATTCTATCACCTCCCTAGGTAACTCATTCCAATGATTCTACCACCTCCCTAGGTAACTCATTCCAATGCTTGACCACCCTCCTAGTGAAAAAGTTTTTCCTAATATCCAATCTAAACCTTCCCCACTGCAACTTGAGACCATTACTCCTTGTTCGGTCATCTGCTACCACTGAGAACAGTCTAGATCCATCCTCTTTAGAACCCCCTTTCAGGTAGTTGAAAGCAGCTATCAAATCTGCCCAATCCCCAGAGGGACAGAAATGTGTTTGTAGTGTGATGGCACCAGACAGTTACAACATTCCATCTCATGTGCTCGGAATCATGGGGTCCCACCCCAAGCCCAAAAACATCTTCTGTTTATCACACTTAGGAATAAGAATCCTTGTTTAAAGATAATTTTATCACAATAAAGACAAACAGTAGAGGTTAATAGTTTTCTTTAGACTTATTCCAGATATAGATAAGAAAACATATTTTCTAGGAAGCCTGATTCTTCATTGCCTTGCATCTTGTGTTGTCATTTATACCAGTGTGCAGTGAGTGTAAAATGCATGGTTATAAGGGGGAGGGGGGAGTAAGGCCCACATAACCCAGGTTACTCTAAATCCAAAAGTCTGAATTAAGCTCAAAGGCATTTATCAATGTTGCATGTATGTTGTGGAAGTATAGCAATAGCGCAAGGCAAATGGTTGACAAAAGCAAGGCCTCAGTAGAAGAGTGTTCATGGAAAATTGCTCACAAGGTTTAATAAAATATATCTGAAGGGTTTTTTTACCCTGGGCATGGTTTGCTTGGCTTACCCTTCAGGGGTGTAGGAATGAAAATGTTTTACTGTACTGTCAGTTGGTAGGTTAAATCTTATGAGTTTTAACACTTCCATAGTTGGAAGGGAACTTGAGAAAGGATTCATTTAAAACTCAGACCAGCATTTTTTCTGGTGTACAGTATTTATTGTTGAAACTGCCTTATTAAATGTCTGAATATGTTGGATATAGAGAACACTGTAACAATCAAAGGCAGAGTGCAGGCGGGCCAAGTTGGTATAAACATGAGCAGACAGTGTAAACTTCTTGCTCATTACTGTTTTCGTGTTTGTGTTATTAAGACAGGTGAGTTCTTGTGTGTCTTCAGTAAGTTTCTTTCATAATACAAGAACATTATCCTGTGATTTGGCAGCCATCGTTTACATGCTGTGAATGAGATTTTCAAAGCACTTTAGGGGATTTGGACAGCTGATTCCCATTAATTTTAATGGGAACAGCATCCATATCCCTTCAGCAGGACTGAAAACCTCAGCTTAAGTAGGAGGCCCATATCTATGCACATTCACACTGACACTTCGCACCTTAAGTTCCCCATTCAAGTTCCAAAGTGCTGATTTAAGCATTCAAGGTGAGATTTGATTCTCATATTTAGTCACTTGAGCTTCAAAACTTGGCCCACAAGGGTTTGATCCAATTTTGCAAAAGTCTGTTCTACTCACTGAATGCAGCAACTGCCTTTTTTCATGAGTGTGTAAAATACCGGCCTGGGTGAACTGACTGTGACTGGGCTGGCAAATTTTCATAGCAATTTTGCAGGACTGGTTTAGCCCCCATTCTGGCACCCAAAGAGGGGGTCGCCAAGCCCAAAGCATGCTTTCCACGTTGTCCAGCTCTCCTGGGAGCTTTTATTCCCCACTTCTCAATTGTTTTCAAGGCTGTCACTGGTTCAGTTTAGCCTGTGGCAGCTCCCTCGCTTTCCCTTGAGTGACAATTAGTGTTGTGCTTATTTCTTGCAGCGCTACTCTACAATGGGAGTCTGTGTTTTTCCTGTTTTTATGCCTCTCTCATTAATCCAGAAAGCACATTGCACAGATGGTAAAGAGCTCTCTTTGTTTAGAAAGGTGCCCTAGGTGCACTGCAGCAGCACTTCAGAAATCTTCAATACTGCCTCCTGGTGTCATCTCCACTGTTGCCTTTCTTACTCGCATTGGTGAGTAGTTACAATAGTCCCGTTGACTTCAGAGAATTGCTCACCAGTGCGCTTTGCAGAGTCACTGTCGTCTGGCCCTTAGGGAAATAAAACCAGTTCTGTAACATGGCCTGAGGTTGCACCGTAGGCAGTAACTTGTTCAAAACTTTGCAGCACATGCACAACTGACAGGGGTATATTCACTGGAGACCTCACTCCCTGCAGAGGAATATGCGGGTCAGGTGGATAATAGAAGATCTTTTTCCTGGTTTTGTTAGCTCAGCTGAAATGGTTGGGTTAGAATCTTTATATTTAGATGTATATTCTTGTCTAAGGCTTCTACAGTCTCCCGGTTAAACTGAAGTTTGTAGCCTAAAGGTTCACTGTAGCTCAGACCTCAGAGGATTCGGACATTCTCTCTAGGAGTTTTCTTATTCCTAGAAAAGGTAAGAAGGCATCTCTGACTTTTCCTCCTTTCCTTTAATGAAGAGATGGAGTTCACCAGGCCTCTTTCTCAAAACCTGAGGCTAGTTAATCTTTCTGTCTATGCATTAAGATTCTGCTGATTTACTCTGCTACTGAAGTGCCTTTTTGTCACCTTAGTGTTCCCAGAATGTTCTCATAAGAGGCTGATTATTTTTAATTAAAGTGTCAAAGAAACCACAATCTTCTTATGTTAAAGAACAAAATGAGTAAATAAGACATGTTCTGTAACTGACCCCCAAGGCATAAGATATGGTACATTCTTCATGCGACATTCCTGTCAGCATGACACTGGCAAAACTATGACCATAAGATAGCCAATATCTTGTCTGACAATAGGATAATGGGTGGCTAGTACTTGATGCTTCAAAGGAAGTACATAGTTGACATTTATGGAATAATCAGACATAGGGGAATAGTTAGTGATTCCTAACCCCTTTTTCTTTTCACCAGCCTCCAGCACTGGTGTAATTTATATTAAATGAGCATTGAGAAGGAACATCTTTTTAGCTGTTTATTTACACAACATGAGAACTGCTTTTCAACATATTTGAAGTGGAAGCAGTCTAGCAAAGAGAAAGAACAGTACACAAAATACACTGCTCTGACTGCCTCAAGTGTGAAGTAAGAATAGCCACCTACTGACAACAACTAGCATTTATGCACCAGTTTTGACCATCACTGGCTAATCTGCAAGATACAGGCATATACAGTTGTATGATACCAGATGGAGGCCTCTTGTTGACTTGCCAGAATCTTTAAAAGGAAATTGTTAAGTACTTTATGTACAAATGGAGCTTATCTTAACATTATTTTATTTAGGAACCTATACCAGTATGTTTATACAGCACCAAAAACTGAGACCTTAATCCAGATAGGAGCTTTTGGGAGCTACTGTAGTTAGAATATGAGAATAAATGTTTAATTTATTCTGCTCTTCATTGTCTGACTCTTCAGCTGCAGTTAGCTAACCTAACAAACACGGCCACTCTCAGATTTCTGTTTATCCATCCACCGTGTTTGCACATAACCAGCAACAGAAACAGCAGACCCAGGATTTTAGAGTCACTATTGCAATTTTTGCTGTCCTGTTCAACTGTAAAATGCAGAATTTGAGCCTGTGTGTAAAAAAACATTGGGGTCAGTGTAAGTGCTCAGTGGATTGGGACAAAGCTGTGTCAAAATCACTTTGGCAGCTCCCAGCTCTTAATACTTTGTGGGAGCATTTTTAGGGCTACAGTGAAGCTGTATCAGCTGCCGTAGTCCCTACAGGACCCTTCTATCTGCTAGGGATTGACACAGTGCAATCCCTTCTTCTTGCTCTACTGTTCCCCCAAGATGAGGTAATGCTACATTTTGTGGTGTTGGATTGGACAGTTTCCATCTTTTTCCATTGTCAAAATGTGAGCAATACAGTTTTGCAAAAAAAACTGTTTACAGACAGCAGCAGCAGCAAAACCTTTAATACAAAATTTTAGGATTACACAATTTTCATTTTATTGATCAGTACATTTTAAAGTTGAGGCTATTAACTTCTCATTGTTAGCTTGGTCATAGTGGGCCTGTCCTGGGCACTTTGTAGTAAAGATTTTAAACCAGAAATTAGCATAATTCCAAATTTAACAAGAGAGGAAAATACTCCATACATGCAACATCAATAGATAGGACCTTTGGGCTAGATTCACAAAAGGACTTAGGTGCCTCACTGCCACTGTAAATCCCCAAATTTGGCCCCAGTGGAATTCACAAAGCTGTTATTAAATCTTGTTGTCTCCTAATCTCACTTTCTTGACACCTACATTTTTGCAGTAGAAGTTCCTTAGGCTCCTAAATTTCCACCTGTAGGCGTGTCTCTGCAGCCCTACACTAGGTGTCTGGATACTGGAACTGGATGCCATCTTGCTGCAGGGCCTTATCTGATAAGAGTGCTCAGAGCTCTATAGATGAGCTTAAACAAAATGTCTGGAAGGGGGTCAAAGGGGAGAAGTAGAATGAGAACTTTCATAACATTTAGCCCAATGGTTACAGCTGGGAGGTGGGAGACACCTATGTCAAAAAAAACCTTTGTGTGAGGGAAAAAAGGATTTGAATGGGCATCTGCCACTCTTCAGCTGAGTGCACTAACTGCCAGATGACAGAGTCATTCTCATGCTCTTTCTTTCTTTCTGGCTCAATGATTCTTTCATTATTTATCCACAGTGGAACAGCTTCAACACTGGGCTGAGAGAGAGCGCACAAGCATGAGAATGACTCTGATGGATAGAGCACTCCCCTGGGAGGTGGAAGACCCAGTGCATTTTTTTGGTTATATATCCACACTGTATCAGTTTGAACAGGCCAGACTGAGGGAGCCCCACATCAAACTAGGCTATAGCCCAGTGACTCGTGAACTCACCTGAGAGGTGGCAGAGCTTTGTTCAAATCTCTTCTCCTCCTCCTCTGGCAAAGGGGGACTTGAATCAGGGGGTCTCTCACATCCCAAATGAGTACCCCATCATCTGGTGTTTTACCACCCCCAAAAAATGGTGTGGGTGCCTAACACCATGAGGAGCTTTGCCACTGAAAAACCTAAAAGGAGTGAAGTACCTCCATGCAACCTGGCCATAGGCCCTTATCTCTGAGAGCGGGGCAGAACTTGGCATACATTCCTTGCCTGGACACCTCCCCACAGCCAGTGTTGGTGAGGAGCCTCCTCACAGACTGGCTTTTGTGTATCTGATTCTAAGGTTCCTCTCTCTCCCAATTCATTGCTTAGGGAGCCTCTGCACCTAACTCAGATTTTATGAATCCCAGTGATTTTCTCAGCATCTAAACAGTGCTCAGCCTCACCACATCTACATTTCTTTGTTCCTCTCTAGCCCTTTATCTGTGCCCTGTCTCATCTTTCTCTGTGTAACACAGTGTGGCAAGATGCCCTCTCAGAGTCACCAGGCTCCAGTCCTTTAGGCTCTGGCAGAGCAGTTGCTGCCCCAGCAAACCACCTAGAAAACTCAAGGGCAGGCTTTTCCTTCCCCTCCCTCATCACTCCCTTCTGGCTTGGTCTTTTACCTGCTGTCCAGGGAAAGCAGTCTCCCAGCTTGGAGAAGTTCCCCCATCTAGTTGACCCCCTCCCCCTCTCTGTCTCCCTCCTTCCTAGCCAGGGAGGAGGGTTTAAAAAGGTCTCTCTCAGGGCTTAATTGGTACCAGCTGATCTTGCCTGCCTCCCTGGCAACCTCTCCTCAGCTGATCCCAATTGACCTGTGGTTACCTCTCCTACCACCACACTCTCTGGTAGCTGCCTGTTCGGGTTTACCACAACGGATGTTACATTAATGTAGTTTTTTCATTTAACATTTTGTGATTTCCACAAAGAATGTTTTGACTGCTTGCTATTGCAATATGCTGCATTTTTCATTATGCAGGTACAGTGGGGAATGCTTAGAAAAGGAATGTGCATTTATATCAGTATTCCAGAATGGAAGGAAGTCAGGCAGACAGTCTAGGTCATTGAGAATTTTATAATCACATTAGCTGGTCTATAAAGAGTTGAATTCATCATACTTTGTATAAATCAGTTTGGACTTAAAGCAATAGATCTTTTTTCTCTTCCTTTGTATCTTTTTACAAATCACAGTCATATTCAATCAAAAACAAATGTCCTAATTCTTATTTACCCTAGGGCTGTTTTACACCACTTCAACATTGTAAGGGGCCTTACCCACTTTAAGGCCCTTCATACCGCCAGTGTGATGTAAACTGGCCTCTATGAAATTGAGAATGAGGCCCAAAGTATTTTGTGGCACCAGGGATGATTTAAAATGTTGGTAATCATATAAGAATACAAATTTATTCTGTTGTTGTCTCTGGGAGACACAGATACCATAATTTCCTCCAATTTTTGCAGCTATTGGATCTTACATTGATATTTTTAGCCATTCCAAAGCCTGATTCAGAGAAGGACCTGGCTGTCTCTGTTGTTGGCAGATTCAGAAGATGGTGGCTGGGGGTCAGTTCCATTTGCTGGGGAGAAAGGACAGGTCCTAGGCGGGTCTGGAAGTTTTGAGGGGGCTAGTTCTGTCTGCTTCTGGGATGAGATGGCAATGTGGGTTCAGAAGAGGGGAGCAGATAGAGACTGTTCAATGCATTTCGGGGAAGGGGAAGAGGAGAGAAATTCACTAGTTGAGAAGGGCCAGGTTATTATACCCCAGTGCTGGGACTTGGTATCCAAGACTTCCCAGTGACTTGCTTTTTACCTCTAATTCCCTCCATGGATTCTGAGGGTACATCCACTCTGCAAAAATAAAATGTGTGGTGAATATGAGCCCAGGTCAGCCATGTAATCTTAACTTTTCTGTGCCTCAGTTTCCACATCTGTAAATTGAAGGTAATTAAGTATTGTGAGCATTAATTAGAGTTTGTAAAGCTCTTTGAGATCTTCAGGTGGAATATAAGATCCTTAGCTATACAGATAACTATAGATATATGTGGATATATGATATGTTATCCTTATATAGTACAGTATAATATAGTATAGTGTGTGTGCATATGCATGTGCCTTTGTACACACTGTGCAATGCTGTATATCTAGTATTAACATATGTCTTGTTGTTCCCATTGAATGGTCTCAGTGAAAAGGGTTAAATGAGTTCTTTTAACATTTAGCTCTGCTCCTCCAGCAGTAGTATATTTGATGTGCACCATCTGGATGTTTTCTTCTCTATTAATCATACGTGTTTAAAATATGTGCTTTCTGGAAAGCTGCATGGCAAAAAACCAAAACTCTGTACTTTGTAGTTACATTATAACTTCTGCAATTACCTTTTTTCTTCTTATTCTTTTTTTTTTTTTTTTTTTTTGCTTCTTAGCTCCTCAGAAATGGCATTTCACCACTCTGAGATGCAAACTAAGAGGTAAACTGGAGAAAACTGAAATTTACAAGAATTCTGGTGAATGAATGAGGACTTCTGGTGCACAATGCTCTCTGGTAAACTAGAAACATCTGTACAAAGAGTTGCATATATTTCCTTAAACATAATTATACTTCTTTGGTTCTACCTCAGTACTTTATAGCTTACAAATAGCTACAGTCTAACTGCTTTATTACCTCATACTATAGCAGCTTTCTTCGAAGAGAATCTTTTGATTACAGAAAAACAAAATCTTCTTTTATTGAATATGTTACTGGGTGTGTGTCTGAAAAAAATATTCTTGAGTATGTCATTTTTAATCTGCCTTCTCTGGGTATTCATGTCCTATTCGGTGGGGCTATCAGAGAGAGGAAAATTTAAACAGCAACACAATACAGCCCTTGGAGAACATTAACAATCCTTCCAAAATGTAAAGATGCACGAAGTATTCCTGGGGTCATGACTCTAACTGATCACATTGCAAAAACCTCTTGTCCTTAAGGAATAGAGAGGAAGAGTCAAGTCTGGCAACAGAGAGAAGGAACTTTGCAAAAGGTTAAGGGATAATTGAAAACGGAAATCTGTGATGAGCTAATCAGCTCATTCATCAGCTAGTGAAAACAAAGGATTATGGGTTGCAGTACTGAACCATTTTGTTTTATTAACAAAGGACATAGGCACTGAAGCGGGATGAACTGTACCCACCTGACCATCTGTTGCTGTATTAAAAGTGGCAAGGAGAGTAAAATCTGCTGTCAGAAAACTATTTGATGGTACAGTATTTAAAAATCAGCAGCAATTTGCTAGACCCTGGCTAATTCTGCACTATTGAATACATGCCTGGCTTCCTGATTCAAGAAGGCTGTAACTTTCACTTTGCCAATCACAGGGCAAATCCAGCATTAATTTACTCAGACAAGTAGAGTCCCACTAAGGTCAAGCAGGATTTGAGCACTAATTGTTAATCTTTAAGACATGCACAATGGAATGGTTTCCTTTTAAATTTGTTTGCTCTTGTGTTTGCATTGCCTTCACGGCTCTTTCATATTTAATTTCCTGAGTGCCACTTCACCTCTCAACAGGCCTCTTAGATCATTAACAACAGTGAACATTCTGGGATAATTAATGATTTATTAAACAGAAGGCAACCTCCTATTGGAGGTTAGGCCAATTATGCATTGCTTAAAATAGCCAAAAATTGCTGAACCTAGTAAACCACCATGGACTTTCTGATTTTGTTGATAGTTGTTTTGATAATATTTTTGGTTAAATCATGTTCTGGAAGTGAAAGGTTTACAGTTAGCTGCGCCCTTGCAGACAATGGCTTATATCTGATCTGTCCTCTTTGCTCTGTTGCCGTTGTACAAAGAGATATAAGCATGCTCCAACAGGGCAGCTGAGAAGTCCCACAGAATTGGAGGTATGTGTAAAGGATTATGTGGCCAGGAATAGCATTTGGCCAAAGCACGGCTGCACTTTGGTAATCCCTGGCAAACATAATGGCCTTTTGGGATATCTCCAGTTTAGACAGAGCTGCTCTGATTTATGCTGGAGGATTAACTGGCCCCCAGGAATCAGGGGAGCACAAAGGTCATGTCTGCTTTGTCCCATTCCCCACACTTGGGTCACATGCCACATACAGCCTAGCTAGACCCAAGGATCAAAGCCACTGTGTTCATTCTCTCAATACTGGGGCTGTGCATTCTCATTCCCCAGGAATCCAGATAAGTCTTTGGGTTTTGTTTGGTTGGTTTTAAACTTGGAGATTCACTTATGCAGCCAACATACAGAATTGGGGGCCTGATTCTCCACTGTTTTGCATTTTGAGCAGTAATTTAATAAAGAGAGTGGAAAACGCGGGTAAAACACTACCAAGCCAGAATTTGACAATAGATGGTGCACACTGCAAAATGGAACCAGGTCCAAAAAGGTGAAAGCATATCCTAGCACGGAGTATAGGCACCGGAGTGCTCCTGATATACAATGTCACAATTGCTCCAAAGCCATCCATATACCAATCTAGTAAGTAAATAATTATTTCAAGGGGAAATGTTTTTTGAAAAACTAATGAAAATTCCTGCATAGAATAGCCTCCAATAATTGAGAGAAATAAAGAGGCACATTTCTAGTTACTCACATGTATACATGTCTTTGCAGAATTGTGCCTAGACGGAACAGAGTGAGGGAGCACCTCCTGTAGGCGAGGTCAGAAAATGGTATTTTCAAGGAATATTTGGGGAGGAGAGAAGCAACACCAAAAAAATTCCTTCACATTTTCATGAAAATCATGCATTTTTCATTTTTTAAAAAGGAACACTGAATATTTATTGCTGTTCAAAAACTGAAATATTTTTTGGTTTTTAGTAAAAATGTGTTTTTGCTTTGAAAAAAACAAAATATTACTGAAAACATACATTTTTGGTTTTAGAAACATTTAACATTTTTAGGGCTTTTAAATGAAAAATGTTAGGTTTTGGTTTTTCTTGGAAAACCTGGAAAATTTTGAATTAAAATTTTTCCATGAAAAATTTCATATTTTTTTTAAAAAGGACTTTTTTTATTGAAAAGTGTCAATGGATAATTTTTAATCAGACTTACCTACGAAAATTCTCAAAGGCGGTGGGGCGGTTACAGCATGTGGTCTGCCTGAAAAAAAAATTAATAATTTCAAAATATTCAATTTTCAGTCATCTTAGAAGGCACATTTTAAAATGTTGATACCAAACTACACATGCATGTATGTGTTGCTCTGATTTTTATGTAGCCTAGGTAGGGCCCTTCCAAATTCACAGCCATGAAAAACATGTCACATGACACCCCACATCTCCTTTTTTGGTCAGGCACCCTTCAATTATAACACCATGAAATTCAGATTTAAATAGCCGATATAATGACAATTACTATTTTAAATATCCTATGACTGTGAAATTGGCCAAAATGGACCATGAATTTGGCAGGGCCCTAAGCATAGGTAAGGTCACAATTTGAAACCCTAAAATGCACACATTTAACATGATAAAAAGACAGGAGTCTCATGTCTTATCTCCCCCAACACCTAGTAGCAACCTAATCTGTCCCCATTTCAAGCTCCCATCCCACTTTTGAGAAGTGAACTAACCTGAACTCACTCCTGACTGGAGTCAATGGAGAGAGACAAAAATCAAACACAACTAGCCACATGGTATCATTTTTTAAAGTAATGAAATATAGGAAAATTCACATTTCCCATGGCTTCATGACTGAGCTAGGTACTTAATTGTCATGTTTAAAGATCCGTATCCATATTTCCAGCACTGCCACCACTGTGGAGAAAAATCAGCTTCAAAATTCATGGGTAGACAGCTGTATTTTTGACAAAAGCCTTGCAAAAATTGTTAGGAAAATGTCTCAGCCCAAAGACAAAAACTACTCACCACATATGGCCAAGATAATAAAAAAACTACTTCCCTCACTCATCCTCAAAAAATTGCTGGTCTTGGACAAATAGGAGGGTAGAATGTCACACACTTAACTTGATTATGCCTAGAAAAATAGTAAGAAACTGTACATATGGGTATGACTTTTCAGGCTGCAATCCAGAGCAGTTAGGGGCTGTGTCATCCCTGCCCTGCAACCTTGGGTGCCTCACAGTGCTTTGCTGTTGTAGCTCCCACATCTTGCCAGTATCCAGGTCACAGCTTGAGTATCTGTGTATGGCCACAGTTCTGGTTAAACAACTCTGATGCCAACAGTTCATCAGCAAACACCTGGCTCCCACCACCCTTGATTATTACTTTCAGGGTGACTCCAACATGCCCCCAGTCCTGAACCCTGTCTTCCTCCCCCAAATGTGTGTTCTATACTGTCCAGTTCTTTCCTGGACAGGTCAGATATTTTTAGTTCTATTGTCCTTGTAAGGGAACAATATACAACAACTTGCCACCTTAAATGTCATTCCCGCACAGTTCACAGCACTGGATTAATTTTGATTAAAGAAAAACAAAAGTTTATTTAACTACAAAGAGAGATTTTAAATGAGTACAAGTATTAAGGTATTAAAATCAGAAATGGTTACAAGGAAAATTAAGATAAAACACTTCCTAGTACTAAACGTAACAAACTAGACTTGGTTCAAAGTGAAGTTCTTACCACAGGGTCCCAGTATCATTGCTGGCTAAGTTTCAAGTCAGAATCGGCACCCTAAATCCATAGGCTGTTTCTTTTGGTATCTTAGTTAGGTGGGGAAAAAAGAGATGGTCAAGGAGTGATAACTTGGGGTGGTTTTGCTCCTCGTTTTTATGAGAGTGACCCCTAGATAAATTATTTCCAGCTGAGAGCAATGAGACACGTAGTCTAGTTGGAACAAGATATCATGCTGTTGCTTTTCACCTGTGTTTGCTGAAATGCAGATCGTCTTCTTTCTTTGCTCTCCCTCACTGTCTGAGGACACTTTTACAGCTTATATGCAAAATGAGGTAAACACACTTTCCTTTGTTTAAGGCAGGCTTGCTTGACGAGTTCTATCTAAGTGGAGCTATGTGAGTTTGAGCATTCTATGTGTCTTTAACATCATACAGAGGGGATTCAATAACTTTACACACAGTTATTACATGCATTTTACCATGATTCTATTGACCTATGAGTTATTAATTTTCAAACGATACTTCACAAGGCATATTTTGTGGAAAGATTATTACAATAGTGTGTAAGGTGTAAATACAGCGGTGCATTCCATCACAATGGGGCATATGTGTTTGTTATAACATATATGAGACTAAGTCAAACATATCTCTCTTTGGGGCAGGGAATATCATTTCTCATGTGTTTGTATAGTGCCTGGAACAAGGGGACAAAACTTTGTTGAAACTTCTAGGTGCTATCTCAATATGACTGCTTAACAACAACAGTAACAATCACTGTATAATAATAAATTAAATCCAATGGGACACACTTTACACTGTATGTTGAATCTCCAGGACACACAGAATTGCCTAATTAGTGAATTATTAAATATTTGAGAGACAAGGTGGGTGAGGTAATATCCTTGTGTAAGCTTGAAAGCGTGGCTCTCTCACCAACAGAAGCTGGTCCAATAAAAGATATTATCTCACACACCTCTAAAACATCCTGGGACTAACACCTCTACATCACCACCATACAACTGTTAAAATGTGTCAGTTAAATTCTCAAGAAAAAGTTTGCCATTTTGTTTAATTATGAGTTATTGGGTTGAATGTTTTGTGTGGGATACAATACAACTTTGTACAACAGGGAACCTTTTATGATACAGTAAAGGGCTGGAGCATGTACTTACTGTGTAACAATTTAATCTGCTTGATTTGATAGGTTTTGTAGCAATTGAATGAGTACAGGAGACTATAAAAGCTGTGAGATTTGAATATGCCTCAGATAGGAGGGAAATTTCCATCTGCATTTAAGAAAAAAAGGTTCAGTCTGGTTTAATGGGTTTAGCAATTTATTGTTAGCATACTGTGTTTCACTGACATTCTTCTGCATAGGGGATCCCATGCCTGAGTTTCTGGTAATAGAATCCTATTATAAAGGATTCAGAACAGTCAAATGGTGCCATTGCAAAATTCAACCTTACTTTCAATTATTAGTATGACAGGGTATATCTTCAAGTTTTTAAATAGCTGCCTAAAATTATCCACCTTTATCACATCTAAAAAAAACTGATCCCACTAAAAAACTTTTTGTGTTCCTGTGCTCCTTCTGGCATAGCTGACATGGAGGATGTCAGCTAAAAAAAGTAGGAAACACACCAGACCTGCCATCTTCATTTCAGCTCCACAGAATACATGCACACATACACGAAAAAATACACACACACGCGCACGCACACACACACAGAGAGACCCTCACATTTTGTGAAATAAAAAAGCATAAGAGTAAAAAAACCCACCTTATTTTGTACCTGGGCTAAATGGTATTATAAATTAGTGGGGAAAAATAATAAAAATAATAACAAATTACTAGCAGTAACTTAGAAGCTGTCACGCTTGCAAAGTAGTATTAAGGCTTTTATCTTCTGGCTGCAGCCACTAGTTTGAAATGATGACTCACATACACTTTGGAGATGAAAATACTGTTCCTGGTATTCAGCCACTAGAGGGCAACAAAATAACACACAATAAAGCAACCTGTGGCTTTCATCCAAAAGAGGACAGTGCTATTCAACATTGAAGGAGGACAAACAGAAAAAGGAAAGTCCAAAAACTACTTCCATGATGATTGTATCCTTTCTGATTTTCTTCCACATTTTGCCTAGAAAATTAAATGCAAAATACTATGTTAATGCAATGCTAAGACTGCAAGATCAGGCACTCAAAAAATCAGGACATATGAACAGAAGAACAGCCATACTGGTTCAGACCAGTGGTCCATCTAGCTCAGAATTCTGTCTTCTGACAATGGCCAGTGCCAGGTGCATAAGATAGAATGAACAGAACAGGCATCCTCTCCTGTCCACTCTTAGTTTCTAGCAATCAGCAGCTAGGGACACTTAGAGAATGGGGTTACATCCCTGATCATCTTGGCTAATAGTCATTGACGGACCTATCCTCCATGAAATTATCTAGTTATTTTTTGAACCCCATTGTAGTTTTGGCCTTCACAACGTCCCCAGGCAATGGGTTCCACAGGTTGACCGTCAGTTCTGTGAAGAAGCTCTTCCTTTTGTTTTAAACCTGCTGTCTATTAATTTTGTTGCGTGACCCCTGGCTCTTGTATTAGGTGAAGGAGTAAACTACTCTTCCTTAATCACTTTCTCCACACCTGTCACGATTTTATAGACCTCTATCATAATCCCCTCTTGGTCATCTCTTTTCCACATTGAAAAGTCCCAGTCTTATTAGTCTTTCCTCATCACAGATGCTAATGCTACTTCAAAAATGTTGATGCCTCTCCATTGTACATCCTGTCAAGAATCAGAGAGGTAGCCGTGTTAGTCTGGAATTGCAGAAGTGACAAAGAGTCCTGTGGCACCTTAAAGACTAACTAACTGAATGCTTGCATCCAACAAAGTGGGTATTAGCCCACGAAAGCTTATGCTTCAATACTTTAGTTAGTCTTTAAGGTGCCACAGGACTCTTTGTCACAATTGTACATCCTGCAGAATTCATAGTATATAGTAATAACAAATATTTACATTTAACAAGGGAACAGGGAATCAAAAATAAATGCCATGTGGCTGATGTTGATGTTAATGTTACTAGAGAAACCATACTTGTGTTTTTCTTGATCTTGGAACTTTTATATTGCAACTTTATGCAGCATCAATGTGCTTGTTGTCCCTTAGGAGACACAGGAAGGCAGGGAAAAGAAAATCTGGAAGTAATTGCCTTGCACAGTTTATGAGCTCCATTGCCTTTGCTACCAAACTCCTAAATTCTTTGATCTTTACCTAGTCCACTTGTGCACCTTACAAACTTACATGCAGTGCTTCTAAGTTCCTTTCTCCGCAACTGTCCACCTTGCACAATTTTCAAGTTCACTGGTTTGGCCCACAGAGCTGGTAAGTTCTCTGAAACAAGTGTGCACTTGACCAGCTATTCACAAATGCCCGGTGCATCTGTGCATAAAGCCAACAGTTTCAAACTTGGCTGCCTTAAGTTAAGCTCCATATTTAGACTCTGAAATTCAGGTGGCCTGATTTTCAAAAGTGATGACCACTTGCCACTTCCATTGACTTCAAATGAATTTGTGAGTGCACTTCACTTCTGAAAGTCACCTTTATTTAGAAGTTAACTGTGGGGGCCAGGTTTACGAACTCTGGCTCTGGTGCACACTTGATGGAAGTATTCTACTGCACATGATTCAATTTTCAGATATTACCCGATGACCCAGGCAAGTTTCAAATATCAGCTTATTAGTTCTTTTTAAATAGAATTGATTTACTTATTTCACCCTTGCTAAACTCAGATATGGCAGTAGAGGTTTTGCTCAAGTTGTTTAGAAATAGTCACCTTCTGGCAGTCACCAAAAACCTCAACCCAAAAAGGAGAATGTTTTCAAATATTTTCAGAATAATGTAAGGGGAGGGCTGTATAGAAGCTCTTTTGTAACCTTAGCTAGAGTCTAACAGGTGCTACCAAGTGCTTTTATATACTCATGGAAAGAAATACAACAATAATATATTTTCAAATAATTTTATTTAAACTATGGAACTCATTACCATGGAATGTCACCACGGCCAAAAATTTAGCAGGATTCAAGGAAGGATTAAACATTTATATGAACAACAAGGTTCTCCAAAGTTGTAATAGTTGATGATAACTAAAGTTTTGGAAAGGATATAAAATCTGACCCAACAGGTTGCTAACTATTAGGAGTTTGGATGAGACTTTCATGGGGGACAGATTATCTCTTATCCTGCTGTTGGGTTTCATGCACCTTCCTCACCATCATCTGTTGCTGGCCACTGATGGAGGTAAAATATTGGAATAAATGGACTCTGGGTCTAATCCATGACTGTTCCTATGTTGTCCTTTTATGGTTTTGAAAGACTGACAGCAATATTTCAATTGTATCTTGCAGCTGAGGCTGGTGCCTTTAAAAAAGATAATGGCAAGAATGGCAAATCTTTGATGAGTAAATGGCTAAAATTAAAAAATCAAATCTATAGATCAAGTACTTTTACCCACTTTCTTTCCTTCCCATTCATTTTAAATGTGGGATGTAATTAAGTAGTAAGAACACTAATATAAATGGCTTGTAAAAATGCAAGTCTGATCACTAGAATGTGTTATTTGCTATTTCTGTCCTTGAATATTTTCCTCCTATGAAGAAACTAAAATTGAACTTAAAACTATGGGAAGTTTGTATTTGATCAGCCCACACGCACACTTCATGTACTTCTCTGGAACACATCTCCCCACTTCATTTCATCTCATGAGCTCCAGCATGCTGAGAATTCTTTCCTTCACTGGTATAACACGCTCCCTCCTTTCCACCTTCCAGTCCCTTCTTAAAACACACTTCTTCCTAAAAGCCAGCAAACTCTTGTCCTTAGGCCAGAGAAGTGTGAGCACAACACTGAACAAATCTGAGCAAATACCACAGCACAGTTAACAAGTCATGTGCTAACTCCACCATTCTTTCACTTTGGTCCCTCTCGTGCCCCATCCACTATCCTTTGTCTGTACTATACGTTGTCACTTAAGGTTGCAAGCTTCTCTTTCTTTTTCTTTGCTCAGTGCCTAGCCAGAACTCCGGGTACTTTTCAAGCCAGGGAGCTTGTTTTCACACTTCTCTGTTAAGCACTTGAGCCAGATTTTCGACGGTATTAGACACCCAAAGATGCCTAAAGAGGCAGCTAATGAACTTTCAAAAGTGCCTTAGCAAGTTAGGTGCCTAACACCAATTGAAATCAATGAATCTTAAGTGCCTAACCTCCTTAGGTGCTTTTCAAAATCCTACTAGATGCCCATTTGTGCCTTTAAGTGCCTACACACTTTTGAAAATCTGATCCCGTCCTAGCACACAGTTTTCTCTATACAAATTCACTGATTAATTTGGATTATGAACCCCCTTACTTTCTGTGTGGAATTCATCCCCTAAACCGAGATCCAGCACATGTCCTATGCACCAGTCAAACTTAATTTTAATCCTATTTTGAGACCTTACATGGATCTTTACATGGTTCATGGGCCTTGTGGTGCTCTCTAAGAAGGACTGAATTTCACACCCTATGAATAATCTCACTGAGGAGCATGCTCTGTTATTTTTGAAATATCTGCAAATGAATGCTTACTGTACCTTCGGTGATTGGCTTTATGCTACGTCTCAGTTAAATACAATTGTATTTTTAAAGCCTGAAATACAGGAGGACTGTGATGCTGGCAGGCTAGATGCCAGTTCTTGCCCAGGCTGCAGGCATTAGCTAAGAACTGACAACCTCATAGCTGGAGACCAGACCAGCTTGCCTATACGTTAGTTTTGTTGAAAACACGTATTCATTTTATAGGAATGTATTTAGTGTTTAGACTCTGTGCAATGTTTATATGTTGCTGCATGCATTAATCTCATGTGTAATGTCTGTTTTTCATGCTATAAGGAAATATGTAAGTTTTGCTTTATAACTTTGAAAATATTTTCCGTGAACTCTGGCAAGAGAATCATTCCTTCCTCTCTCCTTCCCACTTTCTCACCACCCATCCAGAAGGACTATCAAAATCAGATGAGCTATCAAGAATCATTACAATACAAAGGCTGGCTAATTGCCCTGTGAAAGGGTATTTGTCCCACAGAAGTGCAGAAAGGATTAACCTCAGAAGGGGGCAGTGAAGGTGAGTCCTTTGAGCAGCCCAGAGAGGCTGTGTGAGGTGCAGCCAATAGGAGAGCGGATGCCACAAGCATCCAATCAAGGCCCAGCAGGCTTACATAAAAGGACCTGCAGGGTAGAGCTGAGGCCAGTTACTGCTGGGAGCCTAAGGGGTGAGGACTGTGTCCCTGGCAAGCTGAAAGATAGTTAGCACCATGGACAGGTCAGTTGCTGGCAAGGAGGGGGAGCAAGAGAGAGATCTTGTTGGGCAGCAGCGATTGAGCAGCTGAGTGCCCTGAGGCAAGAGCAAAGAAGGTGCTGGGGGCATAGGGAAGTGGCTCAGGAGATCATAGCAGCAGTGAGAGGAATGAGAGGCACAGCAGGAGGCTTCTATCTGTTACCCGTTCTTGGAACCAGCCAAGAAAGGCCGAACTAAAGCAGTACTGAGAGTTGATTTATTGCCGTTCTTATTGTTTCCCTTGTTTGCACAGTTATACCCAGCCACATGGACCCTAGTGAAAGAGAAAAGAAGGAAAGTGTCTGCCCTGTGTTCTGACAGTCTGCTCCGGGGCAGGTACTTAGTCATGAGCCACTCTAGATAGTGTGATAGGGAACATTTTGCAAAGGACCCAGGACTGTCTTCTGTTTTCCAGTTTCCCCAGCAGTTCTTCTCCTCTCGCCATTCCAGCAATATCTCTTCAGTACTTTGGTGAACGAGTTGTTATGTAGTTAGGTTATGTGCTGCAAGAGGGAGACAGAATCATACAGTGTCTCATGACAGAATGCTCCTTTGAGAATATTTCCTCTTGGATGTTATAGTACCTGTAGTAATTGGCATGACACTCTGACTCATTTTTCTGGACTGTTGAGTGGCTTAAGTTCTACATATGTGCAGATGTTATATTCAACCACACACTTGTTTTGTGCCTCTTGGGAACAATTGATGCAGTTGCTGAGAGGTGCCATAACAATGGTAAATTGCACATATAGGACAAGGTACAGAACAAAACAACAAGTTAACGAACTGGTACAAACTGGTGGGTTGGATTTTAGTGAAGTATAATGAGTTTTTTAATTTATAAAATCATACTATGAATGCTACTGGCTGAAATGCGCATCTTTGAAGCACACCTCCCGTGTAAGACGAACACGCCACAATAACTTGCTTCCCGAAAGGGGGGGCCATACCGCCAGTCTCCTTTTCATACTATATTGCTTTGTCTTTAGATAATAAATTTGGTTATTTGATCTCTTGAACATTTTGAAGAATGAATCGTGGGCATAGTCAAACAATCAGCTATGCATTTGAGACAATATTATGCCTTGTACTTTTTGAGCTCTGAAATTTCCAGTATTTCATTGAGAATTCTAATACACGGCTGTCTCAAATGTAGCTGTACTTATACTCACTACTTAACACATTGCTCACAGACAGGGAAATCGTGAGGTCTCTCTCAAACATCTCACAATATTCATTCAAGCAAGAAGTGAGACTGTCTGGTCTCATCAACATACTAAATATTCCACTCATCACACTGTGCACAGCGTAGAACTCCAGGGTGATTAATTACCTAAAGTACTTCAGCTCTCAAAACCACAGTAATCCATTAATATAATTTAACTTTACAGCCAACACAGCAAATTAAAATACAGAAACAAATCCATTTTTTTCAGTTCATTAGATAGGGCATAAACTGTACCATGAGCAGGCCTGATAGTTGGAACTTCCCTTCAGGGCATTACTTATGAAAACTGACAAGTGTAACATTTCCATTCAGCGCAGTGCTGAGTTTCCATCAGCAAATCCCAAACCCTTCACACATACAATTTGCTTAGCGGGAGATTCCCCTTTCTGTGGATCTCATTAGGAGCTCTTTCCCCCATAAAACATATCTGGGCTATGACATTACAGGCTCTCCACTGAGAATCCTCAGAAAGCCCTCAGGCGTGGATTGTTGGCAGATGACCAGATACAATTGATTAAAAATAAGAATTCCAATGTCTTGCAAGCGAGATGGACATGCTGTGCTGGCACTCACTAGAGAGCAAGGAGAAAGGGGAACCCTTAGCGGAACTGACACTTTTTGCCATAGAAATCCATTATCAAGTTAACCCATCTATCTTTTTCTGCACCCAGTCACCTTAGTATCTTGCCCCAACAGAAACCTCTCTTTATGTATTGTCTGCATATCTATGGGCCATCTTTCACCTCCAGGGCCAGATCATGCTTGCATTGCCCATCCAAATACAATAGTCCCAATAGCTTCAACTGGGCTACTTCAGTGACTTAACTGAGCAGGATTTGGCTTGTAATAATGATACATGAAGAATCACATCCTGAGGGTCTTTACTCTACTTTTACTTGGGCAAAACTCCCATGGGATTTTGCCTGAGAAAAAAAGAAAAGGAATCTGGTTTGCAATTATTTATCTTATCTGTTATGCAAACTATTATACAAATATAATATGCACATATAATACCTCAATTCTGAATTAAATAAGGGATGTAAATATATTGGTCCAGAGTCTCAACTGATGTAAACTGGTGTAGCTCCACTCTATTTTTATAACATACAATAGCATCATGATTTACACTAGTTTAAATGAGAGGAGAATCAAGCCTGAAAAGTACTAAGTACTGTTGTTGCAATGAGGGAGACGTGTTGGAAAATATGTATTTTCAATTATGCCTTTATAAATTAGACTGCAGTCTGGCAAACAGTATTCATTTTAAGCTTCTGCAGTTACCAATAGACTATAACATCTCTCGACGAATCATTACCATTTAGTTTGAAAGTGTTCATGCCTTCATGGATGGATATTTATTTGCTCTTACTGCATTTTTTGAAAAGATAGCTGTGAAAAAAGGAAATGGAAGTAAATAAATTCCTAAGATAAACTGACATTATCAGAGCAATTTGAGATCAAAACTTAGCTTTGACAAAAGCACAGTTTAAAAAAAATCTAAGGTTACTAGAATTGTTTCTTTTAATTCCATTAATTATGGTTTATTTGAAATAAACAAATATTTGTCTGTAGTACTCGTGTGATGGAATTGGAGCTGATCTGAGGCTTTTTCTGAATACCTATGTTGGCTTGTTGGTGGTGTGTTTACTATATGAACATACTGGTTTAGCTCAATCTGAGCCTGTCTAGAAAAACAGGCAGGAAAGAAAAGAATGGTTCAAGATAAGTCACCTCTCCGCAAACACATAAGGGTTGTTAAGAGACAATGCCAGAACTATTAGCTTAGATGATTTTTTTTTCTGTCTCCAGCAGAACAAAGAACGATAGCCGCGTTTAAAATGGAACATTCTCAAGAGAGCCTTTCAGGGAGAATCAGAAGGAGATTCGAGAACTTGTTTGGGATGTCTGGAGAAGCGAATCCTGCCCAGGACACCATCGAAGGATGGTAAGGCTTTAGGTAAGACCGGTGTGTGTGGATGGTTTGTTCTTTAAAGATGTTTTTCTCTAATCCTTTGTTCCTGCTGATAAACTATAAAACATGTTTTTTTTTTGTTTTTTTTTAAGCAGGCTGTCAGATCACTGGATACCACTGGCCACAGGCTCCCTAAGGAAAAGCCACAGAGGCCTGCACTCAGAGCTGCAGGGTAAGTACAACTGATGCACAGGGTTCCGTAGCCCAGGGCCCAGTCTGAGTGAGAGCATTGTGAAATTCCACTCCGCGAAAGGAGTGCACTCACCGGGACCAGAAAAGGGACAGAGGCGCTGCTAGCCCTGTTGTACCACACTTTGCAACATAGACATTGCAGACTTTTGCTACAGCTGGGCAGTCTGAAAATTATATTAACTAGGGACAAGAGTGAAAATGACCGATCTATTTTCATGGTACAAGTTGAAAGAATGGAGAAAGTTAAAAAACCAATAACCCAGCATTAGTGGTGAAAAGAAAATTCCGCCAGTTTGCAATAAGTCTTGCAATGAAAACCAGGTATGGACTCTGGCCACTGCACTGAGAATCGTGTGAGCTCAGATGTTAATTGAGAGCTGTTCATCAGTGACCTTTTATTGTATTTTGGTTTTTCAACCAACTGTTACACATCCATTAGCATATTCGTACACATGCATGTGCACACACACATGTATATGATCAGTGCCCCCAAAAATTAATAAAATGCAAGGTTAAAAACAGAAGAACTCTTAATCATCAGTCTTAAACTATCCAATGCAAGGTGGTCTAATGAAGTAGATACAGCTCAGAAGGATAGGTTGAATGAGCCTATATATGTTAAAAAGGTTCCCAGATTTTGGTCATAAAGGACATTCAGAGGACACCAGAGATGAATTCTCTATTTCTGGGAATGGGATAGTAGAAACTGGGATCAGATTGTTATAATATATCGTTGTTTCTTGAATTGTTCCCTGCTCCTTAAAACCCACCTCTGCTGTGATATCTACAAAACACACAATGTTTAGGCAGCTGGTGATCTGACTGCTGCTTATCTAAGTGATCACAATTATTTTATTGTTACTTTGTGCTTCGCCCATTTGTTTGTCATATCTACCCATCTCAAACATAGGTAATATCTTTCGGGCTGGATCCTAATTATGATATGTTATAGTATCCCGCAGCCTCCTTTACAGAGATGGATTGCAATACTTCTTCCCATTGCTCCATATTCAACAGTTCTTTAATTCTTCAGAATCTGCTTTCCTGAAATCTAATACTCTTGTAATTTTGCAAACATTTTTTTGACTATACTGAATACGAGGAGTTCACAGTCACTGGTTCCAAGTTTCCTTATTCTTCATAACCTGTTGGCCTCTATCAGGAAGGAAGTGGCTCATAGAAGGTTTCTTTTGTGGCTTTGCTCTCTACTTTTGGGATTATAAAGTTGCCTTTTGTGTAGCATAAGACCCTCTATTACAGCAGTTCTCAAACTATGGGTCAGGACCCCAAAGTGGGTTGGAACTCTGTTTTAATGGGATTGTCAGGGCTGGTGTTAGATTTGCTGGGGCCCAGGGCTGTAGCCGAAGTCAGAGCCCCACCGCCCAGGGCTGAAGCTGAAACCCGAGGGCTTCACCCATGGGTGGCAGGGCTCAGGTTACAGTCCCCCAGTCCAGGGCTGAAGCCCTCAAGCTTCGAATTTGGGGTTTGGCCCCCTTGCCTGGGGCAGCAGGGCTCAGGCTTTGGTCCCCCTGCCCAGGGTCAGGTAGTAATTTTTCTTGTCAGAACAGGGTCATGATGAAATGAAGTTTGAGAAACCCTGCTCTAGTGGGATGTAGGGGTGGCTATATTACCCAACAGTAGTTAACCTACTCAGTTAAGGTTAAGGTTAAGGAGGGATAGCTCAGTGGGGGGAGGGATAGCTCAGTGGTTTGAGCATTGGCCTGCTAAACCCAGGGTTGTGAGTTTAATCCTTGAGGGGGCCACTTAGGGATCTGGGGCAAAAAATCTGTCAGGGGACAGTACTCGATCCTGCTTGTGTAGGCAGGGGACTGGACTCGGTGACCTTCAAGGTCTTTCCAGTTCTAGGAGATTGGTGTATCTCCATTTATTTAATTATTTAACCCCTACATGTCTGTCATGTTAATGTGATAAAGCATCACAGAAACAGCTAGAAGAAAATAACACTGAATGAGGATCTTTATTTGAATAAGGAAAACAGTTTATTCTTAAAACTATTCTTTCTGTCACTCTACTTCACCTTCGAGTACCTAGCTGGTATCTTCCTTAGTGTCCTTCCATATGGCTTAATGCTACAAAATACTAGAAACATACAGACAGACATAAAACATAGAAAACAGTCTCTCAATTGAGATCCTTGCATCTATAACTATATTCAGTTAAACAAAGAGAAGGTTGATCAAAGTACCTTCTTGGAGAACAAATATTTTATAATGGGCTCTTCAATCTAGCAGACAAAGATATCACCAGATCCAATGGGTGGAAGTTGTGCCTAATTGATTATACAGTAGGCCTTATCATTTATTAACAGTAACTAATAATTTGTTAGTGTGCCTGGCTTGTTTTCCCGCAGATCCCTCTTATATTTGTGAATACTTGGCACACGTTGATACCTTATTGCTGTTCTTATTCTTTATTTGCTGTTTCAGAACAACTCCATCCTGTTTCGTTTTCTGTGTGAGCAGTACATGCCAGATCATTTGAATTAAGCACAAGATTTCCCCCTCCTTCCTTCCTACTTAGTTTTAAGACCACCTAACATGCCTTGCCAGTTTTGAACCCTGAAGGATAGCATCCCGTCTGCTTAAGTGAAGAGTGCCTAGTTCCAGCAATCACGTCCCATCACAAAATGCATTCTAGTGCTGTGTGAATCCGTAACCCTCATCTGTCAGGTGCTCTCTAGTGTCCGTTTTCTCTTCACTCTGTACTTGGCACCAGAGGGCTCTCCGAGAAGATCATCTGGGCCTGTCTTGTCTTTACTTCTCTCCCAGGCTCCTGAAGTAATTCTTGATTATATTGATTTATATTCAATCATCTTTCTCTGGTATCATTTATTCCCACTAGAACTCCAAGCAGTGACAGATCTCCAGCATGTTTAAGATATCTGGCACCCTGATTTTGACATGCTTTATACCAGTGTCCAGGAAGCAACATATCATGTGCCAGTATTGTATCTAGCAGTTTTGTATTCTATTAAGGATTCTCACATGCCCCTCGTTTTACAGACACCTGGTGTACTTTCTTGATTTTATTCTGATTTCAATATATTTTAATAAAATATTTAAAAGAAGCCACAGGCAAGGAAATGCATAATGAGGGATGAAAACTCCATGTTAATTCTAATCCTTCCTGATGCTATTTGACTGGCTCCTGATATTTAACACTGTCTTTAAATTGATGCAGTTCCTCGGTCAGGTGAAGAGAAGGAATACGTGCCTTTAAGGCCAGATCCTCACCAGGTATAAATTGTCTCAGCTCTTTTAAAGCAAATGAGTCTCGACAATTTGCACCTGCTGAGGCTCTAGCTCACCTACTTTTGTAGAGCATAAACACCATGGTGGAGGGGGGATCAATCCCCCTGCACATCACCGTGGGGGAAGTCCTGGCAGTATGGCTACAATAGAGCTGAACCTTGCTTAGAGAGCAGAGGCAGTGGGGCAAACTCCACCTTGGTGGTGGTAGAATTCAGAGGAAACTCCTGGTAGGGACTATCACAAAGTTTTCCTCCCGCTCGAAGCATCTGCCTGAGAATCAGTGACCTAGGCCAGAATTACACTCTGCAGTACCGGCAGCATGTTCTTACAGAATACTTGGTAAATACTGGACACTTCCACTGCACGCATCCAACAAAGTGGGTATTAGCCCACAAAAGCTTATGCTTCAATACTTTAGTTAGTCTTTAAGGTGCCACAGGACTCTCTGTCACTTGGTAAATACTGTCTGCCAAGTAAATCTGAGAATAACTACCTTGCCATGTGGAGGTTTGAGATAACCTGGCAACTCTGGTATGCTATAAAGCATCATGCAATTAACTTGTCATTAAGTCATCATCAGAAATTAACATTCAGTGTTAATAAATCAGGCTTCGGGGCCTGTATCCAAAATGTAGTGACTACTGGATTTTCTAAACGGACTCATTTTCAGTATGATTTTTCTAAATGGTATTTTATGATGGTGGCAATGAGGTTAAATAGGCAGTTGGCTCTCCCTCCCCTTCCACTGACCTTCTGTAGATCATTCAGCTGCAGCTTGGTCTGCCTTTCTTTCCTGCGGACTATCCTGAGGGTGCTACAACCTTTTCCAAATGACACAGAAAATGGAAGTTTAACACAGGGTATATTAATGCTTCTCCTTTCCTTCAGAAACAGCACAGGCAAAAGGTCTTTTCTGTCTCTCTCACTCAGACCAATGTAAGGAAACAATTTCTGGGAGCAATAGAGGGAACAGAAGTTGAACTCTTGGATAATTACAATACCTTGAGAATGCAGATGAGTACAGAATTAGAAATTGAACTTTTATCCGAGAAACAGTGGTCTTAACTGTAAATCAAACAAGCAGTACAGTGTTCAGTGGGTGTGGGAGACTAACGGACAACGCAAATAACCTTCTAAAACCACTCACCTATAAACTCTTGCAATGTATGATGAGCGTTCAGGCTATTAAAGTGACTGACAAGTGGCACATGGTTATGTTATGGATAACGATTCTAAGAATGTGAGGGAAACAGAGAACCACACACACACACACACACAATATGGCAGGAGTCCAGGTTACAAAAACCTTCTCTGCCCATAAAAACTGATGTATGCCTCGGTACACCTGAAGTGCTTTGGTATGCCATTAGATTTGCTCTCAGAAAATCCTCCCTGCAACTTAAATCAGAGCTTATTACTGACGGAAGCATCTTCATCAGGAGTGAAATCTCTTCTTCTGCAGCACGAATTCTTTAATGCCATTCATTTTCTCTGAAAATTCCCCAGAGTAACTTGTTTATTTTTAAACAGCATTTTTTATGTAAAGAAACGCAAATAATTTTGTAGCCAAATATTTCTATTTGTATGCTAAAACTGAACAGAGTGAACGTCACACTGACAGCATATTAAATTCTCATAATGAATCGGAGAGATAAGCCCTTCAGTGTGCTGTATATAGAGTATATTTCATTCTAAATACAGACAAGCCACAATTGAAATACACTCAGATCATTGGTTAAACTTGAAGGAGCAAATCTTGGTTGCCGCTGCACATATGCATGTGCAAGGTAAGGCAAGTGGAGTGAGAGACTCAAGGCAGCATAAGACAAGAGCACTATGTGCAGCATAAGCAGCCAATTACCAACTCCGGAAACAAGTGGCATAAAAGCAGTTATGTTGCAGCTGATGTGTGAGCCCGTAGAATGGTACAAAGTGGTGTCATTTGTACAAAGGAATAATCCACCCGCATGAAAAAAAACAGCTGCACAAACCCCCATGTGAGCTTAGAAAATCCACATAAATATGTGGCACCAGAGTGCTCCACCTCTGAAGTGGAGTCAAAGGGGTCCACAAATGGGTTGAGGTGAAAGTGAACATATCTGTGACATCCTTCATAATAAGGAAGCTAGGTTCTGCTCCGAGTGGGACCAAGGCAGGATCCCTGGGATGTGTCTTTTGCAGTTACAAGGGTTCTGGACACAAGAAAATTCAACAGCAAAGCAGCAGACCATGGGGCAGAACACATGGGTGAGAGATGCCAACTATAATTGCTAGATGGAGTGCCTCACTCAGCAGGAAAATCAAGGACTCGGGAGTGGGAAGAAAAAGAGTCCATCCCTACCAGCTGAGAGGAAGAGCTTATCTAGGGATGTGACTAGGATGGAAGTGTCTGTCAAGGGAGGTAAGACTTAGAGGAAAAGTCTGCCAGCAAATCCCCCAATGTTAGTAGATCTAGACCCCGTTGAGGCTTTATCCACTCCTAGAGGGTTCTGCTGCAGACCACGAGTTACCTTTTTCCTGTTACTATCCAACTTTCATGATGACTGCCACTTATATTGAGTATTGGTGCCTCTAGTCTCTGGCTAAGGCAGGATGGAATATCTCACGATGAACACAGTGAGAACAAGCATTCTGAGCTCATGGGATATCTATTCGACCCAGAGCGGGTAGGTGTGTACTTTGTGGTTCTACCATCTTGTCCAACATGACACCATCATTTCACCACAATGAGTCCACAGCCTGCTGATCACATGCACTGTCCCAGCTGTGGTGTTTCTGTGCAGAGATGGGGCTGGGGGCTGGATCCTGACAATATAGTTCAACGATGTGCCTGTCCTCAGAATTACAGCCACTACCCAAGTGGCCATTATCAGGATGAGCAGTTCCTGCTGTCAGATGTGATTATGCAGGGCTGTTGGCAGGCAAACATAGAGTAGCAGTATGATAAATGTAGTGAATGGATTCATGAGATTCTTTCAAATTGGGTTTATAGAGGTGAGGTGGCCAGGTACCAAGGCTCTAGCACACCAGAGGGACACAGAGTCCTGTAAGTGGATGTGTGCTTTCAGAAGGGCCTACCAACATTTTGTGGAACGATGCATTAACACTTCTGTTTCCTAGTGGAAAGAGCACCCGATTGAGACTCAGGACGCTTGGATTCTATTCCTGGCTCTTCCAGCCTACCCTGTGGCTGTGGGTCTATCATTTCACCTCCTGCACCCAGTTTCCCCATCTATAAAATGGGGGCAATGATCCTTACCTGCTCTGAGATCTATGAATGAAAAGGGCTGGGTGGTGTTACTATTGTTGTTTGGCTGCAGTGACATTACCCAGGGTACAATCTGGACCAGTGAACATCTGTGTCCCTTAAATGTGTAAATTACCCCCAGTTATATTGCATGAGTGCGATAGCAGCCACTCTTGAATTACACTCTAGAACAACATCAGTAAATTCCCAGGCCCAGAATTTCCCCAGAAATGTGCATCTTGCACTGCCCAGCTCTCTCCTGGACAATACAAGCTCATATAAAGTCTGTCATTTTATTAATAGAAAATGATATTCACAAATCCTGTTATTACAAATAGAGATTCCCAAACACTTCGATCCAAACATACTGGCTTAGATTAAAAAGTAAAACAACTGTATTAACTACAGAAAGATAGATTTTAAGTGACTATAAATAAAAGTCTCTCTCACAACGTGTTCCACGAGTCTTACTGGCTGCATGTCTTTCAGTCAGGATCCCTCCCCCAGTCCAATGCTGCTTCCACTGTTCTTCAAATGTTGTTGATGTTGATTTGGGGCATCTGCTCTCCCTTATAGTTCTTTCTCTTCTTCAAGAAGCATTTCCAGCTGAGGTTGAAGAGACAGAAAGTCTGTGTAGACAGGAACCCTAAGATGTTTCTTTGTCAAGATGTAGATTTTTTTTGCCCACAGCCTCTTTCCTGCAGAAGAATGGCCACTTACCCAAGTGATCCATTTAATTTCATTGACACCTGACTGAGGCATCAGCCAGCCTTTTGTTTCTGGGGAACTGGTTTGTGGCTGCTCCCCAGACTTGGAACATGTTAGTATTACCATACAGAAGAATCTTATAACTTTACATGCAATGCTGCCACATGTATTTTACCAGGAAAATCATGATCAGTAAGTTATGAGTTTTCAAATGATACCTCTTGAGGCATATTTAGTGCAAAATTTAGCATAGGCTTATAAAAGGGAATATCAGGGTACAGACTGTCACAGCTGCTTACTGCTGCCTTAGTACATACATGTGCCCTGTTTGTTCTGATATATTTACACATTGGTTTTCTGCTCACATTGGTTGTCTGCATAACTGATACTCATGGATACATGACATGTGAGCATCTTAGTAATTATTGTGGACCAGATTAGACCCTGGTGTAAACCCACTGAAATCCCTGGACATGGCCCTTTCTGTAGTATTGCTCATCCCATTTTGATTTATTCTGCTGGTTTGCATTATCATGCATGTCTTACTCTCTGTACTGCTGTGTAGCTGGGGTCCAGGTGTGTGTGGTTTGCAGGGCCATGAATTCATATTGTTATTTTCTGGCTATATGAATACTTTTTGGCTTGTATTGTTTTGGTACCCTTAGGTTGGCTGCAATTGCTCATCTGGTCTTTGCCAGTGTCGGGATTTGATATGTCGTGTGGGTGTGGGTGTGGGTGTGTGTACTACATTGCTGGTGGGATGCACCCTGATTGGCTTGCATAGCTATCCCATGGCTGCCCCTGTCTAGTGCAGAGGGTGCCTTGCTATGATACTAGAGGAAGGACAGCAAGGGTATGCATATTACTTTTATTGTAGCAGCTCCTGTACAAGGATGGCCAGAAGGAGACTCAGTTTAGGGTAGATAATACCAGTATATGGAGTGGCTATTATTAAATTAGTGTCTGATTATCGCTCTGCACAGAAGCAGCCCTCCTCACCCAAGTATATGTAAAGCTACTATGGTTGGTTTTGTAGCCACTATGGTATTGATAGTTTCTTTCCCTTTCTGGCCTTCCATAAAAGTATCTGCTCATGTTTATGCAGCCTGGTTCTTTGGTGTGAGTGAGTCAGATTTTGAGGCTTTCCCACAGCCACAGCAACCTCTGCACCACTTAGGGGATGTAGCTGGGAGCATGCTTCCCCACGCTAGACACACACATGCTAGTGCTGCTAATTTTTACTCGCTAAAAGTATCGGTATAGATGGAGTAACATAGGCAGCCACCCGAGTACATACCTAGGGGTCCAGGCGGATTTGTGCTTGGGCAGCTAACTAGGGTGACCAGATGTCCTGATTTTTATAGGGACAGTCTTGATTTTGGGGTCTTTTTCTTAAATAGGATTCTATTGCCCCCCACCCCCGTTCCGATTTTTCACACTTGCTGTCTGTCACCCTAATGCTACCGCTCAGTGGGTAAAATTAGCCTATGTGCATTCTCAGTAAAGATCTCTTTCCTACAGTTCTGCTGGCCTCTTATGTCCCTTATTGCTAATGAAACAGCGGGAAGCATTGCCTCTTCCCAGTGTTTTCTAGAGCATTTTATCTCAGAGCTGTAACATACTAATGATGCAAGTTAATATCTAGAAACTTTGAATAAGAGAAGATTCAATTTAAGATAATTATCTTTTATAAGTCCCTTTCCCTTTCTTTTCAGTCTGTTTTTCTAAGTTATGCGTCTGTCAGAAGAGGGATCATGCCTTACTTAATGTTTTGCACACTATTTTAATTTAGCACACTGAGCACTACTTTAAACAACTAGTAATAATTAATTATTCCAACACTGTTTAAATTTGCATGCCTAGAATTAGTATGACATCTGTACGTGTCTTTTATGTTGACACTCACATAAAACCAACCTATTTTTTCAGTGGTTCTGAATGCATGAAGTTCCCATTTAAGTCAGCGGAGCACAAGACCAAAGTAAATATCAAACTGCTAGATGCCTTATGCAGCTGCAGGTAAAGGAGGATAAAGAGAAAAGATCTAAAGTTCTGATCCTCCTTGAGAATTTCCTTAAAATACATTAAAATAAATAGACCTCTCTGGTCCTCCTCACCAACCAAATACACAGCACCAACGTAAATATAACTGTAATTAATTGGCCGTGCACACAATCCCCAAAGTCCACTGCCATTGCTACCCTTTCTTGACATCCATCTCCTCACCAGCTGGGAAGAAAAAGCCACCCCGCAGTCTGACAAACGTAGGGATGAAATGAGTGGCAAAGGTCCGAGATCCCTGCCAGTCACAGAGTGTGGATAAAAAGCAATTCTTTTTTAATTAAAAAAACCCTGGATTTTGTTGTTTAAATTAAACACACAATTAAAAAAAAAGTATTTAAAATTAACTTTGACCTTGACAATGAATAATGAGTTTAGGCTTCAACATAACATATTAATCATTTAAATTAAATACAAAAAATAATATTAAGCAGTACATGTTTGCTGTTAAATTTTAAAGAAAGTGAAATTGCCGAACTGGTAGAAATCACTGGTGTGATTGAAAGCTCCTATATTCACACAAGAATCAGAGAGGTAGCCGTGTTAGTCTGGATCTGCAGAAGCAACAAAGAGTCCTGTGGTACCTTAAAGATTCACAAAAGTATCGAAGCATAAGCTTTCGTGGGCTAATGTCCACTGCATGCATCCGACAAAGTGGGTATTAGCCCACAAAAGCTTATGCTTCAATACTTTTGTTAGTCTTTAAGGTGCCACAGGACTCTTCGTCACTGTATTCACACACTCTGCACCCCACTGTAATAATCTTTGTACAAAATACGTCTGGTAAATTATCATTTGAAAGCTAATCCCTTGTTGGTCAATAATATCATGGTGAGATGTACGTAGCAACATTATAAGTAAAGTTATAAACATAAGATGACATCATGACTGAAGTGTGTTTATCACCCAAGTCTGGGGAGTGGATTAAGTTGTTTCTTAAAGATAGAGGACAAGCTGACACCTCTAGCCAGGTGTCAGCAAAACTCATGAGCCATTAACCATCTAGTGACCTATAAAAGTAAGGGGCAAAACCACCACAAGTTCTCTCTCCCTATCTAGCACGCCCTCCTTCACCCAAGAAGATAAAAGAAACAGCCTTTGGACTTTGGGAGCAGATCCTGAGAATTTGGTCAGCAGTGTTACTGGGAACATGTGGGAAGGGACTTCACCTTGAGCCAAGGCTAGTTTTATATTTGGAAGCATGTTATCCTTATTTCTCTTGTAACTATTTATAGTTAACAGGCCCTAAGGGGCTATTCTGGCAGCCAGGGATTCAGAGGATAGGGGCACACCCTTAACTCCCTGCATTACAGCAGCTCTATACCACCTGGGGATTCCCCAAAGCATGGAGTGTCCTCATTGGGCCAGGTAATGTGGCATTAAGGCTGGTTAGCATTGCTGGAGCTATGTCAAGTTGCTGGATCAGGGCCAAGGATCTTGCCTATTATCTATTTCAATTTGTCCAGAATAAAGAAGAGGAGAGTTTTGTCCTGAATGGTACACAGCCTAATTTTACACTTGAAGGTGACTGGTATGGGAAACCTAAATGGCCTTGTACCCCTTTTGCTTCTCTATGATGTATAAAAAAGCTTGCAAGTTGGGAGAGAGGGGCAGAACTTGGGGGAAGGGGAATCTTTTTTTTCTTCCTTTTATGTTAACTTAGAAATATCAGGAGCATCAAATCTGAGCTTCTCTAGCTTTGTTGGATCAGGGAGTTTTCTCAGCCCTTAACTGAATAGGTGGTATGTTGATTCTCCAACTGCATTTTTGTTTTGCCAAGAGAAAATGGGAATAAATATACACACCCACCTTTTGCACAGAGCTTTAAGAGCTATGGGCAACAATCACTAAATAAGGTCACCGAATTAACGACAAATTATTTTTATTACTATTATGGAACGTTCAGACAATCTGTAGCTGTGTCTAGTGAAAGGCATCAATTTCTCCCTTAAGCCCCTTTTTCAGGTTCAGAGTATCCTGAGCACATACAAACTGGGGGTTGGGAAATGCCCTTTTTTATTAGCAATAAAACTCTGTCTTTTTCTCCTGATTATCCACAGATTTATGGATCCATAATCATTCACGTCACAGACCGAGGGAGCCGGGGCTGAAACAGGATAATAGCCTTTAAATCCCCTTCTCTAAGCACTCAGATCTTCCCTGTCAGCAAGATTAAAGCGGTCAACAGCAGTCCCCATGTGTCTGTATCCCAGCCTGAGCTTTAACAACAACTGGAGGTGGTGGCTGGACCATAGAGAAATGTGAAACTGCAGCTGTGGTTGATGCTCCAGAGAGAAAGAAGCATTGTTTGTCTCAGTGGTAGGGTCTGGTGTTAGTTCCTCAGTCAAGTGGAGGCAAAGGAAGGAGAGGAGAAGGAGAGAGAAGCATCATGTTGAAGTTTAACCAAAGGAGACCGTTCCCATTCTCAGACGGTAAAGGCAGGGAAGGAGCTGCAACAAATATTGTTCCCCCAGAAACCAGTGTGGGAGAGGAGAATGAAAGAATGTGCTCACAGATGAAAAGGGGGGTTTGTTTTGCTGCTCCAGGGGCCTCTCAGTCTGTGCTGCCTGTGGGAACCGAGGAGAACTACCACTATTATGTGGATGAGGAGGAGGAGGAGGAAGAAGAGGAGGAAGATGAAAGGCAGATGCAAAATCCCTCTCAGGAGGGAAGCAAGTTCTCGTCACCATTTCTCAGCCCCCCTGCCTTCTCCTCCAGAACAGCAGCATCTGCCTCGTCCATGCTGAACATAAATGTAGGTGGCAAAAGTTACCGCCTCACCTACCAGGCGGTGGCCATCTACCCCAAGACCCGCCTGGGCCGCTTGGCCACTTCCACCGATCGCCGTCGCCAGCTGGGTCTGTGCGATGACTACGCAGTTCAGGGGGATGAGTACTTCTTTGATCGGGACCCCGCCGTCTTCCAGCTGGTCTACAACTTCTACGCCTCCGGAGTGCTGCGGGTGCGAGACGAGCAGTGCCCGCTCAGCTTCCTGGAGGAGCTGAGCTACTGGGGGGTGCGGCTCAAATATACGCCCCGCTGCTGCCGCATCTGCTTCGAGGAGCGGCGTGACGAGCTGAGCGAGCAGCTGAAGGTGCAGCGGGAACTGCGTGCCCAAGCGGAGTCCCAGGAGAGCGAGCAGCTCTTCCACCACATGCGCTACTACGGCCCCCAGCGCTGGCGCCTCTGGAACCTAATGGAGAAGCCCTTCTCCTCTGTCAGCGCCAAGGCTATGGGGGTGGCCTCCAGCCTTTTTGTACTCATCTCTGTGGTGGCACTGGCCCTCAACACCGTGGAGGAGATGCAGCTGGTGGACAGGAAAAGCGGAGAGAGTCACCCTATGCTGGAGCACGTCGAGATGCTGTGCATTGCCTTCTTCACCCTGGAGTATCTGCTGCGGCTGGTCTCCACCCCAGACCTGCGCCGCTTCGTGAGCAGCCCCCTCAATGCCGTGGATCTCATCGCCATCCTCCCCCTTTACCTCCAGATGCTGCTGGAGTGCTTTGCTGACGATGGCCGGGGCTCTCAGCACGAGCATGACATTGAGAAGGTGGGACGGGTGAGCAAAGTAGGGCAAGTGCTGCGCATCATGCGCCTGATGCGGATCTTCCGCATCCTCAAGCTGGCCCGCCACTCTACAGGCCTGCGCGCCTTCGGCTTTACCCTGCGCCAGTGCTACCAACAGGTGGGCTGCCTCTTGCTCTTCATTGCCATGGGCATCTTCGCCTTCTCCGCCATGGTCTACTCTGTGGAGCACGACGTCTCCAGCACCAACTTCACCAGCATCCCCCATGCGTGGTGGTGGGCTGCTGTAAGTAAATACATTGCACTTTGCCAGGGCCATCTCTCCCTCCCCGGCTAGACTTGCTGCCCATCTTGAAAACAGCAGGGCCGTCCCAGATTTGTGAACATCTGTTCTGAATTCTGAGCTTTGCTTTTACAACACACACACACACACACACACACACACACACACACACACACACACACACACACACACACACACACACACACACACACACACACACACACACACACACACACACACACACACAGCTTACATTGGATACTGCAGCGGGGTATAATCAGAGCGGCAGAGCTGGAAGTCGGTGGCTATGTCACACCCCCCCACACACACTTACACTGCTGTTCATTAAAGAAAGGGGGGAGGACTTGTGTATGGGTGGGGGAAGTGATCATTTCTTTCTAGTGCAGGGAAGTATACTGCTAGTAGTTTGTGATAAATATAATGTATAGGGTTTTTTCCCCCTCCTTTTGTGGGGAAGTTTGTAAAAGGCTGTGCTGATCCAGCATGACAAAAGGTTGTTCTGATTACATCTCTCAAGATTGAAATCCTCCAACTTTATTGGAGTTGAAGTAGCTGCACACGCCTGGCCTTGTAAAATATTTTGGAATGGGCAGTTGTCCAACAGTAGGCAGCATCTCTACAACACACTCAAAATGGCATTTGGTTGTAATTTATACAATACCAGTGTCCGATAAAAATAGATCAGAGGGGGGCCTGAATGGCTCAAGGGATTGGTAATGGGATACAGAGTCTTTTGCATCTAGGTCACTAGTTTCAATCTCGTATAGGTCAGGTAGTGACAGGAAGTTGGTGACATGACATTTCATGGCTGTTTAGAAGGAATGAGTTGGTGGTCTCAGGCTAGTTCCTGGTGGGCAGAGGTTCATATTGCAAAATCACCAGTGGCATGGTTGCTGGCAGTCCTAGCTGAGGGGCCAGACACTGATCTGACATGGAACCTCAGGGACCTTTACATCTTTAGTGTTAACCCTTGTGAATGAGGTTTGAGGCACGGGGGCAAGTCTGCACAGGGAACCTTTCATAGCCATTGCCTGTGCTAAACTTTAGTCTGTTGCACAGATTTTCCCCAGGCTGCCCTACTATCATGGCAGGGTTGAAGGCTGGCATGGTTGTGTTCATTTTCTTTAAGTGGGGAAAAGGAATCCAATCCCGCACCTGTGCCACCTCCGCAGAGTAATACAGTCACAGGGAACCCTTACAGAGCACTAACTTTATTGTCTCAGACACTAGAGATGTCAAAATAATTGTTCTCTCCTTCACCTGCAAAGGTTACAGCGCCACCACTGACTTTACTCCTAGGTGCTGGTCGAGTACCCCTAAAAGCCAAGCTAGGAGAGCCCATGCTTTAGCAGTGGCCCACAGATCCTTTCTTCTCAGCTGCAGCATTAAACATGCAGGGATTCATAGTCTGGGGGTTGGGGAGGAAGAGGCTGTTCCTTTGCTAAGTGGTCTGCCGAATGAAAGAGCAGGAAGGCCACAGCTCTATTGTTATTCTGTGATAGCTGTGGCAGGACAGCATGGAGGTGCATGCTAGATTGTCAGACTAGAGTGAGAAACAGCCATGCATGGTAATATGGCTCGTGCTGGAAGAACAAAGGGCTCAAATCTCAGCTGCAGCCTGTATCCACTGGGAAGAGCAGTTGTGGGGAGAAGGGGTGAAAAGGATCTGCCCAGTGCATTCTTAGGGCTACTCCTTTCTACAACAGCTGACTCTGGCCTCTAAGGAGCCATGCATCCACTGAGAATAGCCAAACTGCAAGTGTGCTGGCCACATCCTTGACAGACACCCCAGACTGTGGGCTACAGCTGGGCATTTCTTTTCTGGCTCTCTGCCAGCTGTGGAAGCTTTAGCTGGGGAGACTTTCCAGTCCCTTTCCATCACTCCAGCTACCAGCACAAAAATCTAGCCCTATTATTTTTTTAACCCCCATGTGCTGAGTGACCCCTGGCATGCAGCATTTTGCCTTTGCAGGTTCCCATTTAATCAATAGATGTAGTACACCCAGGGGTTATAAATCTCGCACTGAACACTAGTGGAATATTAGGACAGTAGAGGTTGATCCATGGGTTCCACTTTTCTGCATCTATCCAATCCCTGATAGAGCTCTGGAGCAGTCATAATACTTACAGCCCAATCCTGCAAACACATACTGAAGTGAATAGTCTTTATTCATCCAAGTATTCCCGTTAGACTTAATTAGATTCTGTAAAAAAAAAAGGTTTGCACCATAAGAACAAGGTTTTGCAGGACTGTCTTTAACGTGCAAATAGTAATTATGTGGCATGGCGCTCTTTTACCTCCATGCATTATAGGAAAAAAATCAGAAATTCAGAAACATTACATAGTGGATAGTTTTGTCATTCACACACACACAAATAATTTATTTCCTCAAAATTCTCATCTGTAACACAAGAGTGAATGTAAGAGGACTAGACCCTTAGCACAGGATACTAATCTTAGGGCATGTCTTCACTACCACTTTAATTCGACCTTAACGACGTTAGGTCGAATTAAACGAGTACCTGTCTTCACATACATACCCTTAAAGTCGATTTAAAGGGCCCTCAAAATCGAATTTGTAACTCCTGCCTGACGAGAGAAGTAAGGCTAAAATTGACTTCTCTATGTCTACTGTGAGTAGTGAAGAGGCATCTGAAGTTAAGCCTCCGACCTCCGAACAGCCCCGCGGGGGGGGGGGGGCTGTTTGGGCAGGCGGGGGGGTCCGCGGGGCTGCTGGGGGGGGGGAGCCGGCGGGGGGCTGCTTGGGCGATCCGCTCAGCTGCCTGTTCAATTTCAGGTGAAATTGACCAGACAGCTGAGCCTATGGCCCAAGCAGCCCTGCGCGGGCTCCCCCCCCCTCGGGGCGGGGGGGGGTTCGGCGGGGGGGGGCTGTACAGGCGGGCGGGGGGGGTGTCCGCGGGGCTGCTGGGGGGGGGGAGCCCGCGCGGGACTGCTTGGGCGATCGGCTCAGCTGTCTGGTCAATTTCACCAGGCAGCTGAGCAGATCGCCCAAGCAGCCCCGTGCCGGCTCCCCCCCCTCGGGCGGGGGGGGGGTCTGTTGGGGGAGGCTGTTCGGGCAGGGGGGGTCCGCGGGGCTGCTGGGGGGGGGGAGCCCGCACAGGGCTGCTTGGGCGATGGGCTCAGCTGTCTGGTCAATTTCACCAGGCAGCTGAGCGGATGGCCCAAGCAGCCCCGCGCCGGCTCCCCTCCCCCCCCCTCGGGCGGGGGGGGGGCTGTTCGGGAGGGGGGGCTGTTCGGGCGGGCGGGGGGGGAGTCCGTGGGGCTGCTGGGGGGGGGGGAGCCCGCGCAGGGCTGCTTGGGCGATGGGCTCAGCTGTCTGGTGAAATTGACCAGACTGTGCAGTCCTGTGCACTCAGCCGCAACCCCCTGTAACATGGCAAAATTTGAGCAGGAAGGATAATCGCTCACTTGCTGACATACATCTCAAACAAAGCAAACTTTTAAGCACACTTACCTAGTCTCCCTACTTAAAACAAAATCCATATTAAAATGAGCTGATGGACCGTTCTTCCCAGAGGCAAGTGTCTTAAAATGTATTTCACTGCTAGAGGATACACCTCAAGTCTGGGCCTTGCTATTCACCACATTCACTATTTTATGCACCAGACAGGTAAAGGTAAAATTCACTTCACACAGAGTTCACCTCCCAAGTTATTGGGCTGAAGTGAATGGGGATTAGGGCTTGGAGGCAGGGAAGGGTCCATTCCTTAAAAACAGGGCTTCAACCCAGCCTCTCCTGCAGCTAGTTGCAGAGACTGGTAGGGTCTCTGGGTGGGTGTGGTCATAAATTTGCAACCACTCCCCTGGACCTAACGCACACTACCATCTATGTAGACCTGCGTGTGGTTGGCTCAGGGATGCTGTCTGCAGCACACAGCGGAATCAGAAGGTCTTTCTAATTACAATAGTGGGGTTAATTATTTAAGGATAGTTTTTACCCTTTGGGATGGTAGGTGGGGGGGGGGGAACGACTGTAGAACTAGTGTGGAATAATTCAGGCTTTTAGTATACAAGTGTTCAAAATATCTTAACTGTGTGGAAAATCCATATTCCCAGCTAGATAAAGTAAAGAAAGCTGTCATGCTCTCCTCTGGGTGGCTAATACATTATTATTGATTTGCCTATAGGTCAGCATCTCTACAGTGGGCTACGGTGACATGTGCCCAGAAACTCACCTCGGGTGCCTGTTTGCTTTCCTCTGCATTGCCTTTGGAATAATTCTGAATGGAATGCCCATCTCTATCCTTTACAATAAATTCTCAGACTATTACAGCAAACTGAAGGCCTATGAATACACAGCTGTAAGGAAGGAAAGAGGAAAGATTGACTTTACACGAAGAGCCTGGAAGAAAATGTCCGAGTGCTGTGGAGAAGGCCCAACCCATTATTTACCAAGGCCTAGATACAATTAGTACTCCAGGAAATATAAAGGGACAGGGAAGCAGAAGGGGAAAGCGGAGGCAACACTATTCCAACGGATCACCCAAGTCAAATAAAGATAAAGCAACAGCTCTAAATGGAATAAGAAAATACTGAAGGCGAATCTCAAGCTTTTGTCTGTTAAAAAAATTACAGATCTATTTTACTACAGTTTCTTCTGAGCGCCCTTTTGCTGGTGCCCATTATTACACCATCAATGCTCCTGGTTTATATGTACGATGCCAGTATCGATGGTGCTCAATGAATTATCTATCCAGAGACTCTGAATTGTACAGCTGACTCCAGGCTGTAATGCCATGCTCAATATACATCCTACAATAATGACCCACAATGGCCAACCAAAGGACACTGAATCTGTTCCCATGCAGCGGCTGCTACTCAGCAATAGGCAGGTTGACTCTTACCTCAAAAATTAAACAGATGTAGAAGGGGGAAAATATATTGCATTGCAGTGCAGAAATAGGTTATGTATTTGGTTTTTAAACATGGAGAGGACAAAGACAGTGTGTACCCTCTATAGCTACAGCGGTTGCTCTCACATATAAACAACGTCGTTCTTAGGAGTTTTTGGACATTATTTCTGCTATAACACATAGTTCATGGTTCGATTTGCCAATATTATTTTTAATGCAGCCTTGCAAAATTGTACTTGCTTCCTTGCCCAGAGTGAGTAACGTTAGGAGTGAGAAACATGTTGATTTTATTCTTTTTTGTTTTTTCCATTAATATCCTCTATAATGGTAAAGAACTGGTAATTAAGTTTGGGTAAATGTTTGTGATAGATTTTCAAGCCCATTTTAATGCAAAAAATCTGTTTAAGAATACAAATGTAACTAAATGTACTTTATAAGAGCCACCACGTTTAATGTGACTCTCTTCTATTAGAGTGTTAAGAACAATATGGGTTAGATGTGGTTCAGAGCTAAGGTAAAAATAAAGTTCTGAAAAAACCCAGCCAAAATGGAACGAGAGAAACACAAGAACAGCCATACAGGGTCAGACCAAAGGTCCAAGTAGCCCAGGATCCTGTCTTCTGACAGTAGCCAAGGCCAGGTGCTTCAGAGGGAATGAACAGAACAGATAACATCAAGTGATCCATCCCCTGGTGCCCATTCCCAGCTTTTGGCAAACAGAGGCTAAGGACACCAGCCCTGCCCATCAAAAGGGAAAGGACATGGTTAGTTAATAGGGCATTTTCTTCTCCAGGATCTTATCAATAGGTCGTCCAGTAGTTTTGAAACTATAATTGTAAGACAAGATGCATTTGACTTTGTTTCAGCACTGATAAATCATAATAAATGGGGACAGGAGTACACATTGATCCTCTTGATAGAATTATATACATACTGAGGATCTAATTCTATCACCCCGCAGGTCACATTCAGTAGTATTTTATTCCATGAGAACATCATTTGAAATCAATGGGATTATTTGCATAACAAGGTCTACCTAATGCCCCATTAATAAGCATAGCAGAATCTGACGCTAAATTACCTACAGTCAAAATCCAGTGGCCATAGGGTTTCATTGGTTTGGTTCACTGGAAACATTCTCTTCACACAAGACAACTCATTGGGGTGTTAAAGAGGGCAATGAACTGAAAGTTAGAAATGTTATTTGTATGCCAGCATATATGGCTTAAAATGGTAAGAGCGGTCAGCTCTTTAAAGGATGTACTGATGACTGATGCAATCAAGGGCTGCTGTTCATCACAGCAGTCGTTTCATAGCACAATAATCTGATGGGGATGTGCAGTTTAAATGGGTCGGCTCCTGCTTGTTGTTGACATTGTACTGCTGAATGTAAATTGCAAAGTTCAAGTCTTGAAGTCAAGCGGAAGCCCTCAATGTGAGGCAGTCTCTGACAGCTGAGAAAGGGATTAACTCGGCCGTAGCCATGAACATATTAAAAGTGGTGTTAAGCAGCAAGAACTATTTTTCTATCAAAGGAGAAATCAATTAGCAACCCAGCTGTTTTCCCCACACTCTCCCACCAAGCAAATCTGTTATAAGCCCCCGGGTCAACAAACAGAAACAGTATTCAAAGTAGCAGGGCTGCCATTAGGGAAAATAGTGCCCTGGGCAAACTTGTATTTTTGGCCGCCTCATTGCCCCAGCCCCTACTGCTTGCCCAGGCTCCCCACAGCAGGTCAGCAGTACAAGGGGAGGCCCAGCAACTATAGGACACCATAGGGCTATGGGGGCAGGGGAGCATGGTGACCTGAGAGCCCCAGAAAAGCAGAGGGGGGGAGGCTCCAAAAGGGAGGATCTCTCCCCACACTGAGCATCCCATTTCAAGTGCTCTTGCCTAGGCAAGATGGGTTATTGGAGGAGGTTCAAATGCAAATGTTCCAGCAAGGGCGGGTGCAAGGATATTTTGTGCCTGTTAGGACCAGAAGACATTGTGACGGGCAACCACTAGAAGGCGCAGTTACACTTGTGAGTCAACTCCAGGAGGGTGCATAATGATGGTATCAATCTGAGAAGGCCCTTGGATTCTTGTTAGCTGTGTGTTTGGGAACCAGTTCCCAGCTGCATGAGTGTTTACCCTGTCTGTGTGAGAATGAATGCGTGGGAAACTAAATGGGGAAACTAAGGGTATGTCTTCACTACAGGACTAGGTCGATTTCCCTTAATTCGATTTTCTAAACTCGAGTTTAGAAAATCGAATCAGTGTGTCCCCACCAGGACAGCAGGTCGACAGTGGTCAACACTGTCTGTCCTAGAACTTTTGCAGGGGTTGACATAGCCTGCATTGCACTGTGGGTAGGTAGCCCACAGTGCAATGCATGCTGGACCCCACACCCCCCCCCCGCCCAAACACCCCCCCCCCCCCGCCGTACCCACCCGCCCGAGGGGTGAGGGGGAGCCAGCACGGGGTTGCTTGGGCGATCTGCTCTGCTGCCTGGTGAAATTGACCAGAGAGCTGAGCTGATCGCCCTGTGCGGGCTCCCCCCCCCCCCCAGCAGCCCCGCGGACAGCCCCCCCGAACAGCCCCCCCCCCCCGCCCGAACAGCCCCCCCCTCCAGCCAGACCGGAGCCAGCCCGGGGTTGCTTGGGCGATCCGCTCTGCTGCCTGGTGAAATTGACCAGAGAGCTGAGTGATCGCCTAAGCAGCCCCGCGCAGGCTCCCCCCCCCAGCAGCCCCGCGGACCCCCCCTCCCGCCCGAACAGCCCCCCCCGAACAGCCCCCCCGCCCGAACAGCCCCCTCTCCGCCCGAGGGGGGGGGGGAGCCGGCGCAGGGCTGCTTGGGGATCCGCTCAGCTGCCTGGTGAAATTGACCAGACAGCTGAGCTGATCGCCTAAGCAGCCCCGGGCTCTCCCCCCCCCCCCCCAGCAGCCCCGCGGACCCCCCCACGTGCCCAAACAAACAGCCCCCCCCCTCGCGGGGCTGCTCGGAGGTCGGAGGCTTAACGTCAGATGCCTCTTCACTACTCACAGTAGACATAGAGAAGTCGATTTTAGCCTTACTTCTCTTGTCAGGCAGGAGTTACAAATTCGATTTTGAGGGCCCTTTAAATCGACTTTAAGGGCATGTATGTGAAGACAGGTACACGTTTAATTCGACCTAACGTTGTTAAGGTCGAATTAAAGTGGTAGTGAAGACATGCCCTAAGGCAGGACTGCGTAACCAACAAGTGTTGAACAGTGTGTAACCAATCAGTTTGTTGCTTGCTATTAATGAGATGAGTATGTATGAGATGCAAATGAGTATGGGTATATCTGTGCTGACACGCCCCTGTGTGTTGGGCTTCCTCTTTGGGCTTCTCTGGACATCGCCTGGGTGTGTCAGACATCTTGTCTTGCGGCCGTGCTGGCAGGTAAGCCCCCTAGCACGAAATGCCTCTCCCTCCAATAAACTCACCACTTTCCAACTAGCCACCTGTGTGAAGCCTCGTTTCTCCCCCTACAACAGTGCCCTAGGCAAAACTTCCAACTTGCGTCTCTCTTCCCCCCCCCCGCCCCCCCGTCCTCCTCCCCCCCGTCCCCAGCCTTTGCACATCTGTTCATTGAGGGGCAAATCCCAACTAACCTTTATAGACCCCAGGGGACCGCTCCCCAGATGATGTTCCTCCCTCCCCACCCCCTGAGCTCCCCTGGAGGGTACACAGCCCCCCCTCCCCTGTGAGCCCTCCCCACCCCAAGGCCCTTCACTGGCTTTACCGTGCTTGGGCTACTGCATTCAGGGTTGGCTGCTGCAGCAGCTTCTGCACCATGCCGATGTCCGCCACTTTCAACGCCTGCATCAGCTCCTGGTCCTTGCCCATGGCAAGTGGCCAGGCATGGTGGGAGCGGGCTGCCCTCAGAGGCCAAGCATCCCCCACCTCAGGGGCCCAAGCCTGCTCTGGGAGAGGCAACAGTGGCTCACACCCCGGGAGCTGTAGAGCTGGGGCATTTGGGGGGGGGGGGGGGGACACCCACGATGCATCCACTGCAGGCAGGAGGGGGTAGGGTTTACATACTTCAACTTTCAAAACTGAGGACATGCTGTTGGGGGGAAGGGGAGGGGGAGGGGCATAGCCCCCCCATCAACTCCCTCCCACTTCCAGCCACCTCACTGCCCCACACAAAAGCACCAACCCCCCCAACCCTGATTGTCCCACCCACTATCCCCTCCTCCCCACCTCCTGACAGACCACTGGGACTCTCACACCTTCCCTGTGTCTCCAGGACCCCACCGCTCAGCTCCCAGGGACCCCCCACCCTCCATGTGCCCTCAAGGGCCCCCCCGGGGACATTTTCTCATTTGTTAATCCAGTATATAATAAAATATAAAAAAATTGGCTGCTATGTTTTAAGCACTGAGAACAGGATCCAGGCACAAGATCATTTATACTAAAAGCGACAAATCGACCCCCGACGGATCAATCACTGCCCGCTGATCCAGCGGTTAGTGTAGGCAAGTCCTTAATTTGTTCCCCAGCTTGCCAGAGCTGAGTAAGTCTGCTGTGAAAAGTGTCTGAGTTTCCCCCTTCTGCCACTACGCTTGTCCTGCTAAAATGGAAAACAAACATGATCAGAGCAGAACAGCTTGCTTATGTTACTAATAAATACTTCAGTAATACAATTAGGTATCAACTTACAAGAGGCACATTTATCAACAGCAGCATCGCTTAAATTCCATATTCCACAGTTATTCAATCAGTGGTGATGCTACTAAAAAGTAACATTCTAACCTGCACCAAACTAGATGACCCCTCAATCTCATTCTATATACATTATACCAGAGATGAATTTTCCCATTCTTTTTACTTGCATAAGACAATGTCAATGCCTAAAAACTTCCCAAAAAGTCACTGCACATAACAGAGCTGATTCCAGGCACTGGCCCAAGGAACTTCAGGGATTTGTTTAATATTCTGCCTGTATGTTTCAAAAAGGTCAGTTTTTACAATTGCACTGTCATTTTTCCTCCTTTAAGGCCAGGGCCCACATGTTCCAAGTTTAAAAGGCAGTGTAGATAAAGTGCCAAAACCCAACTACCAAAAGAAAGAAACACAAAACCCAGCACTATCGCCACAGCTGACCAGTGAATCTGATGGTAGGTTGAACGTACTAAGCTTTAGACTGGCTCCACTAATCTTCATCTTTTTGCTGATGGGATTAACAGGCAGCAAACAATGCACATTCTCAAAATCACAAACATGTGTTTCTCTGCTTTAAAACAGGATATGGCTGGCGCCAAATGGCAAGCTCGGGAGCTGTAAAGGAACGGTGGATCTGGAAGCCGAAATGAGCTGGCTTTCTGGGTAAATTCTTATTTTGCTGCATGGGGGGGCTGAGTAACTCTCCATGCACTGGCAGCAGCGCAAAATCCTTTGACAGTGTTGATTTAATGTAAATCTCTCATCTGGTCTCCCAAGCGCCCAGGATGCAAACCACAGTGCTTTTAGTACCCATTCCTCAGAACAGTTTCAACAGCTACCTCTTGTCTTCTGCATCAAGCTCAACCTTCTCACTCTCCCCTTCATGGCTCTGTCCCTGGCTACATCTCTGCTCGCTTGTCCCCTTTGCTACACCAACACATTCTACCACATCACTCCTTTGCCTCTGTGCTGTCTTCCATGCTGCTTTCTATGTCTGAAGTGACATCCCGACTCCAAAGAGCCAGGTGCCCAACTCCTCTCCTGGTTCAAACCTCCCCTTAAAATTCACCTCGCCCACCAATGCTGATGTCAAGAACAATGCTGACAATCACCCTAAAAATGTGGCCCGCTAAACTAGACCCATCCCAATGGCCAGTGGTTTTCAGACTTTTTTTCTGCAAAGCCAGCTGAAGAAAATTGTTGATGCCTGCGACCCAACAGAGCTGGGGATGGGAGGGGCTAAGGGCTGGGGTGCAGGCTGCAGGATGGGGCTGGGAACGAGGGACTCAAGCTGTGGGAGGGAGCTCTAGGGATTAGGGGGTTTGGGGTGCAGGAAGGGGTTCCAGGTTTGGGGGGCTCAAGGCTGGGGCAGGGAATTGGGGCATGGACTTACCTCAGGCAGCACCTGATCAGCGGCGCAGTGGAGGTGGTAAGACAGGCCAGTAACAGGTCCGGCTCTCGCTGCAGACACTACCCCCACACACATTTCCCATTGGCCGGGTGCTCAGGGTGGGGGCAGCATACGTAGCTGTGGCCCCCTTCCCTAGAAGATACTGGCTGCCTCTGGGTCACAGAGCGGTGTCGAACAAGTAGGCACTAGCCTGCCTTAGCTGTCCCAGTTGAGTGCTGACCAGAGCGATCCAGTGCCTGACATGCCATGACCCAGTACTAGGTCGTGACCGGAAGTTTGAAAAATACTGCCGTAGGCCCCTTTGCACATTTTGGGTGTGATTTGCGTTTTCGTCTGTTTAGGTTCTCAAGCTATTTCATATTAGGGACTACATTTTAAGATACAGATCCTTGCATGGACCTTGCCTATACTGGGAAAAACACCATGTTACAATGGCTGTCAAGGGATTAAAACAATTTATCGTGATTACTCAGACTGCTAAGCAATAATAGAATAGCATTATTTAAATCTTTTTGGATGTTTTCTACAATTTCAAATATAAAGTGAGCATTGAAATCAATATATTTATTATTTTTACAAATTTATTACAAATATGTGTGCTATAAAAACCAAAAGAAATAGTATTTTTCAATTCACCTCATGCAAGTTGTGTAATACAGTCTCAAAGTTGAACTTACAAATGTAGAATTATGTTCAAAAATAACTGCATTCAAAAATTAAAATGTTTTCAGTTGCTGGAGATAATGCTGCCTGCTTCTTGTTCACAATGGCACCTGAAAGTAAGAACAGGTGCTCTCAACATTGTTGCAGCCGGCGTCATAAGATATGTACATGCCAGATGTGCTAAAAATCATGTCCCTTCATGCTTCAACCACCTTTCCAGATGACATGCATCCATGCTGATGATGGGTTCTGCTTGATAACATTCCAAAGCGGTGCGGTTCAACGCATGTTCATTTTCATCATCATGAGTTAGATGTCTCCAGAAGAAAGTTGATTTTCTTTTGTGGTGGTTCAGTTTCTGCATCAGCGTGTTGCTCTTTTAAGACTTCTCAAAGCGCACTCCACACCTCGTCTCTCTCTCAGGTTTTGGAAGGCACTAAAGATTCATAAACCTTGGGTCGGGTGCTAGAACTATCTTTAGAAATCTACATTGGTACCTTCTTTGCGTTTTGTTAAATCTGAAGCAAAAATGTTTTTAAAATGAACATGTGCTGAGTCATCATCTGAGACTACTTTAACATGAAATATATCGGAGAATGTGGGTAAAATAGAGCCAGAGACATACAATTCTTCCCCAAGGAGTTCAGTCACAAATTTAATTAATTTTTTTTTAATGAGTGTCATCAGCATGGAAGCATGTCCTCTTGAATGGTGGCCAAAGCATGGGGGGGCATACAAATAGCTACCATTTCTAGCACAAAAATACCTTGGAACACCAGCTACAAAAGTTCCATGCGAATACCTGTTCTCACTTTCTGGTGACGTCGTAAGTAAGAAGTTGGCATCATTATCTCCCATAAAATGTAAACAAATTTGTTTGTTTTAGTGACTGGCTGAATGAGAAGTAGGACTGAGTAGACTTGTAGGCTCATTTTGCATTGTTTTGGAGTGAAATTATGTAACCAAAAAAAAATCTATATTTGTAAATTGCACTTTCACGATAAAGAGATTGCACTACAGTACTTGTCTGAGGTGAATTGAAAAATACTGTTAATTTTGCTTATCATTTTAACAGTGCAAATATTGATAATTAAAATAATATAAAGTGAGCAGTGTACACTTTGTAGTCTATGGTGTAATTGAAATAAATATTTTCAATATATTTAAAAATATCTCTCTGCTATGTACATTGGCCAAACCGACCAGTCTCTATGCAAAAGAATAAATGGACACAAATCTGACATCAGGAATCATAACATTCAAAAACCAATAGGAGAACACTTCAATCTTCCTGGCCATTCCATTAAAGATTTCATGGGTTCAGTTTTGAAACAGAAAAACTTCCAAAACAGACTCCAACGAGAAACCGAGGAACTGGAATTAATTTTCAAATTGGACACTATTAACCAGGGGCTTAACAGAAGTTCAGATTGGTTCTCTCATTACAGTAATTAATTGCATTTCCTGGGTTAATTTCTCTGACAACAGATCTCCATTTAAAAAAGGTGTTTTTTTCTCCTAGTGATAATGGACCATCTACCTACATTTAACAGCCCTCTTAGAATTGGTATGCTAATGTACAACTTTTTTTCTTTCTTTCTTTGTGTGTATAAATGCATTTTACTTCTGTTCCATTCTATGCATCCGATGAATTGAGCTATAGCTCACGAAAGCTTATGCTGAAATAAACTAGTTAGCCTCTAAGGTGCTACAAGTATTCCTGGCTTTCTTTATATTTCACATGAGTGGCTCACCAAGTACAGTATTTCAGAGAAGAAAGAACAAGGAAATACCATCAAAACTCTTTTTGTACTCAAGGTCTTTTAATCACCATGTCTATCCATCTCCATTGCCCCACACAAAGGAGGTCCCACAGCAGACGAGGAAATAAACAACATGATGTGTTAAATTAGTTTCACTAGGGATCAGGAAAAATGATCCCCTCCCCCCCCCCGTGTCAAATCCTTTCTTTATAAGTAATTTATGATTTACATATTCCATGAATTGTTCCTTAACCCTCAGAAAAGTCCCTTTCATAACAGATGTGAAAATCCTCCTCCCCATCTCAAACAATCGGTTTTCAGAGATGATGTGTGACACTAACAGAAGTTTGACCCGTTTCTCATGTGAAAACAGTAGTAATATTAGGATAACTGTAACAACATTTTATTGCTGTGCCCAGAGGCCACTTTATGTTTAGCTGCTTGAAACACATGGTAAGACACCATCCTTGCTCCAAAGAGCTTGTGCTCCAATTTTCCTTGGTATCTGCCCGTAGACATTCTAATAAAAACCAAACACTCAAAAACAAAAGCAAATTTCAAGCCAAGTGTCATATTTGCATGGGATACAAAAGGAGAAAAACTGAATAGGAATTCAGGAGAAAGAATTGAGTGAAAATGTCTCTGTATTGAGAAACATATAAGCAAATAATGAATCAAGTAACAGCAATCCATTGTAGAGGCATGAGGATAATTTTGAGGTGGGGGAGAGAACGATAGGGGCATGTTCAGTCAGAGGCACTGGTATATGGAATTGAAGAAAGTAAAGACCATCCAGGATAATGTAAGCAAATATTCATATACAACTTTGCAATTCAGTCTACCGGTGGTGATCTTTATTGGTGTCTTATTTTCCCCAACACCTGTAAGTTCTCTGTACAGAGAAATATTCATATATGGCAGCTGTTTTTCTTTGATTGTGAGGCTGTTGAGGAAAGTAGCTAATGATCACTGACTGAAGGAGCCTTTTCTATTATTCCATCATTGCTATCATTACTCACTCAGCCACAAATGCTGCTACATGCGTCTGTCAATTTCGTTATTTAGGGCAGTAACTAAGACTTCGGAAACACTTCACTGAAGTTTACAGTCATTATCTGATGCTAATTAAAATTATGTTTCACTGTCACAAGAGAAAATCCAGTTAGAGAAACTGATGAGTTGCAGCAGTCCTTCAATAGCTGATCCTGGAACGGATATGTGTAGGAACATTTTATGTCACTGCCAGCTAGGTCTAATTGGGATTAACCTTTAAGTGTTTACTACTATTTATAAGATTAAGAGGGATCAGAAGAAGCATAGTCAGCACAGTAAGGCCACCTCAGTAGATATGAACTGAGATAATGGTAGATATTCTATTTCCTTTAATTGTGACATGCAAGTGTGCACTTCCAGGTTTAACTAACCTAATATTCTATTGATCTATTTATTGGCCACTGCTTTTGCAGACAGTTCAGTTGTCCCTCTCCCTACTGCCATGTGCTGCTGTGCGTGGGAGGCACGGCAAAGGGGTGCTAATGTCAGGGTGTCCCCTTCCCCCACTCCTTTATCCCATCTCCACAGAGCCGGGGGAGATGGAGGGGATGGACACAACAGGGCTCAGGACAGAGGGAGCTGTCTCAACTTGCTGATCTACTTAAAAAGGCAGTGTACTTAGAGTTGGGTCAACTTACTTAAATGGGCAATGTGTGTGTGTCTCTCTCTCACACACACTCTCACCCCTCCCTCCATTCCTGCTGCCTTATAGAATGTGAGGTTACATTAACAACATGTTAACCATTGAGGGCTCAGCCAAGTGCTAGTTCACCATTTAGCAATAAGACATTCCCTGTGAATTATCCCACCCTCTGACTTCACCACCAAGCATCACAATCATTTCCTTGGAACCCACCCCCCAACATTAATTCTTATGGAGAAACTGGATTCACTTAACATCATTTGGGGTGCAGCTGGAATTAGGGTGCAGGAAGGTGTTCCAGGCAGGGATTGAGGGGTTCAGAAGGCAGGAGCAGGATGTGATTACCTGAGCCAGATGTGATTATGCTGCGTTTTATATCATATTTCTACATTCTGCTGTGCCAAGAGATTATATGCATGTTGTGGTTGGTGGTACCTTTCTATTTTCTCAAGGCTAGTTCATTAAATTCATTTTTGTTTCCACTAAAAGGAGGAGACAAACAGAAAATTCCATTTGCTGAACACTTCAAATGTTAAGCTAAAAAAGCTTATGCTTAGTGGAGGAGTGAAGAAAAGGCATCTTGCTGGTAAGAAATCTGCATAACCTATTACAAATAACTACTGACCCCTTTCAGATCTATTTGGAAAGCCAAAGCAATTTCTGAGAGCTACTACCAGGAGCTCTCAAAATGTGCATGTCACATCCATCTCTGTTCAACGGGACAGGAGGGATTTTGTTTTGGTTTGTTTTTTTTTAAAACAAGGCCAGCCAGATGGAGAAGATCATTATTAAGAACGGATGGATTTGTCCAGTAAATAAGAATATCTCCAGAAGACATGCTTCAGTTTATACTGAATCACTTTTAAAACTAGTATATATAATTGGGTGATCACTTTTAAAAGTAGTATATGTAATTATTAGCAGTATAAATAAATTTGATACAAGATAATGGGAAAAACAATCAGAGATTTAAATTTTGAGCTAGATGTTCAGATGTCTTGATAAGCTGTTATTAGTCTGCTGGAGCTTAAAATCTCTGATAGATTCAGTGTGTTTCAGGTTCTGAAACTAGAGACAACTGGATTTATGAGCAGAGCAGCCAAATCATTTTAGAAACAGTTTAATTTACAAATACACATTTACAAAGGATATTACAAAAATAATCAAAACACTCTGCAAAAGCTCCTGTGACCTGTATTTGGTTACGATAGGAAGCTGGTTTTTCTGAACCTCATTTAAATTAGGAAGTTAACGTCTCTAGTAGAGCCTCAATTCCTTTTACATTTTTATTGGATTTCAATTTTGGAATGAGGCTTTTTAGTCCTCCTTTGACTTTATTTGCCACTTCTTGATCTGTGCTTCGGAGAAGGCTACAAGAAAGGGGGAGAAAACATATTTCAGCGGTGAACTTTTAGATCAAACAAAAATAATGTCAGACAGTATAAATAAAATCATTAGCTATTCAAAGAGAGACCTGCTTCAGGCCAGGTACTGATTTTTTTTTCTCTCTCAGAGACACAAAAAATAAAATAAAATATGGAAGCAATTTCACCAGGCAATACAAGCAAATGATGGCATAGCTCTATAGCGGATCTAGTAGTCTCTACTTGACGCTCTGGGCTTTCTATACTTCAGGACCATAAAACTTTACATGGTTCTGCTCTCCTGGAGAGTCAGCTTCCTCACTGAAAAGTAACATTATTTCAGAAGGGATCAGGATGTATAACTAATAGGAATGGGATGAAATTAAGAAAGAAAAAATTTAGGATGATCATCAGGAGAAAAGCTTCCCAGCAGTGAGGTTCGTCTACAGAACATTTTCACCTAAGGAAGCAGCAATAGGATGCCCTGTTGCTTAGGACTTTACACTATGAGGAACAAACATCCATTGGCTGGGAGATGGACTGAATGACAACAGATCTTTAACATCACCAACTTCCATGGTTTTCACCATGAACTCGTGATTAGCTAATTATAACCTCTTGTTAATTTGTTAGGTTCTTAACAAGGATAAACAGACCAAGGTGCATAGAATGTGAAAAGAGGAATTCATATAGCTTGTTTATATACAAATCTGTCTCCTCCCTATGACCTAAAATCTAGGTACAAGAGCCAGGAAACCATGCCACATCCAATAAAGAGCAGTTCTATTTTCAGCTACTTTACTCTGAGATACAATTCTTTGACTGTAGACTTATAAATCCTACTGCGAATTTCTGTTAAACTTTTAGTTACAGTTCTCTTACAATCTAAGAGGGAGCTTTGTTTCTTTAAAAAAACAAAAAAAACAAAACACCCCACCACAGATATAGATCATATTCATATGGCCTGTTCACAAGCAACACAAACTAGTAAAGAGCAAAAGAAGCAGGATACTGACAAACAGCTGCGAGGTACCTCCGTTGACTGAGGAAGCGAGTCCCCAACTTCCAAGCTGCCATGGGCAGCAGGGCACCCCCACAGCTCCCTGGCTGCCGCGAGGTAAGGGGGGGGGGGGCACCCTGAGCTCTGAGCCCTCATGGGCGGTGGGATCCTGAAGCTCCCAGGGACCCAGCCCCTTCCCATTTTATCATGGATATTTTTAGCAAACGTCAGGGACAGGTAACAGGCTTCCATGACTTTTTCTTTAATGCCCGTGACCTATTCGTGACTTTTACTAAAAATATCCATGAAAGTCTTAGCCTTAATCATTAAAATGTGAAGGGTGAAGAGAGACATTAATTTCTTCAACACTCTAATATGTAGAATGAAAATAATTCAATAAAGGGTATATATATAAAGAAAACTGCCAATGGCACCACGGATGATTTAATCTTTTAAACAAATCTCAAACCCTAAGTTAAGGACAAATGTTAAGTAACAACATATTGTCAATGTACAAATCTTTCTACACAAATCCTACTGAATATCTGTGTGCAGGATTAGAGAATTTAAAGGAATTAAATGTCCTCATCAAACATTAGGGGTCTGTTTATAAAAGCTAAGGAAAAAGATGTGAAAACTCTCTTTGTAAGTCAAACAACTATCACAATGCAGAGTTTACTAAATTAATTTGCACGCAAATAGTATGTTACACCACCAATTCCCATCAACAGCAGTTCTACTGAAGCTTGCAAAACAGAAATTAAAACTGAACTTGGATCACGATAATCACATTTTCATCACTTAAATAGTTTTTAATTATCTACAGAATCAGTCTGAGCATCAGACTATCCTTTCCTTACAGCAATAGGAACTAGAGTTGGAAAGCAAAGAAAAAGATTCAACTAAATGATTTTTATTTTTTTTAATTTACAAAGAATACACTGTCTGCTTACAAGTTGCTGGGTGTGTTTGACTCAGTTCTGTCAGACACTTACGAAAAGCTAATTAGGTAATTTTCTTATCTCTGCTGAATGGAGAGTTTTGAAACCTCACTGATTAGATGTTGGCGGCTTAATAAATCCTACATTTCCAGATTTCCCTGATGTGACACTGAAAGTTTCTATTACAAAGTGAAATGGACACCTATTTACTAAATGGCAACAAATGTATTAATAAGTAAAGGATGCTTGGTGTGATGGTCTCATCCTGGGGAGGTGAAGAAGACCGTGAGCTTTTGGCTCATGACTTTATTACAGAGAGCAGGTTGGCACATAATACACTTTTGCATTGCTTACTTTAAGAAACCCCCCCCCCCACCCCCCTCGGAAACACAACACAAACATAACTCCCATACCACAGAAAAGGCCTTGAGAGAGAGCCTGTACAACAGACAAACTGAATAGCATTTTACAGAAGATGCCCAAATTCTTTTTGCTACCTTTGAACTCAGGTACATCCAAGAACAAAACATATTTCGTATATACTGGCATATTGTTTCAGGATTTTCATACATGTGCTGGGCACAGTGTTAGAAATAAATAAGATTTTCAATCTCTAGAAGGCTTTTCCAGCACAGAGCTACTTCATAGCAGCACCAAAGTCTGAGCTCAGGGAACTAATAGGTTTGGTCTGTGCTTGCACGTGCCAAATGTCATTCTCTACAGCAGTGGTGGGCAACCTATGGGCCACATGCGACCTGTCTGTGTAATCAGCAGGCCACAAGACAGTGTTTATGTTGACTGTCCACAGAGACATGCTGGCTGCTGTTTCCCACAGCTCCCATTGCCTGGGAACAGCAAAACGTGGCCACTAGGAGCTGCAGGCAGCTGTGCCGGAGGACGATCAATGTAAACGCTGTCTCACCGCCTGCCAGCAGATTACCCTGATGGACCATGTGCACCCAGCACTGCTCTAAAGCATGCTTGTAAACACCACATTTAAAAGCAAGTACATAGTTGTGTAAAAACTGACTTATTTTGGCTGAAAACTTGAATGGCATTCTCTGTATAAGAATTAAACAATGGGACCCAATTGGTGTCCTACATACCAACAAAGAAGGATGGCACCTCGATTTACTTCTGCCCAGGACTTCATATTCTTAATGCTGACACATTCCACCAATGTTCTTGCAAAACATCCTATTAGAGGGGGGGAAAAAGAGCGAGGCAAAATTACTCAATGTGGCCTATTCAAAAGTCCTCTGTAACAGTGATTTAATCAAACATTTTAATCCACTCTATATTTAGAAGCTCTTGCTTACTCTCAAAATAACTGACTATTCAATACAGTCAATACCTTTGAAAATGGGAGATTAATTCTAAGCGATGTTTAGAACTAATTAGACAACAGCAACAATGAATTGTATGAAAACTCACTGGTAGAAAGCCGGACACGGTTTCTTTCTACTATTTAATCGTTTAACAGAGTATCAAAAGCTACTCATGTTTAAAAGCATGTTTCTACACTGAAAAGGAACTTGGTAAAGGGCACCTTGCTACTGCAAAGATCTGCTTGCTGGGTGCATTCAATCACTGTCACTTACTTTCATGACCAAAACAAGATCAACAAATTTAGCGCCTGTTATCCCTGCTGTCAGCATAGCTAAGAGTAAGAAGGTTCTATCCCTTCTCATGCATTGCCAACAGAAGTATTTAGATTTATTCCAGTTATGGGTCTTCAGTTGCTTCTGTTCAATCCCACTGGAGCAACAGAGTTTACACATGTGTCCCTGAGGGCACAACTGGTCCTGCAGAACCATTGCTACAGGTGACGTGTGAGAAAGGAAGAGCGCACTGTGACTTTCAGATCCCAGGCTGAGTTTGCATGAGTGGCCTTTAGAAAAACATTTAACATAAAATTATCAAATCTGATCTTGAAACTGAGAAACTATGAACACTGAATTCCATTTTAAAGTAACTTTACAGAGCAGAATTGCACAGTAAGGACTGGTCAACTACCAATTATCTAAATTAGACTAGTAGATAAAAGATATTCAGACAAAATTCCCCCCTCTAATATTTGAATGATGGAAGTGACAAAAAGTTCTAATTCAATACTAATAAGGAATTAAAACTGTGCCAAGCCAAACTCTGACAGGGAACAGTAAATATCAGAACTACAGCAAGACCAAAAAAAAAAAAAGGTATTAAAGATAGACCAATATTATTAATGTGCAAAAAAAGCCTAGTACCGTCCTCTCCATATGCATCTGAACTCCTATCTCCACGTTTATATCCGCATTAGAAGCAGGCAACCCATTCTAATAAGGATTTCTATGTATTGCCTTTAAAAGAAGATTGTAGCAGAGGTTCAACAAAGTTGCATGAAAATAGTCATAAATAAGACAATTAAACATTGCAAAAATAATTAGAGCTGTCTGCAGGACAATTGCTTCACAGCAACTTTTGAAATTTGTTTTAGTTCTGCATTGGTTTGCAGATTGGAAACCTGAGAAATTGTCTGTGCATTTTTTCCTCTCTCTCACTCCTTCCATAGGAAAATTTAGTCAAAACCAATACATTTCCATCTGTTCCATGAAGTAACATATTTCCTCAAAAATATTCCAACCAGCTCTAATAAAAAATATGCACACTACACAATCTGTTTTCCAAGGTTGCATTTGAGATACCTAATCTAATGGTGCCGGCTCATAGTAAGTAAATAAATAAATAAAAAATAAAAATACATATTTTGCATAAAAAGATTATTTTATTACGATGGTAGAAAGACATCTTAGGCCAGGTTGAAAAAAATCCACAGAGTACTAGATTTTCTGAATTAATTTTCTAAATATTACATTCCGGATGACAACATCTGTTCCATAAAATAGCAGAGATGTCCTACGTTTGAGGTGAAATTTTATAATGAAAGTGGTAAGCCAGCAGCAGTAACAAATACACTCTAGTAATTACAGGTCTGCTTAGCTGGTGATCACAATATTCATAAACTGAAATAAAACATCAAATCTTCTAATTAGAAAGGTGCCATCTTCAATCTTGTCTATGTTTTTAAATGCCAGATAGCTTTAACATGCTAACATTTATTAAGTAAAATGGCAAAGAAGTAGAATACACTCTTGATAGCTGCAAAGCACATTTGGGATCTTATGTTTCTAAAAAACAGGTCAACCTCCTCTGAGGGAAAAAATAAGCTTAGCTTCGATCACTTCACTCATATAGCATCTCACAACTGCAGAGACAAAACACTTTTTATGTACAGCTAAAGTACATTTAAACCATTTGTTGCCTATTTGCCTCCTTTTACATATTCTGATGCATCTAAAAATCTACACAGCAATCTTTTGTTTGAGCCTACACAGTGAGTTTAATTATGCTGAAAGCTGACATATGGTCTATTAATGATGAATTTCCCAGCCTACCTTCTCTTCCATTAGCTCTCATTTTCTCATCTTGCTCTATTAACCATTTCAGAACCAGATGGCCGGCTGGATGCTCTGCGATGTGCAGCTTTAAACAAAACAATGATTAACCGTTAGACTCGGGGGTCTTTCACACGTGTATTGGTGTGTTTATACTTGAAATGCAAAGTGCATTGCCAGATGATTTTATAAGAAACATTCCAACTTGCTCTTCCTCCCCAACACATCATAATGTGCCATTTGATTATTATTAACAATGAGCACATAACAAAACAGAGGAGAATGTAAGTGTTCTGGATGCTTATTCTAAAAATTAACTTATGGAGGTGCAACCCATTTCCCATTCCAGACTCTCAGTACACAGACTACATCCTCTGCTCCTCACTAGCCAACCTTTTCCCCTGGCCTGTAAACACACCTTTCAGCTTCCCATTAACACAGAAGTTGTTTCCTGGTCTAGCTGCCTCTATGCAAGTCTGTGGCTGTTCCAAATTTACCAGCTGACACACACTGAAAAATGGCTTATATGAAATATATAAGAGGTCCACGTGGAAGTCGAGCACAGATTGCTCATAAAATGGTGGAAGTGGGGGTCATGTGCAAAGAGGAGGAGATCAGAGATACGGGCTGTGAGAGAAATCACAACTATAAAAGGTAAGTCCGTGAGGTGCTTTGGTGGTAATCTGGACATCACAGGGCAAGGAACACTGGTGGTCCTGAACTTTTACAAGTTGGTTCTTATTCAGCGTGGAACAGACAGGAGGTTTAAAACAGCTCTTATTTTATGAAGAACTATATTTGACTTCCATCCCTAATCATTAAACCAAATTTCTGTCTCCATCTTTAACAGATTCTTGCAAGTGATCTAGTATCTCACAAAAAACCAAAGGACTCTGGTGGCACCTTAAAGACTAAGATTTATTTGGGCATACGCTTTCTGAATCTGAAGAAGTGGGTTTTTTACCCACGATTCTGAAGAAACAGGTTTTTTACCCACAAAAGCTAACGCCCAAATAAATCTTTTAGTCTTTAAGGTGCGACCGGACTCCTTGTTGTTTTTGAGGATAAAGACCAATACGGCTACCCACTGAGCACATCTCCCAGCTCATATTCACAGAATCGTAGACATGTACAGCTGGATGGGATATCAAGAGGTTGCCTAGTTCAGCTCCCTGTGTTGAGCCATTCAATGCAAAGATAGAGGGGTGGTTTTCGCTGGGATACCATGAATACATGGATGACATGCAGCTTTACACCTCAAAGCTGAACAATGTAGTATCTTTGCTTTCCCCAAATCAGGGCAACTTGGGGAACTGGGTGAGAGCAATTTGGCTGAAACTTCATTCAAGTAAGACAGAGGGAATGTGGACTGTAAATGCTTGCCCAATCACACAGTATGGTGAGGATGCTATTTGCATTGCACCCGGAGGGTCTATCGAGAGAGTTGTGCACTGTGACTGAGGGGTTGATCAATAAAGCTTGTAATCTTGGGATACTTCTAGATCCCAGCTCTTCCTGGAGTCCCAAATGGTTGTGGAAACCACACATGCATGTCAGAAGGCAGAGTCTGACTTTAGCTCACGGATGAAGTTAGCAATATTGCAATAAACTTCTATAGGAAACCAACCTTCTTTCCTTGTCAAAAAGTTAAGAAGTTGATGCCCCTTCTGTGTGTGAAGTTATGTGCTTATTTAGTAGCTCACACCCACTGAACTTCCTCACATAAAGATAACATCTTCACTGTGAGCAGCAATTCTTTATAGTGTCATTTAACTGCTCTTGAGATTCTGTACAATACACATTTCTGCCACCCATAAGAAGTGTAAATCCATTGTCACAGAAAGACTTTTTACACACTCGTCTGGCAGATTCAAGACACAAAGAACTAAGTACCCAATTCAGAGAGACAAATTAAATGCTTAGCGAAGCCATCATTATTTCAAATGCAGTTGCAACATAAAAATACACAAGACATGGCCAGAAAATGCAACAGAAAGTGCAGCTTCCCATTAACAGGGCAAGTTTCAGAGTTCAGCCAGTACACACGTGTTAGGTAACTGTAGTTGATCTTACTTAAATGATACAACGGAAACAAAATCACAGCAATATCTCTACCGCTTGCCCTGTGTTAGATGCGTTACCTACCTGCCCATCTTTGCCACCTGGAACAAGCTCCTCTGCTGCCAAACTAGCAATCGCATTCATGGCAGGCTGAACATCACCAAGAGCAGATCCTAGAATGTCAGCCACCAAGACGCACGTAGCTTTGTCCATCACCATTTCTTGGGCATGTTCTTGCAGATAACCTAACAAGGCTGGGGAAATGGCTTCTAAAAGTTCGCAACGGCGGACAGCTGAATCTTTTTTACTGGTGAAATAGTATACACAATATGGTCTGATTATTGCAGAAAACTTGTTTTATATAAAAGGCCAAATAAAAATAAATTCAATCCATGTTTGCTATTTAGACAGATGATGTCCTCATTAAAAGGTCAAATTAAAACACAGTCTCTTTTCTGTACTCAACAACAAATCAGGTTTAATATGGGCTTTGGATAACCAGAGGGTTTAAAAATAGCCAGAATGAGAAACGTGTCCAATCAGGTGACACTAGTCTTTAACTTCAAGGTGATTGCCAATGTGCCATACACACCAATTCAACTCCTTCATTTTATTTCTTATTTTCCCTATCATTGTCATCTCAAAGCTCTGACAGACCGTGTAAGGAAAACTGTTCACAGATCCTTGTGAAACTGCCCTCTCTTCAGTATTTAATAAACATCAGTATCAGTTAAACTAGTAGAATGGCAAAATAAATACCCTTCAAAATCCCACAGTGCATCTTGGGCCTGCCAGACTGGTTTATTACAGTCTCAAATAAGGCAACACAGAGAAGGCAGTGCTTCTATATTGTGATGCCAACTTTTCCCAACCTAGCGCTAAAAATTTCCCAAATCAAAAGTGGGAATTTTTTAGTGCTAGCCAGTGCTTCTATATCCTTGGGAAATTTCCCAAAACCTGGGAATTTTTGAGTAAAATGTTTCACCTTGGGAAATTGCAGGGCAAACTGGGAAACTGTAGGGCACATGCTGTTAAAAATTCCCAGATTTTGGGACATTTCCCAGGATAAAGAAGCACTGAAAGAAGGGATACTTATGCTTGAAGGAGAAATACAGATTAAGTGACCAGTACATTAATTATTCAAGAAAAAAAACCTCAGTTCAGCTTTAAAAAAAATTATCTAAATTAGACTATATGGGGGGGGGGAGCTGAATTAGAACTGAAATCTTCCATTTTTACAGTTAGTTTTCAAGTATACTGTTGTACAACTTAGAACGCCAATAATGGATTAAAAAAAAAAAAAGAAGCAGCTTAAAATGTATTCTGAGACGTAAACAAGTTTCGCAAAGGGCATCCGTCCTCTCCTTTGTACAAGTGTAAATACTACTGCTACCAAAATACTGCAACCAAAATGTGCACATTTTATACACACTGCTTTAGGCTATCCAAAGTATTACTCTATGTGCATATATTCGGTATATATCTATGCAGAAGTCACATTATACCATTTCCATTTTTGTCCGATAGCTGACATTTATTTGATTTTGATTTGTATGTGGGTTTGTAGAGTGAGAAGAAATAAAATGTTATAGAAACTGCAAAATATTAACTCTCAGAAAAATTAATGGCATTATTTGGAAACCAAGAATTGTGGTAACTGATCTCCATAAAGAAACTGTCACTGTCTTTAAACCCCAAAAGCAAAAACAATGACTAAGCGCCCTGTTCGAAAATCCAGTGTAGGGAAAACGTGTGGGGATTGTTTCAGCCTGCCCGTTATGCATTTTTCTTAGTTACCTGTAAGCATTTCCATCTCCCTGTTGCAGAAATCTGACGATCTCTGGTAAGAAATGTGCAGGATCCCTTGGACTTAGCAAGTACAACAGGACTTTCCTTCCATATTTGTTGTTTATAATATTGGGCAAAGAACCACTTATTTCCTGAAAATATACAAAAACATCAACAACTACTGCTGGAAGAATACTTTTCAGCAACAAGCCTGGAAAGAATACTTTCTGACTGAAAGCTGGGGAAAAGAGAGACAGGTGCCATCATTTATAGTTACATGATACAATTCAAAACTCTGAGCAGTATATAACATCTAGGTGGGCCTTGTCAAAGTATAGTGCAGAATAAGATCCTATTTGGATACTCAATTTATGTTTATAAAATCCTCTGATATCCTTGGATGGAAGATACAACAGAAGTACAAATTATTATTTGCATTACCAGTGTTCAGACATCCTGAAATCAGGGCCCCATTGTGTGAGGTGCTGCACAAACACATAGTAAGAGACAGACTTCGCCCCTGGGAAGTTATAATCCCAACAGGAAGGGAACACATTATCACAGCACCCAGGTATAGCCAACACTGCATGATTAATCAGGTGTGATTATCAACCAATTTTACATCTGTGCAGCAGCCAACACGCAGATGACAGTTGAGGATGGGGAAGAAGACAAAGAAGTTATCCTGAATTCAGCTAGGCAGAGAACATCCAGCAGCAGTAATTAATTTTAAGTAACGAAGTAAGGCACATTTCTGCTGGGAGGTGTGGAAGAAAATTAATCCTCACGCTCAGGTTGGAAGCAACAAGTCAGAGACAGCTTTATTTCGAGCAATTGCCAGAGAAGAACACAGCTGACAGAGAGCATCTCTGCCTCAATTTCAATTGAACTGGTACCTCTTTATCCTCTGTCTTCCTAAAACATGCTAATAAAGATTATGCTGCGGGAGGGCGCTGAGCAGAAGTTATTACATAAAAATATGAAAATAATGCACAAAATCAGGTACAATTTTGTTTAGTGGAAAAATGTGCACCTTTTGCACACCTTTGGATACTAATATCCAAAGTATTAATCTGGAAATGGTTTCTGGATTAGTTGAAAGCATAAAGTTGGTTGTCCTTACTGACCCATGGAGCAGGAATACAGGTGCACTTGCCTTGAAACTGTAATATTCGTTAGCCAATTTTTAAGTCTGACTTTTATATGTCAAACCTCATTGCCTACTCTCTGGTTTATAGTGCCATCTCTCTAATAACCACTGGTCTTCATCTTTAATCATAAGAGCTGACTTTTTGTCCTAACTGATAATCTGATGTTCCTATTTCCTTCTTTTCAGCTAGTTTGACCTACTATGTTGATACTTCAAGCTCTTGGGCATTATCTCAGACTAATGTTTGGATCACCGAAAACAAAAATCTTTGAATTTTCTTGTTCATAATAAACTACACCTTCTTCAACTTCTCTTGGCAGTTTAATACAAATCTCTGGCGCTTGGAGAAATAACAGAACTTAACCTTATTTTTCAATTTGCACTACATTTCTACCAAAGACAATCTTCATTACAATAGAATGTTGTGCAGTAAGAAACTACATAGATCTCTGGGTGTAATCCTTAGATGGGTTAAATGAAATATCTATTCTACAAGTCCTCTAGCACATAAGAAACATAGTTGAACTAGCAAGAGCTCTCAAAGTCATCTATTACTTGCAGTCTATTTTGAAGAATTTCAATTAAGAGAAACTCCAGAATTTTGTAAAGTCAATAAATGAAATTAAGTTCAGTATACCCTAAATTTCTAGTACAACTAGTCCCTAGCTAGGTCAACAGAAGGACAAAGTAGGATTTCCAGCAGATTTGAGATCTAGTTTGAAGACTATAGTAATGGGCATATAAATTACATAAATATTCAAAAGTGTAGTCCTTCATCAAGGTCTCCTCATGCTAAGAAAAATCATAATAGTTACTGTATGCACTGAAATAAGATAAGAGAGAACTCAAGACAAACAATAGTTTGAAAACCTGGCCAGAACTTATATATTAGTATCCAAAGTATGAATGACCTCTTGTTAATTGCACTGGTAACATTAAATAGAATATTTTATGAAAATTCAACTACTTACAGATATTATTAGCTGTTTCATGAGCTTGGTATCATCAATGCAATCAAATGCTGCCAGCAAGACCAAGTGAGAGAATTCACCCTGTAAGGGAAAGGCATCCAGAAGGTTTAGAGACATGCAATGCTGCCCTGCATACATATCATTTCCTAAATGTTAGCTCTGATGCAAACTTGCCCAAATTGTGAAAAATTACACTAAGATCTGATGAATGATTTCATCTAATGACAGGCTGAAGTAGTCCTACAACATGTAATTATTTTCTGGAGGCAAGGTTTATAATAAAAGCATCTTCTTTAAAACAAAAGTGATAAAAATCAGAGCTGTCTCTATACACTGATGAATTTCCCTGTCTAGACAGCTGTGCGACATGTTGCATTCTCAGTAATTGCCAACTGGATTCTATGAATACTCATCCAGTTGAGGCCAAAGATTTGCTCTACAGAATAAAAAGTAAAATTGTATTTCTCCAGTAGATTTACCTTACAGTAAACATCTCTCATCAGATTTGTGGAGAGCAAGTCTCAGTGAAATCCAAACTTACAGGATAAGGGAAAGATCCAACTCCCATAGATATCAATGAGATGCTTTCCACCAACTTCCTTGGAAGCACAAACAGGAGGTCTTGACACAGTTCTTAACTATTAGCTACCTGTTGCCTCTCACAATGTATATACTATAGACTTTTACATCTAACAAAACAGGAGCTGCTATACTGAAACAGACCAACAAGTCATCTCCATTAGTGGCCAAAGCTGGATGCTTCAAATAAAAGTTATTATTCCAATAATTCTCCAAACTGAATAGGATACTGTGGAAGAAGGCAGATAGACAAGGAAAGATTTCTTCATGCTTCCAAATGGCAGCTAGCTTTTGCTCCGAAGCATGTGTCAGAATAGCTAGTGAAAACGAGCAGCAAACCTGGGAGTTTTGCGAAGGAGTGTGAGAGTTTTATAGAGAGGGCCAGTCATCCCTAACATTCTCTAAACTTAGGCCACACATACGCCCTCAACAACAACAAAAAGTTTTTCAGAGGAAAATATAAAACTGGAGAAGAAAATGATCCCATAGTTGGAATCCTCCCTCTTTCCAGATGATGTCATGGTATCCTCTCACAATGAAGATATCCTCCTTGGGCAGGAAACTCCACTTATTAGAAAGAGATAGGTAATAGTAATGGGGAATTCGATTGTTAGAAATAATGATAGTTGGGTTTGTGATGACTGGGAGACCTGCACAGTGAATTGCCTGCTGGATATAAAAGTTACAGATCTCTTGAGACATCTGGACAGACTTGTGTGGGGTGCCAGGGAGGAACCGGTGGTCATGGTACATGTAGGTATCAATGACATAGGGAAATGTAGGAGAGAGGACCTGAAGGCCAAATTTAGGCTGCTAAGTAAGAGATTGAAGTCCAGGTTCTCCTTGGTAGCAGTATCTGCAATGCTTCCAGTTCAACATGCAGAACTGCAGGGTCTCAATGTATGGATGAGACAGTGTAGAGAGAACAGTTTTAAATTTATTAGGGAATCTTTTGGGAAAGAAGGAGCCTGTACATAAAGGATGGGCTCCACCTAAACCAAAACAGAACCAAATTGCTGACACGTAAAATTAAAAAGGTTGTAGAGGAGTTTTTAAACCTTATTGAGAATGCAGCATGCCGCACAGAAAGCAGATGAGCACATGGTTTGGACAGAGACATCCCTTGGGGAGGATCTATTAATGGAGACGCTCTGTATTCTAGTAAAGAGGAGAGGCTAGAAGTTGATAAAGTACAGGTAGGAAACAAAGATAACCAGTCAAATAAAAAAATAAAAATAAAAAAAAGAGAGTCCCTCTTAGTTACATCATGTGAAGGCAGACAACTAAATATTAACAAATTTTATAAGTGCTTGTACACAAATGCTAGGATTCTAAATAGTAATGAGTGAACTTGAGTTCCTGGTATTAAAGGAGGATATTGCCATAATAGGCATCACAGAAACTTGGTGGAATGATGATAACCAATGGGACACGGTAATACTAAGGTACAAAATACAGTAGAACCCCGCAATACTGCGACGATCAGGGTCCAAAAAATATGACCGTGGTAAACGTGGGACGTGGTATTGCGGGGTTCTACTGTATATACGAATGAGAGTAGGTCATGCTGGTGCAGGGAGTAGCACTATCTGTGAAAGAAAACAGTTAAATTACAAAAAAAAATCTTAAATGAATCAAACTGCACCACAGAATCTCTACAGATAGACCTGGCCCCAAAACTACTGGAGCTCCACAGGCCACACTGGGAAGGTTTGCGGGCCACAGATGGCCTGCGGGCTTGAGACCCCTGTGAAAATGCTTCAGTGACTACTTCAATAAAGGTTTATAAACACTCACAGTAGCTATTTTTTCAACGTATGTCTTCATGGTTTTCATAATGGTTTTTCTGTCCTATCCAAAGAAGAGGGAGAAACATTAGTAAGCCTTTGTCAACAACTTAAAAACTAGGTTACTATTTGCAGCTTCTTTATAAGAGTTTAATTTCAGCTCATTTCTTAAAAAGAAGAAATTACTATTATAAGCATTACTTTCACAACTGAGACTGTGAAATGTTAAACACAAATTCTGTGGCAAGACTCAGCACAGTAGAGAAAGCCTGGGGTTTTCTGCAAGATTGGGCTGGCTGGGAGGGTAGAACTGAGAAAGAGCAGCTGTTACCAAACTACATATATTTTACAGGTAAAGGCTCCTTTCCAATGGACAACCCCTAGCTGCTGATTTGTTGCTGTGTACAGGACAAGGTCAGTCTGCCGACCCCCGCGCATGCCCAGATAACCAGTTCATTGTGACACAACTCCTACAGAAAACAAGAGTGAACTCTTATCCCACATACCTCAGCTACTCCTCTAGGGCAGACATCTTCTCAGCAAGGCTCCAAAACTATGCACCAGTAGGGGCTCAGTTCTAAAGGGGCTTCACTAGGAGCATCTCTTCCAAAAGACTTCCTCTCTGGCCTTCATTTTTGACCCTTCAGCCACTAGTCTGTCCCTTTTTAGTATTCTACTTAAGGCCCAGGCCCTATCAAGGTAGGTAGACTTAAATCACGAGTTCATTAAAAATATATATATGTAACTTTATTTCTTTTCACTTAAGGTATGTCTACATAGCAGGTGGGAGCATGTTTTCCAGCACAAATAGCACTGTCAGAATCTCCGGCAAACCATCCAAGTATGTACCTGGGTGGACAATTGGGTTAGTGCTTGGGAAGCTAGCATGAGCTACACTGCTATTTTAATGCACTAACTTAAGCAAAGCTAGTATATGTCCATTACCTGTGCTGGAAAGCGCACTCCCCGCTACTGTGTAGACATACCCTTACATGGAAAGCTCCATGTAATTTCTGAAAGTGCTCTTGACACCTGTAGCACCTAAAGTAGAGTAGGTAACTGCTAGCCCTTACATGGCTTGACATATCATCAACTCTTGAAGGAGAAACCCTAAACACATGTCTTGGAAAACAGAGAAGCCTTTCAGTTTATTTATAGTTTTAAGCTTTTAAAGTTTTTACATTCTGAAGCTAAACATGTTCTACATTATGAGCTTCTTTACCGCCCTTTCCCCACCTCCAGGAATCTAAGAACCTATGGCATACGGGTGAGTAGGCTAACGTCCATACTGTACCTTGGGTGTGCCATGCCATAAAGCATGCATGGCTACTCGGGCTCCATCATGTGTATGTGCCAGGTAGATTACTGCTTCTCTGATTGCTTCAATCATTTCCTGAGGGAAAAAAAGATAACTGGGGGATTTGTTTTTTGAGAAGTGTCTCAGAGAAAAAAATACATATTTTATCTGTAACCCTGTGAAGAATATCATTGTGCCTAGATCCACACTCTAGTATTGCTTTAGCCTATGCAACTGGCATCAAGAAGTTAAAAATGTTGAGCCCTATGCAACATAGTTCATTTGACTTAGCCCCACTACTGTAGATGAAGATAGGCTGAAGAATTCTTCTATAAACCTAGCTACCACTTCTTGGAGATGTTGTACCTACATCAATGGAAAAAACATTTCCATTAACAGCGGAAGCATCTGCACTACAGTGGCATTGCTGAAGCCCCGTAGCTGTGTCGATGCAGCGTAGACATATGCTTAGACTTCCCCTCTCAACACTGTAATCACAAGCATGGTGGACTAGAAAGGAGTTAATGTGTTAGAACCTCGGTAGGCTCTTAAGTCAAGAGTCTAAACATCTTGGTATAGGATGTGAAAGAAATTTCAAAGGAAGAATGGGCAGGTGGGCAAGCAGTCATTTATGTAGTATGGCCCTGCTCCTGCACCAATAAAGTCTTTGCCACAGACTCCAGAGGGTATAATCATGACCTACTGTCACTTCTAGAGAACTACCACTGCAAGTAAATTACCTTTGGACAGACTGTTAAAGAATCACTGCACACTTTAAAAAAAGACATTTGTTTCAGTTATTATAAGAACTTTTTTAGTTATTGCAAAATTTATTGTGAAATCTCATTAAAAACATTTGTTGTACATAATGGGACAAAATATTGTTTTATTGTGAGAATGCATAGTAACCATGAAATTACTAGAGACATAGTGGCTGAGGTAATCTCTTTTAATGGACCAACTTCTACGGGTGAAAGAAATTTTTGAGCTACACGGAGTTCTTCTTCAGGTAAAAGAGCTCAATGTAGCTGGGAGGCTTGTCTCTTTCATCCGCAGAAGTTGGTCCATTAAATGATATTACCTTCCCCCACCTTGCTTCTATAATATCCTGTGGATCCCACAGCTAAAAACATCAAATTACTATGTATTACTGACATATATCTCCATCTCCTAGCGTATCCATAGGTAGAGAGAAACTTCCAATCAAGATGACAAAAGTCATTTACATGAAGGGATTTCAATTTAAGTATATGCTTAATAACGAACGACAAGAGTATTTCTTGTTGCTATAAAAATTCCTAAATAGTATATTTTTGTAATTATTATTCAAATAAAAATTTTTGAATGCTTGTTTTACAGATAACCTGCAGCTAAATAAAAATAAGGATATCCTATCAATAAGGTTGTCACCTGAAACAAGATAAAGGGGCTTATCACCATAACTTTAATGTATAACAACATTTTGGTATTTGTTTCAAGTCTACAAAGCACAGACTCTTCAAGAATCAGGGCTGGTGTTTCAGAAGAAAGGAGTTGGTGAATTGATACTTAACCTAAACACAACAAACAAAAAGCCCAGCAAAACACTTGTGTGCTGAACATCTCACCTAATTCACTATCTGGGGAATTTAACAAAACTCTAGTTAGTTCATAGAAATTACTGCAAGAAATTAAAACATTCCACTTAAGTCACTTTAGAAATACTTACAGATCTTTGTTTTGGAAGAGCATGGATGAAAAACTCCAAAAATACTTTATGTACCAGTGAGTGCTTTATCACAGCCTCTCTGTGTATCATCACAAATGGGGGGGGGGGGGGGGGGAGAGAAAAGAGAGAAAAAAAAAGACAAGAAAGTCACACACCCTTCCAAACATACAATTTAATTTCCTCTGGTCTAACTGTAGCTCACACAGTTATCTGTATTCTGATACTGAAAATATTAGGATGAACTTTCAGTTCAGGAAGTCAGTCAGAGGAAGAGAAGTTATAGCCAACAGCCCTAATGAGACATCAGCTACCGTATTTTTCGTCTTATAGGATGCGCCGGCCTATAAGACGTCCCCTCGTTTTTTAATTAAAAAGCCGGACAAAAAAAAAAAAAAAAAGCGCCTCGCTCTCCCGTCCCCGCCGCGTGGGCGGGCTGCCGAGGTTCCCCCCTCCCCGCCGCAGGCGGGCTGCCAGGAGCGTCCCGGTTTCCCCCTCCCCGCCGCGGGCGGGCTGCCGGGAGCACTCCCGGCAGCCCGCCCGCGGCGGGGAGGGGGGAACCGGGACGCTCCCGGCAGCCCGCCCGCGGCGGGGAGGGGGGAACCTCGGCAGCCCGCCCGCGGCGGGGAGGGGGGAACCGGGACGCTCCCGGCAGCCCGCCCGCGGCGGGGAGGGGGGAACCGGGGCGCACATTCGCCCTATAAGACGCACCAACTTTTTCCCCCCCGTTTTGGGGAAGAAAAAGTGCGTCTTATAGGGCGAAAAATACGGTAAGTGTGGCAGACAAGGGATTCTTAGAGGCAACAACAAAAACAGTTCTTTTAAAGTGTGGAGGAATCAATCAAAAACTGCACTTTTCCCACACCTTGAAGGATATTTTTCTAAGAGACCCTTGGGTCAGTCTGCCTGATTCTGCCTTATAAAGAAATACCAGGCTGCTTAATTCTGTAGGCTGTTTTTTTTTTAAAAGGCTGTAGTATAATATACCTGGAATTTACAGAGTTTTTAATGAGAACTGAATGAATTGTCTTTTGATAGCCTAGTATGTGAGAAATATGCCATACATTGATTTAGAATTCCCAGTGGGTGGAATTACAGTCAGTCACTATGGCTGCAGTAGTAAATGTGGCTGAACAGGAAAGAAAACAGCACTTTTTGTAGTGTGACCACAATATCTCCCTCCTCCCACAATTTGCTCTGATTGTCATGTTTTGTTTTCAGAAAGATTTTTTTTTTTTGTCCTTACTTTTGTGCCATTGGGGTAAGAATCTGTTTCATTTCATCCATAATGGCCTCTTGCTTTTCAGGATGAGCCTCTAATACTTTGTCCAGTGTAGGGTGAACCGGGGACTGAAATGAAAACATCCCACACCAGGTTTAATTACTGCTGATTTTCAGGTTCTAAAGAAAAGTTTTCTTCATTATCCATCCACAATTTGAGAATGAAAAACACCCCATAGTATATGCAACAACTTTCATATCTTAGTTTAGTTTTGTGGGGGTTTAAAAAAATTAAGTTACACCATTTTAAAGATGTCAACAACAGTTATAATTTAAAACTAAACAAATGTATACAAATTAAACAAAAGCAAACAAACCGTCTACACTTCTATACTAACAACATCTACTCCTCAAGCATTACATGGGGAAATAAGAGAATCAGCCAAAGGCAACATGCTAAGTACATATACTGATGTGCCTCTCTCCCTGTAAGATTTCAAAGTATCGGGGCTAAGCATGGAAACACGTCAGTTGGATTATAAATTACTATCCAGCAGAACATAAAGAGGAAACCTCCTGGAATCTTCCTATCCAAGACTATGCTGGACCATCAAATATGAAAGCCCCTTTTGGGGTTCAGCCCATCAGTTCCCACTGGTAGCTATTCCAAGAGAAGCTGCTTGTAGCAGAGCCAGCTGATAAAACAGAATGGTCCACTGACCAGCATCTCATTAAAAGGAAGGGGAAAAAAGGCTGAAAGTCTTTATTAATGAGTATGCTATAAATCATTATAAAACCAGAGCTTTGAAGAACTCAGGTATTGCAATCTTAGGATTCTTGGCTTCACGTGAAAGGGAAATGATTTTCCAGGTCAATTGTTAAATCTGGCATATGTACAGAGAATTGATTCCCACACCCTTAAGTCTGGAAACATTAGAATTCCTAATAAACCTTTTTTCCATGACACTTCATCTAGTGCTCCTTCTCTAACATGTACATTTGTTACTTTTGTTTCCACATGAGGATAAAGAGTAATTATTGCAATAATCTGAAGACATAAGGGAAAAAATACTGAATTTCAACTAAGAACACACTCACAAATGTTGCAAAGGCAATATGGGAAGGGGAGGGGGAACAAACAAACAAAAAAAAGTACACTGTATGTTTAATTTATATCTTTAGGGTTCTGTTTCGTTCCCAGCTAACATTGTGTATTCGTAGCCAGGGGAAAATATGCACATCTCTGATGATGCAAAAGATTTTAGTGACACAAATAAAAAGATGACTTGTCAAAGGGAAAATAAATCCTATTGGCTCAGAAGACAAATTGTTATTAAAATTTAATTGTATCTGAATCAGAGTAGTAAATGCAAGTGGTAATTTTTCCTCTCTCTCTCGAATATATTTTGTGTCATGAAGCAAAATTTCTCTCAAATGTTATTTTCTTAAATGCTTGGCTAGTTTATGGTTGACTTTTTCCACTCCAGGTTAATTTACAGACTTCACATTGGACAAGTGAAAAGGTTACTTTTGTCACTTACATAATAGCTTTGGTGTTGAATAGGACAACGGGGAAGACAATTAAGTCAACGAGGGATGAGATTTTCAAAGGAGATTTATGCTCCTTTGAAAAATCCCAGCCTAAGTTAAATGAAAGCAAAACCCCACTAATATATAATGGAAATGTGCTGTTCAACATTATTCTAAAACAGGAAAAACAATTTTACAGCTGGGCCATACTACAGGACATAAATTAAGGATGGCAGATAAGGGAATGACACAGCAACACCATGATTAAAATATCATAGACTAGAGTGGAGGAAGGACCAAACATTACCTTGTAAACTTGGAACGTGTTCCCATACAGCTCTTCTGTTAGCATGTTCCTTTGCTCCAGAATGGCTTTATCATTGTATGCATATTCTACCACAGCAGATGCTTCAGAATGACGGAGCATTTTTTTAACCTCACCTTTAAAGCTTTTAATTATTTCTGCAACTTGTGGTTTTGTTCTGTACCATGTGTAAAGATGGACACCAAGAGACACAGGAGATTAGGGGAAAAAATATATTATTAGCTTTATTTTTGGAAATGTATATATTTAAGGGCTTAAGTATTAACACAGGAATACACCAGACAGATATCTACACCTGGGACCTAAACTGAACACCTACTATGAAAACAGAGTTAGAAAAATGAACAAAATCTCATGTCTATGGTGGTAACAGTCGTGCTGCAATTGAGTCCTCCTGAGCTTCTCACTAGCACTGACGGATATGAAGGGAGCCCACCATAAGTTAACACTACTTCAGGCACCATTAACTACAACTTAAAGTCTCTGCTTGGAAGTGTGTGGCCTGAACAGGTATATTGACAGGGTGTGTTAATTACTTGAGTCATCTGGTGCCTATAGGTGGCTGTGTCTTGGATCCATCTAGGCATTCTCATTCTCTGCAATGGTGTAGAAGCAGAGAAGGAAGAGTGAAGAGTACGTGGACCATGCCTACACTACAGGAGCCATAGCTAGTCAACATAACCCTGTGTGCAAATGCAGATTACAGAGACAGAAGGGAGGTTTAAGTCACCGTAGGAAACCTGCCCAAGCGATGGTAGATAAAGCAGTGGAAACATTCTTTCATTAACCTAGCTGCATCTACACCAGGAGTTAGGTCAACAGAGCTACACTGCTCAGGGAGTGGATTTTTCACATCCATCAGCCCTGTAGCTATGTCAACCCAAGTTTTAAATCTAGACCAGGACACAGCTAGTCTCCATAAACCTAGCTGAGGGGAATAGAAGAAGAAAATGATCAGTGACAGTGTTTACCAGAGCAAGTGAAGGAGAGACAGAAAGCTCCTAGTTCCACAGTAGGGGTGCACATTTATTTTAGGAAACTTCGGATAAACTCTGCGCTGGGAGGGCGGGGGAGAAGGGATATATTTTTATACACTACTGTAACCTTGACAAAGGGAAGTGCACATCTTTGTAGGACTTTATTATACACCAAACAAGGGAAGCCTTTGAGTGTGTTTCCCCCCTCCCCCCTTTTGCACTTGTAGTCTATTTTTTTATTTGCTGTTCAGAATTTCTTAAAAGAAAAAGCCTACCCTGTGACAAGAAGACTGCATTATGGGCAGCAGGTAGTTCACAATCCTCATTCCCAAATACATTACCAAGATAATTTCACATGGAGCGGACAAGTCTGGGCCAAGCCATTATTCACAATACACAGATTAATAATAAAGTAGTACATTCACATTCCAAAATTAATATATACAAGAAATTATTTATATATGTATATATATAAATAAAAAACTGGTTTACTTCTTCATACCCACCCATACATAAGAAACTTCTTTACAATATTTCTGGAATATTTGGATTTGCTCAATTCTAGTAGACTCTCTGGGGAGGAAAAGAAAAAGAGCAGTTAGTTTTTATCACCCTTTGAAACTGCATGTTTGTATACTTTCTTACAAACCAAAACTAAAAGCCATTTGCTCAGTGACCTCTTGCACCCAAATAGGAATTAATTTATCAGAAAGTGACTCCTTGAAGAGAAAAAAGTAACTCAAATATGCATCCCAACAGAGTTTTGGAAGCAAAGAAATACATTAAGGAGAGGTACATTATACAAAACAGTGTCAATTTCCAAAGCAAATACAATATAAAAGGGAAAAATACCTTTTAATTCTTCAAATATCTCTTGCCTTTGCTTGTCATTGCCATACCGAATGAAACACTGAATAACTCGAGTTGAGTCATGTGCAAATGCCACCTGTAAGATAAACACTTTTATTATCCCAGCCTTTTGCATGACATTATGTGCCAAAAGTTTATTTTAAACACATTTACGCTGTTAAGAGTATAGTTTTATGCAGCAAATAGAATGCTATATAAATAAAAAACATTATAAAGAAACAAGTTTTAACAGTTTTTATTGGTCCACTATTTCTGTACCAAAACATGACTACTGCAGGCAATGGAATGTTTTGTGATCATTTGTAAATATATACCAAAAATATTAAATATTTTATTTTATTGACTGGAATAGTCCCATGAGATGCACATCCTGTTTTCTAGAGACTCCCACAGGGACAGCGGTCACGCAGTCTCACCGTAGCACAAGAAAACATGATCAGGATGTTTAATCTAACACAGCAGGCAGCACCGAGCAGCCACAATTTCAATTCACTTTAAAACCCAACAGTTGACTATGCTTCACTACACTACAGAGCAAACCTACACACCCAAAGAGTGATGTAAAAATAATGAGACTGTTGGTACTTAAAATGTAATGGCAGAAATGTGTACCAGAGCATTAACTTTGGTGTAGGTTTTTTAAAAGAATCAGTTGCAAAAAATCCACTACAAGTACAACTCTTACTGCAACTGCAAGTTAACCAAAGTTCACTTACATCCAATGGGAATTTTACAGATTAGAATGCTGGCTGGATAACAAGAACCTTTTAAAGCCAGCTGATCAGCAAAGTTTTCCTGACACGATTATCCTAAAAGACTGGGAGCATAGAGTGCAGCCTTTTCCAACCCAATTTCTTCATTCACTGGAACCTTGTTCTAGCTGGATATTTTCAATGTCCCCTGTAGCTTCTGGATAAACAGGGTTGTGCTATATGGTTCACAAGGTCATTTAGTTCAACACACTTTTCCACTATTCCTAAAAAGGGGTTTATCAACTTGCCCACTTTGATTTTTAATTACATTTGTTACTAGATTTTCCTTACAGTTTTAATTTTCCCCTGAAGCAGTTTATGTAGTTCATTTATTAGCTTCTTTCGTTTCTCCTTGTCACAGTTTTTCCTACAAACAAAAACAGATAAGTAGGAAACTCTTACATGAGAAAGCAGCTTTTTGGAAATAAAAAAATAACAGGAAATAATGAGCTAGAAAGCAAGGTGGCTAATTATTATTATTTTTTAAATAAGCTCCCACAAGTCCAAGTTTAGGTACCCATTTATGAAAGTCCTGGCCAGAAGCATATTTCTCTCCCTAAAGATAAGGATAGATCATAAAATTTCAAAGAGCCTCAGCCAGTAGGACTCTAAGGTCCTGAGCGTTTTACAGGATCAGCCCTCAAATTATCTTAATCTAAATGATCTCCCCTGAATTTATGCCCACTAACTATTATACATTTTTACCAAGATCAACCCAGGTGCCTCAAGAAGATTACTAACATCAGTCATCAAAATTTAACTTCAGACCTCCAGAGAATTCTAATTCAAGATAATTAAATTATAATCTATTTATGGAATTTACTTAGAGAACTACAAGCATATCCATTCACGAAGGTACCAAAACAGAATAAGCAATGCTTCTTCACCCCTGTATGAGTACTTATTAAAAAAGAACAGTATGAGAGCAAACGTAAGAGAGCCATTATTACCTTCTCACAATCTCCCATATCTGTTTTGATTTGATGATTACATCATAATTTGTTTTGTTAGTAAGTTGCCTGCTCTGCTTTAATTCCTTCTTTTCCTTTTTTATATCACTCCATTTAGGCTTCTTAGGTACTGACCCTGATGATAAAAGAAAAGGACTGTTTATAACAAAATCATAGTCAACAGATTGGGAGGCAGATCCTCAACTACTGTCCAATGAAGTCAGCAGAGCTATGACAATTGACATGAGCGGAGGATCTACCCCTGACTGCCTAGCTAGCTAATCTGAAAGGATTCATACTAAACACTTGGGGTGGGGTTCACAGAGGGACTCGGGTACTTAGGTGCACTCTTTAGTTGTCTAAGACCAATATTTAGATGCCAGTGGCATTCACAAAACCCCCGCTCAGCTGCTGTAGAAGCCTATATGATAAAATCATGCCTACTCCATGGTGGGATGGGGATTCACAACCTCCACCTACAGGTACTGATCCAATAAATGTGCTTAGAGGCTGCTTTAAAGCACATGTATCTGACTGGGCTCCACACAAAATGTAGGATGTAGTGACAGTGGTCAGTGTTCATTAGCGCAAGGACTGGTACCTCGTCTCCCACTTCCCAGGCATAGTCTGTAGCTCTCTGAATATCGAAGCATTCATACAAAGTGAAACATCTTCAGTAGGAGAGGTTGGGAGAGATCTACTACAGACTACCCCAAAGCCCACTGATTAGAGCACTCACCTGGGAAGTGGGAGACCTGGATTTAAGTCCCTACTCCAACTCAGCCAGAGTTAAGATTGAACCCCGGGCAAGTGGAAATTGTCTCCCACATCCTGGGCAAGTGTTCTAGCCATTAGGCCACTGGGCTCTTCTTGAGCCCTGGCTTAAGTGCCTACTCCAGGTGAGAGTTCACTGCTGTGAATCATAAGTGGAGGACAGTGCCATCCTCAGGCCTGGATTTAAGCGCCTAACTCCGTTTAAGGAGCAGGGCTTAGACCATACACCATCCTCTGCATTTCCTATTGGCTATCTTAGGCAGCTCCACCCTCAGCATGCTGACTTTTGTGTATCTCTCTTTTTAGGCACCTAACTTTCCCCCAGGCGTTGTATAAAGAACATGGCTACCTAATTTTGGGTTGTGAATTCCACAGGGAAGCAGGTAGTCTAATAGTTAGGCACTGTAATGCTCAGTTGTAACCCCCTTTGTGAACTGAATCCTTGGTGACTTGCTAGGACTGGCAGCTTCTGCCTGGGAGATATCAGATATTGGAAGAGCAAGATAACTGTCAGACTATCCTGAAAGCATTGACAAAGGACAGAGGATAGTTAAAGTCTTAATAGGATGAATTCAGACCCAGACTGCACCTACAGCCCCTCTAGTGCCTTTACATCAGAATACAGCTCCACATATCCCCCCTTCTCTCCTCACTTCCCACCCCTCACAATGTGGGAGAGTTGATTTTTTTTTTACACCAATACAACTTAAATCACCATTTTTTTGGTGATATCTTAGATAACAAGAAGTATATGCCCCAAAAAATCAAACTTGGTGGGGTTCATGCCTTTCACATACTTGAGATAAACGGTCAGAATTCAAAAATGTTGTGCTAGAAAAGATTACATTCCCAACTGCAAACACTACATTTGATCTGATCACTACTACTGGCACCCTCCTTTTGTGAAGGAATGTAGATAAAAAAATAAACATTTAAAAGAAGAAAAACGTGAAACTAAAGGCCACAATCAGTTTATGATCTACTGCCCTCTAATAAATGACAACTGTTCTTATATACAGGTTTGGTATCTTTAAAAATTTGTTCCTATTAACATGTTAATGTCTTTTACTAGGATCTGTTCAAGACATTTTCAAGTATGTAAAGCACTGAAGGGGAACAAAAAAAGATTCTTGACAGATGAGTTCATTTATAGATTTAAGTATACCAGCTCTAACAACTACCCACTGCGACTTTATATGTAAAGCCTTCTTGCATGCTTAATCCTTTCATTCAGTAGGATTCATTAGGAGCTTTTACTATACAGTGGCTAAAGACTGCTGCACAGCAAGATTATTACTTTAAAAGGATTCTTCATATGAGATGTCATAAAATAAATTCAAGGTACAGAAAAAGTTGACTAATGTTTCCTTTTAGCTTTAATCATCTCATAGCAAAATTAATCACGATATATAATACAGATTCCCAGAAGTGAAAAAAGTCAGGGGACAAGGCATTCTAACTAGCATTGTTCAGTTGAAGCCCAGCAGAATGGATGAATTAAAAGCTCTCTCAGGAATAAATTGTTGAGCAGGTTAGCACTACACACTTTTCTCCAATATACCAAACCTTCCCTTTTCTAAAGGATTGTAATTTATGCATGGTATTTTAGAATCAGTTTTTGTCTCAGAATAAATCACTAATTTTAAAAAAAACCAGAAGTGAGCAAATAAGAGAAAAGTTAAGAGAAAACCTGTCGGTCTCTTGATATAGTTAGTGACAAAACAAAGTTACTTACCTGTAACTGTTGTTCTTCGAGATGTGTTGCTCACATCCATTCCACTATAGGTTAGGTACGCGCAGCGTGCCTGGTTGCCGGGTAGATTTTCCCCTAGCTGCAGACTGGGTGAGCAGGGAGCCCCCTGGAGTGGCGCCACTGCGGCACTCTATAAGTACCCCTGCGACACAGTCTGGCCCTCAGTTCCTTCTTTGCCGGCTAACCCGACAGTGGGGAAGGAGGGTGGGTTTGGAATGGATGTGAGCAACACATCTCGAAGAACAACAGTTACAGGTAAGTAACTTTGTTTTCTTCTTCGAGTGATTGCTCACATGCATTCCACTATAGGTGACTACAAGCAATACCTAGGAGGTGGGGTCGGGTTGACCCATTGCTGATCGTAAGACCGCTGACCCAAATGCTGCATCGTCCCTGGTCTGCTGGACTATGGCGTAGTGGGCGGCGAAGGTATGGACGGAGGACCAGGTAGCCGCCCTGCAAATGTCCGTAATAGGGACTCCCTCCCGGAAGGCCGCAGAGGACGCCTGCGCTCTCGTGGAGTGTGCTGTTACTCTCTCAAGCGGCTTGTCCGCGAGTTCATAACAGGTGTGAATGCACGAGGTAATCCAGGGGGAGAGCCTTTGGGCTGAAACTGGATGGCCCTTCATCCTCTCCGCAACTGTCACGAAAAGTTGGGTTGTTTCCTGAATTGCTTTATTCTATCTAAATAAAAAGCAAGAGCCCTCCTAACGTCCAACGTGTGTAATTGCTGTTCCCTTCCAGAGGTGTGTGGCTTAGGATAAGAGACTGGGAGACAAATGTCTTGATTAACATGGAAGGGAGAGACCACCTTAGGCAGGAAGGCCAGGTGGGGACGTAGCTGTACCTTGTCCTTATGGAAGATAGTGTAGGGCGGCTCGGAGGTCAGTGCACGGATCTCTGACACTCTACGAGCCGAGGTGATAGCTACTAGGGATGCCACCTTCCAGGAAAGGTGTAGTAAGGAACACGTGGCGAGGGGCTCGAACGGGGGCATCGCGAGGCGTGAGAGCACAAGGTTGAGATCCCAAGGTGGAACGGGACGCTTGACGCTCGGATACAGCTTATCTAGACCCTTAAGGAAACGGTATACCACAGGGTCGGAGAAGACTGAGTGGTTCGACTGACCCGGATGGAAAGCCGATATGGCAGCGGGGTGAACCCGGATAGTAGAGGTAGAAAGGCCCTGATTTCTGAGGCCTAAGAGGTAGTCCAATATGCGTGGGATAGTAGCCTCACTTGGAACGATGTCATGTTGTGTGCACCAGGCAGAGAAACGGGTCCGCTTGGCGGTATAGGTACTTCTGGTGGATGGTTTCCTACTACCCAGAAGGATATCCTGCACCTCGGCTGAGCATAAGAGCTCAGGACCTCTCAGCCATGGAGTAACCACGCTGTGAGGTGAAGGGACCGCAAGTCCGGGTGCAGGAGGCGACCGTGATCCTGGGAGATCAGGTCTGGCCACATCGGGAGGCTGATGGGCGGGGCCCTGGACAGCCGGAGGAGGGACGCATACCAGCATTGCCTGGGCCAGGCCGGGGCTATGAGGATGACGTGTGCCCTGTCCCGTCTGATCTTCAGGATCACCTTGTGGAGAAGCGGGATCGGAGGGAACGCGTAGAACAGGTGCCCCGTCCAGGGTAGGAGAAAGGCATCTGTCAGGGATCCCCGGGAGCTGCCTCGAAAGGAGCAGAACTGGAGGCACTTCCTGTTCTGTCTGGAGGCGAAGAGATCAATGTGGGGAAACCCCCACCTCAGGAAGATCGGCCGGATGACATCTGGCCGAAGGGACCACTCGTGGGCCATAAAGGATCTGCTGAGGTGGTCCGCCAGGGTGTTCTGGATTCCGGGAAGGAAGGAGGCCACCGGGTGAATAGCGTGGGCTATGCAAAACTCCCATAGGAGAATCGCCTCTTGACACAGGGGGCTGGAGCGGGCCCCGCCTTGCTTGTTTATGTAGTACTGGGCTGTGGTGTTGTCTGTCAGCACCGCTACACAGTGACCCCGTAATGTGTCCCGGAACGCCTGGCACGCGAGCCGGACGGCCCTCAGCTCCCTGACATTGATGTGGAGGCAGAGGTCTGACTCCGACCAGCGGCCCTGGGTCCTGAGTTCCCCTAGGTGAGCTCCCCACCCGAGGGACGAAGCGTCCGTCACCAGGGACATGGACGGGCTGGGGGGAAGGAAGGGGACCCCTTGGCACACATTGTCCTGGTCTTCCCACCAAGCCAGAGCGGATAGGGTGGCTCTGGGGATGGAGAGGAGGACGTCCATACTGTCCCTTCTCGGTCTGTAGGCCACCGCGAGCCACGACTGCAGTGGGCGTAGCCTTAGTCTGGCGTGCTGTATGACATGAGTGCACGATGCCATATGACCTAGCAGGCTGAGAAAGACCTTGACCGTAGTCATCGGACAGTTGCGTAACTGTCTGATGGCCGACTGGATAGTGAGGAACCGAGGCTGGGGCAGGGATGCCCTTGCTACCGTGGAGTCTAGTAGGGCTCCTATGAACTCTATGTTCTGGGTAGGCTCCAGGGTGGACTTCTCCCTGTTGAGAAGGATTCCCAAGCGGTCGAACGTGCTGATAACGAGCCGCACGTGAGCTGACACTTGGTCCCTGGAGGTGCCTCGGATCAACCAATCGTCGAGGTACGGGTATAAGTGTACCCCGCGGCGCCGAAGGAATGCCGCTACTACCGCCATACACTTTGTGAACACCCTGGGTGCGGTGGACAGGCCGAAGGGCAGGACGGCAAACTGATAGTGTTCCCCCGCTACCAGGAAGCGGAGGTAACGCCTGTGTGAGGGTTTGATGCTCACGTGAAAGTAAGCGTCCTTCATATCGAGGGCAGCGAACCAGTCTCCCGGATCCAGAGAGGGAATGATAGTGCCCAAGGTGGCCATGCGGAACTTGAACCTGATCATGTAGGTGTTGAGTTCGCGCAGGTCCAGGATGGGCCGGAGGCCCCCCTTCGCCTTGGGGATCAGGAAGTAGCGGGAGTAGAACCCCTTCCCCCTGAACTCCTGCGGTACGGGCTCGATGGCTCCCAGTGCGAGGAGCGACCTCACCTCCTGTACGAGGAGTTGCTCGTGAGAGGGGTCCCTGAAGAGGGACGAGGAGGGTGGGTGGGTGGGAGGAGTGGAGGAGAGCTGGAGCGAATATCCCACCTCCACCGTGCGGAGGACCCACTGGTCTGATGTAATGTCCGACCATGCACGGCGGAAGTAGGACAGACGGTCTCCGAAGGGAGGATCCAGGTTTATGATTGGTGAACTGCCCCCGGGCGCACCATCAAAGTTGGATTTGGGCCCCTGGGAAGGCTTAGAGCCTTGTTGTTTTCCGCCCTGCCTAGGCCCTTGCCGCCGGCGGTAAGGGCGGCTTCTCCTGAGGGAGGAGTCCTGGGGCGGGCGCGCAGGTGGGAAGAATTTCCTGCGTGGCGGGATGAAGGGACGCCTCTGTGGGCCTGGGGTGTGCATGCCCAGGCCTTTGAGGGTTACCCGCCTGTCCTTGAGGGCCTGGAGACGGGCATCCGTATCCTCCGAGAAGAGGGACTGTCCCTCAAAGGGGAGGTCCTGGATTTTAAATTGCATGGCCGGGGCTAGGTTGGATGACGAGAGCCATGCTGCCCGGCGGAGGGCTATGCCCGAGGCCATTGTCCGGGCCGCAGAATCAGCCGAGTCCAGGGTCGCTTGCAGGGCATGACGAGATATGTCCCTGCTTTGGGGCAATAGGGCCCTGGACTCCTGTTTGCCCTCCTGCGGGAGAGCAGTCTCAAATTTAGTAAGGGCCTCCCCCGTGTCGAAATGGTGTCTACTCAAGAGTGCCTGCTGGTTGGCGACTCTGAGTTGTAGGCCCCCGGAGGAATAAACTTGCCTGCCGAAGTGGTTCAACCTTTTGGCCTCTTTGGCCTTGAGGACCTGCGCCTCCTGCCCGTGGCGCTCCTTGTTATTAACAGAGTCCACCCCCAGGGAGGAGGGCGTGGGGTGAACATACAAGTATTCATATCCCTTGGCTGGGACAAAATAACACTTCTCCACCCCACGAGCAGTGGGGGAGATAGAGGCGGGGGTCTTCCAAATTGCCACCGTGTGGAGTTTAATAGTATTAATGAACGGCACTGCCACCCATGCCGGAGTGCCCTTAGTTGGCATGGTGGTGACCGGGTCGTCCACCACTGGGACCTCTTCCAAAGGCAGGTTCATGTTTTTAGCAACTGCCTGGAGGAGATGTTGGTAACTGGAGAGGTCCAAGGCGGGCGTGCTAGTTGATGAAGTGCCCGCCACTGCCTCTACCCCTACGGGGGAGGCATAGGGACCCGGCTCCATAGGGCTACGTGCCGTGGAGGGCTGGACTGCCGATGATGGTCCTGCCAGCACGTCCACTGGACCCTCTGAGCCCACCGGGAACCCGGGTTCAGACTGGGTTTCCCGGGGCCGATCGTACCCCCATGCCGCCCACTCTGACCAGGCAGGGTTCTGGGTGACCTGGGCTTGTCCCGCCGAGCGAGGGGACCGCGTGCCGGCGGACTCTCGACGCTCCCGGTGCCGTGGGCTTCTCGACCGGTGCCGGGCGGTAAGGTGCCCATCCGAGGAGTCGTGGCTAGCCGAACGGTGCCGCCTCGGGAAGTCTCGGTGCCGAGACGATGATCGGTACCGGGGGGACCTTCGGCGCCGCGACGGGGTCCGGTGCCGCTCTCTACACTCCCGGTGCCGTGGGCTTCTCGACCGGTACCGGGCGGTATGGTGCCCATCCGAGGAATCGTGGCTACCTGAACGGTGCCGCCTCGGGGAGTCTCGGTGCCGAGACGATGATCGGTACCGGGAGGACCTTCGGTGCCGCGACGACGGGGTTCGGTGCCGGGAGTGCGACCGGTGCCGAGAGTACGACCGGCCCCTACCAGGGCGCCGGGACTCTGATCGGCGGCCAGAGCGCGAGTGGCGCGAATGGCCAGGAGGAGGCCTTGAGCAGGGTCTCAACTCCTTGCGGCGCCGAGACTGCGACCGGAGCCGCCGGGAGTCTGGTCGGCGCCGCGAGATCGAGCGGTGTCCATGGCCTGCCAGGCTCCGACACGCGATCTCTGCCTCGGTCATGGGCGGCCTGCCCGTCGACCGGACTTGTTGCTGCGGGGCGTCCCCGGCAAGCAACCCTCTCGCAGCAGTACACGCCTCCATCGTGGAGGGAAGCTGCTGCGGAGTTGGCACCCCAAGTGGCAAGACCACTGGCACCGGACTCGACGGGGCCTCCTGCGGCGCCGGAGTCAGCGGTGCGGGTGCTGGCGGTTCTTCCTCAGGTCGGCTCCCCGCCTGTCTTTGCGGGTCCTGGGCTGAAGGTACTGCAGATCTAGGAAGAAACTGCCAAGTGCACTTACCAGGCACTTGAGAGGCACTTAGAGTGTGGGTCTCCCACAGGCATAGGCTTCCCACACTCTGAGTGCTTGAATCCCGGAGCCTTGAAGACAGAGGCTCTGGCAGCAGGGAAAAACCCCTGCACTTGACTATTTACACTACAAAGACTATGTAAACTAACTAACAACAACTGCGAACAACGAACAATTAAGAGAACAATCGACTAGCTAGGAGATAAGGAGAACGCTGAAAAGCAGAACTCCTCTTCTGACTACCAGCACGAGCGGTAAAGAAGGAACTGAGGGCCAGACTGTGTCGCAGGGGTACTTATAGAGTGCCGCAGTGGCGCCACTCCAGGGGGCTCCCTGCTCACCCAGTCTGCAGCTAGGGGAAAATCTACCCGGCAACCAGGCACGCTGCGCGTACCTAACCTATAGTGGAATGCATGTGAGCAATCACTCGAAGAAGAACTAAGTGTTACTTGAAATTTGAATGAGCAAGGCTTACAGTTGTTTTAAAATAAAATCAATTAAAAAAACCCCAACATAACTCTGATTTAATTTGACCACCACCTCTATTTCTATAAAGTTTTCAAAAAATAGGAGTATTCCCCAAACTAAATCAAAGTTAAAACAGTGAAAAAAATTATAAAACAGAACTTTAATGTTGTTGTATGAGCCTCCAGTTTCTCTCAATTACCCTGTTTCCCCGAAAGTAAGACATCCCCCGAAAATAAGACGTACTTCCAGTTTTGCCTCTCGCTGTAATATAATGTAATGTAATTTTGGGAGCAAAAATTAATATAAGACACTGTCTTATTTTCGGGGAAACACGGTATTAAGCCACGCTTCGTTTGTGACAGCGCTTTACATGCAGCACTCTATGTCTGCTGGGAAGCAGCAATCAAATGACGACTCTAATTAAGTGACACCAGAACCAGAGAGTTATGAAACAATTACAATAGTGACAGAACTAAATATTTACTAAAAAGTGTCTGTATATGCAAATAGACAGAAAAATAAATTTACAAAAATGCAGAAACATCCAGTATATAACACAGATTTAACTGGTGAATAAATGCTAGAGACCTATAGACCAACAGTATAAATGGAGAAGAAAGACCTATGTTCTTCAAGATTTGGCTACAATTGTTAGAAGCACAATAAAAGACAAAATACTCATGATTTTTACATTCTCATATCAACACCAGTGGTTAGTCAGCAACTGGTGCTCTTGTACCAAAGGGGTCCTCTTTCCTCAAAAGGAGATTATCTCCAAACAGCCCCACTATTCATACTGCCTTTATCAGATCTGTGTAAAAATAATCAGTAAGGCAGATGATAAAAATAGTCACAGCTTTTGTTTAGTCATGTAAGACTTGAAGGTCTCTTTGTCACTACAAACTATTATGCATCAGTTTATGCCACCATACCAAGAAATTAGCCACTAAATTTAGTTTACTGGTGGACTGCCAATGTTAAACTGGAATTTTCACTGACAGACTGTGGGTCATGTGACTTGTGTGGTAATCAGTTTAAATGGGCTAACATAACATTTTCCATGTGAAGTCCAATAGGGTGCTACAGAGCAGCATTTTTTATATTTACAGTTTTATCAGTATTAGAAAGACTATGGAAGTTGGCGATAATATAGGAGGGTATTGAAAAGAGTATTAAGACAATCCCCATCTCCCTTGATATTTCCAGTGCAAGCAGATTGGTTCCACATATATTTGTGATCATGCCTATCTCAAATTTCTACTTTGGGGTTCTCAGGAGAACAGGTGCACAAGCATGACCCCGTTACTTATGTCTATGGTGATTAAACAGAAAACAAGCAAATTGTATAGTTAACAAGTCTATTATACAATCTCACACAATTATAGCATAGCCCCGATCCCACTTAAATCTATTAACGTATCTTAGAATATATATTGTTGAACAAAAATACACTTCCATTTTATTGTAAGAGTATACCTTACAGATAATATATCACTTCAAAGTTAAAAGAAACCCCTCAAATGACAATATACTCACCACCCTCACTATTCTCCTGGAGTTTTCTCTTCCTACTGAACTTTTCTGGTTGCTGCTTACTCTTGAATTGTTTCACACTAGTCATACCAAGTTTTTTGTTTCCTTTCTCAGACTTCTTGGATCTGAATTTAGGCTTTTCTTCTTCATCTCCTTTACTATAAAACTTTTTTGGTGGACCAGAATCTAGGCACAACAAAAAGAGAATTAGATTGAAAAAGACACAGTCCTAGAACAGATATTATTTTATAGTTTCATTCACTATTAAAAGTTTTAATAATTATTTTGTAATTAGATTGTACATAATACATCAAAATTCATGCATGCTGATACAGAATAAAAAAGATTCAGATCCTAAAACACACCAAGCATTCTTACTAATCTACAACAATTTTATATTCCTCCCACCTAGCCTTTTCATCATAGCCTTATGATCCCTCTCCTAGTTTTGCCCTAAATCCTTCATATAGATATAATGCAATACCAAAGGTTAACAGAGAATAATTCTAAAGGAACAAAGACTTCCTTATTTGTACTAAGAGTTTCACTTCCTCTGAAATCTAAGGCCCCAATCCTGCAAACATCTATAAACATACTATTTCAAGAACACAAGAAGTCTAATTGGTATAATATCAATGGATGCAAATTGGTTTCTCTCTGGCTTGTACCTGGTGGCTCTAGATATAAGATATGGTAATTAATCACTCGTATGCTTAGAAAACTTCCACCAATGAAAGCAGCCAGGCATAAATGGCATAATGTTTTGTGCAAAGCAAATTGTGGCAAGTCTGCACACCTTCTAAAGGGCTTTTGACAGCAAGGACAGCAAAATACAGGAATACAAAATGTATACATTTTAACAGAGCAATTTCTCCTCTTTTCTTATTAAAAGCCTCTAGAAAACACTCAAAGTATTGGTGGTATTCAGTTAAGTGACAGCACAAATTGCCAGCAAGTAGCCACTTAGAGAACACTGCAAGAAAGTATACAGATCTTACATACAACTCATCCTCAGTTGCACGATTAGCTTGTTTTGTTCTCTTTTTTTCTTTCAAACCTAGGCTACACCTACACTGCATACCTGTGCCACTGTAAGGTCTCCTGTGTAGCCACTCTTTGCAGGCAGGAGAGAGCTCTTCTGCCATAAAAATAAAACCACGCCCCAACAAGCAGCATTAGCCAACAAAGTGCTGTCCACTGCAGCGCTTTTCATCAGTAAAACTTTTGTCGCTCAGGGTGTGAGGTTTTTTTCAAACCCTTGACCGACAAAAGTGCAATGTAGACGTAGCCTTAGAGAAAATAACTGACAATGATTTTTTTAGATTTATGCTTCCTGAAGTTAATAAAGATTTTTGCTAATATTAATTAGTCATGTTATTTTCACAGTAAAACAGCTTTATATAATTAATCTGCCATCTGGTGAGAATACTGAATATTCCCCCCCTTGCATTTAATACAAATAGGCAATGAACACATGTAAAAGAGAAGAGACAAGCACTAGCTTGAGCTACAGCTCCCTAAAGTGCCTCAATCCTATCTCGTAGCCATTTTTTTATTCCAGTTGTTAGCGACTTTCTTAAACAGAGAATGCAACATGACCACATTCTTCAACATGGTTGGCAATTTGGGAAAACATGGACTAAAATTAGAACATTTTCTATTTTAACCCAATATAGCAATTTTAGATCAGATTTTCAAAGCTGAAGGGTTTGCACACTTAACCCACTTGTGCCATCTCAGCTCCTCATTTGCAATATTATAGTAAACGTTGTTCATAAGATTAACCCACTTATGCAAGTGAATTTGAGTTTGTTGTACCTGTTGCATTCTCCACTCTTCAGTAAGAAGTGTTTTAAGAAATATTATTCTTTGCAGTCTTACCATTGTCTTTTTTAAATTTAGGTTTTCTTTGTGGTGCTTTTCCATTTTTTCCCATGAATCTCTTTTTGCCTTTGGCTTCCATAGCAGTGACACTGAAATACAGAAAGAGAGGCACGACTTGTTGGAGTCCATGAATGGATGCATCTGTTTTAGTTCAAGAGCATTACGACCTCTCTAACTTTAAAAAAAAAATCTTGTGTCATAAACTATATGATAGAACTGACAAAATGAAAAAAAAGTACTAAAAGACTGTGGCAATAATTCACAATTGTGTATCTCTAACTTGTACTTTTCTCATTATAAATTTAGTTTCCCATTTCTCTTGTAATCATTTACGCATTTGATTACCAAACCAGGTTAACTAAGATTACAACTGCTTAAGTATCCCATACTGTTCGTATTCATACCATTCTCCCTCCCACCACTAATTCTTCATGTTAAATACCTCTGTTTTTAACAGAAATGATAAAATGCTATAAACTCCAAATTTTTGAATATTTTTGTATAACATCAGGCTGAACACTAAATGAATGCTATGTTTTTTCACTAGGAAATTCTGTTCTTCCATTTTTAGGGAGACATCTACTTTCACTCCTAAAGGTCCACATCCTGCTATTAGATGCAGGATGGGGGCAGACGTAAGAGCAAACCCTTGTTTACTACGGGTTTATTATTTGTACTGTACCCAAAAGTACAGTAGGCACCTGAAGGCCTCTGCCCTGAAGAGCACAGAATTATGTTAAGAATGACAAGCTAGGATAAATGCAAATAGGGAAGCGAGAATAGGACAAGAAAACATAAATACTGTCCCTCTATCCTGCAATCATTAATGTGTGTGCTTAACTTTACGCATACCAGTAAGGTTAAGCACACTCATGGAGCCTAAAAGGGTACAATAAACTTAGAATACTAATATGTACTTATTAGAAGCTCAAACATCACACACACACACAAATATCCTATCCAATCACTGACTCTGTCTAAACTAACCACAAAGCACGGAGGAGCGCTGTGAAGGCGAAGGCAGAGCCTTGCTGGACAGGTGCAGGAGGCAGTGCCCCATTCGTAGGGGGCGGCACTGAAGCCCCCAGACACCCGTGGACAAGGAAGCCGGGCAGGAGGGGCGCGGAGCGGGGTATGTGCGTGCGGGGCCGAGGGGAGGGTGACAGACCCCAGCGCTTAAGGGCTTCGCGAGCCGGGAGGCAGAGCGGCGGGTCCGGGGTGCACCTGCCGGCGTAGTGCAGGCTGCAGGGCCCCGTAAGTAGCACGTTCCCACGCGGAGCAATCGCCTCCCCTCCACCGCCCCCCCCCCCCCGTTCAATCTCCGCCCCGCGCTCGCCGCTGCGGGCCCGGGGGTTCAGCGCGGACCGCCCAGGCCCTCCGCGCGGTGTCACCCGTCGGGCGGGCCAGGCGCCGCGCACGGGGGAGTTGCTCAGGGGCCCTGTCCCCTCACCCGCCCCCAGGTAACCGCCGCCCCCCGGGCGACCCCAAGATCCCGCTAGCGCGGTGGGGCCGGGCCGGGCCTAGCAGGGAGGTCGCCAGAGCTGGGGAGACCCACCCCCATCCCGCACGCGCCTCCCTCCAACGGCCACCAAGCCCCCACTCACCCGGACACGTGCGCTGTCCCGGCAAACTCCGCACGCACCCCTGCTTTACGGCTCCCGTGCTTGGGCATGGGGGGGTGTCGCCGGAGCATTCCCCATTGGCTAGCCAAGCCGAAGGAGCGCGACAATGTCGGAGCAGGCTGCCGTAAAGCGGCAGGAAGGCCTGGGGCCATCCCAGCGGGAGGGTTGTTCTGCTTGAGGCGTCCACGTCCGCACACCGGCCGGTTCCTAGCCTCGCAGCCCACCCCTCCACCTTTCCCCGCCGGGCACGGGCGGAGCCAGGCGGGGGTCGGAGCTGCCCCGCTGGAGGCGCTGCCCCGGCGCTAGGGAGATACAGCGAGAAGTCCCGCCCCCGGCGTGTGAGGTCCCGGCCGGGCGGGCAGGCTGGACTGGGGGGGCTGCTGCCTGCTCCTCCCCCGGGATAAAATAGTCAAACAGCCCGACTACCTGGCGTGCTGGGAGCCGGTCTCAGCTTCCCACCTACGCACAGACTCAGGCTCTGGTTACTGACCGTCTGGTGCCACTCACGGCATCCTCGCTTCCATCCCCTGTGTCACTGGGAGCTGACCCGGCCGAGACTGGGTCTCCTTGAACGTTGCCATTAAACCACACAGTGTTCTCCTCTCGCAAGGTGGGCCATGCTGCTGTGGGCCTGTGGTGGGAAGTGCTGGCCTAGTGCAGAATCTTCGGAGTTTAATTTCCTCACTCTTGACTTTAGTTTTTTTTGGTCTAGGTTTCTAAGTTCACTGTTTGAAAGAACTTTTGTCGGGTACAGCTTCTCCCGTGATAATGCTAAAGTTAATTATTATTCTGTTGTGGGTCACCTCAGGTCTTGAACCAGCTGTTGTGTGTTACTTACAGTGAGAGTTGGCTTGTCCCTTGAGTGGTCCAAAACTAGCACTTCCAGGGAGCAATATTAAAGTTAGTGAAAAGTTGCTTCTTTAAAACATGGCCCATATATAATATGTGGAACAATAAAGTCATTCACGCAGTTTTGGATTTTAGCTGCTTCTTTGATTTCCCTGAACCCGGTATACTTTGTATCCTTAGTATCCTTTGAATGATGAGGGGGCCACTGCTAAATGATGCAGGAATTTGTTTTATACAAATTTATAGGTTTTGAGCTATAAAGCCTTCAGTGGGCTTTAAACAGACTGTTTATCTCTAAGGCCATACTGCCACAGTTATAGCAAGTGGCCCCCTTGGTTTAAAAGAAAGAGTGTTGCTAGCAGGGCATGCTCCTGAACTTTGGAATTCAGTCACCCACTTAAGGCTAGATCTTCAGCCCCAGCTCCAGCTGTTTTGTATTGCAAAGCAGTTAGTAAGCTACCTTAAAGATGTAATTAAGGATTTCCCTATACCAGCCTATCATCCTGGACACGTAGAGTTGGGAAAAGTGTGTGTGTGAGAGAGATTTTGGTCCCTGGTTGTCTCAGGATGGAAAGGTGACTTAGAGTTACCTTCCTCCATCTCAGCTGCATCATTCTTAGCACAGCTCAGGATTTAGTTCTCATTTCAAAATAACCCAGATCTGTTGGCCAGAAGGACACAATGAAAAATGTATCTTCCCTCTTTCTCCAAGACTGGGATTGTACACTGAGGTTTGGGAATTGTGGCTGGAGAGGAATGTCTTATTCTCTTCCTAGTTTTAGGGAGGCTTCTGTCTTTATTTCTGTTTGTATTCACCTTCACTGATTGGTCCATCAGCTCTCACAGAGAGAGCACCAATCACAACCCATGTTGTTCTAGCCAGTCCTCCAGCTACCCATTGGCCAGGCTGTTAGTAGCACAGACACCGGAGGCATAGCGAACAGCAGGCCAGAACCCCTGAGCAAGCCACCAGCCTCAGCCTCTCAAGCAGTTTAGATTACAGATGTGGCCTACCGCGTTGAGGCTTGTTTGTATTACTTTGTTTATATATTTAATATCTGGCAAAGGCATCTGGAGCTCTGCTTTGGAGGAGGCTGTAGCTCTTTAGCTCAATGAATTATTACAACAACCGTGACTTGTGAACTACTCATTTGTACAGATATTACTTAATCATGGTCATTACTGTAACTATATTATCAAGAATAAAATAAGTAGGTGATAAAGAAATGCATCCCACACTTAAGAGAAGAAGAAAATGTGTTGTACAACAAGCAGATATTTCCCCAGTTTTACTGGGGTTTTTTTGTTTTACAGATTCGCCTATATTTTCATTTAAAAAATAGATTTCCAGTCCAAAGGTAAGAGAAATGAACAGAGGAGGTAGTGATGGGACTATGAATCCAGCTTTCCGCCTTCTGAAATCATTGGCCAAAAGACACGAAACCCACCATTTAATTCAAGGGCTGCAGGACTGGGGCTAGAGCAGTAGTTAAATATAATTTTAGAAGTGGATATTATAAAATGATTAGTAGTAGTTATGTAGTATCAGAGATGTGCATACCACTTTACAAAACAGCTGTCTTGCAATCCACAGATCTGTAAAACAAATGATTTCTTTCGCTGAACATTTGCTTCAAAAAGTGTATACTTCTGCCTCTACAATTAAAAATGTGTATTCTCTAGATACCTGTTGTCACAGCTCCCAGTTGAGTGCCCCCCTCTTAGCTGTTCACTAGACTTTTGTGAGGGGAATCCAAACCTCTGGATTGCTAGCTGTATGAAGTCTCCAGAGCCTGACTGGATCCCAATCACTGCCCTGGGCTTGTGGTCTCTAGATACACTCTCAGGGCACAGAGCCTCTGTCTGCGACCCCTTCTGGTGCCTGGAATCTGTTCCTATGGCTCAGTGCTCACCATACAGCCTCCCTCGTAGCTTAAATACACTCATTCCCAGAACTCCACCCAAAGGTGTGAGCCTTCTGGGTTACAGTTTAACTCTCAGGGGAGACATTGTGAAGTTTTGTAGTGTTGTGCTGGGGGGAGGTGGGGGGACCTTTATCAAGTGACATCCTGCTCAGTTTCAAGTGATCACTGATTCTTGCCAGATGACTTTGTTAGCCAGTGACCTCTCCTCTGACAAATCAGTTCTGGACAGAATCCAGCTTTTGTCTAGAATGCTTCCTTCTTGGCTAGAGAACAATCAAGATTTAGCAATCCTGTAGTGCAAGGCCTCTGCCACTACACCTATTGGAATTTCAGTCCAGAATGGAGGCAAAAGAATAACAGAAAAGACAAAAGGCTGTAACTTCAAAATGTGGTTTGCAGCTTTACAAGGTTACATACAGAGTTTGTAATCTGAGGCAGAATTTAGAAGTTGTATAGTTGGAATCCCCAATTGGCCACACATATACCCATCATTACAAACCAGACCAAGAGTATTTTAGAGAATATATAAATGTTCATGACCAAACAAATTACGGCATGAGGTTTTTGATCACAATTTCAGGGGGTAGAATGCAAGGAGTAAGTTCTTACACAAAAGAACTTTAGCATTTCAACCTGAGTTTTGCAGTATCTAATTTTTAGGCACCTAGATAATCACAGGAACAAAACTAATCTACAAAGGGCAAAAGATGAGGGTATGGGTTAGTCCACCCATTAGTCCCTTTTTGGGTTCTTATAGAAAAGATTTTGGGTGAGGGAAATATGGAAGAACAGAGATGCCTGGCCTGAGCTTCTCCGCTGTGGGGGCCATGGGCGATAGGTATAAGAGGCCTCCCTAAACAGGATATGGTGCACCTCCCTTTGGAGGCATGCCAACCGGCCTTCTTTGGCGTGCCACTGCTAAAATGACCCCATCCCCTGCCCCCCCGAGAGCCATGGCCCCCACTCCTGACTGGAGCTCATGGAGGCGTGAGGGAGTTATGACATGAAAAGTTTGTGGACCACTGTGTTAAATTTTCAAACAGGTTCCTCTGTGCTTTATCCCATACTGTCCCTCCCCACAACTATCTTCAAAATCAAAGCATTATCCCCCTTCAATTCTTTCCTTTTCTATCATATCTACACAAACCTTGACAATGGTTATAGGCTGCTGGTGTGCTAAGACCACTGCCTATCATGCTGACCCATATTGTCTCATTGTTTTCATTTACTTCCCTGTTTCTGTGCAGGATCTCTTGTCTTACATTTAATGTATAAGCTCCTTGGGGTAGGGATCCTCTTTAGTGCTGTGTTTATACAGCATCTAGCAAAATGGGGTTCAGTCTATGACTAGGGCTCCTACAGAAGTACAAAAAAATAAATCCCTAAATAAATACTATAGGCCACCAGATGGCACCATTATCTCTAAAATAATATACAGATGGTTGGCTCTGTGAAATGTCAAAGTCAGATCTGTTTCACTTGATAGGAGGAGTTAGACATAGCTATGTCATTCGCAAATGTAAAAGGATCCCATAGTCATACATGCAACTGTCATTATCCTTGCTTCATCATGGTAGCTATGAAATAAAAACAGATTGTCACAAATACTTCTGCAATATGAGTTATATTTATAGCTACCTACAGAAGTGATACAAAGAGAGACACAGATATTAACTTAATGGGGAAAATTGTTCTGTTACTGGTGCTAATATATTTTTTTCCTTTTCTATTATTTTTGTCACCAAGAAACAATTTGCAAAACATTATTCCTTTTGAGGAACTGTTTGAGCCATAAAAAAACCTACCTGTTAGGTGAAGTCATTCTCTTTTTTTAGAACCAGAACTTTTAAACAAAATGGAATATGTGTAAAGTTTTATGATGATTATTATTCTGAGGTCAAGAAAGGGAGCAAAACTTTAAAAGGATCTTCACTCTTTAAACCCAGGGTATCATAGCACATTATTTAGATTGCTGACAAGTTGCCGATGTAACCCTTAGGATCACACGTTTGGGCCTAAATCTTATGAGGCCCAATCCTACCCTGAAATATTTCTTCACTGGCATTGCTGGGAGCATATGTCGAGCAGATTGGATCACTTTTCTGAGGGGTGAAGCTCTAGCTGTTTTCTCCCCATCTTTATTCAGTACTAACAGCCTTTACTCTGTAGCCCCTGTTTGAAGTAGTTCCTACAGTATTTCATGATCTCGGAATTGTATCATGGAATGAGCACACTGGCAGATTTGGGGAGGTCCTCTTACTGTTTGAAGAACGAGATTTATTTATTTTGTAGTCTGACATTGTGTTTCTGGAGTTACACAATTAGTATATGTTAATTAGAGTAAGGTGCATGCTGCAAAGTCTCGCTCACTTTAGAAAATCTAGATCTGAACTTCCCAAAAATCGGTTGAGGGTTGCAGCTAGAATTCTAGTTCAAGCCCCTCCCTAATGTTAAATATACAATTCTCTCTCTAATGCACTCTCAGGGTCAATTTTTGTGACGGACTGAATGCCTTCAATTTCCATTTATATTATTTCTCAGCATCTCACAGAATTGCACATTAGTTAAAACTATGATTCTGAATGTTCCCCCACTCTACCCTTCTCAATTTTCCTTTCTACTTCCCTGTCTGTTTTGGAGGGAAATGGTAAATATTTAAAAAGAAAAAAATTACAGGCAAAATTATATCATTTAGATGTTTCGCCACCTGGTACATGGGCACAGTTAGGTAGTTATCTTAATATTCTGTATATGAGTGAAGTTGACACACACTGCTGATTTCTTGTCCAGAAGAATGACTCTCACCTTACATCTCAAATAGGAACAAGTACTGCTACGTAAAGTCTCATTGCTATAATTGCACACCAAACATGTCCCTTCCTCTTTTGCGTACACAAATGAGTGTTTGTATGTTTGGACAAAATGTAGGTATTTTTCTTTTACAATATACTGTAATCCAGAGTCTGATTAAAACATTTTCCAAAAGAAAAGGAGGGAGCTGGTCTTTGGCATGTGTGTGTGTGAATCTGTGAGACCTCCTAAAGTGAGAAAAGGGAAGTGCATAGCCTTGCTTGAAAGACCTCTTACACATAGTATTACGAGCCTAAGTAAGATTTTTCAGATGGGGTATTGAACATCTTCTTCCTTAACACAGCAGATACATGGGCAAGAGATTTTGTAATTGCAATATACTAGTCATAGCAAATGTAGAATCAGTGTTAGCATATTTATACTGGAAACCAGCTCCTTTCAGGGCATATGTCAATCTGACATTGACTTGCAATCTGAAGAAACCAGTGGTAACACTGAACAGTACTGGGGCACATACTGTGTGCTCTCTCCTGCTTCACTCAACAAACTGAAAGGATAAGAGCTGTTGTAAAGATGATAAGAAGTTTAAAAATAGTAAATGTTTCGAGTTACATAAGGTGGCACTGAGCATTAGGATACCACCTCTGCCTGTTTCGTTCTAGCCAAAATGGGATTATATATTGTCACTGGTAAATGAGGCTGGAGGAAAATTAATGGGTTGACCTTTATTCATACATCTGTTAACTGAAGTAGGTTTATGACCTCCCTCTCAATTTCCCATTTATCTGAATGCATTTGAATATCTCAGAAACACACTGGGTAAATAAAGCTGTGTGATGTAATGGGCAACTGCAGGAAGGATGGTGACAATGGAATGTTCTCCGGTGGCATGCGTGCCAGGACTCCTGGATTCTATTCCTTGCTCTGCCACCAATTCATGGTCTCTCTTTGGCAAGACATTTGAAGATGGTCTGCAAAGCTAAAATGAAAGTAGAGCCAAGCCTAGCTTTATGTCATAGATTCATAGAAAGGCCAGAAGGGACCACTGTGATCTACTTTGACCTCCTGTATAACACAGGCCACAGAACCTCCCCAAAAATAATTCCCAGAGCATGTCTTTTAGAAAAACTTCCAGTCCAACTTTAAAACTTCATCAGGAATGCTCCACCTGGTAGAAGGCAATCAGCACAGAAAGCAATTTCCCCTAACTTTTTATAATTTAATTTTCACCTCTGAAATTCTCATGGCACTGTCTCAGTCACTGAAGATATCCTAGATTACATTGGCTGTGGTGTAATAGCATGGGCTGCACACAACCTACTGATATCTGTGAAGTAGGTTGTTCTGCTGCTTTCATAAACATAATGGTTGGTATAACCTTGGGTGCCTTTTCCTGCTTTATGGTCCTTTGAGGAATGGTCACTCTTCTGGCACACACATTTGATAAGCGGTTCCTTCTTCTACTAGTCCTCATCCCCTTCTGACACTCCCTAGAAAACAGAAATTCTATTATTGTTTCTAAGAATGATCCACAAGCTGCTCTATTATTATTTGAATTATGGTAGAGACCAATGGATATTGGAGCCCCATTGTGCTAGGCACTGAACAAATACTGAATCAAAAATAGTCTTGCTGAAGACTCAAGGTCCCCCAGTGACCCCTCGAGGTCTCTATCCAGTCCTATCCTTCCATGATTCTAAGACTTTGCCATCTCAATCCAAACTACCTTAAAGTTAGCAATGTTTATTAGAAAATGGAGAGAAAAATCAAAGGCACAGCTAGTCGACATTCTGGCTAGCTATGGTAAAATCGACCTATCTTGTTATAATGGCCACCATGATTGAATACCTCAAAAACAATTTGTGAACTTATCCTCCTACCAGCTCTCATTATCCTCATTTAGAGATGGGGAACTGAAGCACAGAGATTTATAACTTGCAGATGGTCACTCAGGAAGTCCATGGCAGTGCCCGAGACTGAATTTTGATCTTCTGAGTTCCAGTCCAGTGTCTTAACCACAAGATCTTCCACCCTCTGGTAATTGCAGTTGATTTAAGCAAGTTTAAAAACTTACCTTCTGGACTTGAAGGATCTGTCCCTCTTCCCCCGAACCAATCATTTTCCCTGAGTGTCCTGAGGTCTGCATTTACACCTCTTCCAATAAATCTCCTTCCCACCCAGGATGCATCTCCTTAATGCAATCAGAGTATGGCACATCCACACAGTCAAAGATCCCCTTGCTTTGTGGTTTTTATCAGTTGCTTCTGTCTGGTAATTCAGACTGCTGCAGTCAGTGACCAAGCAGCCCAATATATTGCATTCCAGTGTGCTATATATTCTAGCAATCTGATGTCTCTTCACTGCCCTGCTTCAGAACAAGTACCATCAAGGCAAACACAAGATTGGGCATTCAATGGTAAATCCAGGCCCCCACCTTTGTGCCTGACAATGGAAACAGTGCAGTTCTGCTGGCAATGGCAGAGGATATGCACCATCTGTATGATGTGGAGCTCTCTCCATGGTTGTTCTTTGTTCAGCAGGCCACAGAAGACCCACAGGAAAGTTCAGCAGGGTCACAAGAGCCACTGCTTCACAGATGCTTCAATCCCTCCTCGTCACACACAGCAAGGGAACACACTGGTCACAGGCGGGAAGTAACACCGTGAAGCAGCTGAGGAGTTGCTCTGTGGTCCAGTGGTGGGTAGGATTCCTTGTCCCATTGCCTTCTTGCAGAGACATTCCAGGACTAGCCCACTACTTCAGTCTGACACTGGATCTCTGGGTTAGCCCTAAATCTTCAAAATTGGAAAAAGGTTACACTGCACTGAATCAATTGTAATGTTCAGTAATTGGAACAAAAGTTAAGTACCTGTCCAGGGTGTTCTAATGCTAGAAGTGCCATATATTATTTTTAATATTAAGACTCAGAGAGGAAAGATTACAAAGGAAGATAGTTGTGTAACATCAAATGTCACAGTCCCATCATTTAATAGTGAGCTGTTTAGAGCCCAGTAGCAGATGGAGGAAAGCCTAGGAAATAGGGAAGAAGTGATTAAGCAGGAGAGGCAGAGGAGTAGGGATTAGAAAGGAAGAGCGCACAGGCTGGACAGGGACAGTGATTAGCGTGTTTATCTGTGATGTCATATCCCACCAGCCAGCTGGCCATAGGGCCATCGCAAGTGGAGAAATATGAGGGGAAGCAGAGAGGGCAGAGCACCAGCAAGTGTACATGAACCAACTAGTATGTTCACAATGATTATACAGGTCAACCATGTTAATTTGTATTGGGAAGTGAGAGAAATTAGGAAATGTGTTTCCTGAGTTTGGCATCATAGTGAGCCTCTTTAGTGCTCCAGCTAGTTTTGGACAGATCTAAAGCAACTATTATTGCATGTCTTATTTTCTTAATTAATTCAGCGAGCTTCCAAGATTAGGCATCTTGGCTGCTAAAATTATACTTCTAATGAGTCTCAACAAAGGCAATAATGAAAGGGATTAGTGGATTACTATCCTAACTACAATTGTATGCAGTAGCATCCTTAGCCCATCACAGCACACACACAAGACACCTCTGTGCTATAGACACAGCTAGTCAAGGCCATTTGTGTGTCTCTGCTGATCCAGTTACACTGCACCCAAAGCCTGTGGCGGTTTCTTTTTTTAGGCACTGTAGGAAAAATGAACCTTTACAGCAACAGTCAGTCAAACATTGCAAATTTTGCACTGAAGAATAATTTCACTAAATCCTTCCATTTGGTTATGCAAAAACGATTGATTTCTCACAGTTCTAATTGCAAAACAGTCGTGTCCTATAATCTATTGGTGGTCTGAATGGGTTTGGATTTTTCACTTCATGAATCATTAACAGTTTACTGCAGTGATTCCACAAAGTCCTCACTCTGAAAAATTAATAAATACTTTAAAAAAATCATGAACCTTTAGTAGCAATTTGCACTAGTTACATTGGGACAGCAGATCTCATAGGGAACTACCACGGATTTACATCCAAATTACTCCCTTGATGGCTTGATTTACACTGTGTAAATGAGAGAAGAATCAATTCAACAATGTTTATCAATTGCAAAGACTTGGGGAAATTCAATACACACACACACACACACACACACACACACATTCCTTTAAACTTTACTCTGGTTCATGAATCAATCTTGTGTTAGTTAGAGGCTGTGCAGTTGCTATGTTTTATTACTACTGATACTGGAGTTCTAGCCAGAGTTACCAGGTTAAGGAACATCAAGTGACCTGCATCCTGTTAGCTCTGGGTGGTAACCCTAGAAATCCAACTACAGAGCTGAAAACTAGTAACTGCTCTAAATGTCTCCATTTTATCCTCCACTGAAGGAACTGTTAGTGGAACAAGCATACAATCTCTTGGGATGCCTTCACAAGAACTAGGACTAGATAGTACCACATAAGCTGTACACCATAAACTAATTACAGAGAAGATGGGAGGATAGTAAGTTAGAGTCAGGGTAAGTGAGAACATTGGCTCTGATTCAAACATCGAGTTTCTTAAGAAAGATTTATCATCACTAGTTCCAGTGGTAGTGAACAATGAGCCCTCTCTTTTGTCCATGAAACAGTTATGGGTGATCCTGACCCATCACAAATCTTACAGGTTACAGACTGGTTAGCTAACGGACACACGCTCATGGTATGCCTACACTTGCACGCGTCTTTTAAGTGGCATGTAGTGTACTTACATTGCTAGCCCTCTAGCATGGATATAAATAGCGCTGTAGATAATGAGGCACAGCTTAGGCAAGTAAAGACACACTTGAAGCCTGGGGGTATGTACCAGTGTATATACCCTACATGGCCCAAGCCATGCCTCCCTGTCGTCATTGCTATGTCCCACTGTCTCCCTGCTGCCTGAGCCTTCTCCCCTACTGCTGGAGCTTTTCCCTGCCTTAGGGAAAGACTCCAGCAGCAAGGAACGTCTCTGAAGGGAAGAGGCAGCAGGGAAGGCTCAGCCCACCAAAGCTTTTTCCTGACACGTGTAGCTACACTTTGCTGTGTGGACGCGACTTGTTTTTCAGTGTGGCGTGTAGCTCCATGTACCCTACATGCCACCAACACTGGTGTAAAGTGTAGATGTAGCCTTCCCAAGCTGTATTATGCTTGCAGTACTGCTATTCCATCTGTACAACACATCACATGCCAGCTGCTTGACTGGCTGAGTCTAGAGAGAGCGCCATTAGAGAAAGGAATGAAGTCTTTTGATTCCCACTGTTTAATTCATTGTCATTTATGCATTTACATTTGTGTCTTTTTTTGGAGGTGGCAGTAATTCTTTTACTGCATTGTTGAATGTGAATACGTATTGGTGAAACTATAAGGAGTGAACTGTTGGGCAGCACCAAATAGGTTTGGGTATTAAACTCTTTACCTGTGCTACTTTGGCTAGAAAAACAGAATTGGTGTTTTAGGGCCCAAGCATCTAGTGTTTCTTATGAGAGATTTGCGCTCAGTTCCATTGACTCAGCTCCTGCTCTCTCCCAGTGCCTTGTTCCACAGCTCTGCCTCTGAAAAGCAGAATTTAACCCTAAACTTATGACTCAGTGTAAACCAATGAAAACATATATTTGGGGAGGAGAAAAGAATTCTAACCGCATACCACACATGGCTGAATGAAGAGGAAGAGAGAAGAATGTATAAGATGTTTGTGCTTTTGCACCTGCAACTGCCATGGTTTGTAACTTGAGAGAAAAGCATGACTCAGAAATCAAGCCAAGAAAATCAATACCAGCTCTGCTATGCAGTTCCAGTGCAGTCAGAACCAGATGCATCAAGATTGTTTCTGGGCATCATGACCATTGAGAATACTGAAGGGGTATCACAAGGGAAGATTTCTGAGTCTGGCACAATTTCTAGTGTGCAGCAAATGATTATATTCCTTGGCAGTCACTGTAGTACCATCAATCATGCTGAATTCTTTTAGTATTCTTATGGATTAAAATACCCTATTTATCCATGAAGGACAGCTACAGATAGAATGTGAGGTATTAAAAATGCAATTTGTCATGAATAATAGTCCATTTATTAGTATTATCAACTCTTTTAATGCAGCTCTACTTCTAGGGAGAAGAGGTAACCAAGAGCAGTTGAACAATAAGCTGTTAAGAAGTATCTCTTCCCCGTGTTACTTCTTCGAGCAGAGTCATCTCAATGACTCTAGATCCTGCAGAGAATGAAAATTCACAACTCCTAGCTGTGAGACTTAGCACGGCCCCCTGTGGTGCTTTTCTCCTGTCTATGGGATGTATGGCAATCTGTCATTTTTATACACGTTTGAAAATGGCCTCTTCATCATTAAAGAAACATTGTGTTTCACAGGGCAGTCAAATTGATGCAAGTCTCAATCAGCCCATCACATTTTCTTTGCTTCCTCCACACTCTCCAACCATCCTCTCCCCACTTGTTTCAGCTTCCCTAAGCTGAAGTTTGCTGCATTGGGAGGATAACTGATGTATATAATATTGTATCCCTTTTTAAGTATGCATTACCATCATATTTGGTTTTTGCATCAATCAGATGTTTTCACTGACATTGTAAAAACATCTTACAAGTGTATTCTAATTTTTAAAATAATGGATGTGGAAAGACTTCTAAAACTGAGGCTTGTACATTGTACCACTTCAAGATAAATTGTATATGCTACACTGTTACCTAAGCTACATAGCAGGAAACAAAAGAACATTAGAGATTATGAAAAAACTAAGGGGTGATCTTCACTACAGGGGTCATCACGTAGCTGAAGTCTGCATATCTCCAGCCAACTTACCTGCCGTCCTCACGGCGGTGGCAGTCGGTGGAGCGCGCCCTCATCGACTCCAGCTTGCGCCTCTCCGCAAGCTGGAGTTCTGGAGCCAATGGGGGCGCTGCGGGCCATCCATTTCTCACGTCTTCACCAGACGCGAGAAGTTGATCGTTAACAGATCGCTAACGGATCGATTTCTACCCGCCGATCCGGTGGGTAGTGAAGACAAGCCCTGAGAGACACAGGACTACATTCCTAAATGGGAATGGTGTGTGATGTAGAAAATTAATCTCTTCTTCCATTTTGGGCTGCAGTTTGAAAATAAATAGAATCCACAGAATCATAGAATATCAGGGTTGGAAAGACCTCAGGATCTAGTCCAACCCCCTGCTCAAAGCAGGACCAATCCCCAACTACATTTCTGAACTGAATACAAATATGAATACCAGTTTGACCAGATCATCCTGATTCACCCCCACCCACAAAAGTGACTAGTTATGAAATACATTTACATTGGTTAGGGAGCAAAACAAAGCAATTTCCACCATCTCCGTGTAAGAAGCTAATCAGCTACATCAGCCTTTTTTCACTGAATTAAAGTAGGGAAAACCACTTCACATCCCTGTTTTGTGTTTTTCTCCTTTCATCATGTTTTATTTTCAGTGTGGTAAGATGGGGGGGGGGGGGAGGAAAGGGAAAGAGTAAAGCAAGTGGATTAGATAAATAGAAATCACAGTCTAAGGTTTTTCATTTAGAAAATATTTTTCACTGTGTCTTCACTTTTCAACAGAGAAGGACTCAAACCAAAACTGTAGGTCCAAGTAGCTCTGAATTTTAACACAGACCCAGAGTCAAATTTCCCATGTAGTCTTTTTTTTAATGGGTGGGACAAAAGCCCCTAACTGTGAAAAATCCTGACCTGTGGCTGTCTGAAAATTACCTTTTGATCTGAAGTTTGTGGCATAGGCCCATCTCTATCTAAAAAAAAACATAAAATCAAACCATTAACTAAAGACTAAAGGTGACCAATCTTTATGGTCCTATTATCAGACACTGCTTCAGAAATCTTTTTTTCATATCTATTAGATTTATACCACTATTCTGATATATCACGCCATTCTTAGTGTTAATTGTACATATTTGTACAATCAGACAAACTTGCAGTGTTAAATCCTGCTGGAAAAAGTCCTCTTCGAGAAGCGAACACCACTTTTAGCAGGGAATAGTATTACTGACTTTTACAATTACATGGCCTCAGACAAAAGAGTGTCCATGTTTGATTTTGGCATGTTTCAAAATATGAGCTAATGATTTCCATACTTAGGAAAAAATATTCTTAAATAATTTTTCAAAGCCTGTCAACATATAGAAGGGCTTCCGAAACCAGAACAGCTTCCTGTTGGACCCAAGAAGGGGTCCTTGGTGAGGAAAGTTCTCTGGACAAACACAGCCTAATGCCTGGTAGAGACCACAGTGTGGCTATGGTGGGACTTTTTAGTTGAATGCAGCCTTCCAATTATTGCTAGGCATATAATCACCAGGCAGGCTCAAACATGGCATCCATGATTAGCTTCAAATATAAAATGGTAAAATTAGATATAGTTTTACCTTATTTCCATTCATAAATTGGGGAGTGTAGATGCCAATTTGTTAATTCAGCCATTCAGGAGTATCCACAATCCATATATATATATATCAGCCATTCAGGAGTATCCACTATCTATCTATCTATCTATATATATATATACTGTACAGTTCATTTATTACTTGTTATCCTTGTGGATGGAGTCAAGCTATCCGGCGAGAGACCTCATTAGAAACTGTAGCATGGCCACAGGTTTCTCTCTTGACCCACTGTTGCCAGGATTAAAACAAGTTCCTTTCAAGTACTGGACAATCCGCAAGTTTCCACTGAGCTACAGAAACAGTAAAAGCCTCACATATCCCATATTTTATTTTTTTATTGTAAATTGTATTAGCAGTAATTTACAAGTATGTAGTGTTTCATGTTCATATCTACAGAGTAATCACAGAATATTTATAAGGTGTACGCAAAGTTCATTTTGTTTCTATGTTTCAGAAAGAACGGAATTAATGAGTCCATATTTAACATTGGTAACCTGTAAGACCAACTCCAAACATACTGAAACCACCAGAAACCTGTGCAGGAAACTCCAAGGAACTTACACATGAATATTGTGTTCTGCTTTTAAGATTCTTTAATTCATCACATATATAAACATGAGGTAGGTTTGTTTTGTTATTTTTTTTAAAAAAAGCAACAAATGTCAACTTTGCAGAAAACAAACAAAACCAAACAAAATGTTATACATATATATATATATATCAACAAAGCATTTCAGAACAAAGTAATGTGCTGTGATGCAAATGTGAGTCCAAGCTAAATTTCAGTTTTAAAAACTGGATGGAACTGCCACATTCCCATGTCACACTGCTTGCATAAAATCTTTTATTACAGATATGTACAGTTACAATTGGATTTCGCACAAGGACCAGCAAGCCTATTACTCTGAATAGGTTTTCAGTCTTATTAGTTAGTTGGCTTGGTGAGAATCTTGTTTCTGTTTTTCATTTGCCATATAACAATATATTCTAGGCATACCTAAAAATAAAAATGGATAGGAGAGAACACAGTAGTTAAAATAAAACACAGTGTTTGATGGGTGACAGCTCTTACTGAATTAAGTAAATGAAATAATTTCTATGTGGCTTTTCTGATTAGGCCTGGGGAGAATAGTTAAATGACATCTCTAATATATATAAGGTGGAATGTCTGATGTAATAAGGACCCCATACGACAGGAAATATGGTTGGCTGGATCTTCAGCCAGTATAAATCAGGATAGTGTAGTGGAACTAGGGTGATTTACACAAGCTGAGGATGTGGATCTGTATTAAAAGTAAAATAAAATACAAAGTCACCACAATGCTATTGCATATGCTAGAATGCAATGTGTTTACAGAATTTATATGGGATGCCTTTTTTGCTCTCTTGGTTTACAGTTCTTGAGTGTGGTTCTCCATTGCCCTGCCTTTTATGCAAAGGAAGTGAGAAATGCTACCAAATCAAAATGGTAGTATTTCACAGAGCCAAAGGGCTTTCAGGAATATCTACCTTTGCATATGTAGTGGCTCATGGCTAAGTCTCTAGAGAGCAGGGGTCAGAGCATAAGCAACACTAAGTGGCTTTAAAGGAGCCAGACACAACCAATGGAGAACTCTCCCTGCGCGGAGGAGCTCTCCACCCACACTTCTTCCATAAGGGGAAGCATACGCATGTCTGCAGCATCCTAGGGCGGGGAAAAGTGGGGATGTGGTGGGTTGGAGCAGCATCAGGCTATGCCTGGTCATTCACTGGTGCATTCCTGAGGGATTTTGCACCAGTGACACAAGTTAGAGCTGCCCTGTGCATTCTCACTCAGGTGCAGTGGTTTAAAAAAATCAGTTCCACAATTTTTCATTTAAAAGAACTTGTCAAGGTTGAAAGACCTAAGTTTGAACTATTTGTTAGAATAGTCCATGTCACACTTAGAAATGCTCCTCTCGTTTCCCTCCAACCCTGGGCTCTTCCTGGGGGTGGAGTGGGTGGCACAACCACTAAACAATGTAACCATGTACAACCTTTCAATGAGAACCCTGCATGCTCATGCACTGAAGAAAATGAGGAAATCTGCAAGGAGATTTCAGTGTCAGGCATGCAGAGTTTCCGATATAGGGAGTGGGAGTGAAACAGTATTTTTTAAAAAATATGAAAATTGTACTTTAAAGTCTGGGTCTACTTTGAAAAGTGCATATAAAAATAAGTATTCATAATTTTTCATTCCTATTAGTGCTGCAGAGACCACATAGCTAAGGGAGAGTGACATGGATTCTATTTCTTCTTGTGTGTTAAACAAAACTGTTTAGTAAGTTCTAATTACAAGATCAATCAGTTACACCTGTGCAAGCCCAAAGAAGATACCGAGGATGCACAAGCATCAATGAGGGAAGAATTTGGCTTTGCTGTTTATATATATAGATATATATACCTGCGTATACATAGGAAATAGAAGTTTAGCTTTAAAGCAACAACATACACTGTCTCTTCTTCATCTGGGAAGGCCCCTACTGTGATGTCTGCTGTCTATATTTAGTACGGGGGGGGGGGAAGAGAGCAGACCCCCCTCTTTTTTCTAGCCCCTTCAAGGGAATTGAGGAAGGGGATTTTTGGGAGAGCCAATCCCCCCTCCTGTTATAGCTCCCCTTCACTTCATGCAAGGGGAAGGCAGCAGAGTCCCAGAATGGGATTGTGTGGAAATGATTACACAAATGACAATGACCTGCACAGTCCCGTTATTGCTAGGTATTCTCAGGTATTTTAGGTGAATAAAGATGCAGCCTAATTAAACCACATCCATTGCCTCCTGTCTTTCTTCTGGTATGGGCAGCCAATTGCACTCAACAGGGATACTGTACATGTCAAATGGCAGGTCTGAGGAAATGCAATTCTTATCTCCATGCCATGGAGATTTGCTTAAAGTCACTGTAGGTTTGCTCAAACAATCTTTGTGTATACTTTAAAATGCAGTTAAATAAAGTGATCCACTCTTAAAAAGATAATCTCTAACGTGCTCCGTGTGTAAGGGAAAGGGAAAATGCCTAAAATTTCCCCACACACAGGACAGCCTGGCTTGGAAGGCTTGCAAAGGAGTCATGTCAGTCTACTTAATGTGGGAAACAAGTAATGAAATAGAGAAACACCATTTCCTATATGCACCCCTGAAAAGACCCTAGAAAAATCAATTCTATTAGTCCATCAGTTCTTTATGTTCCTCCTGCTGCAGTGTGAATGTGTGACAAGGAGGAAAAGGAAAGGTGGCAACTGCCTCGGATACCAACCACTACCTCCCCAACCACCTTCCAAAACAGCCTTACAGATTATGGAAGCTGCCCTCCTGGAGACTTGTGGAGTGGGGAGCAGACAGCCAGCAAAGTGAACAGGAAGCCCTTGGATACAGGGTCATGAAGGAAGGAATGACTGCCTGGAGAGGATAGGCAGCTGTGTAGCAACATCCCCCATGACTTCAGTCACTTCTCTTCATACCTACTATGAGTTCAGCTCCCAAAAAGTCGACTATTCCACACATCCTAAAGTACTGTTGCCCTAAGCAGTAGTACTTCAAAAGGCGTGTGGGCCAACTGCATCACACCAGGTGCAGCTGGCACTGCTGCTGCTGTCTGTAGGAATGAACAGGCTGTTATTCCCACAGATCTCTGCCTTCTGTGAGAGTTGATGGGCCTGCTTCCTGGCTGTTCTGCTCTCCAGCTGGCAACTTTTCCCAAAGGGAACTATACAGCAGAGAGCAGCCCAACAAAAGCCCACTGAACTGGTTGAGGTGGGTGGTTCTTTCCATGTGGTTTTTATAGAGGAAGGTGGGTTCTTGGCACCAGCATCTAATATCAACTGTGTGCCATGCCTCACTGTATATCTCAATGCAGCTGCAGATTTCTCATGATTCACAGTGATGAGTCATGTGGCAGAAATGTGCAACTGATTCTATGTGTAAATTAGCACCAAAAGAGTCATCATCACAGACTGTGACAGACTTTCTGTTCTGCTCAGCCACAGCACTAGACGATCACATAGTTTTCCCTTGTAATGAACATGTAATACCGGTACTTACTAACTATGAGGAGATCTGTATTCAAATTGAAGACAAGAAAATACCACTGCTTGTTAGCTGTGTTTCCTGATCTCAAAAAACAGTATTAGGACTTAACTTTAGTGCTGACATTTTTAGTCTCCATAGAACTCTTTATCTGTGTGTAGGGGGGTGAGGGCGGGGAGGTTGTTGGCTATATTTATTTTTATGGCCTTATTTACGGAGAGTACATTGAAGTTAATTTGTTGCACCGGTTTTAGTGGACAGTTGATTAAACCTTGCCTTTTCCTCCTCGGAAAGAAAAGCAGCACAATTACTGCTAAGAGTATAATGATGGCTAAATGCTAACCTATAGTTGTCTCCCCCTGGTATCTGCAAAAATAAATAGCCTGTAATATCGGAAACATAAGTAGCAAAAGTGATGCACTTCTGACACAAGGTCTCTTCTACCCTATATTTTACTATATTAATGATGTATTTTAGCCAAGGACATTACTTACCTAAAAAATGGATTCTTTAAATCAAGGATATTACCAGATTTAAAGCCTGTCTGGTCTACCACAGCCACAATCTGAATGTCGTAACTCTGTCTGTATCAAAAATAAAAGTTAAAAAATGACAACAAAACTGATCTATAATTATATCGGGAACATCTGAAGTCAAATAACTGCATTGTCAGAATACCTAGTGTTTGAGTTGCAAGTATTTGGTATATGTAAAATACAAGGGGATCAATACCTCCTATTTCATACATGCTTGACTAAATTAATTCCTTATTCATAGCCAATGGGCAAAATGCACAGAAATGAGTGGAAGACTTGGGAACCAAGATCTAAAAGAGGCTGCATAACATGCATTCATTGCAACTGAGGCAGACATTCAGCAATAGGTTTTGTTGGTCAAAAATGCCGTAAATATCATTATTTGATCATTACAATATGCAAGGCAGTGTATTTCTTAGTGAGTGTACCACACTTTAAGTGGTTGTACAGAGTAAATCTTCAAATAACTTTAGCCATCCAAGTGTAATCATCACCCGAAAATGCATTTTCTGTAGGGACTTGTTGCTAGGAAATGGAATTTACACATAAAAATAAGATAAACAGTAAAGATAAGTGCCCCAATTCATAGATGACACCGTTGGTGGCCAGTCTAAAAAGCTCAATTTGTGTCCATATTTCTGAATAAAAATCTTACTATTTGTCTCTAGGCAACACCACTCTATCTTGTCATTAAGACCCAGAAAATGCTCTGGGTATTCTGCATTTATTATAGTTATTACTACAGGTTTGTTTGAATGTCACAGAACCATCAAGAACCTCACAGAGTTTGTACTTTCCACCAATTTCAAAACACTTTTGGGATTCACAGCACTAATTCAAGCTCGTGAACCATTTTCCAACTCAATTTAAACCCTCTTTCTCCTAGTGTGGGTCAATATTTTTTTTTTCTGTAGGGGTAGGCTGAGGACAAGACCCAAAATTGAAGGAATTATTTGAAGATGTTGACTTTTTTTTCAGTTGCTACTGCCTCTGGAGATGTGCACTATTTGTATTCTATTGCATATATTTTTGCACCTATGTGCAAAAGAATGATTGCCACAGAGGTTGCTGCCCTGAGCAGGACACAGAGGGCTCTGGGAGACTTGGAGGAACCAGAAGCCATGCTGATTGACTTGCTAGAGGCAGTCCCAGTTGGTCATTAGGGAGGACAGTGTTGTTGTAGCTGTGTTAGTGCCAAGATATTAGAGAGACAAGGTGGGTGAGGTAACATCTTTTACTGGACCAACTTCTTTTGGAAAGAGAGACAAATTTTCGAGTTTGCACAGAGCTTGGTGTAAGCTTGAAAGCTCCTCTCTCTTACCAACAGAAGTTGGCCCAATAAAATATATTGCTTCACCCACCTTGTCTCTCAATTAGTGAGGACATCAGATACATGGCTTAATCCAATCCTGGGCTGCACTGGTATAACCCAGGACAGAGGAAATCCTCCCGTAGGTAGTTGTGGTGACATAAATTACCTACAACCCCATCTTTGCTAGTGGGCAAATTGCCAACTAGTGCAGCCCCATAAGTGAGTGAAACCAGACAAAGGGGGAGTATGGTCAGGGCAGAGAAGGGATATGCTAGTTCATCTCTTGCCACTATCAGCTCTTCTTTTATGGGACCAGGACTTTGCTTTAAAGCGACTCTCCCCTGGTGGAACCCCCAGGGAAGGCAACAGTATAAACACTGTTTTCTTTCAGAGGCAAGTTTCTTTCTTGGGTACAGCAGCCCTTGATGACACAGGGAGTGAAATTTTTTCTCCTTTAAAGAATTAGGGTAAATTGAGCCCTCTGAATGTTGCCCAACTAAACAGAAAGACTGGAGAAAAAATGGTGCCATGTGAATAGTCTGTGTGCAGTGATAGACCACATATAAAATGGTGGCAATGATGACGAGGGGGAGGGAGGGGAAGTATCTGCCCCATGACTGGGGACGGGGGAGGAGTATTCAGACTGGAAATCACAGCAGAAATTTTTAAAATCAGACTGGAAATAAGGCGGACACTGAGCCAGTGAGGATTAAACACCTAGCAGATGGTTGATCGAAAAGCAACCTTTTAAGGACATATGAGAAAAGAATTGAAATGCTACACAAGGCCATTCCTTGTAGATAGTTATCAAAGTCACGTTTAGTGGACTACACGTTAACATGTAGGCCTGTATTGTTAGGGGATTAAGAATAGATACGAACTGTATTTCTCTGTATTTACCGATATCTTGTTAGAAGTTAACAATTTAACCAGATTAGTTTATGGATGCTAATTCCCTTTCAAGTCTTAATTACACTATATTATGCATGCAGATGGTTCAGTTACCTTAAGATCAAAGGTGTAAGATATTGAAGGAAATAATATTACTTATTGTCTTCATCTTAAATTGTCTATGCCATAATGGGATGCCTTGATAGTTTGAATGGCTAATTGCCTTATGTTAATTAATACTACTAGTGTACCTGTGTATACATAGGAAATAGAAGTTTAGCTTTAAAGCAACAACATACACTATCTCTTCTTCATCTGGAAGATCCTTACTGTGATGTCTGCTGTCAAGAGGCTATCAGCCTACTAGAGAACTATAATGGAAGCTTAGGGTCTGATCCTGTTTTAACTCAGATCGGCTTAAACTTTGTCAGGGGAAGTTCAAGCTGCAAGACTGAGGTCTCCATGTCTATTCTACTGAATAGGCCTGCATCTGACGAAGTGGGTATTAACCCACAAAAGCTTATGCTTCAATACTTTAGTTAGTCTTTAAATTGCCACAGGACTCTTTGTTACCTCTGCTATTCCAGACTAACACGGCTACCTCTCTGATTCTATTCTATTGAACTGATTCTGGAAGGACTTTTACAAATCAGCAAGGTCACCATCTCTGTATGAATCAGGCCTAAAAACTTTATTCATATCTATATATACACATAATGATCTTTCAACCACGGTTACGGTCTTTTTTTTCTTTTTTAATAAATCATATTAAATTAATATGCTAATAAGAATCGGCTGTAAACATGTATTTGGGTAAGATTTGAAATATTCATTGACCTGGTGGGTAATGTGTCCGATTTCTTGGGGTTGGTAGAACATTATATATGGTGAATAAGTTTTTAAATAGACCTTGATATATAGACTAGGCTGTCTGGGTGGGAACCAAAGGCTGGATTGCTTAAAGAGAACTGTATTTTAGCTTATGGTGACCAGTAAGGTATCACTGAAACTGTTTTGTTATTGGCTTGGTGAATTATAAGAATAAACCACCAGTTTTGGGGGATCTTCCCTATTCTTTGCAGTTTGTCCTGACTGAGCATTCTCAGTATAGCCCCTCCAGCGACCAAAGTCACAAAGGCATATGTTTATAACGGTGAACGTTATTCACCACTGGAACAATTTACCAAGGGTTGTGGTGGATTCTCCATCACGACAATTTTTAAATCAAGATTGGATATTTTTCTAAAATATCTGCTTTAGGAATTATTTTAGGGGAGTTCTATGGCCCGTGTTATTCAGGAGGTCAGACCAGATGGTCACAATGATCCCTTCTAGCCTTGGACTCTATGAACTCTATGCAGGCCTTGTACATTGGCCAAACTGGACTGTCTCTAAGCAAAAGAATAAATGGACACAAATCTGACATCAGGAATCATAACATTCAAAAACCAGCAGGAGAACACTTCCCTGGCCATTCTATTACAGACTTGAAGGTGCCAATTTTAAAACAGAAAAACTTCCAAAACAGACTCCAACGAGAAGCTGCCGAACTGGAATTAATTTGCAAATTGGACACTATCAGCCAAGGTTTAAATAAGGACTATGAATGGCTTAGTCATTACACTAATTGAATCTATTTCCCTAAATTAAGTTTCCTTCACACCTTCTTGTCAACTGTCTGACATAGATCTACTTGATTATCACTACAAAAGGTTTTTTCCTCCGGCTGATAATAGCTCATCCAAATTAAACAGCGTCTTAGAATTGGTATGGTAATTTCCAACTTTTTATGCTTTCTGTGTATATAAATGCATCTTACTTTTGTGTTTCATTCTATGCATCCGATGAAGTGGGCTATAGCCCATGAAAGCTTATGCTGAAATAAACTGGTTAGTCTCTAAGGTGCCACAGGTATTCCTCGTTTTCTTAATAGATTATAGTAAATTTTGGACTTAACACGGGCTGTCAATTGAAAACAGGTTTATTTTCAAAAAGAAATATGTGTTTAATGTAAATAAAAGCATGTGATTTTTTTTTTAAATCATGGATTTTTATCCACCCTGATTTGTGGAACATATGCCACACATACACCAAACAGCCAATCACAAGTACATGTATAAGCAGAGTGGATTGGATAGGCATTCAGACACCACAGGGAGAGGTCTGTATAAAAAACTAAATAAATAAATAGAATCAGTTTTAAAGATTCACCAAGTGTCAAGTTTGCTTCTATCATTTCATCTAATCTTTGCCATAAATATAAAATCCAGTTCTTAAATCCTTAATCCAGCAAAACTACTAATGAAGCTGGCTCTCTTTGATGGATTTTTGGCCAAGATACACTGGAACTTCCAGAAAGCTTACTATAGTTCGTTTGCCAAGGCAGAATTGCAAGGAAGACTATAGTACCATGTAATTACAGTAGCGGCTGTATGGACACTCTGTGCAGCACGCTGGTTCTCTCTTTACACATTTAGTAACTGATATTTTTACTTTGAAAGGGATGCATTGTGACTTGTGTTGTTTATCTCCTTTAAAAAGAGCTCCCAACCCAAAAGCTTGGAAACTGGAAAAAATCCCACATTGGGCATTTATTGCAGGTGTGAATGAAGTGCTTTGAGAGTGCTTCCACTGCTCTTGATCTTATGAGAACTCTCTGGACTCCTAAGGCATGTATCCAGAGCTAAACAACAAAACGATTCACATTTCTACATTTACTCTCAATCACAAGCACACATACATGCAGTTGTGCTAGACTGAAATGAACCAGCTGTGGAAACCAGTCTCTTCAGGAATGTTTTCATAGCAGAGCATCGGAGTGATACTTCTCAACTCCCATTGACAGCAGAAGAGTAGGAATGCAGCTAACTAACTCAGCTCTGACAAAAATGTACTCCTTAGAGAACCAGCCTCTTCACTAGCCACACTAAAAAGGGAAGGTTGTGTCTCAGTGATACATGAGTAGTGTCGTAAACAGGGAAAAGTGTGTCCATAAGAAATCCTTTTCAGAAGTGAAAATTAGCAGGCATAAAGCACCACCCCCACTTTACTTGTCCCTAACACAAGATTCACTAAGCGGAAAAAATACAAACATTCAAAATCTGCAGAGGAAAATGTTGCAGTGAAAGAATGAGAGTGATGAATGCACAATGAGATATCTCAAAAAACATTGACAAACTGGGACAGCTGTGCACTTCAAATCAAAGAAAATGCTGCTTCTGACAATGTTTTTCCTTCCAATGAAAATCTGAAAATTTTGCTGTGCCAAATTTGGGATTGTGTGGATAGACAGATGCTTATAGGCACTGAAAGCTGATCTGATCTTTAAATTGGTTGATAAATCAAGTCATTTGGCAGATGTACATTGAACTAGTAGTTTTTCCAACCTCCCCCAAGATACATGGAGATACGTCTTCCACATTTTGGCAAGACGTGTTTCCTTTGGGCACCACGATGAAGGGTGAATTGATACCCTGCAGTCTTGAACGAAGAGATGTGAAGCACTAAAACAGACCCTGTGTAGCTTGACTTTTCCATTTCCCTAGCTTTCTAAACTGTGTATTTATATTTTACCCTCTCTATCCTACTAACTACACTAATGGGTGCAGCATTTTGGAGAACCTCATCAACAGAGGTACACCACTATGAGAAGTCTCCTGGAGTAGCTTTGCCACTTACCGTTTATTCGCTACAAACAGGACTTTCCCTGAGAGAGTTTCCCCTTCTTTGGCAAAGAGGGGAGTCTGAAGGAGGCAGCGTACTTGATACCAGTGAGTTAAAGGTTCTGTCGGAGCAGTTGACAACCAAACAGTTACCCTAAAAAAAAAACAGTAATACATAGGCTTCTTTTCACTTGTTCTATTAGAAAGCAACACAATTTTGGGAGGGAATTTATGAATGATGGGTCTCATAATGGTCTGTTACATACTTTAAACTACTTATGAATCAGTTGTGCAAAGTGTTAAATTCTTGATTTATAAGTGTCACTGATTTACCTCCATACCTCTTCCCTTCTCACATCTAGTATGACAGACCCACACAATTAAGGTTCGACCCTGCATCTGAAGGATAGGAAATGGGCAGCCATGCATCAGAGCATACATGCTCAGCAGGTTTACAGGCAGCAACCGAATTAAAAAGTACTTGATAGCTGCCCTGAGGCCTCCAACTTTTCCTTCAGAAGTAACATCACAGCTGGGATTCGTGTGGTCCAGCTGGGAAGGAGGTTATTGCTTCTGTCAGATAAGTGCTGTTTTTCTAATATGAGGGGACTTTCTTCACATTCCCCTTCTTCCCACTGAAATAGCATTTTGTAAAATAGCTCTCTGGAAAGCCATGCAACAGATTTTGAAAGAAAAAAAAGGGAGAGGAGCTATTCTTTTTTCCATAAGGGAAAATTGGAAAGATTATTATAGATATAGTTTGTCTCGGGGGAAGAGCAGGAAGGGCTGGAAAGACAGAATGAAAGAGGAACTCAATTATTCCTCCAGTTCTCGTTCCCATTCATAAGATGTTATTAGTTAGTGGCCACTATTCCTTGTGTTAAAAAGCCAGAGGAAATGTGTGTTAAACTTGCACAGTGACTGGGCCTGAAGGGATCCTATTTGATTTTTATTGTTGTTTTTAAAACTTTAAAATATCCATCTGCCTTCAAAGAACAATCAAACCATCTGGGGATTTGGTCCATGATGAAGGCAAGTCTTCAAATGTAACAATTCACGTATCTATTCTAAACTATACTTTGTTTGTAATCCTGGTATCTGTGCACCTCGCCAATATCGATTCCAAACAGATGCTCCCCAGAGGACCTGTAGTCTCTATTTCCAGGAAGTAGGATGTCCATTTCCCCCCCATCTTTTCTCTCTTTTTTTAAAAAAAATCTAATTAAGGGAAATGATGGTGAAGAGAGGGGATTGTCCAGAAAGTAGTAAAGTTTGTAGTCTTTCCTTTTTACTGTGGCAAGGAGTTCCCCTGCATAGGACCACCCACTGAGAATGTCCTGTTTCCATCTTTCATGCCTCTGGCCAATGAGATTTCCATAAGTTTTGAAGGAGTCTGTGGTTGTGATGATGGGGGCAGCCTGTGAGATATCCCCCGTCCAGCCCGTTGAGAGCTCAGAATACTAAGAACAGGAATTTAAACATGACTCGATATTTAGACAGTTATCAAAGTTCCACTCTTGTCAGCTTATGTTGGTCAGCAGACAGGCTGCTGCATTCTACACCAAAATGGAGGCTTTCTTTGGTTGATATGCTTCAATCAGCTCCCACATAACTGGAAACTTTCTCTGCTGCTTTGTGCCACGTGGGGCTAAAGACAGAGTCTATTCCAAATCTGCTTGCCAGTAAAATTTGAGTTCTACAGTAAACTACTACTTAAAAAAAAAAGAAAAAAGGGAATGTAATGTTATTAGAAAAATCCTTACTCTGTGAGCCTTTTATCAGGCTGATGAAGGGAATTTATCAATAAAGACAAAAAGAAAATCAAATAAAGACTTAGCTTTCTGGGGTCTGGTGGTAATTCTGTGTTTCCTGAGATGTGTCCAATTCTTAGCAAGTTATTTAATATGAAAGAAAAATCTCTCTCCCCATCCTCCTTATAGAGCATACTTTTTTGATAGACGTAGGATGACACTCTCTCTGATGTGGAGAAGTTGACTCTTCTTTTCCCCTGTGTAGTTCCACCACTTACTTTCCAGAATAGTAAGTAGCAGCACTAAGCATAGCAGGTCCCAGTTGCTCTCTTGAGATGCCTCTGCCCCTCCCGCTAGCAAGTCCAAGCCCAAAGTGAATAATTACAGCACATGTTCCTGTTCTTCCCCATAACACTGAACAGTTACACTCAAATAGGACAGTAAGGAGTTGGTTTTGTGCCAAAAGATATAGAGATGGCACCTAAGATAAAAAATACTTTAAAAGCCCAAACTATCACAATTCCAGAACATACCCCACATAAGGAACAGGGAACAACCCCAACCCACAAACTGCTACAGGCAAGAATGTCAGTGCTGTGTTGTCATTCCCCTGGTTGCTACCTTAGGAAGACATTACCTACTGGGAATAACAAGTGACAAGTTCAACATTAAAGTAAGATCCCACCTTCCTGAATGAATAAGGAGGTAATTTTTTTCTGCATTTAATGTTTCACGGGAATGATTAAAAAAATACATACAGTGATCCCACAAATGCCACGTCAAACCAAAAAGCCAGGCCGTGGATTAGTCCAGACTGCATCATCTGGAAAACGAAAGGGATTTCCACTCTGCAGGAGGAAAACTAAAATGTTGCCAGGTTAACACACAAACGGAGCGCAGACAAAATTCCAACAGAAACATTCTACTGAAACCTGTCTGGTGTTTTTTTCCACATTTATAGCTTTACCACAACAATTTGTGCTTGAATTGTCACATCCCAGATAAAATCAGTTAAAAATTACACTGGATAATTCTTTTATGTCATTTGGAGGTTGGACTAGATGACCTCCTGAGGTCTCTTCCAACCCTGATCTTCTATGATTCTATGTTTTGGAAACATATGGCTTGAATTTCAGAAACGCTGAACAACTGTAATTCCTAATGAAAAATCCAAGTGCTCAGCACCTCTAACGTTAGGCCATCAGCTGTTCTGTATGCACTCTGCAGTTTAAACTAATTCTATTGCATTTTTGGGACAATAAACATCTGGGAGGGGGGATTGTTCTTTGTTTTTTTAATACAAGGGATGCTCAAATATGGTTTAACAAACGTAAGTCCATTAAATTTTGAACAGCAGCTTCAGAAATTCACTGCTCAGAAGCAATAGATCCAGAATAATGACAGCAAGCTATTTGTAGGATTATATAACACCTGCAATGGTCCACGGTACTTTTAAAATAAAAATAAGTGGTGTGTGTGTGTGCACGCACACAAGAGAGATTCTCTGTACCTGCCTCCTTTTTCCCCACCATTAACATGATTATAGTTTTAAATAATGTTTCATATTCAACCACTGCCATATTTTCCAAAGCTTTCACTAAAAATCTAGATGATAAAGCCTTTTATCTACTATTAAAGGCAACAACCTTAAAAACATTTAAGCATGTGCTTGACTTAAAGCATATAAGTGGATTCCTTGGGAATCTTTCACATTCCACTAAGACAGCCACTGAAAGCTTAGAGCAGAGCCACCACTGACCAGAAATCCAATTTTTTTGTAAGCAATTTGAACTCAATCTTCTAAATAAAGCTGATCCAAAATGGAATTTCCATCCTGAAGAAAATTCTGATATTTCAACATCTTTTTCCAATCTCAGATCAGGACAAAGTCAAAATATTGTAACTTGCACTGAAAAAATATTGTAAAATGTTTCTGAATTTTTAAAAAAAAATGTTGAAAGGCTTCATTTAAGCTTTTCTATTAAAATTTAAAATTTCATCACTCCCGCACTGAAATGTTACATGTTGAGCTGAGTCAATATTAAACTCTGCATCTGCCTGAGCCATCAGACTCCCAGAATGCCAATAACAACTCAGTGAAGACAGACTGTAGTGCCTCATAGGACATATAGTCTGGCTGGAGAGCAGGTCTCATAGAAAAGAATGGGGCCATGAGAGACCTAGAACTACAACTCCCAAGAAGCCCTCAGTAGTGCAGGCAGATGCAGAGATTAACATAATGTTTACATTTTACTAACAGAAAACTCCACTAAACATCAATTTTTTCTTGCAGAAAAACTTCTATTTAGATTAGGGTCGTATTTCCTGCAAGAAAAAATGTTGTTAGAATTTTTTTTTCCAAACAGCTTTACTCCTGAGCCAGAGGCAAGAATGCTGCTAATTAAGCCAACAGGCAGTCGAATATTACTTCACTTCTCCTCCAGGATTACACTAAGTAAGGCAGTACTTCTGGGAATGACATATCACTGGCTAAGTAGCTGCACTCAAATCTCTGCCATTCCTGGGAATATGAACCATAAAACGAACACTTGGAGGGAATGGTAATAATCAAAATAGTGATGTTTACCAGTTTAGAGGAAGGTATGGGTAGCATACTTAAATATTTCCTGTGAGACTCACTGAAGTAAGCCAGCATACTAACCAGATGAAACTGGGAAGCAATTCTCTCTCACTAGACCATGCGGATTGTGCCATAAAATACAATTGACTGCAAGTCTACTGGAAGTATCGAAGGTCTGAATTTCACCCCAAAGAGTCTGGCAGATGTGTGCTGGAGTATGTGTGTGTCTGTAGTTCCTGTGGTGTTCCCTGGAAGAGACCCTAAAGTTCTCCCATTCCGGTAGGATACACATCATTCCAGTCGTGTACCTAGGGGCTGTCACGCTGCACAGTGGCCTGAAGTCTGGGGAGAAAATCCTTCACAAAAAGCTTAGAGCAGGCGGCAACCAACGAGGCACCATTAGGAAGCCAATAAGGTGCAGCTGAGTCTTTTTAGGCTGAATAATTTAAAGAAGAGAGAGTTACTCCAAGAAAGGTGAGGGACATGCAGGACACGGGGTTTTTGGTGATGCTACCAAGTCAAACGGGAACTTGAATTTTTCACGGCATGCAGACTGCACAGTAGTGCTTGGTCTGTCACCAGGATGAAAAGGGCCCCTGCAAACAGTGCTATGGAGAAACCACTGTTCCCTGGTATACAGATAATGTCTTTCTATAGTGAACTTGCTTGACCCAATCTCTCTCTCTCTTTACAGGAATGAAAACATATACAAAGGCTACTCCACCAATGCCTTTTACAATTAATCTAAAGCCAAACAGCAACTACCTTCCCTGATCCCTCATTCACCCAGCATTTTATCCAAGTGGCATTATTCTTCTTGGTGCTGGACCTATTGCACAAATAATGGAGCTGTTATGGATGTTGTTTCTATATCATCAAGTTTTAGTAACTTAAACATTGCTGTACAAAAGCTATTTTTCACAGACCTTATTAAAGAGAGAAAATACATTCCTGAGTCAGGATAATCATAAAAACTAGTACAAAACTGCACTGATTTTCTAAGGCTTGTCAAACAGAAGGCTCTGCGTTGTTAAGATGCTGAATGAGCTGGCAACACATTTAGTCTCATAATTTCCACTGAATATTAAAAACAAAAACTAAAAGAACATCAGGAATATGAGAACTCAAAACAAAACCTCTTAACTATACATATTTTTAATACAAATCTCAAGCAGGCTGCATATCACAGCTACTGTCTGTATAAACAAAATCACCACAGAATTTGGTACAAGTGGTGGCAATCTGTGCACAGCACATTTCCCCATTCAGATTCAGTGTTAGCTTCAAAGTTCTCCTGATGACCAAGGAAACCTTACCAAGCCTTGTTTTCACCCTCTGGCAGGTTGTGGGGATTAAGGAATGTCTGTAAAGAGCTCTGAAGAGGAGAAGCCCTATCTAATAGGGATGTATATTGTGAATAATAATCTCCCCAATGGCCTGAATCTTGGCATATCTGGGGGACCTGAATGTTCCTAAATATCAGTAAATGTCATCCTCAATCCTGCAGAATGGTTCCTCTTCTTGAAGAAAATAAACACACAAGCAATTATTTTAAATCCTCTTTAGAGGATTTTTCTTTTCTTAGGTCCGTTCCCAATAAACGACCTTTCATGAAAATCCTGCTGCCTCAATACCAGTTACTGAACAAATTTACTACCCCAGACGTTGCATCTGTGCCGCTGTTGTAAGGGGTAAGAGGTCACTGCAGGTGACAATTCTGGTACTTTGCTAGAGCCACACAAATAATGTTCCATGGATCACAGCTTCAGCCAGAGCCAACAGCATCCTCGAAAAACACAAATAATTTTAAAAGTGAGTAAGAATAGCACACTGATCTATACTAACCTATGCAAATCTTCCTCTTCAGCTTCTGTAAAGTTAACAGTGTACTTCACTGTCCGAGCCATCAAAATTCTAATGTCGAAAGTGTCCTGGGGAGAAAAAAAAGGTCACAAATCTTATCATTTTGTCTTGCCACCTTTTAAACTAGATATCTGACAAAAAAGAAGATATTAATTTATTTTAAGGACACATTCTCTAACAGCTTTAAAAAAACATTCTACTAGCGTTTACATTACTATTATCTGCAATTAATGCATCTGATAACTCACTTAGGTTAAAAAACTTTTTTTAAAGATCCTGCTAAACCATACACAAATACTTTTCATTTTGTTTTCATCAACACACAAATAATTCATATGGCCTCCTCCACCACACATACAATGTTTGACCAGAGAAGTCGGGAGAGAGGCTGAAGAGTTAACTACAACTATATGTGATTCAAAATTAATTATGCAGAATAGTAGCCAGGTTAGGACTGTACACCTGTAATTGAAAACCTCTTTTCCCACCTCTTTTTGCATCCACTAATCCAGACCCTCCATGGACCACAAACTCCCAGTTGATGCTAAAATCTTAGCATAAACTTTGCTTGTGATATACACTGAATTTAAAAACTGAGCCCCATTGGGGAGTGAAGTGTATGTATGGGGAAAAGCACATTCCAAGGTGGGTTTCTTTCTTTTTAACAATTGTATGTGGTTTTTAATAATACACTCTATTATTGATCTTAATGGAAGGGCAGAAATTAAGAAAACAAAGGCTTATAAACCAAACACACATCTTTACATATAAATATGTGTCTTATATAGGAAGTGCTTTACCTCTACAGACTAGCTTCATTCTCTCGTGGACTGCCAGAAAGCGTGACAATCACCATGGTGTGCATGTCGGAGTGTTAGGTTGAATGGCTGCAGAGAGCTCACAAAGGGCCTGAACCAGGGTTGGTGGCAAATTTTTGAAAAGCTCAAAATTTAAATGGCAAATTAATTTTGTTACTTTTTGCCATTTTCCAACCAGGCCTGATGCCAAAGAGAGAGAACAGAATTGAACAAAAACAACAAGGAGTCCTTGTGGCACCTTAGAGACCACAAATTTATTTGGGCATAAACTTTCGTGGGCTAAAACCCACATCATCAGATGCATGGAGTGGAAAATAACCCAAACCCATTAAATTAGGGTTGAATAAAGACTGGGAGTGGCTGAGTTATTACACAAACTAAAAACTATTTCCCCATGCTAATTCCCCCCCCTTACTGTTACTCACACCTTCTTGTCAACTGTTTGAAATGGGCCACTCTGATTACCACTACAAAAGTGATTTTTCATCCTGCTGATAATAGCCTACTTTAATTGAATTGCCTCGTTAGAATTGGTAAGGCAACTCCCATCTTTTCATGTACTCTGTAAATACATCTTCCTATTGTATCTTCCACTCCAAGCATCTGACGAAGTGGGGTTAGCCTACGAAAGCTTATGCCAAATAAATTTGTTAGTCTCTAGGTGCCACAAGGATTCCTCGTTATTTTTGCTGATACAGACTAAGATGGCGACCCCACTGAAATCTAATGGAATTGAAGAGGCTCATTTTGAGGCAGTCAGTAATAGGAACATACATAAAAAGAAAAAAGTGTCTTTATATAGAAACCTGGCTACCAGTTTTATTTTTTTTTTAATTTGTGTGGTAGAGGAGGGAAGGGAGAAACAAAGGTATTATGCAAATTCCAGCTGAAAGCTGCAATGCCTCTGTTAGGGATTGTGACCCTGTGAGGATTGGGTGGAGAGACAGCCATTTACGTGCAGTGGACAAGGAAGGGACTGTTCAGTATTGTGAAATCAGGGAATTTACAGGTTTAATGCTTTTGGAAAGGTATCAATATCCCTAAAACCCAGGAAAACAAACTAGAAATGGCAAGACATGAGTGGTTTAATGATAAGCAGCCAAGGAACCAATTACTAGAAAGTTGGAAAAACTAAAGAGCTTTGGGAATCTAGTTTTCTCTTAATTCTATAACAAAAGCCACACAGGTTTGTTTCAAAAATCAGCAGCAGCTTGTAAAGGTAGGGCAGTGGTGGTGATGATTTGAGACCAATCCAACTGAAAGGGAGAGGGACAAGCCTGGTTTCCTCTTTTACCAGGGTACAGAAAGGGTAAACATCTAATGTTGAGCTTATGCATGCAGCCGAAGATGCTCTGGGCCTCTAGACTAGGTCACTTGAATTTACTGTACTGATATTCATGTCATGGTTTTCAAACATAGTATCCCAAACTGGGTGCAGAGTCCTGATCACATAACAGACTGACATGGGCATAAGTGGTGACCCCTGGAGAAACAGAGGGCAGTTTAAGTTAAAAAAAGCTCAAAAGTATTAATTTTCAAAGCCAAACCAAGAGCATTCAGTCCTATGACCCGCCTGAGATTTTGCAGCATCACCTGGAGTTCCTTGGATTTCTTTGAAAAGTTGTTTTCTCAAAAGCTCAGCCAATGCCAGTACCTCATTTACTATTAGAGAGCAGGTGAAGGGGACAGAAATACATATAAGGGAGCCATGCTGCCAAGGACGTAGGAGTGTGGGGGAAATAAGGGCAGGTAAGTCACAAAGATAGCTGGGCTTTTCTGGTGGTGGCCTAGAAACTTGCCCCCTTTTCCCTTGAGGAAAACTGTAAGTAAAACGCATTACACTTTGTTCCCGAGTTTTCCCTCTTTTTTCCCTCCAAGAGGGTGGCATGTAACACATCACGTCTGAACAATCTCTCTGTTGGCTTTCAGACCAGTAAATATAGATTAAAAAAGGAGGAGACAGGATGCCATGAAGATCAATCATGATAGTTTAGCAGACAACATATGAAGTAGCTGCCACAAGGGCATACACTTCTGCACTTCTCTTACTCATGAAGAAAGAGGAAGCCAGGTATAGTAGATACAGTCATTAACCACCTCTGACTGGGATGCTCCTGGGTCTAACAGAACTGGTCACTGGAAGCCAAAGTTCTGTACACAAACCAAATGACACTATTCAGCTATGGTTCGAGCTTTCCTAGACAGGGTTCTGCAAAACTTTATGGAGGGGATGAGATAGGCAAGAGAGAGAGAGACAGAGAGAAAATACTTACTACGATAGGTTGTCGGAAGTACTCATCCACCGCTGCACTGCGGAGACTGGACAGATTGACCCCATAAAAGCACTGCTGGTACCTAGAGTCAGCAATGTGCAGTAAAATATTTAGTGGAGGAAGTCTCTGGGGGCTCTCACACCAAGAGGACCCATGCACAATTGTGTCTCCAAACAGAATGTGATGTGTAGCTGAACCCTTAAGCCCCTTCCTAAAATCTGTGAACAGCTCAAATCATCTCTGTCCCCACCTCACTCTTCACCCCCACACACCACATATGCATGTTCCGAGTTATTTCCTGGCATCAGTGAAATCCACTGCTGGTTAGACTATTTTGTGCATTCTTCCAGGCTGAAGAATCTGATGCCCTCACTGAACTGGCGAGACGCCTCTCTGCATCAGGAAAGATCTCCCATACTTCACCTCTTACTGGCACTGCACAGAATCCACAGACCAGGGGAGTTGGAGCTAAGGTGACTGTAAGCTACCTCTGTGCCCTCCCAATCCTGGGCTGCTCTAGGAACTGGAGAGGCTTCTGGAACAGCTGAAAACTGCCCCAAGGGCCTATTTTAAGTTATGGCAGCCTCTGTAGGTTGCCTTGTTGGCTGCAGTTCTGCCCCCAAACCCTACACACTGCAGGGTGAAGCCTGACCCTGACACACCCCTGTAGCCCTCACCTTGCCCCCTGAGCTTTCAAGGGTGTCCTAAATACTGAAGAGGAGAGGTCACTGATACAGAGTGATCTGGGCCCCAGGAAACAATATGCATTTTAATACAGCTAAATATAAACATATACATCTGGGAACATTTTTTTTTGGCTATACTTGCATGATAGGGGACTATCTTGGAAAGCTATGACTCTGAAAAAGATTTGGGGGGTTATGGTGGATAATCAGTTGAGTGTAATTTCCCAGTACAATAATGTAGCCAAAATATCTAATGCAATCCCCATGAGTGCATAAACCAGGGAATCTCAAGTAGAAAGAGGGAGGTTAATTTAACTCTGTATTTGGCACTAGTTGGACTGATGTTGGAATACTAGGTCTAGTGCTGGTGCCCACCATTCAAGAAGGATGTTGGTAAATAGGAGAGGGGTCAGAGAAGAACAATTAAAATGATTAAAGGATTAGAAAATCTGCGTTATAATTAGGCTGACCATACGTCCCGTTTTGAACGGGACAGTCCCGTTTTTTTACATATTTTCTGACCGTCCCATCTTTTTAATAAAAATATCAAATTTGTCCCATTTTTCGTAAAAAAAACGGGATGTGGCTTATTTCAGGGACCCACGGCCGGGTCCCGCCTCCTCCTGCAGCCCTTCAGTCCCTTCCCCTCCCTGGCCTGCTCCCCCCTCCCCTCTGCCACAGCCGCTGCAGAGCCCGTGCGGCGCGATTGGCTGGGCCGCCCCCATGTGTCACGCGAGCCGGTTACAGCAGAGCCCGGCACAACGGCAGAGTGGAGCTCCTGGCCAGGCAGGGGCTGCCTGGTGCCTCGCTCCCCCCTCCCCCCCCACGTGGAGGAAACGCTGAGCCCAGCGCAGGTGGTGGCTGGGGAGGGGGGCGCAGTAGCGGGGCCTGCAGGGGTGGGATGAGCTGGGGGGCCATGGAGGAGGTGGGAGGCTGTGGGGGGGTGGGGCTGTGTTTTGAGGCCGTTGGGGGGGTCTGTGGGGGTGTATTGGTTGCTAGTGGGGGGATATGGGGAGAGGTTGTGTAGGGAAGGCTGTGGGGGTGTAAGGGGCTGGGGGTTTGGTAGTGGGATGGTGTGGGGGGGGCCTGGAGGTGGTTATGTGAGGGTTGGGTATTGGTGACTTTATAGATATGGGGGGGGGGCATTGTAGGGTTATATTTGGGGTCTGAAGGGAGTTATAACTCCGTCCCGTTTTTGCCATCCCAATGTCCTGTTTTTGTCACAAGGAAATATGGTCAGTCTAGTTATAATAGACTGAAGAGCTCAATCTTTTCATTTTAGTGAAGAGACAGTTAAAGGTTGACTTGATCATAGTCTATAAGTTTCTACATGGGGATCAATTATTTGATAATGGTCTCTTCAGTCTGGTAGACAAAGGTATAACAAGATCCAATGGCTGGAAGCTATAGCTAGACAAAATTCAGATGGGAAATAAGGCCTATTTTTTTCCCCTAACCATGAGGATAATTAGCTACTGGAACAATGTATCAAGGGTCATGGTGGACTATCCAACACAAACAATTTTTAAATCAAGATTTAAAGAGAGGCAGAGAGAGAGAGAGAGAGACAGTAGTTCAAAAGGAATTATTCTGACAGAGTTCTGTAGCTTGTATTATACAGGATGGCCACAATGGTCGCTTTGGAATCTATGAAAAACCCACCTGAAGTTGTTTCTATTTTTTTCTAGAATCTAGATACATAAAAATAGTTAAAATTTTCTCACATCTAAAAGTACAATCTTGACCCTGCTCTGAGTTACACTGATGCAAATCTATAGCACTTTTAGATTTAAACCAATGTACACGAGGGAAGATTCTTGCCCCACATTTTCAGCTCAAGTACCATGTTTTGGACAGGGAGAATTTGGCTGCTACATTGAAGAGAAACATTGACAAGCAACACTGTTGTCTCTAAAGCAGATGGAGCATTTTCATATAAGCATAAAAGTTGCCATAGGAGATCAGACAGCTGGTCCACTTAATCCACTATCCTGTTTCTGATGTTGGCCAGTACCACATGGTACATCATAAAAATGGCTTATAGAATATTAACAGAGACCAAGATAATATAAATAGAGAACAATAGTCTCTCCATGAGTTTTTTGAACCATCCTATGGAGTTTCATAGAAGTATGCCTATTATGGAATTCTACAGGATGGCCTGACAAACCTAAAGAGAGGATAAAGGCCACATTCTCAGGTGGTATAAAGCAGCAGATGATGACTTCACCAGCAGAGGATCTGGTCAAATGGTCTATTACATTTTACATGATTTCAGAGAAATGTATATACAAACCTATTGGTTTCATCCCCATTAAACTTTATATCACCTTTCCATAAGGGATACTTCAGAGGAAGATGGAAGAAATCCCTTAATGAATAATTATGTAATGGCCTATCCATCGGGAAAGTTTATTCCTAAATCCAGGTGCTTAGTAAACTGATTGATTTAAAGCCAATGACTTAACCTTTAGAAATCCTATCACTTTCTCTTTTGAAAACCTAAGGAATGGTTGGAAGTGGGGATATACCTGTGGTCTCCAAAAGAGGTAACTAATTATTAATCTTCATAGTTCCATAGCATGTCTTTATCCAAGGATCCAAAATCTGTCATCAATTAATTAAGCCCATTTACCACCACATTAGGTATGTGAGCAACGGGTAGAGTCTCCTTTGCCCATTGCTGAAATGGAGCCACCTCTGATGTAGAACACATCAGCTGTTTAACAGTGCTCCCTAGCATTAATTACAGTTTAGGGTAAGAAGTGAAGACCGTTGTTTCTAGCTGAAGTTGCCGGAGGAATTGAGGTAGACAGAATGTAATTACTGACTTAGAATTTGTCCAGGATAAGGAAGTCAATACCTTTTCTCTCTATGAAAAACGCCACTGGATCTTTGACATCTGTGTATGGTCAGGAGCCTGATGTTCAACACCCCTCAAGCACTATCCTGAGGCATTGGCTTATTACTGACATACAAGTGCAATTACTAGCTATGGATTCATAAACTTCTTTTTCAGAAGCACTTGAGAGCTCAGTGGATGTGGTTTCCCATCCTAGCTCTGACCCAGCCAGACCCTGTTCCTCGTGCGAGATCTGATAGGCTCACACAGCACAACTGTGGATCAGATTAAAGGAAGTGAGCATGGAAAATTAGAAGGGTTTTCTGCTATGTGCTTTGCTTCACTTCATTCAGATTATAAGAATGAGTTTAATTTTAAAACCTTTACTAAGTCTCCAAGCAAATTTAAAAAAAAACCCAAAACAGAACAATCATTACCAAAAATTGGCTCTGGAGTAGTGTTCCATGTAGAGCTGCTCGTCAGAAAAAGGAGCCAAATGAATGTCACTAAACGTTGGAAACATCATTCCTAGGAAACAAAAGATAATACAGAGTAGCAAAATTCAAATGTCTGGTTAGCCCTATGGAAACACGTACAGAAAATACCAGCAAGTGATAATTGCTTTGCACTTTGGACAACTAACACTGAATCCCATTACAGATGATAATATATAGTTAATTGAAAGGCAGTTATAGGTTAAAGCAATCAATAACAAAAATATCCACCTGCCAAGAATGATAAAGCATTATAAATTATATGTCCCTGTATTAGACATTTTCTCTCTCTTTGAATTAAGTAAAATACTAGATGTTATTCTAAAATACTTTTTCACCATTTCCACAATTGGAGAAACATGCTTATTTAGAGATGACCATATACACCACTCTTTCCACAGACAGACACTATCACAGAAGATACGTCAACAGACTCAATCATAAATCAAACTGCAGAATACCAACTAGGTAATCCTCAAGGGGTCTAGTATTAGCAGCTTGACATACTAATTACATGGGACCTTGTATTCAGATAGCTCAAAAAAGCTTTACAAAGCATTAATAAAATAAAGCTCAAACATGTAAATATAAGTATTATATCAATTTTACAGATGGTGAAACTGAGGCATGTAAAAGTTTACATACCTGACACAACTTATTGAGAGAGCCAGGAAAAGAATGCAGGTGTCCTGACCTCTAGACCTTTATTAATTAGGGACTGGATCCAATGGCCACTGAAGTCAATGGGAATTCTTCTACCGAATTCAGTGGGCAGTGGATTAGGCTGCTTGATAAGACTTCAAAAATAATACTAAAGCAATATCTTGCACACTGTTGTTTGTGCATCAGTGGGGAGCAGGGGCCACGGAGCAGTCATTTTTGAACTGGAACATGTTTCTTCAAACATCTGTCTTAACTGGTGCAAAATGTGGTGCACAAATGAAAGAAAAACGGCTCTCTTCTTGCAAATACAACAACATGTAGCAAGAGACCACAGGAATTTCAAAAAGAATCACACACCCACTAAGTAAATAAACGTGCCTTTTAAGACCTGCTGCTTAGAGAATACTAATACTTCTGCAGGGCAAAACCTGGGATGGGGATTAAAGGCTTTTTAAATTGCTCATGAGACCATGCTGCTTCAACTTCTGCTACTACACACTTGCCACTTACACAGCATTTTACATTTTCAGTGTGATAAATAAACAACAATTATTTCTGGAGAAACAAGATGGGTGAGTTAATATCTTTTATTGGACCAACTTCTGTTGGTAAAAGAGACAAGCTTTCGAGCCGCACAGAGTTCTTCAAATCTGAGATCTATGCAGCTTGAAAGTTTGTGTCTTTCACCAATAAAACATATTATCTCACCCATCTTGTCTCTTTAATACCCTGGTGAAAACATTTCAAATTTCATTTTTTTTCCCAAAGAAAAAAGGACAAATTTTTCATGACTATCCCATTCTTCGCCCAACTCTAGGTCTTTATCTTCCCTCTGTTGCCTTGCATTTTAGTTTAGCTTGCCATCTTGTTTTGCATTATAAACTTTGAACTGAGAGGCAACCCATAATGCATATGGTGGCACATTAAAGTCAATGACACAAGAGGCAGCCAAAGGCAACATATCCAGCACATATAGTTTAAATGCTGAAATAGTTGGGCTCACCAGCAAGTCACAAAATGAAATAGTAACAGTGGTGCTTCCAATATGCTCAAATGTAGGGAGAAAACTCAACTCTCATTTCCTTAGAGCCTATAGGAGGTGGTGAAACATGACACCAACCAGTGTTGTCCAGGGACACCATTTGGAGGTCCTTCTTGTCTCCTTTCTCTGAAAACTGTCATTTCCCCCAATCCATCACTGGGCAACAGTACTAGCATACTCACCGTTTGACTTCAACCATTTTTTGGAATGGAGGTAACTTTCCAGCATCCTCTCATTGAACAGCATGTAACCCATTGGTTCAGAAATAACCACATCGACGTTCTCCGGTAAAGAGATTTCCTCAATTTTACCTGATAAAACCATGATCTTATCAGAGAGGTTGTTACTTCTCACTAGTATCTGGAAAGAGAAAGGGGGGAAAAAACAATCATGTTGGCTTCTTTGATTATGCAGGGTTCTACCAGAGGTTTGGTAGAAATCCTCTGGATGGTTCATTATCTAGTAACTTCATCACCCTTTGAAAAGCCTACACTGTAATTAAGTTTTTAAAAAATGGTACAAATTCATTCCTTACTACAATTAGAGTGTCTAAATACCCCAATGAGTGCAAACTCATAGAAGTGTGCAGAATCAGCAAGTAGTAGTACAAGTTACATCATCTTTTAAGAAATAATTAGAATCAATATCTAGAAGAAAAGACTACAACACATGCACACACAGAGAAAGAGGGAAGTTAATATACACTACAAAAGAACACACTGTAGGGATAAGAACATAAGAAAGGCCGTACTGGGTCAGACCAACGGTCCATCTAGCCCAGTATCCTGTCTACTGACAGTGGCCAATGCCAGGTGCCCCGGAGTGAGTGAACCTAACAGGTAATGATCAAGTGTTCTCTCTCCTGCCATCCATCACCCCCCTCTGACAAACAGATGCTAGGGACACCATTTCTTACCCATCCAGCCATTAATGGACTTAACCTCCATGAATTTATCCAGTTCTCTTTTAAACCGTTATAGTCCTAGCCTTCACAGCCTCCTCAGGCAAGGAGTTCCACAGGTTGACTGTGCGCTGTGTGAAAAAGAACTTCCTTTTATTTGTTTTAAACCTGCTGCCCACTAATTTCATTGGGTGGCCCCTAATTCTTATATTATGGGAACAAGTAAATAACTTTTCCTTATTCACTTTCTCCACACCACTCAATTTTATATATCTCTATCATATCCCCCCTTAGATTCGTCATAGAGATCTAGAAAAGGCTATTCCTAACTGATCTACACAATCGTAAAGGCATGAATGTTCTCAAGGGATGAATGTTCTCAGATGCTGAAGAAAGTCTGAGGAATGATGTTTCTAAACAAAAAAAAACAAGGAATAACCTTTTATAGAGCATGTACAATCCCTAGGTACCATGTGCAAAATCCTATGCAGGCTGAGAACCTCAGGGCAAACATCTCTCGACTCTTTGATCTACATTTCTTTCATCTGAACAAGGGAAATGGACTCAGAATTTTAGGTACTGTGTGGCAAGATATTTGGGGAAGGAATAATCTCTCTAAAGTCACTCTGATTGGAAATGTATGTCAGATTTATCTGTAATGTATCATGGCACTTAGAGAACAAGTCTCCTTGTAGCACCAAAATCTGTTTAGAATGTGCCTGTAGAATACATACTGTTTTATACAGACTGATAACATTATTTCAGGTGAACCAGTCTGAATGGGAAAGGTTGTGCAAGGGAATGCTATACTATGGAGCACTGCTTGTTGGGGGCACCTCCTGCAATAGCACAGTGGGAGGAGAGGAGATAGGAACATGCCAGGAGAAACAACCATACAAATCCATTGGCCAAAAATGCCATTACAGATAGCTCAGTGGGGCTGCAGCTGCCAGCAAAGCCCCGAGGCTACACCAGAGATGGCAGAGATGGTTGTGTATCCCGTCCCTGGACTGAGACACACATTTGCCCCAATTCTTGAAAGCCATTAGCCGCTTTGAGTCTATGCATTCTGCATTATAATGTAGATCACAGAAGAAAGGAAAGAAATCTTCCACACGAAGGCATATGGATTCCCAAGAAAACAGCTGATTAGACGAGACAAACCTCCCAATGTTTAAGTTTAGTGCAGGTATTAGTGGAAGAGATCTCCAGATTTATTTCCATAATTCATTGTCAGAGAAAACACTGGTCAGTGGCTGGAGTAAGCCACTAGCAATGAGTTGTTTGACCCTGAGCTACAACTAACAGCAGCCAGGAACAGAAGACAAGGAAAGACAGTGTGTATCCCCAGTAGTCAAAACAGATATTCATGCTAGAGCTCACTTGGCAAACACTACTGAGTTTGCCCCCATGAAAACAGCCTTTTATTTAACTTGATCCCACAGACAGACGTAGTTTTCTGATCAGTGGTTCTCAAACTTTTTGTAGTGGTGACCCCTTTCCCACACCAAGCCTCTAAGTGCGACTCCCCCTAGGGGTCAGGTGAGGGGGGGGGCGTGCCTGCAGTCCAATGCGGCAGGGGCCAGGCTGGGGGTGGGGGGTGTCCAGCAGCCCCCTGGGGCAGGGACTGGGGTTGAGAGGGGGTGCCTGTAGCCTGCTGGGGTGGGATTGAGGGAGGGTTCCAACAGCCCCACGGCGGCGCCAGCAGCCCACCGCGGCAGGGACTGGGCTCACAGGGGCGCCAGAAGCCCACCTCTGCAGGGGCCGGGGCAGGGTCAGGCATGTGGCAGTGCCAGCAGCCCGCCGCAGCAGGAGCCAGGGCACGGACCGGGCTTGCGGAGCCGCCAGCAGCCCACCTCAGCAGGAGCTGTGGCCGGGACTGGCCTTATGGGGATACCAGCAGCCTGCGCCAGCATCATTGTTTGGGGCCGGCTGCTGGCAGCAGGGTCTCGCGATCCCCACAGAATTGGCTCGTGACTCCCAGAGGGGTCCCGACCCCCACTTTGAGAACCAGTGTGATATATGATTATGGGCACATGGGGTATTGTGCTGGGTACATGTTCTGCTCCTCTTCAGTTTTGTATTTGCTTGGAAACTTTTGAAACAGTGTTCATAGAGGCCATTGAGCTATTTTACCAGTGTTGTCCACAGTTCAATAGCAAGGTTATTTAAAATGGGATTAGAATGTTCTAAGGCGGTAAGGTAGAATTCTTCAGCATCGTGTGTTTTTTTCCAAACCCAACTCAAAGAGCACATTATTGCTGATACCCAAGAAAGTTAGTTTAATTAATTAGTTTAATTAGCTCCTTAATTAATGACTGAAGAGGTAATTTATTTAATCATATTTATAACCAAAAGAAACTATTGAAGTGTTTTTTTCACATGGAAGTCAAAGTAGCATGCAATTTCTTCCTGGTAAGATAATGTTCTTGCTAAGGTAGTCATAAAAAAAATGTAATAAGTATCGTCCTTCCTTTACATGGCTCTTTTCACTCAAGAAGGCCAAAGCTCTTTATGAACTATCTACTGTACATATGAATCACTTTCACTCCTGACTTTGGAATGGAACACAGCAGATGTTTAACAGAGCCAACTGCGTAACAGTTTAGGGCAGGAAATGAAAACAAATACCATATCCAATCAAAACTACAGAGGGATTTGGGTTGGTAGGAGAATGTAATTACCCAAACTAACATTTGTCCAATCCCAGACCCCCGCCCGCCTGCCAAAACCGAAACACACAGATCTATTATTGTGAATGCTGCTGCCTGATTCCCCACTCCACCATCACAGCTTCAAATACTCAGGAATTGGTTCATACCTTACCAAAAAACACAGCACCTCTCTAATAGCATGGTGTCCCCTAAAGCCAATATGTACTCAGCTAGAAGAGTGCCATCTAATGAATCATCATCTTCACTTCCTGCAAAACCCTGCATTTATTTGGAGGACACTCACCCAAATCCTGTCCAGGACTAATCTTGCTTAGCCAGACAAATTTAAGAACACAAACGTGTGGTAAGCCAAATTAAGATTCCAACAAATACTTACAGTTGGAGCGAACACGGCTTCCTATAGTCAAAGTTGCCCAATACAGGAGAATGCACATGTTTTGCATTGGTTTTGGTATACAAGGAATTTCTATTTTTTGGAAATTAATTAATCTTTTTTGCTTCACAACACGCCCTGCAGAATGCCTAGAGCTACTCAAAGCACTGACAGCTTGTTATTGCACTGGGCCACAAAATCATAAGTTCAGTGAAAAACACAGTGTACATATTGTAATTCAGAGGTGCATTAAAAGACACATTTATAAATATTCACCAAGCACTACACGACTCCTTCCTAATAGCCCCCCCAAAAAAATTTAGGGCCAGGTAGAGCACAGTCCACCAAACCCCATTACTGTGGCTGACTGTTAAAGTGCTCCTTTGAGGTCTCCCTCAGCAGCATAGCTCTGCATTGAGTTCTTATAACGGCCTTTGCGTTTAGCTGTTCAAACTCAACAGCTCCCCACCTCTGCCCTTCACCCCAGCAGCAACTTTCCTCCCCTCCTTTCCCTCACAGATATCACCCAGGACACAACAAGCAGCTATAATCATTGGGATATTTTTCTCATTGGATCATTGAGATCCAATCTTGGGAGTTACCACCAGCAGTAGCTCTTTAATCTACCAAAACCACATTCCACTGTCCTCTGGCACAGCTGGTAGCTGAATCTTCCCTGTCAAGGTGGCCAGCGTACAGCTTCATGAGCCAGAGAAACAAGGGGTCACCAAGGATCTCTATTGGCAAATCAACATTGCCAATGGTAATCTGCCAGCAGGAAAGAACATTCCTGTCTGCAGTTTTCTGAACAGTCCCATATTCTTAAAGATGCGAACATCCCACATCTTCCCAGACCAGCCACACAGATGTCAGTGAATCATCTCTGGTGGTCCACCAATGCTTGCATAACCATAGAAAAGCAGCCGTTTCTGTTGATGTACTCTGAGGCAAGGTGGGGTAGTGGCAAAATAGGGATGAGTGGGTCGTTGGTTCAGGAAGCCCATTACTGCAAAACCATCCACTATATCCTGCACATTGCTGAGAATTACAGCCCTGAGCAGCAGGAGACAATTAATGGCCCTGCACATTTGCATCACAATGGCTCCCACTGTGGATTTTCCAACTTGAAAGTGATTACCAAACTCCGGTAGTAATCTGGCATGGCAAGGTTCTACATGGCAATTGTCATTTGCTTCTCCACTATCAATGCTCCTCTTATTCAGATCTCCCAGTGCTGGGGGGGCTGGAGCAAGCTCAGCACTCTGATCCAGGAATGGGGTCTTTCACATTCACAGCAGGAAAAGAGAGGTTCTTTCACCTGGGAAGAACTATAAATAAGAGCTGCTACAGCCTCTCCATCTGGTCTTCAGTCTCCAGCCTTGCTCCTACCTCTGGATGGAACTTTGCTATACTTGAAAGTGTACCCATCCCTGGAGGGGATGGATTCCAGAGACTTTGATTTAAACCTGCAATTTATTCTACCACTGATGCAAGCCTAAGCCAAGGACTTTGCCATTACTGCATGTAATTGATTTCTTTTAACCATTCCTAACCGTCACCTATTATCTTTTTCCTTGTATAATAAACCTTTAGATTTTAGAGTCCAAAGGATTGGCAATAGAGTGATTTGTGGGTAAGATCTGATTTGTATATTAGCCTGGGTCTGGGGCCTGATTCTTTGGAATTGGGGAAAACCATTTTCTTTATTTGGGGTACTGGTTTTCATAACCATTTGTCCCCAGGACAGGTAGCTGCTGGTGGTGATACTGGGAAGCTTAAGTGTCTAAGGGAATTGTTTGTGTGACTTATGGCTAGCCAGTGGGGCGAAACCAAAGTCTTTTCTGTTTGGCTGGTTTGGTCTGCCTTAGAGGTGGAGAAACCCCAGCTTGGGCTCTAGTTGCCCTTTTGGAAGCAGTTTGTCCTGATTTAGCACTCTCAGTTGGCTCCCACCAGGAACAGCACCGTCACAACATACTTGAGACATTTTGCAATCCAAAGATTTTTCTATTAACAACTAATGTGGATCCACTGATTAGGTAGAGATGGGAGCTCCTGTTTTTTAAGAAAAATGAGTCTGGGACCTATTTCTTGACCCTCATTTTCAGCACCCTTCCCCCAAGACTCCCAAAATGGATCTCCAGTTGTTCGTATTGATCTCTTGCTAAAATAGGTTGGCTGGGAAACATTTTTAATACACCCATAGTGAAAATATTTTTGATTTCATGTACATGGCAAGTCCTAGTGAGAGCAATGCAAGTTTGTGATGAGCATACAGCAAGTTACCCAAACAGACTAGAGCTTTACTGAAACTGGTGACACTGGGCAAGAAATAGGATACAAAATGACACTCAATTTATACATGGATTGACACTGTGATTGTCTCCTACACTGCATATCACACATTCCTGCAATACCCAACCTTACCAATAACCAAAATAGACATGCTTTTATTGTGTACATCAATGTATTTAAACTAAAGAAACAAAGTACCTGGGTAGTTTCAGTGTTTCATAATCAAGAAAAGGTTTACAAAGAACACAGAACATTCCATCTTTTTCCCTTCCTCTCCTTTTGATTTTTCAGAGATTGAACAGTGCGTGTGTGTGTGTATTGTTTTAATAGCAACAGTGTCCAGTCAGTGACCTAGATTTCAGAACAATATGAGAGCAGGGCAAGAAGACATTGATGAAAAGATAAGACTGTGTACACACATTCCACAAAACAAAATACAACAGCTAAATTACTCTCTGATGTAATTCCAGTGACTTCAAAGGAGCTGCATCAATCTATCAATTGAGGGTATGTTAGGGCTGGTCTACACTAGGAGGAGGGGTCAACCGAAGATACACAACTTCAGCTACATGAATAACCGACTTACCTGCTGTACTCATGGTGGCAATGGTCAGCGGCATGCTCCCCCGTCAATTCCAGCTTGCGCCTTTCGGCAAGCTGGAGTTCCAGAGTCAACGGGAGCACTGATGGCGATCGATTTATCGCATCTTGATGAGATGCGACAAATCGATCACCAATAGATCGACCATTACCTGCCGATCCAATGGGTAGTGAGGACATTCCCTTAGTGTTTTGGTTATTTCCCCCCCTTCATCTTCTTTATGCAGCATCCATGACACATACAAGTCCTAGTCAAACAGGTGGACCTTTCTTTGATCAGTGAAGAGTTTCTTGACTAATCTCAAATACATACAGATAACAGATCTCTCAGGTACATCTCCCTTCTCATCTACTACTTAAGCCCCAGATCACATCCCCTTTTCAATCACTGCACCCTGTTCACTGAGTATAGGGAAGCTTGTGGAGCCACGAGGCTGGCTGGAGAGCACATACAAATTTCTGGGTACACTGGGGGAAATCCTCAGGACACCACTTAGTGGCTTCCTGGTTCTTTTATTGGAAGCCACTGGAGTAGGGCCAATGATCTGGCCTGGGAGAAATAGTTTGCCACATTCTCAGCATCCAGTTGTGTTTTTCTGAGTTAGTCATACAACGGCTTCTTCAGGAGAAGCCAACAACCTGCCCCTCCTAAGGGAGGAAATGACATACTTGCAAGCCTTTAACCAGTCACATACTGTGCTGCAAAATCCCTCAAACACCTGTTTCCATCACCATTTTACATGAGCCCGACAAGACAGCACTAGATGTTAACACTCAGCGTAGCAGATGAGATAACTGCAATATTTACATGGTAAATTATTTGTTAAGACATTAATGTAAATAACTGAAAATGCAAACAGGTGCAGTTTGTCTATTTGTTGTTCAGATTACAATATGTTACAAACAAACATTAGGTAAACACTACACTTCAAACAGGTGCAAGTGTTCTGCCTCTGTCATCATCTATACTTCGTCTCTGCTGAAGCTGCAACTGCTCTTAACTTATGTGAAACACCTTTCTCAATTCCATTAGCTGTACAGCCTGCCTGGGCACGTACACACAAATCAACCCTTTTTTTTTTAGTAGATCTGTATCCTCACTGTTGGTAGTGGAAGCAGCTAAATGGTAGCCTTAAGAATAATTAATTCTACACAAATCTCTTCTCCTTGATTCTCTCATAAGATTAGTCACCATGGAGCACCTAGGTCTTTCCTTTACTGGTACCGCACAGCAAACACACTTGGGTTCCCCAAACATTCATTTTTTATTTCTGATGATCCCATCACTAACCTCTGCAGTTTAATCATTTTTAACTCACGCATAGAAACCCCTTCTTCCCCATTTATTGAAGTGCTCTACATATAAAAGTGCTGGTTTTCCCCTGTTGCCTTACATGAGCTGCTTAGAAGAACTAGGGTGCCCATATGTCTGGTTTAGGCTGGGACAGTCCCTTTTTAAGTCCTGTCCCTGCCGTCCCGACTTTTTTTTTTGCTCTTTCCAGCCTGATCAGTTGGCAGGAGCAAACAGGAGGACTATGAGGGGTGGGGGGTGAGCGTCAATGCCAGGCTCATGCAGGGGTCAGTCAGTGTTTGGGTGAGCCGCAATGCTAGTTCTGTGGGGGGCATTGGGGGCTGGGTTTGGGTGAGCAGCTTGGGCCAATACTGAGCTGAGGGTGGGGAAGAGGGAGAGATGCACAGGCTAGCTCCACTGTGTTCCTTTTTCCCTTTGGGGAATATGGTCACCCGCCGAATAACATTTTATGTTTGGACAAATCTAGTATTATTGCCAGGCACCCACTCCCAATCCTGTTTCCCTTGTTTTTGTAATAGATTTACTATATTGAAGTTAGATGACTGACGTTATGCATTCATTTCATGGCTCATTTGGACAGTACTAAGGAGAATTAGCTATACCCCCTCCCCATGAACCAAATTGTTTGTTTTCTTGGGCAAAGGCTGTTTCAATATTTCCCCCTCCTGCAGGCAAAGTGACTGTGTGGGGCAGGATCCAGTTGTCAGCAGTTGCATATCTAAGGTGTGGAGTCATGGAACAGGAGAAAAGTTGGCACACTGTTCTGAAAACCACCTCAAGAGCTGGACACACGGGGTTTCTATATACTGAAGCTGGAAAGAGGCTACTAATAGATGAAACAGTGCTGGTAGCGATGGAGCACCTCTTTTATAAAATTTTCCAGTTTGCAGGCAATGTTAACAGGAAGGCAGCTATGATCTCATTATTTTAAGCATGGTACACTGCATGGGAGGAAAAAGAACAGATTATATTCCTTGGACTGTAATAAGAAGTCACATTGAATATCATATTTTAATTCTTGCTGCAATCTTTAGGCCAAATTTTCTCCTTTAAATGAGCTTAAATCCAAAGTAACTTTATTGGCCTCTCTGGAGTTACACCAGATGTACAGACATGGTATGGACTACAGAATCTTTCCCTTTATCTTTCTTGCACAGTTTAGTGAAGCCACAGGAGAAAATGTAAATCCCAGAAAATTAAATTACCAAATACTGTAATGGTCATAGGAGTACTGCACAGTACAGAATGAAATAATATTCTTAGAATATTGCAAAGGGAAATAACAAACAACTAGATAATTCAGCTATAACCAGTGTATCTCCTTGTGCAGTACCCATTATAACTTTCCCCTTAATTGCCCTATTTAGAAATCCTATGTAACCATTGCACATCTGTAGGGAATGTGCAGCATCATCTTGAACTTCAACCCTGTCTCGCTGTTGTATGCCTTTGAGTATCTGCTAGTCATTGTACAGGGTTCAAATCGGTTTTACACAACTTCAATAAAAACCTCTATAATCAAGAAACAAAAAAGATCTACTTCAAAATCTCAGTAAAATACTATTGCATTACTTTCTATGGCTCAAATATAAGGAATATGATTTTACTGCAGTCAGCAATCAGATTATTGCATTGTCGTCATATGGTCCATGGAAAGAGCACAGAATGAGCTCCTTGCAACTGAATGTGCTCTGTCTTTGTTCAGTTGGCCAGAGGAAAAGGGCTTGTTGTCCCTCTAAGAGCCCCTCTCTCTACTGGGTGGCAGAGGCGATAGGAAGGGGAAAATTTACCTGGACAGAACAGGGATGACAAGAAGTGACTGGACAAGGTATGTGTGGGGGGAGGGAGGGGACAGTGTTCTCCAGAGACCTGGGGATGGTATTTATACTCCAGGCACTTCCAGAAAAGCCCCCTTTCACAGCAGTCAGGTGAGCACTGGCACAAAGGCAGACTGCCAAGTCACCTGGACGTTCTCAGCGAAGACTCGGTAGCAAGGCAAGGCTGAGCTGGTATGGAAAGAGGGCCGTTATCTGGGCCAGCTGATGTCCCTCGTGCACTCTTTGGCAGCCCGGAAACAGACACCAGATGTGATTATTTTTCACTCTGATGTGGGACAGATCCAGATTTCAGCGTGAGGGTGATGATTATTTGGTCTGAGACGTTATAGAGGAGGGTATGGCAGGAAGCTGTAAAGCCTCCACAGGTTGATAAGGCCAGGAGGCACACCAATAGGGAGGTGGCTAAATTCGTATGTCATCAAGATGGATTGGCAATTGCTCACCCAGAAATATCACATTGGACACCCATGTAATTCAGGAAGGATGGGGTACCCCGTTCGACCAGGGAGTGGCTATATTTATGGGCCACATGAGGGAATGAATTGGTAAATATCTGGAAATCCAATAAAGGTGAGGAGGTGGCACCAAGCTAATTGCTGAGACTTCTTTGTGGGAGGTGTCCAGTACAGGTTTGCATTACACAGGGGATAGGACACCAGTTATTCTAATAAAAGGTTTATATTGCCCCATAAGTTTATATAGCACTCGATAGAACACAGACATGGCATGAACTCTGTCACAACTGTGAGGTGTGTCTATTCATTTCTCTATGTATAATCTACCTGTCCACAGGTTATCAGATCATTTCATGTAAAAACACTGATCAGCCTACTGATAACAATGACTTTTGTTTACTTCTGACCTGGACCAAATTCAAACCTGTGAAGGAAAAGGCAAAAAATTCCACATCTCATTTCCAATGTCATTGGAGTTGCCTTTTGTTCTTTATTATTAAAGATCTGGTATCCCATTATCCTGACCACTGCTAGTTAATACTTCAGTTTACTGTGAAATTAAGACTGGACCTCAATTTTAACTCCACTGAACTTGTCCTTGCAGCTCCGGCGAAGTTAGAACTTGACCGTACATAATTTTTTGAGTGTGTGTGTAACTTTTCAGATGTCTTTTGATGTCCCTGGCAAATGACAAACATCACAAACAGTTCTCAATTGAATTAATAAAGCTAAAACTCAGTGAGAGTTCTTCCATAACCTAAATTTGAAGACAGAAAAGATTTTCCAGAAAACAAAGTGGGCCTTCTATGCATGTCTTTCCACAGTCCTTTGAGTGATTACACTCAACCTTTTTCTATACTTACCATCTACAAGATATACGCACAATATCTTGTTTATATATAAGAATATGAACAAAACCAACAAGTAGCCTCTATTCAAGCATTTTTAACCACAGCATAAATCAGCTGGAAATATGAAGGTGATACTATGTGATTCCTAGCTCAATTCTACATCTACCTCATTATTTACCTTTGTTAAATCCAGAACATTTCTATAAGACATTCATTCCCTGATACAAGTTCATAAAACAATGAAAAGGGAGACCCTTTGGAGCCCTGTATCAGAGCCAAAAGGAAAATGTTAAAAACCTACAGGTTTGAAGCTATGTATATTGGAAAAAAAGTAAGTGTCTAATACTGCAGATGTTCATTAAAACCCAAACAGCCTTAATTCCCAATTAACAGGTTTCCTTATCACAAAAACCATAATTACAATTGGCAGCCTGCCCAATGACTGAATTGGTTCTGCAGGAAAAGCTAACATCTGAACTCTAGCAGAGCAAGACAGGGTCACATTGTTAGGGTAGCATTGGCAAACTTCCACTGCAGCTCCTTAATTGCTTTGTCTATGCTTAAAAGACTAACAGTTCTGAGTGCTGTCCATCTAACATCTTTAAATTAGTATTACACAACTCACTGAAAGAAAAAGAAAATATCTAGATCAGAAAGATATGTACAAAATTACATTATTTAGTAATCAGTGACTTTAGTAATTATTTCCCTCTCTGAACTTGAACAGGACACATGTTATAGCTCAGTAAAGTGTGTGATTATTTCCTAAGACCAGGGAAAGAGCTGACATCACACTAAGGGATTGGAAATTAAATCAATAATCAGAACATCTACCGCCCAAAGAATTTTTCTTAAAAATTTAAAAAATACATAGCTACACAAACATCAAAAATAAGGGAAAGGCAAAAAAATTTGTGGGGGAGAAAAGATTTAATCATTGTTATTTTAAGGACATTTGTGACCTTATTAAAAAGGAAGGCAAATAATTTATTATATCACTATCAGTATGACATTGTATGAACTAGAACACCTTTAAAGATTTTTTTAAATTATCAGCACTAACACCACACATCTTTAGTCATGTTATAAACAAATCTGCAGCATTGCCATTGTAAGATGTGGTCCTAGATATCTGTTGCCTTCGTGGTACACTAGTTACCTACAGATTAGATTAACACCTGGTTGAACAGAACACTTACCTCGGCATATTTTGACACTGAACTGGCTTCAACTGCATAGACCTTTCTAGCTCCTGCCTGCACTGCAAAAAATGAAAGGATTCCTGATCCACAGCCAACGTCTAGGACCACCTTGAAAACAAAAGGCATACCAAATAAATAATAATAATAATAATAAGATTAGAAGGTGGATTATTTTCACAGGTGTTAGTATATTCTTGCATGTCTAAGTCCCAGAGGACCAAGCACAACATCCTAAAGAAATATTTAAACTGGGAGGAAAAACGGTGTTAAAAAGCCAATCATCATACATTTTATATTGGGTGCTTACATTTAAAAAGAAACCAAAACTTTCCAAATTTTCAGAGGGTGAGGATGTCATTACCGTTTCCATAGAGTTACACTTCACCTCTAGCTTCACGCCTTGGATACACATCACTGGAACCTGCTAGTGGGTTTCTATTCCTGAGACTTGGCATCCTCAGATTTGTTTAGTTCTGTGAGTCAGTAATAACACCAATTATTATTGAATCCACAGGGGGGAGGCTGGGAATTTGAGAGAGATTCAAATAACCTAAGACATGAAAGAGTTACTGAAAAATTGCACTGCCCACTGCTTGTGACATGTCAAAAAAGCTCAAGTGAGATATGGAATTCTTCCTTTGTTTTAAAAACCAAGTTTAAATACTTGACAGAAAAATTGAAAAAGCCATTGAAATGTCTACACCCCACATCACTATATGTTTTATTCTGATCTATTTTTGTTTGAGTTATTCACACACACATATTTCATGGGTATAAAGCACAGACGTTTGAGCTTTAACTGTGTATTATATACACCTAAGCATACAGACACTGGGTACAGTATTAAGTAAGATTTAGATAGATTAGATGTACATGTGTGCATATATGTATGTACTTTGTGCAATATTTTTGCATACTGCTAGGTCCATAAGTAGCTGGGTTTAGTTTTCAACTGAAGGCCCTGATTCTGAAAATTTTTTTGCACATATTAAACTTTAAGCAAAGAATATCACTACAGGATTGAGTTTGGGGTTGTTGGTTTGTTTGTTTAATGAAAACACTTATGAAAATGTATAACTTTGCTCACACAAGTAGCTCTGTGGAGTCCTCCACTGGGACTCCTTATGTGAGTAAAGTATGCGGTGGGGGTTTCTTTCATTTTGTTTTCTCTTTTCTAGTGCTGGTACCATACATGTTGCCTAAACAGTCTGCATTCTGCTGCTAGCTTTATTACCAACACCAGCAGGTCCACGCAAATCCCTCTCTATTTAGCTACATGAAGAGTGTAGCAATGGAATTACAAGTCATCCAAGATCTCACAGTTAAAGAGATTCATAAGTGCATAGACAGATATTGATTAGTAAGTAGTGGCAGAATGATTAAGATGAGTAGCCTAACCAGTGAGTGAGAGTGTGAGCGAAAGATAAGTTATTTCAGAAATGAATCTCCAGATTTGAACCTGCCCCCCCTTGGTTTTGTTTTTGGGCTGGATACAAAACAAGAAGCAGCCTTATTCTGCTATTCAAATCTGGCTGAAATTCTCATGAGATTTGGCCCAACATAGTGGAAATCTCAAAAGAATGTTTAACTTTGCGATTTTTGCCATTTGGGAATAAAAACCTCTTCCCAAACCTCATAAGACGTCAGTGTTATCTATTCAGAAACCAAACCATGCCCCTGACTTTACCTCAAACCTGAATCCTGGACTTAAATTAATCTGCTTCCAAAAACTGCCCCATTGGTCCTTCTCTAATAAATGCTGCAGCTCAATCTACCAACAAATTCAAAACCACCTGATAATATATTTTGCATACCAACCTTGAAAAATAAGAGATTTTTGTGCATACATAAAAAGAAAGAGAAGTGGTACTGGCAAAAAATCTGTCAGTGCAGAAAGCGAGTTTCACTTTTAAAAACTGTACTTTATGTGAAACCTAGGCTACATACTGCTGAAAGCAGTCCAACCATCAGGAGTACTGTAGCCAGTCTGAATCTCTATTACACAGATACAAGAAATTCTAAGGCAACTAACATTGTTTCTTTTATTTTACGTAGCTTCAAATTAGGCCTTGGGGCCAAAACATTGCCTCTAATACTACTTTCTTTTATTAGTGAAAGATTTTATTAAGCTCATTTTTTATTTCACAGACGACACGCTGTGTCAGAGCCAGTTTTGTTTCCGTGCTTTGGTGGGTATCAGACCACATCTCCATGCCCAGAGGAGCTAACTTCAGAACAGCAAATTGCAGCAAATATTGGGTAAAGGGGAATAAAGAAAAGATAGGGGGAGGGAGCCAATGACAATCAAGCACAACTTTCTGTTTAACCACCAGGCCGATAGACAGATTTGTTTGTAGATTTCTCAAAACCTACTGGGGAACACTGCTTATCACAATCTTTCCTCTTTGTATATGTTGAGAGGAGAGGGAAGAACCAATGGCTATGGTTAAACATTACCAATGGAATGGAGAAGTGCATCTTTCTACTTAGGACCAGATTCTGAGCCCCTTCCTCACACTCAGTAACGCTTATTTCTCAAATGGTCCATCTGACTTGGTGGAATAAGAGCCAAGTGACTTAGGAGTCTAAATCCCATTTTCAAAGGAGAATTAGGAAATTATTTCTAACTTTACACTTACCATCTATTTAAAAATATTTTATTTTTCATTTTAGGCCATTACTTCTAGTTATACCACAAGAAAACATCTTTACTTGCAAGGTGCCATGTTAGTGGCACCTCAACGTTTGAACTCCAGGGTAAAATTTTTAAAAGTGACTTAGGCACTTAGAAATAATTTACCAAATGCCAAATAGTGAGAGAGACCAGACGAGCAGAAAAAAATATCTACAATTAAAAAGTCTGAGGCAACACTAGTGAAAGTACTGGAGAGGCAAACTTACAAGGTTGTTATAGAGAAGATGACAATTTTAAGTAATGCAAAGGACAACCCAAATAATGTTTTCCAACTTTATTATCTAGGATTCATTACTTTCTAAAAATTGTCTCCATATTCTTTATGTTTCCTTAAGAACGCAAATGATTGGTTCAAGAACTACCCACAGTTGGTTCTGAAGTAACTCATCTCTTACTCTATTACAAACAGAATGTGTATTGAAAATACCGCCAAGAACATTATCAAAGGGTCCAGAATCAGTTTTTACCACCACAGCTCAGACCAACTGCTTCATTCCTTCACAAGGATAATTTTTCCAAAAAATAACTGAAATGTGATGGCGATTGCTTCTCCATCAAAAATGCCTTTCACTCCAGGTAATTTGACTTCCTTACATCAAAGGAGCAAAGTGACAGAAATGTGAAAATCAACTGAATGGCCAAACTGAAAACAAGTAACAACTGAATCAAACCTCTTTTTGAAGATCTGAAAATTACTGTGCTCTTTTATCCTCATCCTACTCCCTCCCCCATCCCCTATCACCCTTCTTATATATTTCAATCTTTCATGTGTCTCTACGCTTTCTGGCTTTAACTGTAAACACTGGTGCAGTATTTCTGCCCTGGGTAGCCCAAACCGAAGCAGGACTGGAATTCTCAGTCTCATGGGAAAGAGTTTTCTCACAAAATATCCAATCCAATTTTTGTACCATATTTGTTCTGAACCTTCTCATGTCACAGGACAGGGAATATGGAGATCATTTTCTAGGTGGGTGGCCGGCAGCATCAAGTTTGTAACAGCTTTACTATTAGGTATGCTGAACAGAGGCCAAGGCAGCGCCAACAGCTGGAAAAATAAATACACTAAGAGAGAACGCAAGCAGCTGTACAACAGCAATAGCTGCTAAAGGGGCCAGCAGGTACAAAATATACACAGCAGACACACTTCCTCCTCCTTAATTCAGTGTAAAAGAAATGTGCACAATTGGGTTCTGCTGATCATTTTTTACCTTCTCACTATAAAAAGCAAAAACACTCATTGGGGTTCTTATTGGTAGGGGACCAAAGGACAAGGAGTGTTCCCAATCCACTGCTGTTCTATTAGTTACAGATCCTGTAATACCAGATTTCTACCTGTTCTGGTAAGAAAATTAATCAGTGGATGATGGAACAAATCAACAATCCAAAACCATTCATACTCCTGTCAGACCAGGTACGGGTGTTCCAAGGAAACTGGGCAAGCCCTCCCACGCTCCTAGCTCGCTGGTATTGTTGAGTTGATGAGAGAGGAGGGTTATCTCAGCCGTAAAAGGGTTTAAGGTGTCTTAAATCCCTTTGTGTTACTTTTATGAAATTAAATAGTTAAGTATGGTTTGAGGCCTGCATAAAGGTGATGACTGGTCTAGTCCCACTGCAAACAGGCATAATAAAATGCATCTTAACCTTTTACTAAACACATAAAAGAAAAAAAACCCAGTTAGAACATTAGAAACTTTTAAAAGTGAAGAGAAACTTTATTTTAATTATTTTCTTTATTTTGACTTAAGTTTTATGAAGGGGAAATTTCTTGCTTACTAATTTAGATTGTATTAAAAGTCTTGTTCTGGGGTGGTGTCAATTTTTGATGGCGCTGAGTTGAAGTCAGCCTTGTTTTTTTGATATTGTCTTAAAAAGAAGATAAATGCACAGAGAAAGCAGGAGTTGGGGGAAGACATTACAGGTGCAGTGCACGGTCTTAGCCATTTACAGACCTCAAAAACTTTTAGCAGATTTGTAAACTGTTGCTTTCAGACTGCATTTTTGTTTATAGCAGTGTTCCATACTGGATCCTCTGCTGCTTAATGTATTGATTAATGATCTGGAAGAGGGATGAACAAATTCTGCAGATTGCACAGTTATTTAGGTTGATCAAGAACAGAGAGATGGAGAGGAACTTCAAATGGACCTAACCAAAGCTGAGTGTGACTGTGCAATGTAGCAAATTATGTTCAACATTGAAACAGAGAGTAATGTAACTTTGGTGTGAAAACATTATCTACTCATACACATCTTACAGGGTTCTAAATTAACCATATCAATTCAAGAAAGGGCACTGGGCATCCCCATAGATTGCTCAATGAAGAATGCTACCCAATTTGCAGCAGGGACATTCAATTAAACTAAAAGATGGAAAATTCAAAACTGATAAAAGGAAACACTTTTTTCACACAATGTGTAAGTAAATGGTGGAACTCATTGCCACAAGATAATGTCTTTAGGGGTTAAAATTTAGCAAGATTTGAAAAGGGATTAAGCATGTATATGGAAATGATGGTTAAACACTGGAATAAATTGTTAAAGGAGGTTGTGGAGCCTCCATCTTTGGGGATTTTTGAGATCAGGTTAGACAAAAACCTTTCAGGAATGGTCCAGATAATACTTAGTCCTGCCTTGAGTGAAGGGGACTGGACTAGATGACCCCTTGAGGTTCCTTCCAGTTCTATGATTCCATGAATATCCAGAGGTATGATATGATATACATTTTGGAAGGGATATTCAACCTCATGCTTCATGATTTAAGACAATCTTTTAACTATGAGCAAGTAGGAGGAGATCTAATCTTTTTTGTTTTGGTTTTTTTGGGGGAAGGGGGGGCTGAGGGAGAAAGAGGGCAGGTTGCCCAAACCTGCCTGATGCAAAACTTTATTGCACCTTCCTGTGAAGCACATGGGCACTATTAGAGACAGTACACTATACAGATCTATATAAAGTTCGGCTTCTGATTTCTTTGCCAAAAAATTTCAGGAGTGTTCAGATTTGGGTTTCTGGTAACTCTGCAGGGGCCAGCTGTGAAATTCTGATCTAACGTTTGGATCCAGGGTTTAGGTTCAAGTACATTTATCTTAAAAGTATCTGTAATGAATGCATCCATCACCATATTGCCTAGGCATCCATATACTTGACACCTATTTTTGTAAATGTATCAGCATGCTCATGCACAAAGTTCTAGGACAGATCAGATGGGAGAGTTCAATCAATGTTATTCTTCCGCATACCATTATGTTTGAATCCAACAGAGCTTACCTTGTCTTTAAAATCTATGTGGTTCTGTAGGATAGCTCTGTGATATGTGGCCGTCCTCACAAAATCCTGCATCATATTCTGTTGTTGAGATAGACAGCCATAAAACTAAAAGGAAAGGAGGAATGGAAAAAAAGAAAAAGATAATGCCCATCTTCTACCAAACTACCTGTATTTAACAGTAACAAGGGCCTGACCCTTTGCTGCAGAATCCTGGGCTAGCTTTCTACCTGGCCTGGTGACTAGGAAGGGAAAAACGGGGAAACATCTGTAACTTAGCTTCCACAAAACTGGCATTAGATGGCTTTGTTACCTGAAAATACTGAGCAGCAGATGCCTCTTCTGTTCGCTGATTGAAAACAGAATGTTCCTTCTTTTGATTCCGGCACCTCTTCAGTGCATTTGAAAATGTGCTGTATTCTAGAGAAGAAAAAAAGAAAAATGGAGCAAAATATGAAAGTTACTAACCCACAGAGAGCAAAAGAGCATGTCCACAACAAGAACTCAATGACAGATTTTGTTTGGAGTGATGAAGGGGAATGGTGCCTGTTATAGAAAGTTAACTATTTCTTAGCTGACAAGTCTCAGCCACAGTTGATCATATACATTAAGAAAAATGTTAGGTTAATGCAAAACAGCAAAATATGATGGCAGAGTTGGTAATGGAAAGCATGTGTTAAATTATTTAGCTATATTACATGGTATGGAATTCTCCATCTTTGTTAAACTCTAGGGAGCCTGGAGAGGAGAGTCTCAGGATCTGAACTGGTTATTGAAGTGCATGTGGGTGGACATAACACAGTTGTCCTGTGAGGAATCCCAGTTCAAGTGGCCATGAGTTATGGCTGACTCAGAGGAGTTGTGGAGGAAAGGCTTTGTGCTAGGAGGTATCCATCCCAGCATGAAGTAACAAAAATTTGCGGGACAGAGGGATGGGTAAGAAACTGCTAGCTAGAGGCTGCTGAGGACCATGCATCTTACCAATATTCTAGCAAGCATCCCTGGAGCAAAACGGGCTGGGCATTTGTGGATCTGAACATTTTTAGATGGAACATGTGATAGGAAAACTCAAGCAGTCCCAAAAGCGGACAACGAGATTGCTCAGCAGGTTTTGGATCTGACTGAAAAAACTGAAGCAAAACTTTTCACACAGGGAAGAAAAGACAACACATACTGGAAATTCAATCAAAGTAAAATTTATTTAGAGAAGGAAAAGCTCTGAAAAGAGGTTTCTGCATAAAAGTAGAATAAATGGTAATAAAACCAAGAATGAAAGTCTTCCCTCCTCTGTTCATGGCTGGCTCCTGAAATAAAAGTTAAAACAAGAGCAGTCAGAACAGTTTTAAATAAATCACGCAATACTAACAACTTACTGACCAAAAGAAAGAGAAAGAAGGGTGGGGAAGAGAACTCCAAAACCCACAGGTCTTCAAATAAAAATAATTCATTTCTCAGGAATACAAAGTACATACACAAGGAAGTAGTCACTCAGTGCTCTAGTCAAGTAGGAACTGTTTGAGTAGCTGCCCTTCAAACTCAGAGATCTGGAAAATAAAAATATAACAGCAGTTAATAAGCCAACAACAATAAATCTCAGAATATGGTAACCAAGGAAAACAATCACCTCCTCCATCCTTTCTTCGATTTCTGAGCTCCCTAAACCAGGACTTAAGTTGTACTGGTCCCTCTCTGCTGGGGTGAGCTGCCACAAACAAGGCAAAGACAGCTAGGAGAGGCGACAACTGGCTTCCCTAACCCAGCCCACAAAAACGTCAACAATGTGGACATCAGTTTTCCTAAGGGGAAACACACACACAACACAAAAAGAAACAAAAGTAGAGCTGATGAATCAAATACTAATAAAGGGTTCTACCCTATTGTCCTTGCTCAGGGAAATGTTAGTCACTGGGAGTTCTGTTTGAGTAGGAATTTCAAAGAGAGACAAAAATAAAATTTTAAAATGTTTGGTAAAAACGTATGGCAAATAGCATGCAGGACTCATTAGAAATTTAGCAAGCTACTTACTTTTCTGTTGCTGCTACTCAGGTCTTGTCCAGGTAGAGTCACTAAATCTGGAAAGGTGGAGTTGAATAGTTTCCACCCTCCTTACAGCCATAGCCTTCAGTGAGAGGGCTTAGCACTGATGAATAAGACAAACACATGCATGGTTCCTCAAGAAAGTCTGAACCAAACTCACTGAACTTGTGGGGCAACCCAGGGCCAACTAAAGCAAAGGCTTTATAGGTATACACCTAAGGACTAGATAACACAACAGGGTATTAAGTTCAAAACCCACTGCTCTGGTGGACGCTGACAATACCATCCCAACAGGGGACTCTGCATATAGCAGTGGGAGAGCACAGCAGACCTGGCTCACTTCCCAACCCACCCAGGTACACTTTGGCTGCAGCGGTAAGTATTGGTCAGGGGAAGGGGCGCGGCACTTGCTGCTACCATGGTGGGATGGTGGATCCCTGCTGCCACTCCCCTGCGAGGCAGGGGACAAGAAAGCCCATATTGTTACCACTATCTCTTTGGGAAGGGCAGGACCCATCCGCCTGCCACTACAAGTGGGGCTCTGTGATGGGATCCCTGGGGTACAGCTTGGAAATGGGGTACCACTGTGCTGTCTTAACTCTCCAGCCTGGGCTGTCTCTCGTAATCCTCTGCTAGTGGCAAGCAGTAAAGCTTGTGAGGGGCAAGCAGAGTGCCACAGGCTCCTGCGTGAAGACGGGGCCATGGTGAGTAAGCAGGGCCGAAGGACTGGAGTGGGGAGAGAGCCTGCCTTGCCATGTGCCCCTAGGGTCCTGGGCTGACTACATCCAGCCCTGGAGCAACCTATATGCAATCTGGAATCAACATTGCTACTACATGTTGTATGGCTGATGTGCCCCTTTCTGTCCCTCAGAGCACAGAGAAAAAGTAAATTTGGGAATCCTCATTAAAAAGGTATGCAGTCTTCATGGGATTAACAGAATTTTGGGAGGCCCAGCTGCTTGTCCTGCGTCTAGAGATGGGCCAGAAACGAACCCATTTCACTCTACTGCTATACTTCATGGGAAGATAACAGCAGAAAACAGTCCTATGCCAGGGGAAATATTCTTTCCCCAAAACAGCCAATATCTTATGCCTCGTCCATTCCTTCCTGTTTGAAAGGTGAGAGCTGGTGCAACGGCTTTGCCTTCCTTTCCCTCCAACGACAATCTTCTCTCTCTCTCTCTCTCTCTTTCACACACACACACACACACACACACACACACACACACACACACACAGTTTATCCCATGTTAACACATTTGCAAAGAATAGCAACCTTAACTATGACTCATCTTTGATCTCAGAGGATGTGTGTGGTGGGAAGATGAGAATGAACTATGTTCGCCTGCTCGTCGTACTTTCTCCTCTGGGTCTGGATAGATGATTGCAACAGTAATTGTCCACTTGTGATCCCAGCAATTTATAAGATGAACAGACATTGAGTTAAAGAAGAAAGAATAGTGGCGGTAAGTGAAGTGTTTAGACACAAGTCTGGTCTTTTTTAGTACTGGCCTTGGATGCCCTTAGTCCATCAGTTTCCTTTACATAATCCCTGGGTGGATGCTGGAAGAACACAAGGGCCTCTTGAAGAATGCAAAGGGGAAAAATGAGGAAAGAGACTGACACTCCTTGTGTCTCTCCCCACTCTCCTCAAAAATATAGAATTGATTAAAAAAACCCTGAAGTTGGTTACTAGAACTTGCCGTAATAGTGAAACTGTACTGCTATCCTGTTATCCAAACATTACACAAGGTACTAAAGATTCAGGAAGAAAAAATAGTGGCTGCATTACATCTTCTAACTTCCAGCAAGCTTACAGTAAGCTTTTCCGGTCTCTATTTTCTGTGCGTACCTCAGTGGCTTATGCGCCACCCCAGAACTTGCATCCCCAGCCAGAGCCCTCACCTCCCCTGCCCCCCCCCCACTATGAGCTGTAATCACACCACGTGACTGCAGTACAGACACACCCTTAGACTCCATTACCCAGAACTAGAGCGGATGCAAGTAGCTCTAAGGAATTCTACATCCTGTAAGTCAGTGTAAGGGGAACTAACCTGCTCCTCACCTATGAAACTGGCCCTCAGTCTTTGAATAAGATTCTAAACAACTTTAAGGGGAAGACTTTCCTCATATTGTGAGCATTTTAAGATGGGGATCTTCAGTTCTGAAATTAGACCTTCCAATACATTACGCACTGTACTGCTCGTACACTCAGTTTGACAGATCTTCCCCTCTCCCAGCTGTTTGCTCTATGACTTTTCTCTGATACCCCACATTTCTTTGTCAAATTGCCTTTGCAATACATCAGGTTGGGAAATGATTTTTTCCTGAAAAAAAATTCAAACCAAATGAACGATTTTTCATTTTCAGTTTTCTCTGAAATGTTCTGGGGATTTTTTTTTGGTGGAAAACCTGATTTTTTAAACTTTCAATTTTTTCCCCCCAATTAAAACCTGGACTATGTAGACAAAAGGGATTTTTTTCCCAAAAAACCTCTTTTTTTAAAAAGTGTTAAAAGCCATTTTTTGTAGAAAATGTTTTGATGGCATCTTTTTTTTTTACCAGCTTTACCTCAGCCATCTGATGTAGTTATTAACATTACCAAAAATCCCCATTAATCCAAGAAAATCTATACAACCAGTTTGGTAACCTTTCAGAGACATGCTTTATCTAGACTGTGCTTATACACTACTTTAGTGCTTAGTGACCTCTATGAAGCAATTCAGAGATCCTTTGTGGGCATGAAAACTGAACTGTGCAGGCACTGTGTAAAGGCAAGTTCTAGACAGGACATAAATTCCCAGGATCCAAACCAATAAATGATTTTTTGGTGAGGGAGCCATCCTATGATGTGAGTGCCGCAGACTTCTTTCAAGAGGGGAGCAGATACCCAGACACTCTGTCCGAACTCATGCTCACCGGCCTGTACTATACCACTGTCAAATGCCAACAAAATGCTACATGACACTGTATTAGCAATACAGCTATACTGATTTCTATCTGAGAGATGCCTAGCCTCACTGAAGATGAAACATACTCAAATATGAAACATAATATTAGTGTACCTCTCCCATCTGCTCAGAGCAGATGGAGTCTCTCAGCATTACCACACTGGGAGCCTCCAATAATAAAACTGGAAGGGCGTGGGAGAGAAAAACAAAACAAAATATGTCAAAAAGAGAATCAAGATTGGGAAAAATAAAGGAGTACAAAAATAAAACCACAAGTGATAAGTCATTAAATAAATGCATACTACAATTAGCCTCTGGCCCTTCTGGTTTCAGGCGATGGGGCTTAGCAGCAGCGGAGAATAATTCAGACACATTTAAATGGAACATCAGCTGGAGTCTGCAGTTAGAGCATGGTAGTTATATTAACAGGAAATCTGGGCCATGATTTGTAACTTTACACAGCAGAGAATTTGGTCCCATGTCTGAAATAGAGGAACACAAGAGACTCTCTAGGTGATGATTGGTTATAGAGAATATAGGAAACCCTGCTAGGTTCATCAGCTCTTATACTGTTAATCAATGAAACGTGCTCTTATATGCACAACACTGGGATCTCACAGCTCCAACTAAGGAAATGGAGGTTTAATTCTCCATTTGATAAGGTAAGTACCATTAATGATGTCATTAGCACTGAAATCAATTGTATATGTTCATCAATGATAGACTATCTTCCAAGTATCTGACGCAGAAGCAAAATAAACAAACAAACCTTCCCTTTTACATAGCAAATATGAATAGCAGTAGTAACAAGGGCAGCACACACTTGAAGAAAAAGGCTCTCAGGAGACCTTGTGGCTTGCCACAAGTTTGGTAGCAAAGGAATTTTTCTCTTAAAATAACAAAACAAAATTCTGAAGAACGTGAGCCTTTACATAGCCATAAACATGGCAGACTAGACAAATGGAATTCAGAGGTTCATTTTAATACTTCATTATTAACATTTCAAACAACATTATAATTTATGAACATGATGACTGAACAATTACATTATAATTTGCAAACTAATTCAGTTATTTGTAGTGCTTGTTTCCAAGTGATTTCTCTTCTGTCCTTTTAAGCTCTTCTACTGATTCCAAACTTACTTCAAAAATGTTGGGAAAGGTTTTTTCCCAGGCACACTCGTGGGTGAATCACTTCCCACATCAATACAGGAGAACTTGATGCTCACAGACTTTGTCCTCAATGGGCCAAATTGCAAACACAGAGGGGATTTTATATCAACTGTGTTTTTTTGATATGCAACGGGACTGATGGCACCAAAGTGGTTCATATCCAAAGTTAACCAATAATGATAAAAGGAGCCAATCATCATCATCAAACTGTCTTCTCAACAGGATATTAAAATAGCACCTTCAATTTCAGGCTACTATAATACTACAAAAACAACTTGAGCTACAGGAAGTTATCACCCATTTTATCAACCTCATATGAAAATGGATTATACATAAACTTAAATCAGGACTGTTTTAATTATTATGTGCATTGCAGAGTTTGAGATTTAGTGGAGCATTTAGAAATAATCCTGCAAGTTGGAGAGAGCAGTGCTATGAGATGTGACTATTAAAGTTCTGTATAAACTTTGCACAAAGATTATATAATTACTGTAACTATCCAGAACTTCTCTGATTTAAACTACAATCTCAGAACTAAAGGAAAGTGGTGGATTCTCCATCTTTTCAGATCTGCATATCAACACTAGATGCCTTTCTGGAAGATATGATTTTACCCAAAATACAAGTTATTGGGTCAATGCAATGGTAACTGGGTGAAATTTAATGGCCTGTGATATACAGGTGGTCACACCAAATAATCTAATAATCGGTCCCTTCTAGCTTTAAACTCTATGAATCTATATTAATTACAGAGAACAAACAGGTTTGGTAACAGTTAATTTTCATAACTGAAGCATGGTTGTAGCCCATATGCACGACAGTAAACAATTATTAGTTCAACATGGAAAATGTACTATGGACTAATTTAGCTCTCTATCATACTTAAAGAAAATGTACACAATGCTCTGTGTCTACATATAGGTGCATCCTCTAACAAGGTTGATGAATATAGGGGCTGAGACGCTAGGTCCGTCATGAGAGATCAAGGACATGTTTCTCCTCACTTAATTTAGAGTGACCAAGTGAAGACTCTCAGTCCCAGTGTACATAGCGCAGGCAGAAATCAACACATACATTAATAAGTGTGCAGATTTCAGTTTGCTGGAGTGCACTCCAGGTTTGTAGAGATTATGTTTTACTAGTTTTCAAAAGGTAATGAGTTAACGGCATGGTATTTTACCAAACGTATTCCACTGTTTCAATGTACAAGCATAGTGTGTTGACAGTCATCCATGGAGTATTTCCCTCAACCTCATTTTTAACCATTTCAAAAAGAATATGTTTCACTATGGCTTAAGTTTCTAAAGACATAGAAACTTTCATAAACAAATGCATACTGTCACACTTACCTTTTAAAAGCAACACAAACCCTGAAACTACCCTACGTTCACAAGGAGGGAATAAAGCTTTGTATCTTAAAAAGCTTTGATCAAATTCCAGCCAAAAATTTAAACAAAACAAAGTTTAAGCATATTTTGTTTCTTACGCTAATTACTATAGATTAACCACAGAAAACAATACAGGGTCAGCACCCGGCACCACCAGATCATGTACTTTGTGAAACATGCAAACTATGGTGAGTAATGACAGACTGGAGCTGAGCAAAAAATTGGAATTTCTGTCCCATGGGAAATTAGGATACTTAAATCTTTTTTTCATCCCAAATTAGGGTGAAAAGTTGACATATCAGAATTTTCCCAGAATGAAGAGTTCTGAAAATTTTTAATTTAGAAATGACGAAATCTTTTGTTTTAGCATTTTCAGTTGAAACTGCCCATTTGGATATTTCCAAATCAAAGTGTTTTATTTCAGTTTGCTGAACTGACACTAAATGTTTTGTTTCAAGTCAGTTCAAACTGAACTGCATCTACCTGTGGTGACACTCTGCATCATGGGGAATGTTTGGTGCCCACATTCTCTCCTATGGACCAGACTGCCTAGCCAGACTATTTCTCCCATGATGCACTGTGATACTGTCTCTGATCATACCTCATGGGACATCATGCGAGATATATAGTTCAGCCAGGGAGCCTGTGCCATAGGAGAGAATAGGGAGATCAAACAACTGTCCTATCACTGCCACAAGAAAACCTGCACCAGCAGGAGATGTAGTTTAATGCTGAACTCAAAAATTTGTTTCAGGCCATCAAAGTGAAATATTTCAGTTTTGGTCAAATCAACTGAAATCAAAATATTTGCAGGGGGAGGAGCAGGTTAAGAAAACACAAACCAAAACCACATTTTCCCATTAAAAAGTTTTAATTTTGTAGGAACTGCATTTTCCATCACTAAACTAAGCAAGAGATTGGAGGAATGAGAGGTTCTGAAAAACAAGCAGCATGATATCACATTGAGATAACATAGTAGCAGCAGAATCAGATTAGCCCTTGGGATACCCTTTAGATCTAATTGCCTTGCAAATAGCCAGTGAGATATTCAAAATAGCATGCAAGTTTTTGGTTGGCAGGCTCCCTCATGGGATCAAAGAGTAGCGCATCGGTGAAGGTCATGACAATGGAAGCGATCACTCAAGGGGGATGGTAGACTCAAAGTGCCAAGAGCAAGAACAACAGACATGAAAAATAACAGAAGGCATAAAAATCATTTAGGGAACCATCCAGAGAGGGAACAGAACAGCAGGTCTCAATATCACTTTATGGATCTTGGATCCTGTGCTCCAAACACAGTCCGGAAAACAATGGGGAAGCAAGGCAGGTCATAGTGGTAATTAACTATATTTTGATGTTTAACAAATGCTTGTTCCACTCATGCAGGAGAGATTCTCCACTGGGTTTAGAACTTTAGAACACCGTAAACCACAGAGAGGTGCAAAGCAGCTACGGCACCCTAGGACCAGAACCTCTATATCTGCAAAAGTAGGGGAGCAGTTATGCATATATACATTTTCCAATTCATTCACACTCTATATTCTTATGCATTAGCAACATTTAAGATTTTTTTCAGTAAATTCTGTGAATTTAACCCTGTTCTAAACTGACTGTAATAAAGCAGGTCAAGGTGAAGCAAACCATCTCCTCTTTTTAGAGTCCCATGGAAAAAAGTCAGAACTTTAAAATAAAATTAGTAAGTGATTACATAGTTATATTGGAGTAAAACTTCACATGATGCATATTAAGATTCGGAATCAGCAAGACATTTAAGCAGGTGCTTAATTTAAGCATGTGACCAGCTGAAGCATGTGCATACTCAATGAGTCTCACATTAATGAGACTACTCACATCCTTAAAATTAAGCACTTGCTTATGTATTTTGTTGAAACAGGGCCTAAGTGTACAGCTGAAGCTGAAAAAGCAGAAGTGTGTGAACAAAAATCAGATTATTTTCAGAACCGCAGCTAAAAGACCTAGTGCAACCAAAAATTCCTCAATATAGAGGTGTGCAAAAATACATGAACAAATTAATCATTGGCCAATCTAGCCATAGGAGAGCCTTTCCTGAGAGCAAATGCTCTCTATATGCCAATTTCATATAGGCACCATATGGGCACCATAAAGGAACAAATATGCACAGATGTTCTGCATGGAACATAATATGAGTATTTACATTTCTGACATGCCTATGTGCTGTTGCATTCAAGTACAGGCACAATTTTAAAAAGTTACTATCAAATACATTGTAGTCTTAGGCCCATATCGCATCAACAAATACAATTTATTCGTATAGCAAATACATTCATTGGGAAATCTAATATTTACTGTATATATAAAAATTCTGTGCCTGGAGATCAATAACATCAAATACTTAAAATGAAAAACTATAGCTAATCTATTTCCTTTTACTGTACTCACTTGCACGTAGAATTTTTTTTTTTAAAGGATTTGAGAATTGAATAGATTAGCTTGTGTAAACACAACTACTGTTTGCATGTCTATCTGATTTCTGGAGTCACTCCTCAAATAGCAATATGCCAGGACTAGGATGACTGTAAAAGGAGGAATCTGCATTCCTATGGCCACCCTGAAAGAGCAATTTATCTTATGATCATCGTGTAATTCTGTGCTAAATTAAGCAGGGCATCTGTACTATGGAGCAGACCTACACACCAAACCTACAGATGGGCTACAGACTGGTTCGTTAATCTGTTCCAAATAAATGATCTTTGTTTTTGAAAGAAAAGCCTGTAGGTACTAGATACATTAACTTTCATTTTCATGGCCTGCTTGAGCCTATTCAGATGTTGAACATATGTTCAGCAGGAAATGGAGGATACAATCTATGATTTACTGCTGTCTAAATGCTGGAAGCAGGAAGGCACAGAACAACAGTTCTCTGCATGGGCACAAGTGGGGCATGAATTTTTCCCCATCTAGAAAAGAAATAGGACTTTGAGAACCCACAGCTACTAAAGAATATTTTCATAACTGTAAAAATCTCTTGAAATTGAAAAGGACAAAGTCTTCACTTCAAGTTTGCAGAGGGCAGCATTATTTTCTCTCATTTAAAAATAATATCTATATTCACCAATAAGGCCTATGCCTAAGACCACCTGACAAAAAATGGCTGCTGCGCTATAATCGTTCGTTCATAAAACGTTGTTAGCTTTCTCACAATTGGGGAACTATTCACTATTATGCAGTATACTATCTTTATGCACTTAAAATATTATTTAACTTGTGATTCAGGAATCATGCAAAAAGAAATGCCATTTTTATTGGCAACTTCAAATTTATGTAGCAGCCGGTATATTATTTTTAATATCAACAGGGTATTTTTTTAAACTCAACAGACTTTTTTTTTTGTTTCAGGGTAAAGTAACTTGCATGGATTTACACGGACTTTTCAATTTATTTGTTACCCATTTTCAAATATAATAAAGAGAACATTGGACAATGGCTTGTTTCCAACTAGCTACACATAATACTGTATTCTCAATTTTTTTATAAAAGTTTTAGCTAACAGTTCCATAACATGAAACTGTATTAATAACTACATGTGATCTCTCTAAGGAGTAGGACCAAGACTCATGAAATCGTTCTTTCCTGGCAAAACCGTACTTGACCCCTAACATCCAGGCCATTCCCCTTTGGAACACAGTGAGCAGGGCAGGGGACATGGCTGACACCTCTGAGTGCTTGTTTGGTGTGATCTTTTCCTGCTGTCCGCAGCAGTGGGAAGTAGAAGAAAAAACAGACTCCTTGTGTCCTCATCTGCTAAACTTAAAATGCCCTGCAGAATTGGGACCTTAATGACTAAATAAGCCACTTCGGAAAATACAGAAAACACTAAAAAAAGAAAAACCCATCAGGCTAAATCCTTGAGACATACATCACAGATTATTTATGGAAAGATCTGTTAAACAGCTCAGAAATTTAGCAAACCGATAACTCTGAAAGGTCAAAGTGTGGTTTTACATTGGTGTACTGTATAATGTCAAACATCAGGAAAGGTCAAGAACAGCCAGGATTTTAAAATAAGATTTATTCAATATTTTATCCATACAGCTGTTCTGATTATTTGTCAAGTCCCCATTTAGTACTGATTTGTTCAATAAACACTGTTTGGGCATTTTCATTTTCTAAAAAGTATTATTTTGTCTCAATTGTGACACCATTTTGTGGGAAACAATACCAAGCTATAATTTTATGTTGTGATTTTGTTGCTTTAGCAATGTAGGGGAATACATGAACGATTTTCCCTTATAGAGATGCAAGTGAGATGATCTAATAATATACCACTTTTAAAAACGGAAAGGAGGCTGTTGTGGTGGTAATGATTGTGGTACCTGACCAAAGACCAGGTGATCTAGAAAATGGAAAATTGGATTCTTCATCGTCATCATATTCCCATTACGCCTCTTGCATTTAGGGCAGCAATGAAGTTCCAAAAGATATGGAGGATTTTTCAGAGGCAAGTTGCATGTAATGAAGACATTTTGGACATGTCATTCTTTCTCATTCCCCAGCATTCTGCACTATAAAATAATGTTGAAAATATGCAGCTCTGATAAATCTTGAGTTTTAGTGTGGTATTTTGATGATTTCCAGACTGTATTTAAGCTCCTAAAGGCATTCCTGGCTTTACTGATTCTGTTCCGGATGTTCTGGCTTGTTCCACTGCCCTGGCTGATGGCGCTGTCCAAGTATGTGAATGTTTCTACATTGGTGAGAACATAATCCTCTATTCATACTGGTGAGGGAGGGGCACTATTAAAGGTCATGATATCTATCTTAGTGTGGTTGATTTCCAATTCGCTGGATGAATGCGTTGAGTCGAGTTGTTTTTTCTTGTATATGGTGTTGGTTATGTGATAGGAGAGTGAGAATTCTATTCATGCTATGTCAAAATTAAATTTGATCTGCAATGCACATTCCTCAGAATAAATGAACTAAGCTTTTGAATTGCCCTACACAGAAACTAAGCATGCTTTGAAAAGTTAATATGAGAAAATTTCTCTTATTTCTGCATATGGCTATTATAATAAAATTATATTAAAATAAATTTTGCTGCTGTTAGACTTAGGACAAATTTGGTCAAGTGGAACTGCAATTATTAAAGTTTCACAAGTTCACTTACATAGAGTTGATAAATGATTTTTTAAAGAGAGGACATTGGGATTCTTTTTCAGCATCAGTAGATTCAAGCTAACATACAGAAACAGAATACATACAGACTTCAGGTGTATGGTACAGTACACCAATGAGCACGGATACTTATATTTTGGTAGAAAAGCTAAAAACAGGAAGGAATTTCTGGTTTCAAAAGCATTTGAATTACAAAACTGTTCAATGACACAATTGTACAGGGGAAGAGCTTAGCCATAAGCTAAGGACAGCTTTCAGGACAATTAAAAAATTGCTGGCTCTTACACACACAGGCTCAAGTTTATCAAGGATGAAATGTTAAGAGTACCATATTCAACTGTTATAGGTCCTCAAGAATAAAAATGGGTTTCTGGTGGTGTTTTTGAAAATTGACATCTTGGATGTTAATGACTGGTTATAATCTGAGTATATGTCAAGTCACATGAATCATGAACTTCATAACATACTGCTGCAGTATGTAACAGATAATGTAGAAAAGAGGGAAAAGATAGGAGTTTTAGTAAAAATATTCACAGAGCAACAAAGGAAGAGAAAGACGAGTCTCAGAAATGCAAGATGTCCGTGATGCAGCAAGCACTTACCTGAATGTGACTTGAATTGGAGTAAGGCACTGTTGTACCCCAGTGTAATAAGGACAGACTCTTTGCCCACACGACAGTATTCAGTGTCTCTGTTAACCAAGCATTTAAACACACAGACTCCATCAGCTGAAGGGGAAAAAAATACTTTAGAAAATTTTAAATAGTCAAACACAAAACACAAACAGAAATATAGATATCTACAGTTTAAAACTGCCCTAAGCATGCACTAAAGATGGGCAGTTTAAGGGAGAAATTTATTCTTCAGCAGAGTGGTTCTCAAACTCCACCCCTCTCCCCCATCTATGGTAGGTAGGCTAAAAGTTTGAAATGCAAACCTATATTGTTAGAGAATTAGAGGTGATACTAATTGTATGTGTGTACTTATTTCTTGTTAGATGTTAGCCATGTAAACAGACAGTTCCTGTCTGCCACTATAGCTGTTGGTTCAAAGATCAAAAGGGAATAGTAACGTTTAGATCAGGGTTTCTCAAACTGGGGGTTCTGAGCTCCTGCTGCCGCCGAAAAGCTGTCAAATTGATTATTTCCGCATTTGGCGGCTTTTTGGTGGACATACCGAGCGCTCTCGGAAGAGCTAGGCATGTCCGCCGAAAATGGAAGTATTCAATTCGGCGGCTTTTCGGCGGACATGCAAGGGTCGCGCCACGCAGCATGAGAACAAAAAAGGGTTGCGGTCTCAAGAAGTTTGAGAACCGCTGGGATGAATCTTGGGTGAAATAATGTCATTGTCTATGTCTCTAAAATTTGTGATAACCTGCTTAAAGCATATATTACTGTATGACAGGGGTCTCCAAACTTTTCAGCCCGAGGGCCGCATTAGCTATCAAATAGCAGTTCGGGGGCCGACAACACACTCGAGGTCCAAATAAAAAAGAATCAAAACATGGATGTTGTTTTTAATTATTTATTTAATATTATTTTATTCAGTTATTATTTAATAACACATTGATACACTACACATGAACACCTGTTCACTACACATGAACACTACACATGAACACTACACATGAACCCCCCAACTGACCCACCCAGCCAGGTCTCTCCCCCCAAAACCTCCTTTCCTTCAACCCCCCTCCCCCAAATGACCCACCCAGCCAGGTCTCTCCCCCCAAAACCTCCTTTCCTCCAACCCCCCCCCCCAAATGACCCACCCAGCCAGGTCTCTCACCCCAAAACCTCCTTTCCTCCACCCCCCCCCCAAATGACCCACCCAGCCAGGTCTCTCACCCCAAAACCTCCTTTCCTCCAAACCCCCCCCCCCAAATGACCCACCCAGCCAGGTCTCTCACCCCAAAACCTCCTTTCCTCCAACACCCCCCCAATGACCCACCCAGCCAGGTCTCTCACCCCAGAACCTCCTTTCCTCCAACCCCCCCCCCCCCCAAAATGACCCACCCAGCCCGGTCTCTCACCCCAAAACCTCCTTTCCTCCAAACCCCCCCCCCCCAATGACCCACCCAGCCCGGTCTCTCACCCCAAAACCTCCTTTCCTCCAAACCCCCCCCAACTGACCCACCCAGCCCGGTCTCTCCCCCCCCCCCAACTGACCCGCTCAACCCGGTCTCTCCCCACAGACCGGTTCGCCGCCTGGCAGTGGGTGGCTCCTTGTTTCGCCCCCTGTAGCTGCGTGGCGGTGCGGCGCGTCCCGGCCCCAGCTCTGAGCCGGCCCCGCGGCGGCAGCCGAGCACGCGGCGCGTCCCGGCCCCGCGGCGGCAGCCGAGCACGCGGCGCGTCCCGGCCCCGCGGCTGGCGGCCCGCGCGGCGCTACCAGGCCCCAGCGCGGAGCCGTCCCAGCGAAAAGCTCAAAAGAGCCAAAAATTCCAAAGAGCCCAAAAGATCTCCACGGGCCGGATCAGAGGGCCTCGCGGGCCGCATCCGGCCCGCGGGCCGTAGTTTGGAGACCCCTGCTGTATGATAATGCCTGTGCTAATTAATAGTCCACTAATGGCTATTAGCCAGGATGGATAAGGAATGGTGTCCCTAGCCTCTGTTTGTCAGAGGGGGGTAATGGATGGCAGGAGAGAGATCACTTGATCATTGCCTGTTAGGTTCACTCACTCCAGGGCACTTGGCATTGGCCACTGTCAGTAGACAGGATACTGGGCTAGATGGACCGTTGGTCTGACCCAGTACGGCCTTTCTTATGTTCTTATGGGAGGGGGATATAATAGAGGTATATAAAATTATGAGTGGTGTGGAGAAAGTGAATAAGGAAAAGTTATTTACTTGTTCCCATAATATAAGAACTAGGGGCCACCAAATGAAATTAGTGGGCAGCAGGTTTAAAACAAATAAAAGGAAGGTCTTCTTCACACAGCACAGAGTCAACCTGTGGAACTCCTTGCCTGAGGAGGCTGTGAAGGTTAGAACTATAACAGAGTTTAAAAGAGAACTGGATAAATTCATGGAGGTTAAGTCCATTAATGGCTGGATGGGTAAGAGATGGTGTTCCTAGCCTCTGTTTGTCAGAGGGAGGTGATGTATGGCAGGACAGAGAACACTTGATCATTGCCTGTTGGGTTCGCTCACTCCGAGGCACCTGGCATTGGCCACCGTCGGTAGACAGGATACTGGGCTAGATGGACAATTGGTCTGACCCAGTACGGCGTTTCTTATGTTCTTGGAAATAGAAAATTTGTTTTTATGATATGCTTATTGCACACTATTATTATTATTTATAATTACAGTATTTTTATTACATTATGAAAATGGCAACACTCTTCCAAGAGCTCACTTTTGTAGCTTGTATCACTTTGAATAAGCCAAGGCTTATAAGACAAGGCTCCTATGTTTCATCAAGGAGTATCAGATGTGAAACAGCATGAAGGTATTTAAGAAGCCAACTCAAATAAAGAGTTCCTTCTGCACAAGCATTCGGGTCTTGAGCAATCCAGGCAAACACCGCATGTTGCAACAAAGCTTAAACTCGTTCTTCATAATAATTTTAAAAACAACCATAGCAGCCTATTTAATTTTAAAAACAGCAAAAAATATCCACCTCCCTTGGCACTTCTTATAAGGAGTCTTGAAGTTTAAATTTTTCCACTGTGATGGATGCACTTACTTTGATTTGCATAACTCTTGGAAGTCTGTGAGATTCTGAGCTGTTGGCCTCACGCTTCATGGGGCTCGGGCTGCCCCCTATACCTGGGGTCCCCAGGAAGAGCTCTGTCTACCATTACGGAATTTTTGTCCTGGGAGCCCCATGTAACATTTTGTGAACCCCACAGGTTCATGAACCCCAGTTTGGGAACCACTTCTTTAAGGGAACTGTGTTGTTGTCTTCTGGGTAACCAGAAGCTGTGATAGAAGGTGTTTTGTGCTGGTTTGGTAAATCTAAATATTGGAATATCCATCTGCTTTGGGGATTATCTGCCCCATTCTTTGCAGTTCCCCCTAATTGAGTGAAGCTCCTGGGGACTCTGGTCAGACCCTAGCTTATGAGGAGGAATGAGTTAGTGTTTGTAGAGGGCTTTCAATATGTAAAGCATTTCAAAATTCTACATATTTTTGTATGTTTTTTTAAGTTTTCCCCATTAATAAAGTCTGTTAGAAATTAATTCACATGCAGGTGTTTCTGGGTTAACATTCTGTGACATGAGGAATATTCTCTCTTCATTCCACCAGAGCGCACACATGACAGTACTTTTCTCATTAAGTAGGAAAAAACCTTTAAAAATCTTAGATTTCATTTAATGAAGCCAACACAAATCTTTCACTTTATAATTTCTTCTCACATTTTTTCAGAATACTTTTAATCCTTTATATCACATTATGAGAAATTTCTCACCTGGAACCTGACTCTGTAATTACTTGAAATGTTTTTTTAGTTCCAACTGCTGCTTTTCAGATAATAAAACTAGTGACACACTTTATTTATACTATACACACTCAATTTAGGACAGAATCTACACATGCAGAGTTAGGAGGAGTAAAAGGTGCTTTTGAAAATGCTACCCGAGTGAGTGAAGAGCACAAGTCCTATTGACTTTTATGGGACTTGTGCTCCTTACTCGTCTAAGTGCTTTTGAAAATCTCACAATCAGTCTTTAACCATTCTGTGCTAAAAATATTTACAGACAACCTTTAGAGATATACACCACCACCAGACAAGAAGCTAGAATCTACTCTAGATGTTCTAGACTACAAAAAACAGCTATGCCCCCAGAGGTTAAAACTGTGCATCTTCAAACCTGGAGAGCTGGGATAAGGAGGATTTTGGCTCTCCAACTAGAAGGGAGTAGAAGACAGCCATGAAGAGCCTGTGGTCAGTCATGGCATCCCTGGGAAAAATGACACACTAGGCAGAAATTTGTGTGGTCTCTGTATTATTTTCTACAGAGATAATTTTAGGCAAACTACTCGGTAATATTCAAACTGTTTTGCTCCTTCATTCTGTTCCAGTAGGCCCTTACCTGAACAGTTGTGGGACCTGTATATGGCAGATTTCATGTAAGTTATGGAAAGAGTGTGCAATACCATTTTCACTGTAACTGAAATTTTAGTAGCATTTGTCAAAGTGGATCTGTGCCTCTGTTTCCCCCCACCTTTTGGACTTGTCTATTTAGAGTTTAAGCTCTGTGGGGCAGGAACGGTCTCAAAGCCCCTAGCACACTGGGATTCTGAGCTTGGTTGTCTTCTTTAGGTACCACTAAAATACAAATACACAAATAAACTGTGCACAGAATGAAGAAAACAGGGAGTGAACTCCATATGAAACTAATAGTTATTGTTATTAAGAAAAGCTTACCCCAGGTGTTGGGGAGAGCAGAATTTGAGGATATTCAATACTGAAAGGGAGTAAAGTTTCAGCCCAAAAGCTGCTTGTTTGTGCATGCACATGCATAGTTACATATACACAGATACATATAAACATAATTTCTATCTACACACCCACATACACACACAGCGTACGACCCAAAGGAAGTGCAATTTGAAAAGAAATCAAGAAAACTTCAAAAAGATGCATAAAATTCAGAACCTAAAATACTTGACTTTATATCACTATATTTTTTTCATTTGAAAAAGATTAAGCTGGCAGGTAGTAACTAACATGTACTTAGCAGATAATGAGGTCTCAGTGATTTCAGCAGTGTTACATATGTAATATTTAAGGAATGCAAATATTTCTGAACAATTCCTCATTTCTGTTAGGGAAAGCTTTATTTTCTTTAATCAGGCACGCATGTCTTTCTGCACCGTCCTCTTACCATATAACACCTTTCATGCAGAACACCACAAAATGCTGTACAAAAAACCCATATGCTAATAACTCATAAAACACTGAAACATATGCCTATGATTTCATCTGATAAACACTAAAAGCCAAGCTGAAAACATGTGCTTTTTCCTTTAGATATAAGAGGCATGATGATCTTGCCTAAAGCAACTTCATCAAAAACTAACTATACGGACAAAGATTCTGTACAATGAAGGCCATCTCTCTGTAGGTCTATAAGAAGGATCTTGCATGGTCAGGAATATACACCATATATACTCGTTCATAAGCCGAATTTTTTTGGTAAAAAAGTGAAGCATCAAAGAGTGGGGGTTGGCATAACAGGTCTACACCAAAATTTGACGATTTTAAACTCTATTGAATTATTGAATTGAATATCTAATGCACTGTCGTTTTGTCTACCCGGAGTTTTCGCAGGCAGGAAGGAACCCATCAGTTCCCAGTGGCCACGGTTCGCCGATCCCAACCAATGGGAGCTGCGCAAAGTGGTGGCCAGCATGTCCCTCGGCCTGCGCCACTTCCTGTGGTTCCCATTGGCTGTAATGGCAAACTGTGGGCACTGAGAGCTGAGGGACTCCATGCCGACAGAAGCTCCAGATAAACAAAACGTTCCGACCCACCAGCTCCTTACCCTGACCAGGCGGGAGCTAAAGTTTGCTGAAACTAAAATGATTAGGGGTGTTGGAACGGGTCCCATATGAGAAGAGATTAAAGAGGCGAGGACTTTTCAGCTTGGAAAAGAGGAGACTAAGGGGGGGGATACATTAGAGGTCTATAAAATCATGAGTTGTGTGGAGAAAGTGAATAAGGAAAATTTATTTACTTGTTCCCATAATATAAGAATTAGGGGCCACCAAATGAAATAAATGGGCAGCAGGTTTAAAACAAATAAAAGGAAGTTCTTCTTCACACAGCGCACAGTCAACCTGTGGAACTCCTTGCCTGAGGTTGTGGAGGCTAGGACTATAACAGGGTTTAAAAGGGAACTAGATAAATTCATAAGTGACAAAGAGTCCTATGGCACCTTAAAGACTAAAGTATTGAAGCATAAGCTTTCGTGGGCTCCAACCTGGTTCTTGCCTACTTATTTATACCTGCCCCTGGACACTTCCACTGCATGCATCCGACGAAGTGGGTATTAGCCCACCAAAGCTTATACTTCAATACTTTAAGGTGCCACAGGACTCTTTGTCACTTCTGCTAATCCAGACTAACACGGCTACCTCTCTGATTCTAGATAAATTCATGGAGGTTAAGTACATTAATGGCTATTAGACAGGATGCATAAGGAATGATGTCCCTAGCCTCTGTTTGTCAGAGGGTGGAGATGGATGGCAGGAGAGAGATCACTTGATCATTACCTGTTAGGTTCACTCACTCTGGGGAACCTGGCATTGGCCACTATCGGCAGACAGGATAGTGGGCTGGATGGACCTTTGGTCTCACCCAGTACACCCATTCTTATGTTCTTAAGCATCTTTAGCATCTTTTACAGAATAGCTTTGGAAATAATGATACCTAGATTGCAAATGCTGAACAGGGAAGAAACGTGTGAACAATCCAGAGCAGGCAAAGAGGGGGGAAAAATCACAGGTCAGAGAGAGAATAAGGTGACTAATAAAATGAGAGTTGATAGCACTTATGTATGTGACCATCATCTACTGAACAAGCTAATGCATCTGAAGTTGCCACACAGTAACGTAAGAAAGAATTCAAAGCTGTACCTGAGTAGATGTCACAGTAATCCACAATAATGTCACAGCCACAATAATATGAACTGCTTTCCAACAGTAGCTCTGCTAAATCATCAAGAAGGTGAAGAGAAACAAAAGTTCCAGTCACCTAAATAGAATTTTAAGAAGAGGGGATATACTAGCACATATGGCAGGACTGGTTTGGACTCAAGAGATCTTGCTGAAATGTCTGACATTCCCTCTGTATCCAGAATTTAATATCTGCACAGACTACAGCCTGAAATATTGCTTAGCATACAACACATCATGAATCAGACCCTTAGCACTTCTATCATCTAATGCTTCTGGCACTGCGGGGATAGGAAGAGGAAGTACAATGGCAAATGTAGTGTGTGGAGTAAGGAGAGAGAGAGGTAAATATATACATTTAGTGAAAAAATTTCCTCTTGAATGTTATTTACACTCCCACCACCCAAAAAATACAGTTTTAGTTTGCAATTCAAATGAGGTTCTTGGATATTAAGATACTGAACAGAAAATTGCAGAGTTAGGGGCATCATACATACATTTGACACCTAGTCAGCTTCGAACTAGGTGATTGCTGTTATTTGTATTGGGGTAGCACCTAGGAACCTCCCCACTGCGCCCTGCTGTGGTAGCGCTGGACAGACATATAGAACATGACAATCCCAGTTCCAGAGTTCTTGCAATCTAGGTGTCAGACATTATATGACAGGTGGACGAAGAGAGAGTTGGAGGTAATAAAATGAACAGAGTTTAGGAGAAAAATGGAAGCCACAGCTTGCCTCTTGCCTGAGCAAACTTTTAAAAGTGCTTATGGTACTATTCAGTCAATAATGGCTGACTATTTACAGGAAACTGTATAGTCAGTTTCACCAGCTACTGTCTAACATAAAAGGATAAAAAATATATTTCTAATGTTAGGCCTTCTGTCTACACTACATCTTTCAGTCTAGTTTGTAATCCGTGAATGACATATTGCCTCTAACTGGTTTGTGTCCATAAACAACATAATTAATACACAGTAGATGTATGGTATCCTGGCCAGAAATCTAAGTTGGCTCTCTATTCTCCTCCTGTAACCAGTTCTAAACACTGCTGTATTTCCCAGGTAAACTGATCCTTAAAACTATCCCTGTGCAGCCAGTAGGACCATCCCTCCTTCTTTACAACTCTCTGGGCAGCAATTAGGACATCCTAGAGCACCTTTGCCCGGTGTGCTGATGCCCTGATTTTTTTCTGAATGCAACACCCAATCATGGTGAGGCAGATGCAGCCACAAACTCAGCTGACACATGATTGTGTTATGTGACTTTTTCTTCTCCACATAACTATGTCTTCGTAACCGGAATGGAGATAAATATGTCACAAATTGGTTACTAAAACATGGCTGTTTTTAGAGTAGACTGGTGCTTGGGTATAATGAAGGTAAAAGGTTCTCAGCTATACATATACTTTAAATGTTAGTAAACAGAAGAAAAAAATTCACAGAAGTGTTCATTTCCTGTTTTCGCTTAAGTTTTCCAACAAGCTGTAATTTTTCCTTTGTCTGTGCCCTTTTATAGCAATTTCATAGTAAATTCATTGTGTTTTCTGTTGTATCTCATCCTACCATATGTAAATAACATACTACAGATAGGTCTTTCTTAACTCAAGGTACAAAAGTCTAGTAAATTGATTGCACACTTCACCCTTGGCAGATCCTGAGGATCAGACTACAAGCTCTATCAGGTTAGACCTTTTCTTCATACTTACTTATAAAGTACCTAGTATAGTGTGAGTATTAAACAAAAACAAAGCAAAAACATCTGTCAGTACAGAGCATCTTTAACTTGATTAGATATAATAAAATGTTGTGTATTGTTTGAAAAGAAAAGTACCAGACTTTATATTGTAGGATAAAAAACCTGCAATAAGAGCAAAGTTAACTGTCACACCCTGTAAATATATTTTGCTGCATAAATAACTGTCTTTTTAGTTAAAAGATATAAAAATATCTGTAGCAAGAATCAATTATTTATGTTCAAATGCTCATTTACATTCATGCCCGAGTTCAGCTACAGTATTGAACAACATGATTCACTGCAAATAGCTCCAAATAACCAATGATTGGAACAGATTGGAACTGGAGTAGTAGCTTGCTCTTATTGCACCAGCCAAAGAACAGGCTAATTATTGGGAGAGCTGCTAATCCAATCCAGAGGCAGAAGAGAAACAAGAGACTTAAAACAAACAAGAGGAAATATTTTTTCACACAGTGCACAGTCAACCTGTGGAAACTCCTTGCCAGAGGATGTTGTGGAGGCCAAGACTATAACAGGGTTCAAAAAAGAACTAGATAAGTTCATAGAGGTTAGATCCATCAATGGCTATTAGCCAGGATGGGCAGGGATGGTGTCCCTAGCCTCTGTTTGCCAGAAGCTGGGAATGGGCAAGAGGGGATGGATCACTTGATGATTACCTATTCTGTTCATTCCCTCTGGGGCACCTGGCATTGGCCACTGTCGGAAGACAGGATACTGGGCTAGATGGACCTTTGGTCTGACCCAGTATGGCCATTCTTATGGTCTTAAGTCAAGCTTAATATCCTACCACAAGGCAAGATTTCAAAAGTCACACACTGCTTGCTGCTTCTTGTAAATGTACAAGAGCAATCTGGAAGTATGGCTTTAAAACTACACACACAGGCCCCTCATGAGGCTTGAAATGCAGAGGCTGCAGAGTACAAGCAGAGCTCAGCCGAGGGAAAATTTTACTTGTAAAATAAAAGGGAAGGCCAGTAAGAATGTAAAGCTGTGGTTTTGTCCAGTACCTTGAAAAAGACATTTAAACAATGCGAAGAGGAATAGAAATGTGATCTATACTGGAGTAAAGACTATTTAACCCAGATTATTCTTTGATACTGCTTGAAAGAAAAGCATTTGTAACTGTCAAAAGGCATCTAACAAGAGCTACGCTGTGATTTCACTCTTATTTCCTTCTAGGCTGAAGGCTGTGTTCAAAATTCTGACATATTGTTTTCTTATCAGAAGAAACTACCAGCATCTGGGATCAGTGCACACAGGAGACCAAGATACAGACCCACCAAGTGTTATGCGTCTCATGTGACATTTATGAATTTGACAGGTCTGTCCCACATCTTGTGGAAAACTCATACAGAGAGAAAGAACTGATTTAGCAGCACTACATACATCCACACCATTTTAAGCAGAAGTTTATGGCTATATGCAACTTATTTACAAAATAATCAAATTAGTTCACAGACTAATTTGTATAAACATCACACATGGAGCTTGCACCAAACTTGGCAGCTATGAAAACGAGTTTGCCAGTTTCACTGCCTGAGGGCTCTATTATCTGAAACTGTCAATATTAAAGAACAAAATTACATAATCAAATTTGTTTAAAATCCATTTCTGAGTGTTAAAACTCATTTGCCAGAAGGCCAAAAGCATACAATTTTCATTTGGTATTTAGGCCAGAAATTGTCTCTCATCAGACAACTTGTATATACTTTCCTAATTCTAGATGTAGAATGCCCAAGTAATTAGACTTTGCATGGGGAACTCAGGAAGAGTAGCAAGAAATGGGATTTGCTGATTGCGAAATTGCAGCGAGGTCCCTTTGGTGCTACTATTCCAATCTACGTATGGGAAATTTGCATGCTGAGCACCTGCACCCCCCAAATAGTGATTGCGTGTCCCTGGATACATTTAAAATATTTATCTAATAATCCCCAACTCCACTCCAAGGCCTTACTTAAATCCCTCTCTCCACTCCACCTGGCCTATCACAGTGTTCAGGGACCCCCTTCTCTGGCATGCAGAGGCTCTCTACCCGCAGAAACCCCCATGTCCCTATGCTATCCTATAGAGACCTAAAGCAGATAAGTCCTGTTGGAAAGTCTGCTGCAGGAGCTTTCTGCTCAGCTTGATTTCAGCTCATGAATTTCCCCTGGCAGTTTTTGAAGAGCATCCCTATCTAGCGGATATCAGGCATGTGCGGAACTCATATGGCACAGTGGCCTCAGAGGAACGGTTTGAAAGGGCCTTCCTATCCCAAAACATTAGGGACGCAAATTGGCACATAAGCTGAACTCCTTCAGATCTCAAACAGTCCTCCTCTCTCCAGCTTTCCTGGGTGAAAGTGAGTAAATCCCACTAAATTCCTTCCCAGGGAGAACTCATTGGACTTATTTGACCCCAACGCAGCATTTCTACTTGGTTCCTTTTTCCCTGTCCCCTTTCTCACCATTGCTTGTGTTGTTTTTTCCCTTCTGTTTTTTTTTTAATTGTTCTCTTGTTTTTAAATTCCTCTCCCCTCCTACTCAGAAAATTACATATTGCTTGGCACAGGGCTGGATGGGCAGCCACTGGTATTCTCTGCAGTTGAGCTATGTGCCATAGGAATAGAGCAGAAAAGCCTAAATTAGCAGATTGCTGCTTGAACCTGCAGCAACATACACGAGCGTTACGTTTGGGACTTCCATAGGAGCAAGGAGGCAAGATTGGGAGACTTCAAGCAGTCACTTGCTACTGGCAACAGAAGCAACTGTGGCAGGGGTGGGAACTGGCAGTGGCTACGGAACATGGATTCTCCACCGTTGAATTCCTTTGCCTGCATCCCTCACCTCTCTAAGAGCTTGTCTACACACTTGTTTTGTGGCAAGCGGAGATGTAAATCTACATTGTGCTGGCCTGCCAGGCATTAGGTGTTCTTGTAGACCCCGCTGCAGCACATTAAAAGTTCCGCGGAGTGCTCTGAAACAGGAGTAGATTGAATGGCACTGGGAAACTTTTAGTGCATAGCAGCAGGGTCCACGCAGACAGTAAGTGCCTGTTTGGTACAAACTAAGCATTTGTGTAGAAAAGCCCTAGTCAGGAGAGAGAGAACAAACAATTTTTGTATACTACAGTTCTACTTAAATAATTGATAGGTTAGAAAATTATTTAATGAGTTCCACAAAGCCAAAAAAAAGGATTGAATTCTCACTACCAAGAATACGATTGCCAAACTAACAGCAAAAATCTTTTGTGATATAAGTTGATCTAACTGTGTATCTGAAACGCATTTGGCCCTTGATAAACTGAGCATGATGAAAATCAGCAACAATTCTTTAAGAACTCAATTCTCAATGTTCACGGGAATGCTAACAATGTCTACAATGGTAAGAATTAGAAACCAAGAGAAAGCTAACCACTGACAGTTGTTAGAGATAACAGCTAATATGCCAAAAACATCAGTACTAATATTTACTGAACCGCTGCATTATTTTATTTTCACATTAGCTATGTTTGAAGCAGAATGTCTAATAAAACCTATTTCTAGACAAATCCTGTTACTACAGGTGAGCATCTCTGTTGCAGTCTGTCAATGGGGGTAGGGTAATTTTCATACGCTTGACTCCATATGCAACATATGAAAAGAACTGCAATATCCTTCCTGCCCCTGTATTTCAGCTGACAAAAAGGCCACTATTTAGTACTTAAAAGCGTATACAAATAAGCTTTAGCAGTCTTTTGCTCATGAGTTATCAATGAACCCTGAAACAGTAAACCAAAACTGCAGGTATCTATAAAATGATTGCTGAGCTTGGCAATAGTGTATAACATTTAAAATGACACTAATTCAAAGAAGTCTTAACAAATCTCATGTGGAATTCATATTGCTTTAAAACAATAATTCAGCTACACTTAGTAGAGGAACTGTTAAGTAGGATTTATGATTCAATGTCTCTTTAAATTATTAAAAATTGAGAATATATATAATAGGACTTGTTATAAAAAAGCAAGACCTGTGTAGTAAACTGGCAGCGGAGAAATAACTAGCTTAATATAATAAAATACATGCCAGACTGTGGTTGTCACTAGAAGAATGAAGAGCTACGTCTCTCTACAAACCATTCAGATGACAACATCATGTGGCTAGGTAACTTGATTCTACTAGTCAGAAGCCAGCCTACAATTCAAGTGCATCACAACAGGTTTTCCTCTATAAATGGAGGATATTTTAAAACTTCTGCCTCTTCAAAGCGTAAAGGCATTGATTTAAACTGGATGAAAATAGCAGCAGACAAAACTTTAGGCCAAAAAGTGCATGACAATTTTTTAAAAATTGTACTGTTCCAGACGAGACAGTAGCCAATCTGCCTTATAGTTTTATACTGTCCCCATCAACACAGTATCTGAATGCTTGCATTATAAGGCTGATAAGATATTTGTTATTCCTATCTAAAAGACATGCTGCCCTCATCTATAGCCAACATCCACTGGTTTAAAACAAGACAAAAACATCCCTATAATGCACTTAGCCAACTGTATAAGTCAATACCTACACACACATCCTGAAGCACAAAGCTTGATTTTTTGCATATAAATCAGTAACTATACTACAGTGTATTAAATTAGTTTAATTTATATTTTTACTGAAGTTTTGAGTTGGGCTCTAATTTTGTTTGTTTGGCAGAGAGCTTACTATTTTAAGATAGGAAAGCAAAATCTGTCCAGAAAGTTCACATTGACCAATGAGGAAAAACGGGAGTATAAAACCTATATGGTTCGCATTAGCAAAACCATGTGGATGCAGATTATTTGATTTTATAATGAGATGTGTGATGATGCAGATTACACATCCAAAAGCAAGAATGAAGGCAATAGTCTTCCTTCAAATTCTATGAGTGGAGGGGAGCCAAAATTCCTTCTCCCTTCTTCCCTCTCCCCATTTTTAAAGCAAGAATCCAGTTGAAATGATTCTTGGCAGCAGATACTGAAATTCACAGTCTGAGAAGAAATATGATAAAGCCTTAAAAAAACCTAGAGGAACAAGTTCTGCATACTTTCACGTTCACAGCTCAGTGCTCAATGATATTTGAAATGAAAACCCTTTATCCCCTTACTGGAAATATGTTTAGACGGTGATTGTTTACTTGAAAAACACAGCTATAGGCAAGATTTCTATTTCTGCACATATATCCCTACTTTACAGTTGAGAGGCAGTAGATATTTAGTTGTATTTGCTTTTGGACCGTGCTGTTCCTTGACTTAAGGTTTTAGGTGAGCCGGCTCTCTCCTAGAGGCCTTAAATAAATGCCAAAAATATACTCCTTGATACCAATAGTTATTTGGCCAATAACACCAAGGACCACACACACAAAAAAGCCTGTATAGCAAAGGATGGTTTTCCCTAAACAACTGAACTTTTGCATGGAGTGTACAGTCGTCTTGGTTTATTTTTAAATATATTTTATTGACTTTTCAAGAAAAGGTTTTTTAAAAATCCCCAAAGACAATACTCAAAATATTTAAATTAATCCAACTATTGTTATTACCAACTTCAAGCCGAAGGAAAGCAAACATACAAGCCTACTGCGTTAGCTTCTGAATTCTCTCTCCCATCTCCACAATATATTTTAAAAAGGAAGTCTTCCTTTAGACTTACATAAAAGACATTCACCACCAAAACAAATTCCCACATTGCCTCCTTCCACATAATCTTGCCCCTCAACCTATTGTGTCTTTTGCTCTTTACACACCAAATCTAAATGAAGGAACCACACCGGCAGGGTGGGGTCCAAATAAGCATGTTTACGAAATATACACAACATGCAAGGCCTAGCTATATATACAAACTAGTGGTCTGGCTGGCTTCTGGGGGCTTCTAAAACACAGAACACAGGGAGTGCGGCTAAAGGGCTCATGGAATATGTCAAGGGATACTACGCTATTCCTATACACTATACCAACTCCAAAAAATGAAACCAAAAGTCACTTTTGGTGCACTAGAAATTTCAAAAAATGGTTTTGTTCCTTTAGAACTCAATCCTACAGCTTGCAAAGACAGAGAGAGGAGAGGGAAGAAAGGCTGTTCCTGTGCCACCTTCTCTTCCCCTGCTTCAGAATACAAAGAATTGCTATTGACTTAAATGAGAATTATTCATATCACAAGGAACGAAAGCAAGGACCTCTGTGTGCAATGACAGCACATCTATCCTTGACCCCCCGTTACAGGGTGCAAGGTGGCCCAGCCGTGGCCACATCTACTCTGACACCATGCCCCATCATCTTCACAGTGTGAGTGTGGTTATTCAAGGGTCAAAGGATCCATTTTTATGAACCAGATAAATGACATCGGGAATCAAAACTCACAATCTCTCGTTATACACCTTTAAAAAGTGATCAAAATGCAACTTTACACCTATCTAAGGTTCTTCTGTGCCCCCCACTATTGTAGTATCTGAAACACCTCACAATCCAATGTATTTATTCTCACTCAATTTATAAGGTATGTATGCCAAATACCATTTCCTTCCATTTATCTGGTGGAGAAGAAAGTGCCTTGGATGATTTTTTGTTTCCATTTTTAGATCCACCTCCAGCCCCCTTTTAGGTGAGTTCCATTTTACTGCACATTAATTTGGGTTGTAGAAGGTCTTATAACCTGACCTTTGCAACAATAGCAAACTATTATGAGAATGCACCTGTGAGGGCTCTAGTCTCTCAGCTTCAAAACTCAGCTCTGTCTTTGTATTCTGACTTGATTTAAGCAATACAATTTGTAACCACAAGCAGATTAGAAGTCATTTTCATTGCAAAGTGTGGGAAAAAAACTATGTCATAGATAACAATATGATTTGTTCTGATTATAGAAAAGTATGCTGATTGCTCAAACTCCATTCTGTGAGTTTCAATAGGATAAAGTGTCATGTTGTGATTACACACAAATTGTAACCAAATTATCTTTTTCAGCTGACATGGTAGCATACAGAAAAATGTTAGGAGCAAAACTCAGGTTATAAAGCAGGAAGCTAGGGTTGGGCGAATAGGTTATTTAGTTTCAGGAGTTCTAATATTTATAGGATAGTCAAATCACTAAATCCAAATATCAGCTTCAGAGCCATCGTCTCCTCAGCTATGGCTTCTCCAAATATTCATTATTCATATTAACAGTGTTACCTAACTAAAAATGGTGCTCAAGTCAGGAGGTGGGGTGTGCATAGCTCTGTATCTGTCCTCACTGCGCTTTTGCCCTAGTCAACCACTCACTAGATATTCTAGATTGACCCTTCATTTTGCTGGCTACATCTAGAACAGAGACTGGAGTCAAGGAGAACACTCTAAAAAAGGGGTGGGCAAACCTTTTGGCCCGAGGACAAAATCAGGGTTGCGAAACCGTATGGAGGGCTGGGTAGGGAAGGCTGTGCCTATCCACCCCCTCCCACTTCCTGCCCCCTGACAACCCCCTCAGAACCTCCCACCCACTCATCCTTGTCCCCTGACCGCCTGCTCCTGGAACCCCTGCCCCTAACTGCCCCTCCAGGACCCAATCCCCCCTGCTCCCTGTCCCCTAACTGACCCTTATCCAACCCACCGCCCACACATACACGCCCTGCCCCCTTACAATGCTGCTCAGAGCAGCAGGAGCTCACAGCCATGCCACCCAGACCGAGCCAGCCACGCGAGGCGAGCTGAGACGGGGCGGGGGGGGAACAGGGGAAAGGGAACTAGCATCCCTATCTGGGAGCTCAAGGCCTGGATAGGATGGTCTTGAAGGCCTTTGCCCACCTCTGCTCTAAAATAACCGGGGGGGGGGGGAGGGGGTAATGCAACTGAGCAAAAGTGTTGCCAGTTTTGGTTGGACATCTTCCTGGAGGTTTCATCACATGACATAATCCTTAGTGAAATATTAATCTTTAATTCTTGGAGACCCCAGGACAATCCTGGAGGGTTGGCAAACCTCCAAGTGAGCAAAGATGTTCAATGTGATCTGAAGCATGGATGTCAGTATATTGCCGCACCGTTTTGGATACAGATTAATTATTTTTTTATCAATATTTTTATTTGTCTTAAAACATGCACATGTACTTTGAGAAATGCACTGATGAGTCAACTTGAATGTCACGCAAGTACCTCTGAAAACATTGGATGAAATTTCTCTGCTGATATAAATTGGTGTAGCTCCATTATCTTCAAATTGAAAAATATTAATCAAAAGCTACTACTATAAATCCTTGTGATTTACAGAATATCTGTTGTAACGCTGCACTTGCACATAGCCCAGATGCAAAGAATCCAGTAGAAATGCATAAGCGATCTCTCTGGACCTTTTAAGGACCTAGGGCAAGAAAACCAAAAATAGCATTTCATAATGCCCTGTGTACTGTTACTAGTAAATTGATCTCACACTGTTGGCTTCGCGTAGCTTGACATTTAAGGAGTCTGTGCACCAATCTCTTTATATGAAAATGCCTTGGAGAGGACTGGTGTAAGGCGACCCGCCTTGCAGAAATTAAAGGTTTCCTCAGTCACCTTTGCAACTGCTTTTTTCTGTTTTCTTTCCACCTTTCTACCTATTACTTTTACAAGTGAAATATGATTCATGTTTCCTAAACAGATGCACATTGACACTATTTTAGAGGATAGAAGTAATTTGTCAAACAGGGAGTCAAACCACTGTATGACAATAAGCAAGTTTGTGAAATATGGGCAGTTATGATCTTTAAATCCATTCTATATGCAAAATAATACCTCTCATGATAAGAGTGATTTTTAAAATTAAGTTTATATAAGTAAATACATGCAATCAATAGCTAGGTATAACTGGACACATTATTTTGTCAATAAACACTAAATTTCAATACATGTTTTCATTAATGTTTAAAAGGCAATATAAAATAATGCAGCACAGTATCCTAATAATATTTTTTGTACCAAAACACAAGAAGGCTAATATGTAATTTTTTCAAACATATAAAGTCATCTAGGGAAAGTGATCTGACTTTGTGTGCAACAAATCTTTTCAATGTCATTAACTTGCCTCACATTTTAATTTACGTAGCAAAAAACAAAAACAAAACAGAATACACACAAGAGTAATTTATCCCTCGATAACACCAAATATTTCGAAACATTCACAAATTGTCATTTTATTTTGGCAATTTTATGTCTATAAATATGTTTTGAATGTCTTACTAAATTTTGGTTAGATCAGCACAAATACAAAACTTTAAATGGTAAACTGGCATAATATGATTCACCCCACTTTTAAAAAACAATATATTTTAGATGGTCACTGAAGTAAAAAAACCAACAAATTAGATCAAAAGCACAGTACTCTGAGCAGCAATACATAATTAAAACCTAATTTTTTTTAAAAGGTAAAAAATAGAAATGTTATATTCTAGCTTACTCTTCTTTACCAACAGCTACTTTAAGCACTTGTGTATGGTATAGCAGGGAAAACTCCAGCAAGTAAGGATTTGTAACACTACTTAAAAATATAAAATGAAACAGACTATGAGATGCAAATTAACGTCTAATATTTAGCACTGGCATTCTGTAGTCAAAAGAAATGTCAGGATATTAAGGAGAAACAATTTTATTTAACAAATTCATATGAGAGAGAGAGAGAGAGAGAGAGAGAGAGACAGACAGACAGACAGACAGACAGACAGACAGACAGACAGACAGACAGACAGACAGACAGACAGAATCCAGAACATTTTTCTCCATGAACTTCTAAGACTAGTCCATTCTTAACAGTCCCCACACCCAGTAACTGGACTGTAGCCATTGCCTGATGCACAAGATTTGCTGAACCTGCAGGATGCATGTGTAAGTATTAGATTTCTTTAGTCACTTACCAAGGGGGAGTGAAGGAGACTTATTAAATCTATGGGATTTTAGTGGAGCTACACCAATTAAGGATTTGGTCCATCATTTTATTTCGTTCCCTCTTTTTGTTTCCAAACAACATTAGAAGTATTGTAACATCTAGCCTCAAGTTCAAAGTCCTTTCCCCCCAGCTCACAGATATTATTGTATTTGATTCATAAATGTCTGTCATGCATAATAAGTCAAATATACATCCAGCCAATAAAATCTCTTACTACTCAGACAAACAGGGGCACCTGAACTTCAGATGCCAAAGCACTAGAGCTACAGAACATAGTAACCAATAAAAAAATTCTGGCAATGGTCCTAGAGGTCAGCCAAAAAACTAGCGTTTCTTCCTATGTTAATTTTCCATGCATGTTTGTACATGTTGTAACTGTCTAGATGCTAGTACAGTTTTGAACAAACTCTTCACCTTTCTAATTAACCAGCTGAACACACAACCAGCAACAAATAAAAATAAAGTTTCCCAATCATGTTACAGTTCTGGAAACAAAATCAAACAATTCCATTTCAGATTTGGAACATTCCACATATCTAACAACACGAGATGAATGGAAGGCTTCTCTCTGGAATACACTTCTTAGTTGCCAGAAATGTTTGTCATAAAAGCAGTTGGCACTGAAATGGTCGCACTATCAAGATCTCAACTTGCAGGGTTCACTTTCCAGTTACCTATTATTAAACAGTCATTACTATTTGTTTTTGGACACAAAGAACCTGATCCTAGAAACATATGTAGGAGTAACACATTACTCAGTTTACACACACGAGTACTCCCCAACTGAAGTAAATAGGGCAACTCATAAGAGCAAAATTACTCATACATGTTTGCAGCATCAGAAACTATGACTGTGACTAGGCTGCCTATTGGATTTATTTAAATAAATACAAAGTGACACCATCAACTTAGAAAAGTCACACTTCCTCTTGAAAAAAATGTAACTACTTTGGATACAGATAACACTCAAAATTAATACCAAGTGAAAGCCTAAGAGAGGAAGGGTTGTTTTTTTTAGTTCATTTATTTTATGATTTGACAGCATTTTGGACATAGAAGGTTGCACTGTTTCCACACGCAGTCAGAGTTGTTTTACAGAGAAACAAAAGAGAATTAAAAAAAAAACCAAAAAAAAAACCCCCACACACCGGAAAAAGTGATCATAAAAATCACAAAAATTGGTAGAGGGACCACTTTGAACTCTCTCTCTCTTTTTTTAAGTCTAAATTTCAAGTTGATTGTGCTCTCTTAAGTTGGACCAATGTTTTACCACACAAATATTTTAATTATACTCCCTGCCCTTCCTTGTGGGGGGCGGGGGGTGGAATTCCCTTGGCTGGATTACAGCATCAACAATATTAACATTTAATAAGGAATATTAATATAACAATTTGCAGTAAATTAATAAAATAAAATAAAAACAGCAGTGACTTCTTGGCATACCTTTGCATCAAAAATGTCAGCAGGGGTGCAAATGAACAAAAGGAAGCATTGTCCAGTGCAGCAAAACGGAGTTGTCAAAAGTTGTCCTAACCCATGCCAAATTTACATTTTGCTGCTTATATAATATTTGTCCCCTTAGATGGTATAGATTAGACAAAACAGGCTCTTGCAGGGCTGATTCAAAACACGCTGAAGTCCATGGGAGTCTTTTCCATTAACTTCAATGGACTTTCAATCAGACTGTCACATGTTTCTGGACTTATCCATTATTTTTCTCTGTGCTTGAAATGAAGTAAATTTAGCAACAAACATATTTTCCCTACAACAAACAATAAAACCAAAACAAAAAACCCAGATCACATTTACTCAGGGTTAAGTTATTCCTTGTCTATATAGTTAAAAAACTAAACACAATGTACATGCTTATTTTCACACTAATTTTCAGATTCTTACTGTTTTTAGAAATTGTAGTTCAATTTTCCTGATTCCCCTTCTCTCCATGCTTCAGCTTCCCCATCTGTAAAATGGGAATTATACTTCTTCCTTTCCTCTATTCTTTGTCTGTTTTGTCTAGTAAGATTGCAAATTTTTAGGGCAGGGACTGATTCTGAAGGTATCCTACCCAAAGGGACTGATTCTGAATTTACCCTACGTAAACAAAGCCTCAGCTTTGGTTGCAGTAGGTCAATCTCTATACTGCTGCTAGAGGTGTAATTTCCAGCTCAGGGAGGTGTATACAAACTAAGCTTTCATCGAGCTAGCATGCTAAAAGAAAACAACAATAACAGCATAGCCGCAGCGCAGGCAACAGCACAGGCTAGCTGCCTGAATGTGTACCTGTGGTCTTGGATGAGACCATGCTGCCATGGTTACGCTGCTATTTTGATCAAAGCTAGTGTGTGCAGGAGTTTGTTCCACTAGCAGCAGCTCCAGAGAAAGAGATGGCTCCCGCAGAGACAAGCTTTTACCCCCGCCATGAGCAGCTCCATTGCACTCAAGGAGTGGACTTCAGTCTTCAGCCTGGTGCTTCACCAATCTTTAGGTATCCTGTACCCACCCACACTACTGTGCACCAACCCAGGGGCTAGTCTGTCTAATATACTTATATGGCTGTCATTACTGTAGTATCTAAGCATCTCACAATCTTTCGTGTATGTATCCTCACAACACATCTGTGAGGCCAGGAAGCACTATTCCCCCATCTAAGAGATGAGGAATTAAGAGATGAAGGGCATCAATTCCAGTGTCACACAGGAAATTTATAGCAGAGCAAGGGACTGAACCTGGGTGTCCGAAATTGCAGGTTACCACCCTAATCATGGGGCCATCCTTATTGGATTAGGGTGAAGATAACATAGCTTGGTGATGGGTGCAGTATAAAAATCTATGGCGCACAAAATATGTTTCGGACATCCTAAAAAACAGTAAAAACCTATCCAGAATCCATTTTAGTCTCCTTAGGTTATGAATAACGCCTGCAAACTGTTATGTCAAGTGTCCTATCATATTTATTTACACCTCTGATTCATGTACATGTAATCTGAAGTGTTAATAATTAACAGTCTTGGGCTCACTGAACATCCCCCATTTTTATTTGCCTGTATGTCAAAAGCTGAAGAACCATTAGCTTGAAATCTGCTTGTCTTTATGAGAGAGTCTCAATCTATGAAAATGTGTCATCAGAGAGTGTTGTTCTGAACAATCAAGGCAGGTCTACACCACCACCACCAACAAAAATCTCTAGCACCAAGTCTCGGAGCCCAAGCCACCTGAGTCGGGGTTGAACTACAGGGCTAAAAGGAGTAGTTTAGAGGCTTGGGCTGGAGCTCAGGCTCTGAGATCCTTCCTCCTCACTGGGTTTGAGTCTGGGCTCGAGCCTAAATATCCATATTTATTTATTTTTGCAGTGTAAACATTGCCACAGCATCTTGAGGCAAACACATACTAAGGGGATGCCGTTGCTATGGCCTTCCCTCCATACTTAAACTTCAGTCTGTAACCAAGATAATGTGAACAAGTGTGGAACAGGAAAGGGGGAGGAAATCACACACACACAGTAAAACAGGGAGATACTCTACTCTTCATCAGTTCCTCTTTACAGTAACTAAATATCATGCTATTCAGACACATTCACAAGCCAAAGAACTAGTGTCTATTCACAGGTACTTTATCAGCATTGATAAAGAAAAGCAGCAGCAAAGATACAAACAAACCATTGAGAAAGTCACTGCAAAAACAGTCAACCAGTTTTGCTCTTCAATTTTAACTGTTCGAGTCTCTTGTTCATTCTGACAAATAGAAATACTCAGTGCAAGACTATCATGCAGCACAGACGGTCAGACTGACCTCAAACCGCAGCTGACATTGGAACAGCACACAGCTGCTCAGAGCTCCCAGGTACGAAAAGGTTAAACCCATCGCTCCATCCCTTAGGAGGCTGCAGCATCTCAATGTCCCTGATCAGGTTCAGCCAACCCAGGTGGCTTGTGTTGTGATGGAGGAGGAAGGTGTGGTGTGACTGTGGCCCAGATGCTCTCTCCCCCAACTTGGGATGAAGATATATAAAGGGTGAACATTATTCTGTCATTCAGAACCCGAATTAAATGGGGAAACCAAGGACTTTCTTCAGCAAAGTAACCCTATCCAAAAAAGCACTTAAAGAAATTCTTTAAAAAATAAAGTATGTGCTCTAGGTGTGGTACGCGCCTAAATCTGTACATAGGAAATGAAACCAGCACGGACATCTAACCTTGACCGGTGAGACTGTTTTTTCACCCCTCAAAAAACAATGCAGTCATTATAGCCACTATGTTTGAGAGAAGGAGAAAGAAGAATGCTCACTGTTTCTGGATAACCATTAACTGATAACCCCACAGCCTGATGTATATTCATTTTTCTTGTACTACAATTCTATGAGGACTGCTGACTAGGGTGGAAAGCTAGTAATGTTTATAGTTAGCCTTTTGGATCTAAAGGGGTACTAGATTTTTCACAGCTCTGTTCCCCATAATTGTGGATCATCACCAATATTGTCTTTATGGCTAGCTTCAGTAAAGATTTAACTAGTTCTCGCTTATTTCCCACTAAAAATTAAAAAAGAGTTGTTTATCTGATTTAGGGCTTTTCTTTTTATAAATGGGAAAGTCTGATGATTTATATTAAGAAGTTCTTACATGCCAGTATTTGTTATTCTTCTGGCTGTGTTGCTCTAGCAGGAAACAGTACAGACAACACAAGAAAAAGCTGAGTATCTATTGTGCACTCCCAGTCTAATCAAGAAGGAGACTACCTGAGATTTACTACTCAGGCTCTGAGCTATATCTAGTGGCTGCTTAGAACATGCATGATATAGCTACATAAAGCACACCATCTAAGCATCCGATTTTAACACTACTCATTGTTGAACCTAAGAATGAATTAATGGTATCTACATTAAGGTTTTTCAAATGTTGAGAATATGAGCACTTACCCAGATTATATAAAGGTCACATATCATTAATATTGTGGTCACTATAAACACCGATATTATTCCAGATACGCTTCAAACCTAAGTAGGTGACAATCAGAGCTTTGCCCATGTGAAAAATAAGGGAAATAATTTTTCAGAATTTAGTTATTGAAAAGTCTTGAGTGATGATCTGTTCTCATTAGAAGACACGGGACTATGAAACCGAACAGCTACAGGAAAATCTCAAGATTCTTATTTTTAATTGCATCACATTCAGCCATACTAATGCTTCCTTCATATACTAATCTGCTACCTTTCAAGAGTTGCCTGATGGAAAGGCCCTGCAGTTTCCCCTTGAAAAAAGAAAAAGAGTAATCCTCTAAAATAGGTGTGATAATTTAAACAACCTTTACATTCTTTGTTTAATCCCTCCAAGAAATCCTCTATGCTTCAGTGACACTTCTGAAAGACTCGGGAAAAAGCAATTATTAGTCTCCATACAGCCAGAATATCAGTGAGTACTCCCAAAGTACCATCGTCATGATTTTCTTAGTCTTCAGGAGCAACCATTTGTCCTCACTATGAAAAAAGAGGATTTGCATGGCATTAAAAGTAGATGAGAAGTTACAACAGCTTTGCTGCTTAGAACAGTTTGCAACCACTACTGTACTTGGTACTTGGGTGGACGATTGTTGCTAATAAAGCCAATGCATGTGTATTTCCAGCACTGTAACAGATGTATAGCTACTTTTCAGTTCCTAATACAGATTTCCAAAATTGATAAATTTGGTTCAGTTTATAACTAAATTGTAAGTTTTATATGTTATAAACTTATCAGGAGATTAAACAATATAATATCTATTAGGGAGAAGTAAAATAATAGTGTCATTCATCAAAGTAAAAAGCATCTGATGTGGGGAAATGAATGGCCTAGGGGACTGGTAACAGAGTATGAACTGTGTTCCCTCAAGATTAACTGCTTGTATCCAGCTCAGGTTAGTATTGCCTGAAAATCATTATGATTAGTGGACTATGAGAAATGAGTTGGTCAATTCAAACTAGTTTCATATCCAACATATTTTCCATGTTTCCAGCACATTACATACTTCTCATCTTTACTCAGTATTGCCAATTTTATAGCAGCTGTCCTAAGATGTTTATATCTGTCCTAAGATATGTTCTAACAATTGGGCCTTTAGTTTTGCCTGCTTGGGAACGAACTATAAAAAAGTAAGTCAAGTTGTTTTTAATCATGAATGTTATTAAACAGGTGCAAAACACCCCAACCAAACAAAACAAAAAAAACCCCAGAGAAATTACAATTAGTCCAAATAAAAGGTCTAGCTGCTGTAATTCAAGGACTGTGAGGTTGAATTTAATAAATAATTTAAAAAATGGGAACAAACTTACCTATGCCAAGTTTGGCCTTACGCAAGTGGGTTAAATTGGTTGAATGAAACGATGAGATGAACGATGCTGTCCATTTTTCAACCCACTTCCCTTTGCGGGGGGTTCTTCCAAGAAGACTTTAAAAAATTCTCATTTTATGTTCTTCGACCCCAGACAGAAGGAACAGATCAGACAAAATTATTTTCTTTCCGAGAAGAAAGACACCAGGCCTTGCTCTTATTTAAGGAACTCTGTTCTTCACCAGGCTGAGAGTCCTGAAAGTCATATCACCATGATATCCTGTCCTCAACCCATCAGTAAGGATACATAATTGTAGTATTTTCTGCCGAACCATTCTTCCTCCTATCCTCTCTCTCAGCTTTTCACCGAATCCTAAAATCAATGGTATTGTATTTGTCAGCAGCGTGAGATGAGATGGGACATCCAGCCCTGCTTTGTCTGAGAAGAAGGTGGCCAACCAAATGACACTCCTGACTGGAATGTGAGTCAGGGTCCTGAACAACAGGTGTTGTGGCCAACATGCCAGACTAAAGCATCCATCCATTCATGACTGACCAGCGCTCCAAGAACATGAACAAAAGTGTCATTTAAACCTCCTCTCCCAATCATCTTTTCTATTCCTTCTCTTCTTCACCTTGTGTCCGTCTGTCAAAAACTGTAAAAGTTAATACCTTTCACACATTGTGACTTACTTTTACTCGATCCCTTTCCTTTTCATCAAGGAAGTGTTGTTAATAAAATAAAAAACTAATATTTTGCCTCCAAAAGAAGAAGACTTTAATAGGTTGTAATTACATTCATTTTGCATAATTACTCAATTTCAGTTTCAAAGTTCTTGCTTGTTCTGCTTTCTTGTTCTTTCTTGCATTTTAATCAATAACCTTCCAACTTTAGAATGAGTGCTTTTGGGTGTTTGCAAAAACCTCAGTGAACCAGGGGCTCCAGAAAAAAAAACTGTAACATTGAAACAATGTTGACAGTGAAAAGATTTACACCACCTTTACCTCTTTGGTGCTTGAAATCAATAAAACAGGTATCAACACTGAATGAGGTTGTGAGTAACTTCTTTAAAAATCAATGTAGCCTGTGAGAGAGTACTGCCTCCTCACACACTTCCTCCACCTTTCCGCTCTAGTTTAGCTGTTTTATAGGTTTGGCTTCTCTTACAACTGGTAGCCGATCATGCACTATTGAAGTCAGCATGAGTTTTACCCTCTACTTCTGTTGGCAGAAGACCAAACCCTTGGAAAGGAGGAGGAGGATACCTTAAACAAATTATATCACCTTATCAAGAAATTGGATCAAAGTTGGATACTATTTCTCCAAAGATTCAGACGTTGGAAACTTCAGTAGAACAAAGGGAACACTTAATATATCAAATTATGCCATATTTAAATAGCAAATAAATGTTATTGAAAACATTAATACCAAATAATGTTATGTTGCTTTTGAAATGGAAAGCCCTGGGGGAAAAAGTCCACTGTCTGCAGTCTATGACCAATAGGCTTAAAAATAAAAGAGCACTAAAAATAATCTTTTTACCTCAATGCTCAAATTATTTGAAAAACTTGGATGAAAAATTCAATCCTGAGTTAGACAAATTAAAAGTCCTTTGGCTTTGTTCAAACTATTTTGAGAGAGATGGGTATATAGAGCAGGGACATCTCCAGAACCCTACACCTTATTTTCAATAGTCTCAGAAGTTGCATTTTAAATAAAAATAATCAAAAGGAGAAAAAAGGCTTAATAATTTCCCAAATTTAAGACCCAGTTCTGTAAGACTAAGGTTTCAATTTTCAAGTGAAGAATTTATAAAGCCTGACTGCTTAATATGCAAGTTTTTTATGCAGCAAGACTTAGTAATAAACAGGATACTTAAATATTTCTTTTTAGATATCTCCCTCTTTTATGATGGAGTACAAATTTGTGTTCCCACAGCTTACTTCTGAAATCTCAACTGTAGAACTAGCACTTGGAGGAAAGACTGTCATTTTGGAAATCACTATAAATTCTTATCTTCCTGATTTCTGAATTGAAGCAAATCAACAGAGCATTAGACTTCAAACTATGTCTTTGATTGAAATATACTTGCTGTGGAATTTGTCCTAGGTAATGTTTATGTGGAGCTGTGAATAGGTTTTTGATTGGCCTAATGCACTTCCCTTGGTGATTTCCTTTTTGGTTAATGTTCTACTGATTGTCTTGTTTTTCAAGACCACGCTTTTGAAAATAATAAAAGCCAAAAAAAAAAATTAAAAAGTTAGCTTGTGTAAGTCAACTCACACTAACAACCAATAGAACAGAAATATATTTCAGTTATCCTTGAGTCTCTCCTCTTCAGTTTACACAACTTTCCGTTTCTCCTCCCCCCAAAACTCACAAAATATACAAAGAACAAAATGAATACTTATTTCAGATGTAAATGTAGACTATCATGAGGCTACTAGTCTCTGAATTTGGAACACTGTTTTGAGTAAGATAGGATAGTTTAAGTATAAATACTATCAGGGAGAAAAAAGAAAAGCAGCAGTGTTTAGTAGAGGAATTTTTTTCTGACTGGTCGAAACAAACAAGCCTCTTCATCCAGTTCACTTTTGGCTCCTATACACTGTGCAATGCAGATCCTGTGAATAAAGCTCTTTCCACCACTAACCTATTTAGGCTATCACTCTTATGTGTATTTCAAATATAATTACATATATTTGCTAGACAGAACTATTGCATTTTCCTATATATTTTATAAAGCCAGAAAATTTAATAGGATTTAGGTTACCCTGGTTCACAGCCCTTAACTTTTTGTTTCCCATTGTGGTAACAAATCAAAATGAATGCATCTGGGGAACAGTCAATGTATCATTCCCTTCCACTCATTTCCTCCATTTTGATACAGAAATAATGAGCGGCTGCAGCATCAGCTCTTTCACAAATCCTATTCAGATCTGTTTCATCATGAAGACACTGGGGGCTCAAACCTACAACGTGCACAACACACTCAATTCCATTAAAGTCAGTGGGAGTTGAAGGCACTCAACACTTCACCAGAGCATCTTGACATATGAACCCACCTATGAAGTGTGCAAGTTAATGTTAGTTGTATTTGTAAGAGGAAAACAATGAAACATTTGTGTAAGGCACAATAAAATCAGCAGGGTACGGAAAATACACTTTAATATCCATCTTCTGAAATTTTACACTGTATTTTTGCAGTGTAAGCATTAAAGCTTATTTTAATTATTACAATGCAATAAGAGTGATTTTTACAAAGTATAAAACCTTGATCTCATAAAAGTACTGTCTAATGGTCTTTCACAGCAGTTAGGTATTGATTCCACACACCTCCACAAATAATACAGTGTAGTAGTTGGATAGGGGAAGGAAGCTATTTAACTATATTAAAATGAGTCAAATTTTAGAACTACATGGCTGCATAGTCTTCACTTTGCTTTTTGAACTATATAGTTTGTTTCTAAACCATAACAAACATGTTCTCTTTCTTATTTTAAATAGGTTGACAACAATATTGTGATTCTATAAAAAAAAGCACTCTCTAGTCTCATTAAAAATGTACTTTAGAAAGTTCAAAACTTTGCTGGCTTAAATTTCAGATTGCTATTTCTTTGTGTATCAAGGAGTATTACGGGGGAATCCCTCTCCCAAACTTCTGAAGCATGGAAATAAACATGTAAGGGTAGGTAGAGAAATAGTAAATGTTGTCAACTCTTGTGATTTAAAAAAAAAAAAAATTATTTGTGATTTTTTGGGATATCTCCAGAGGCTGCAATCCAGAAATTGCATGAGAATCTCAGCTTTCATTTATTTAAAAATGTTTCTACCCCTCATGGCTACAGAAAAAAACTGGTCATGAAGTGAGCGAATCTTGAAGTCTCAGAAAACAGAAGGGAGGGGGGGGGAGGAGTGTGGGAAGAAACCTAACATTTATTATTAAAAAATAAGCTTATGATTTTAAGTCACTCATGATTTTTGAACACCTGAAGTAGGTAACTAGAATATTCAAAAAGCATTCATAGGTCATACATACAATTCCACTGTACAATTGTAAAAATGTCAAATCACATATTCTTAAAAAAAAAAACCCAACAACTTAACTCCACCTCCATGCAGGGCCGGCAACAGGGGGGTACTACGGGTAGAGCTGTACCGGGCCCCCCCGACTTTAGGGGGGCCCCGTACAGCTCTACCTGTAGTCATCCGGCGCGGCTCTCCCCCGGACGAGCACGCCTGCCCCGGCCGGAGCAGAGAGCCCGGCCAGCGGCGGCGGCTCAGTCCGGGGGAGGGGGGGAGGAGGGAGCGGCGAGGGAGGGGGGGAGGGAGCGGCGAGGGAGGCTCACGCTGCTCCCCGGCTCTCGGCTCTCGCTGCCGCCAGCTGGGGGGGGGGGGGAGCGCTGGCTGGGCTGGGCAGGGGGGGCGGCTGGGCTGGGGAGCCCCCAGCCGCTGTCAGCTGGGGGGGGCGGCGGGGCTGGGGGGGGGGGCGGCGGGGCTGGGGGGGGGGGGCCCCCAGCCGCTGTCAGCTGGGGGGGGAGCGCCGGCTGGGTTGGGGGGGGGGGCGGCTGGGCTGGGGGCCCCCCAGCCGCTGTCGGCTGGGCTGGGGGGGGGGCGGCTGGGCTGGGGGCCCCCCAGCCACTGTCAGCTGGGCTGGGGAGGGCCGGCTGGGTTGGGGGGGGGCGGCTGGGCTGGGGGGGGGGCGGCTGGGCTGGGGGCCCCCCAGCCACTGTCAGCTGGGCTGGGGAGGGCCGGCTGGGCTGGGGGGGGGCGGCTGGGCTGGGGGGGGGCGGCTGGGCTGGGGGGGGCCCGGCTGGGCTGGGGGGGGGTCCCAGCCGCTGTCAGCTGGGGGGGGGGAGCGCCGGCTGGGTTGGGGGGGGCGGCTGGGCTGGGGGCCCCCCAGCCGCTGTCGGCTGGGCTGGGGGGGGCCGGCTGGGCTGGGGGGGCCCCCAGCCACTGTCGGCTGGGCTGGGGGGGGGCCGTCTGGGCTGGGGGGCCCCCAGCCGCTGTCGGCTGGGCTGGGGAGGGGCCCGGCTGGGCTGGGGGGGCCCCCAGCCGCTGTCGGCTGGGCTGGGGAGGGGCCCGGCTGGGCTGGGGGGGCCCCCAGCTGCTGTCGGCTGGGCTGGGGAGGGGCCCGGCTGGGCTGGGGGGGCCCCCAGCCGCTGTCGGCTGGGCTGGGGAGGGGCCCGGCTGGGCTGGGGGGGCCCCCAGCCGCTGTCGGCTGGGCTGGGCTGGGGGGCCCCGGCTGGGCTGGGGGGGCCCCCAGCCGCTGTCGGCTGGGCTGGGCTGGGGGGCCCCGGCTGGGCTGGGGGGGCCCCAAAGTATCAGAGTAGGGGGCCCCCAAATTTCTGTCACCGGCCCTGCCTCCATGTACTTCTCTAGAAGGGTGACCAGACAGCAAGTAGGAAAAATCAGAACAGGCGCCTATATAAAAAAAGACCCCCAAATCAGGGCTGTTCCTATAAAATCGGGACATCTGTTCATCCTACTCTCTAGTCTTAGCCTAAAACACCAGACACACATTGCCACCCAGCTACACATCCTACATTATCATAAGGACAACACACTCTGGCAAAGTACCAACCACAACATGCAGCCCACATGCAACCACACACCACCTGTAAATTCTATCTCCCATAATTAGCCAGAGATGACATCATCTTTATGTTCTTATGTGGCCCCATCATCATAGTTCTTAAGCACCTCACAAATATCCACAAATGTATATAAAGACCAGAGATTTGAGCCTCTCCATCCACCTATCCCTTATGGTTTAAAGACTAAAATAGGTCACATCTTATTTTCTATGTACATTTCAGAAGCAATACCTTTTCCCAACCGCATCATCCCAGCCATATGCAAAAAGTCAATCTACTACATCCACTTTCCCAATAATGACTGGAAACCCCACTGAATAAGAGTCAATAAGTCTGTCCCCTTCTGGACACAGTTCACATGTTCACCCACATCCAATCCACTCTATAAATACAGGCCCCACACCTGTTCATCACAGCAAGATAGCACATTATCTAATTATTACACTAGAGAGAAGAGACACAACATGTTCACAGTATGGATTACATTTTAATTCACCATTAGAACTAGCCAAAACTTAGGATTTCTGGGTCATAAGAAATTTTGAAAACCTTTTGTTTCAGGAACACCAACACGTGGCATTTCTGAAAATAATTATGCTCCTTAGGAGCCCATCCCAGGACTTCCATGCTTCCTGCTACAGATCTGGGAGCCAATCGCCAGATTCCCAGAAGTTTTGGAATGGTGGGGCTGCCCTACCACCACAGACCCTGGAAGTCTGAGCTCCACAGCAGCCCTCCAGGCAATCTGGTAGGAAACCATGCAAGTTTCCAAATTAAACCTACCTGATGCACAGGATTCCATTGGAACCCTGCCTGTGGTACAATGAAAATTCATTGAAATCCAAAGAGTTTCATGAAACTCTATGGGTTTGACAAATCTGCCTTTTCTCTGATGAGCTCTATTCATGGCCAGCATACAACAATATGGTTAGTGTTATGTCTTTGCTCTCTACACAGCATTAAGGATATGATGAAGCCACATGGACACAACTGGACTCCAAGTAACTGTATTTGCTACCTATCCCCGCACCAGCCTGTGCCTACCCCTTCTCCCTCTCCATCGATAATTTAGCTACTCTGTTATAGACCTGCTGCTTCTGCAATTGAAGATATGGAGGCCCAGTCGAGGGCTCCCAAAAGGATGCTACCCAATTGCTATATACTACAATTAATAGAAGCATATCCCAGCTAGATGGACAGTAGGCAGCCAAAGAGGGAGAGAGTTACAGTTCTTTTTGGAATAGGTGATGTACGTGTAAAACATTTACATTTATCCAAGAGTTTTAAGGACCAAAAAGGTATCTGAACATTTTTATACCTTCCCTTCTAAGTAAGCAGCTAAATAATGATACTTAATACTCTTATTAACTGTACTATTATACAGCACTTGTCATCAATAAATCTTGAAGCGCTTTCCAATGGAAGTATCATTATCACCATTTTATTTATGGGGAAACTGAAGCATAGAGCAGTGAAGTAACTTACCCAACATCACACAGAAGTTTATTGGCAGAGGTGGAAATAGAATCCCAGGTCTGCGAAGTTCCAGTGCAGTTCTCTATCGACTAGGCTACACTGCTCCATTAAATGGTTAAGATTCTATTTTTTAACTCTAACATTCCTTGATATACATATGTAGCAGAGCAACATCAATCACGATTGAGGAATCAAGTTTTTTATTTAATTTCCCTGTTTACAAAAAATAAAAACAGCAGCAACAAAAAACTTACTAGGCCAACATGGAGCTTAATAGTTCCACGGCATTTTTTCTCCTGCCCTTCCAAAATGCAATCTGGGCATGACTACAATTCCCTGTTGCCTCAAGCTCACACTGTTCAGCAAAGCACATAAACTCCACAAGATCTCTGGCTCCATATGGCTTCCATTTACTGGCTTTGGAGTTCAGAAGAATACCTGTGTTTATGGCTCCTTTAGCTCCCACATGGCATATAGAAAGGTATCTTCAACATTCCCATGACCTCTCCACTTCTCCTGTACAGACTTTATAAAGCATCTGTCCGGATACACACACTTTACACTGGTAGACTGAGACATGCTTTAATTAAAGCTGCAAGGTCAATATTGGTAAATAATTTCCAACATTTAAATTCAATTAGCTTATGCTTTACATGTTAGGCGTATGTGACTGTAAAGTTTGAAGATTTGCAATCAAGCTTTCTTTAGCTAGAGGGATGACCCCAATCCCAAAAGTGGACTCAGAATAAAATGTTAAGTTTTTAATCATGCATAACTTAACAATAGTAGGATTAATAGACTTCCAAGGTTCTGGACAAATGGTCTAGTAATTACAAAATGACTTGCCCTGTGCAATATTAGAAGTCAACAACTTTGCACCTGTGGTACAATTGAACTTTCTACAGGAAATGTAAAGCATATCTGTGCAGGAGACGGTGCTTCCTCAGGGGCTGGCCCAAAACTGGAATGAACTCCCACAGGAACTAAGGACCATCACAAACCTCACCCCTTTCCGCTCCAAGTGCGGGGTACATGTCTTCAGTGTTGCCTTCTCTAGCATAAACATAGCTCTGTGTGTGTAAATATATATATATATTATAAAAAGTCCCAAAACACTCCAGTGTGCACGCACTCCTCCATTGAGGGAAAGGAAAAGAGAACAAACACATGACAGAAGTTGTCATGATGCTTAATGCATTACTGGAAAGCACGTGGATAAGATGATGAGCATGGTATATGAACCCATAAAGAACAGAATAAATGGACGTGATGATAGGGCTTAGGGTGGAAATCAGGGCTCCATTTTAACTACCAATCTGCTGCCACAGAGTCCCTCCATGTTGACAGTCATTTTTAATCATCTGTAGCTCAAAGACAGGGTAACCAATTTTCTTTACACTTTGAAGAAAAAAATAGTGTGCTAGTCTACAATGAAGCCATTGCTACAAATAAAGCCTACAATAGACAAATCACACAAGTCTGCAAAGACCGGAACAGAACCCTGGTTCTTAAGCACCAGAAAAACCAGTCTGCTAATCCTTGAGCTAAGAGAAAGCCTTCTACCTTCAGTAAGTAGAGAAGGAACCTTAATATTTTCTCTAAGCTGCAACCATCCACCAGAGGGCACAGTACTCATACACAATCATCATTACAACAAATATTAATAAGTTTGCTGAATTACAACTTTTTTCCTAAACACAGTCTTTGCACAATTTTGGAAGAAAATGATGTCATGCAGAAAGTTTGAAGGGTCAGAAGTAATTCCTGAGCTACAGAGACACTAAGAAACAAGTCAAGATTTCAAGTCAGCATAATTTCTTTTAAAATAACCTATATCTTAAAGAGACGACACATCATGACCAATTTTATTCAACCTTCACAGAAAGGTCCTCTTGATCTTTTAAAGTAGATGTGACAACTTTCAGCCCAAATCAATTCTAACAGCCAAAGTCACAGGGAGCTAAATAAAATAAGGCATAGAAGAGAAGTGTTTGCAATCTTAATCTCTCTCATAATACAGTAACTGCTCAAGCAGCAAATGATAAACCTGTCATATGGCTCTAAAAAGAATCTCACCTTATACCTGGTTTGACAGTGCTTAGGGTGCTGTGTGAATATGTAGGAGGTGAGGACAGGCGGATGTGCAAGCATGCCGCCCTCTAAAGAGTTACAATTGTGAATATATTCCCCTCTTTTGCCAAAGATGGTACTGCCTCCCAATGCTAGTCAGTGCACAAAAGCCATAATTGAGCCCTTAATAAACTGGAGCCTGATCCTGTTCTCACATTAGTAGTCCTCACCAAAGTCAAATACTTGCATGATTAAGGAATTGCCTTTGAAGAGCAAGGGTGGGGAGGATCAGGCCTCAATTCTGCCCAACTATCCCATGTAAATGCCAGCCTTTATTAGATTAGCAGGGCAGCACTGGGAAAAATCTGTGAATTGGATCAGCAGCAGAGAAACCAAAGCAGCATAAAAGGGTTTGGGATTTGTTATGGACTTCAAAGACTGTTTAAAAACCTAGACTTGATTAAAAACAATGTCTTCATTGTATTTTTCAAGTTTTCAGTTTGGTCACACGATCCTTTTCCAATTCAAATATCTGTTAACTTTAAATGCTGGTAGAAAAATAAAATACAGTGTATTTAATGGATGATTGTCAATGCTTATAAAAGCCAAGCATATCTGATGCATAAAATGGACATAACCAGTTAGACAAGTGATATCCAATCTTTCAAATAATGGACCTTTAGATCTCAATACATACCATCCTACCATCCTTACCTATTGCTAGTTTTGGAGAGAGACTGACAAATGCTACATTATCTGACTGTTTACTAACATGGACAAGTGTCTACTAACAATTAGGATGAAATCAGACTGATTTACACTATTGACCCAAAGAGGATTTTAATCTGCTGCACCACCAAGTCTCACGCTCCCTTTCAGTGCTTTCTGGACCCAGTTTTCCAAAGTGCCAATGGAAGTCACAATGGGAGTTAAGGATGCTCAACACACTGCAGGATACTCCCAGGGTTCATTTGTTTTGCTAACTGACAGCACTCACATTCATTCATAGTCATTACATTTTCAAATTTTTTTTTACTGTGCTCTTCCTAACCCCAATTTTTTTCCTTATTGAAAGCTTAATGTACTAGCAAATAAGTGTATAAAATACACCACACATTGGACAAAATGACCAAAGTTCTCTTTACATTTTGACAGAGCATTTGCAGGCATGCACTTTTTACCTGTGCTTGCCCCTTTTGAATCCTAAAATAGCATGACACATGTGCAAACAATAAGCAGTGATTGGAGAGCTGATCCTTGCCATTCATAGTGTCTGGAAAAAGGGAAGTATTTTCTTGGATTTTATTTATGAGACTAATTGAACACCACAGCTAACAGTGGCTGGACCTGGCTTTTGTATATACTGCCTTGCAGCATTACAACCAGACTAACACAGGGAACCAATGTGTGAGAAGTTTTAAGCATTAACATAAACACAGAGTCAAATAAATGTATATAGGGAACGGTTTGCTCCCCTCCCCTTTCAATTTTGTTGCTTTTACCCTCCTGTCTAGGGATGAATCAAGAGCTTTTCCTTTCTAGGATTTTAAACAAAGACCTCTTCTATCTATGCCTGGTTAACATTAAAAATCCCATAGCACACACTTAAAATAAAAAATAAAAACAAAACAGTAGGGGAAACAGCCCTGACATTCCGGCCAATACTTTTCCTCCATAAAATCAGTTGATATCTAAAGGTCCTGTATGCTATTCACAAGCACATAATGGCAAGCTGTGTTTTCACTAAAGGCACAATAAGAACCAGTATCCAATCCATTACTTCCTAGGACACTGGGAGATAATACCATTTACCCCACTAGTATCAGAGGGTTTGGCGCTGTACAAACAAATGGAGACACGGCGCCTGCCCAGGTGCAGCGTGTCTATCTAAACATTGCTACCCTGTTGTTCTATATTACTGGTACTGCGGGAGCAACCAGGGACCCCCACCGACAGGAGGGACGCTCTGCCTTGAAAGCTGACAAAGTGCAGTGTCTCCACCAGATGCTAAACCGTGTGCTCCTCCAGGCAGTCCCTGCCTCACAGCACCTGAAGCCGAGAATGCGGCATGGAGTACCTGACTCCGGGCACTGCGGACAATGCAACCACTGACTACGCAGGAAGAAACTTCTGTCCTGCAACTGAACATGAAAACCAGGTGGGCCGGTCACTACCCCCCCCCCCCCATTACATCGGTTCTCGCCGCGAGTCTAGACACACACACGCTCTGCAACAAGTTGTGCTGCCAGCCGGGGGGGATGGGGGTTTCCCACGTTTAGAGCAGCCGCCCAAGCTGCGCTCGGCGCAGCAGCCGCGCAAACGACGCCGGGCTGCGCGGAGCGGCTCCATGCGCGCCCCTGCCCCCAGGGGAGCGCCCCTCAGTCTCTCCCGCGCGCTACACTCGTGCCAAGGGAGCCGCGGGACGAGCGGGACCCTGCTCGCCCGGCAGGGAGCTCGCTGCCACGGCGGGGCCGCGGATGGAAAACAGCTTTCAACACCCAGCCCCCCCCCCCCCGGCTACCCTGTCAGGAGCAACCCCCCCCCCCCCCCCCCGACAGCCACCAACCCACCCACGCGTCCTCACAACCGCGCGTGCTCAACACTTCACCGTCTGTCACAGTCACGTCTGCATCCTCCTCGCCCGGCTGCACCGCCAGCTGGAGCGCGCCCGGGTGGGGGCTGGCGAGCGGCAGCCCCCCGCGCAGCTGCTCCTCGCTCACCAACAGCAGCTTCACGCTGCACCGCAGGGGCTGGGGCTGCGGCGGGGCGGCCATGATCCCTGCCGCCGCCCAGCCTCTGCGCTCCGGCGGCTGCTGCTCGCCCGGCCCGCGCGGGAGGAGCGGGAGAGGCGGCGGGGAGGGTTCACGGGGAAACGAGTCCCACATTGGAGACCCCTCCCGGCTCTTTCTGGCCCTGGCAAGGCGGCATCCTCCCCTCCCTCCCGGCCTCCCGCTCCAGAGCCGGCTCAGCCACTCGCCGTCTGCCGAGCGCCCGGCGTGAGCCGCCTTTGGCGACATCTCGGCGCTTGCAGCGAAACAGTGACATCTCCTGGCCACCGGCGCGGCTACACCTGCGGACGGGAGGGCGGCCATGGCTCTCCCCCCCCCCCCGCCCCGGGACTCGCCAGGCAGCCCGGCAAAAGCCCGGCTCACGTGAGCCCGCCTCGTTGGAGACGCATTGCGAGGCCTGGTTCAATGCATCTCGCCCCCAAGATGGTGTTGGGAGACATTGAAAGCCTCCTTCCCCCTTCCAAAGCGCCCCCGCTCCGCCTGCGCCGCTTTGCCCGGGAGCTGGGTCGCTCAAGGGCACCGTTCACATTCGGCATTTGAAAAGAGCAAAAGACCTGGGAGGAAGGTTCCCTGGCCCCAGCGAGCCACATTTTGGGGAGATAAAGGAGCCGAGGGGGCGGAACTGGGTTCAAGCAGCCATGTCCAAACTGGCCCCTGTTTTTTCAATTGTATTCTGGGCTTCATTTTTGTGCTTTTCAAACTGGTGAGGCTAGCCAAGGCACTGAAAAACTCCCTCTCCTGGCCCTGTAAAAACTGGGCCTTCCACATGTAGCTTGTTTCCCCCATGGCCGCTGAAAACTAGGAAAGAAAAAGAAAAGAACCGGCATTACTTGGAATGTAGTAAAACATTTGATACCCACTGAGGCCCCAATGCTGTCAGCTCTCAGGGTTGGGAGTCCCCCCCCCCCCACAGGGAATTGGGGGGCATCTACACTGCGAAAAGAGACCTCTGGCAGCCAGCCTCAGAGCCTGGGGCAGCTGACTTGGGCTAGCAGTTTAGAGAGTAGGGCAGGGGTGACCATTCTGAGCCTGAGAAGGAGCCAGAATTTACCAAAGAGCCACAGTAATATGCCAGCAGCTCCCTTCAACCCCCAGCCCCTGTACCTCTCCCTTCTTCTCCACCATGCCTCCCACCTGCTGCAATCAGCTGTTTTGCAGTGTGCAGAAGGCTCCCCTGGGGAGGAGCGAGGGCACTGTATATTCAGGGGAAGGGGTGGAGTGGTGGCAGGAGCAGAGCATGGGGTTGAGCAGTGAGCACCCAACAGCACATTGGAAAGTTAGCACCTGTAGCTCCAGCACCTATGCAAGGAGCTGCATATTCACCTCTGAAGAGCTGCAGGTTGGTCACCCCTGCAGTAGGGCTTGGGCTGGACCCCAGGCTCTGAGACCCCCCCTCCCACTTGCTGGGCTTCATAGCCGCAGGTTCCAGCCCGGCCCAAACATCTCCATTGCTATTTTTAGTCCTGCAGCGTGAGCAGGAGTCTGTTAATCCAGTCCCTGAGACTTGCTGCTGCATGTCTTTTTTGCAGCGTAGGCATATCCTCAAGCGCTGCAATGCTGAGCAAAGAAATGCCTAGAAAATCACATGTGCAACCCAGCTATTCATGTGGGTGTCCTAACCACTGAACTAGAGTCATTCTCTCTCTCTCTCTGCCCCAATGACTATGTAAGTATTTAGCCTAGGCTACAGAGTGAGAATGACTCTGAAATCCAGTAGTTAGGACAGGAGGTGGGAGACACTGAGTCCAAGCCCCCTGCTCCAATCACTATTTAATTGTTGATCCACAATGGAACAGTTTCAATAAGAGATGCTGATGGAGGGAGCCCCATATCAGAATATGCCATAAAACAGTGATTACGCACTATATTGAGAGATACCTGTTCAAAGTGTCGCTTCCTCCTCCTCCTCTGGCTGGATTTTGAAGGGGACCAAAACCAGTAGGCATGCTCCAAGGCTGCCTACCAGATCAAGACCCTCACATGATAGGTTGCAGAATGTATGTCTTCCCCCCCGTTCATGAATTGTTCTGGGGCTTAGGCAAGAGATAGGCATCCAGCTATCTAGAGTGAACCACCTCCCGCCCCCAGTGTCTGTAACGTAAGCACCTAGTCAGTTTAGCTGCCTACGGGGTTAGGCAGCAGCCAAGTGGGAGTTTCATAGATTGCAGTGGTATTGTGCATGGGAACTTAGGCACCAAAATTACTTCCTTGGTCAGACAAGGGTATGGTTGTGAACAAAGCCACCCCATTCACTTCAGTGAGTCTACTTAAATGCAAATTAATATGTGTAAATTATCAGTATGCCTCATTTGCAGCACTGGGGCCTAAAATCATACACAAACTAATTTTTAAAAACATTAATAATTATTTTATCAATCAGGTAATTTTCAAGTGTTCATATCCAAGCTTATTTTCAATGTTTTTGTGAGATTGATTTAGTAAGATAATGTATCAAATTATTTACTAAAGTCCAAGTAATTAAGTAATTTTCTTCCCTGGTGTTTCTCCTTTTTCCTCTTTGTTTCCAGAGAAGAGTGGTGACCAGGAGATGTCACTATTTTGCTGTAAGAGCAAAGTTTTCACTGAGCTCTTTTCACTCTTGACAGGAGAAAAGTGTCAGGACATTATTAGTGAGACATTTTTGCTGTAAAAGTTGAGTGCAGGGATTGCAGCATAGGACAAGAATGATTTATGATTTTATTATTGAAGGTAAACTATAAACTTAAAAAGTAAATTAACAGTTTAAAATTCTAAACCAGAAACACAGTATGTATGTAGACTTGAAAATGAGAAATAAAGGCCAAATTTAAGTTCTACATATTATCAGCATAGCAATGGGTACACAGTTAAACCACTATTGGATTGAAATGTCAAAAAACGAACAACCTCCCCAAAAAAACAAATCCCCATATAATTTGCAGCTCATTTAGAGGTTCCATTCTCTCCTTGATGTGTAAGTTCCCCTTTTTGTCAATGTGGGTTAAAGGCAAACATGAAGACTAGTGAAGGGAATTTTCTTTAAATTATTATAGCAGAATTATTTCCCAAGTGAGAAAATTCTCTTTTGCAATGAAAATGTTAGTGTCAGGAAAGAGTACCCTATTTAATTTAGATAACATGAAAGTAATAGTAAAGAAATACAAAGTTTACAAACAAACAAAAATATAATATAGAATTGTTTTCTGTTTTTAACTCCTGCTGCCCTGTTAACCACAGCAACTTCTTTGAATTAAAAGCAAACAAGACAGGTCTGTAGAGATTAACTCCCTCCCCCCCCGTACTATAGTATACTATTGTAGGGTTTCCAGGGTCTATTGTATTTTTCTTCTTCACAGCTTACTGGCTTCTTAGGTATTACAACTCTTGTTTCTAAATGTTAATGCTTTCTATAATGCAAAGGACAAGGACAATCAGGTTGCTAATTAATATAGGCAAGGGTAGCTCATTTGCAAAAGATGGGTGTTCTGATAACAGCTGCATTTATAGTCGTGCCAACTTAGGTTTAAGGGAATGTAACACAGTGGGTAAATTCCCCCTGTTGTGCAGAGGCCAGCATGAGGCCTGTGACTAAAGTAAGTCCCACTTAAGCATATTTTCTCTTGATGTGGTTCCCAATTTGTCTTGCTGAGATGTCTTGCTTTTATAGTTCTTTACTCTGAGGTTGCTACTAAAATTTCAAGGTGAATATCTCAGATCTAGAGGGACTTTTTTCATGGCATTACCTCCGACTGGTAGGGAATTACTCTGCAAACAGTAGGCCACTGCAAAATCAGTTTTAGGGACTTCAGACCTGAGCTTAACCTAATCATCAGGAAATTTATGTAATTTGCCAGAATTCAGGGCTGCACAGATTACGGTATTGAATTTCTGGAGTGTTGTGAAGAGAGGTAAAACATCAGGCCTATTCAGATCACAGTTAATAAGAAACACTACAGGACCACCTGAAGGAGAAGGTGGAATAAAACTTTAGAACCCCGGTAACTTCCCTGCATAGAACCATCAAGTCCCCCAAGGAAAAATAGCAGGGCTGATCTGGAACTTCCTTGTGGAGACAGTTGTTATCCGAGAAATCTGAATCCTTCAAATCCATTTTATTGGAGCTTACTAGACTCAGAGTCTAACGCAGGGGTCTGCAACCTTTACCACTCAAAGAGCCATTTGGACCAGTTTCCCACAGTAAAGAAAACACTGGGAGCCACAAAACCCTTTTGACATTTAAAATGAAATAACACTGCATATAACGTTTTCTTTGCCTTTATGCTATGTATAAACAAACTATAATGTGTTGCATTTAGATCAGGGGTGTCCAAACTTTATGGGAAGAGGGCCAGATTTGGTAAGGACGGTGAAGATGTGAGGGCCGACCCCCTCCCCCCCCTCCGGCCGTGCTCTCTCTCTTCTTCCCTCCCCCTCCCCTCCAGCCGTGCTCTCGCTCTTCTTCCCTCCCTCCCCCCCCTCCGGCCGTGCTCTCGCTCTTCTTCCTCCCCCCCCTTCCTCCCCCCCGCTCCGGCCGTGCTCTCGCTCTTCTTCCCTCCCTCCCCCCCGCTCCGGCCGTGCTCTCGCTCTTCTTCCCTCCCCCTCCCCTCCAGCCGTGCTCTCGCTCTTCTTCCTCCCCCCCCCCCGGCCGTGCTTTCACTCCCCCCCTCCCCCAGCTTGCCTTGCCTTGCCTCGTGCCCCGGCCCTGGCTCGCTCTTATCCGCCGGCTCCGCCGCGCTTCGCCTCCTGCCCCGGCCCCGGCCCGACTCGCACTTCTCCGCTGGCTCCGCCTCGCCTCGTGCCCCGGCCCCGGCTCCGCCTCCGTTCTTCTCCCCCCCCCCCGCCGCTCGCCTCTTATTGACCCCGCCCCTCTCTTTCGGCTGCGGCTCCGCGCACTGGTTGGACAGTGCTGGCGGGCCGCATAGAGAACAGTCTGCGGGCCGGTTAAAATTAGAACACACAGGGAGCCGCATCGGAGGGATGAAAGAGCCGCATGCGGCTCCGGAGCCGCGGGTTGCTGACCCCTGGTCTAACGCTTTAATGCCCTTCTAGACTAGGGCCTTCAAGTGCGGCCCATACATCTAAGGACCCATACATTTAAGTATTACTGGGAATTTCAGCAACAGTAGCTAACTTGACCTTGACTGGTAGGACACTGGAAGATTTGACTAACCCTTTTCCCTTTTACTACAATTGTTGGTTGGGCTGTAGCCTCTACAAATGCTTTTGCTAACAGGTCTGGGAGAAAAGAGGAAAGAAGGACAACAGAAAGACCCAGTAGTAACTGTCCTTATTAATAGCTTTTTCCAGCTGGTCAACTGATTGTAAGCCCATTGAAGATTGTCCTTCATCAGAAGATTAAGAGGCTGGTATTTATTTTACTATTTCAGAGACCACCACGGATGACAAAGTTCTGGGAAGTCAGACTACAAAATCTGGAGATCCTGGTCTTTGCAGTTTTGTCATATAGGTTGTCACCTAGGTTTGTCACCTAGGTTTGTCACCTAGGTTTGTGAGTTCAATCCTTGAGGGGGCCATTTAGGGATCTGGGGCAAAAAATCTGTCAGGGGACAGTACTCGATCCTGCTAGTGTAGGCAGGGGACTGGACTCGATGACCTCCAAGGTCTTTCCAGTTCTAGGAGATTGGTATATCTCCATTTATTTATTTATTTATTTAACCTAAGATATGCAACTTCAGCTACGAGAATAGCGTAGCTGAAGTTGACGTATTTTAGGTCAACTTACCTCATGTCCTCACGGTGCGAGGTCAACTGCTGCCGCTCCCTCGTCAATTCTGCTCCTGCCTCTCGTCTTGGTGGATTACAGGAGTCAAAGGCAGAGCAATCGGGGATCAATTTATCATGTCTACACTAAACACAATAAATTGATCCCCAATAGATCGATCACTACCCGCCGATCTGGCGGGTAGTGAATATGTACCCAAAGAAGGAAAATGTTCCACAATGAGACAAGGGACCTCAGAATGAGGCACAACAGGACTGGGGCATTTGGAAAACAGATAAAGGTACTTTGATTAATGGTAAAAAAAAATCAGCCATATCATAGGTGATATGCCTGTCTGCCTCAGATGTGTGAAGGAAGTGAAAACTCATTGAGTTGTGAACTAAACTTCCAAATCCAGAAAATATAATAATGCTCCTGCATTTCATACTGTAACAGCGTCTCTGCAGGGGACTCCTGCCCCCGCTGGGCTGAGAAAAATCACACTGAGACTTTGGTGCAGTGCTCACCTAATGCTTTTATTTACAGGTTGTGTTCCCACAACCTTTCCACTCTACACACAGTCCCCTTCTTATAGTCCACGAGCAAGAGGGGGCAAACTATTTCTTTCTGCTTCCCCTCTTTCCAGCTCCTCCACCCCATGCTTACTTCCCCTGGAGCTTTTATCCACCCCCAGCCTGAAGAGGCAGCAGCTGTTCCAGCTTCCCCAGTCAGGGCCAGGTGTTCTACCCAGCTCCCATTCAACTCCCTTAATTGGAGCTGGAGTGACAGAGGGATAGCTAAGCAGTTTTCTGCTTAACACCCTGTCACACATACATTCTGAAACCATTTCTCTGAGCCATACCTGTTTATTATTTTGATATTTGTCTGGAAGAGGAGAAATCATAACGAGCATCTGTGGGATGTTAAATCAATCTCATTCAAGGACAAACACCATCATCTGCATTTGGATTCTTCGCCATGAGTTGTGCTGTTATTACCTCCCTAGTGGGATGAATTCCATAACTAGTGATGCTCATAATTCTGTTTCCATTGATAGTAGGTTAAATAACTTTAGGGTCCCATGTCTGTTAAAAAGTTTATTTTACTAAATCGGTATTCATCCCAACTAGCTGCAGTAATTATGGGGCGTTCATGAAAATGAATGCATTTCTGAGGCTACTTTCGCCCTGACAAGTCTTCCCTATTATAAAAATTGGTTTGAGCTATCAAACACTTTTTGTGGAAAGCCAAGAAAGCTAGGACTAGCATTATCAAATACAAATGTCCACAAAAGTAGAGGATGTCATCTTTCTGAACTGGAAATTACAACTGTGCAGCATCACTATGTGTGATACAGGAATGACTACACTTAGGTTCTACCCGATAACAGGTACTACCATGGCAAATCGTTGAACAAGCTATAATTTCTCCTGTAAGACTGAATTCTTTAGGCTCCTGTCTAAAGCATTATCTTTTGACTATCACATCTGTTGTTGTATGGGCTCAAGCTGCAACCAAATCAAACCCTAGGTTGGTCCAAGAATTATAACCCCTAAATGACTTTTTCCTCAGTAACATTCTTATGTCCTGAATCAATTGTAGCCACAACACAATATAGAAACAAAATAATTTTACATATTCTGCAATTAAAAGAGATTATAACAAAGGCTAGATCTAGTTCTCTATTGTTAGTTCATGTAAAAGACAAGAAAACACCCACAATGTGAAAACCATCTGACATTTTATTGCCACATTTTACCCAATCTTATAGAATACTATTGTCATAAGTATAAAGTAGCTTAGAATTACTGTTTTACCCGTGAAGGGTTAACCTGAAGTAAGAGGGAGAGGGAGATGACATAACAAAGAGTGTTTTTAGTTTCACTTTCTTCTCGTCTCGCTCTGGCGCGTTCGCCGGGTGTGGCGAACCAGCCTTCTGTCTCTATTCTACATTCCTATAAGGTTCTAAGAAGTCAGTCCAGCAGTAAGTGAACTGTATGCTTAACTGTATCACTTGATAATTGATCCATGGTGTTTCTTTGCTGTTAGCTTTAGCAGTGGAAGAATTCCCAGAGGAGGAGTCAGTTAGGCTACGTAATGTAAGTGAGATGTTTTTCTATTAATTTCTGTACCAGGGGTTTATGTTCTTTCTTTTCCTTTTATTAAAATCTTCCTTTAAAATTCTGCCTGCTTGTTTCTATTGAATAAATCCTAGTTTGGATCGGGCACGTCTCACGGAAAGTGAGGGTTTTAGACTTTGTTCTCAAATCTCTCCCAGGTAAAGGGAGGAGATTTGAGGGGTGTTACAGTAGGGGTTCCAATTTACCCAAACCCATGGTTTTGGGGGCTCAAATTGGTGGTGGCAGCATTATTCCAAGTCCCAACTGGAGAAGTTTGGGTTTGGGGGGGGGGGGGGGGGGGAGTTTTAACCTAAGCTGGTAAAATAAGCTTGGGGGATTATTTCTTCTTTCATGCGGGGTCCCCACATCTTTACCCTAGAGTTCAGAGTGGGGAGACACATCTTGACAACTATAGATCAGGGAGAGACAACCTATGGCACGGGTGCCAAAGGCAGCACATGAGCTGATTTTCAGTGGCACTCACACTGCCCGGGTCCTGGCCACCAGTGTGGGGGGGTTCTGCATTTTAATTTAATTTTAAATGAAGTTTATTAAACATTTTAAAAACCTTATTTACTTATATACAACAGTTTATTTATATATTAAAAACCTATAGAAAGAGACCTAAAAACGTTAAAGTTAAAATGTATTATTGGCACGCAAACCCTCAAATTAGAGTGAATAAATTAAGACTTGCCACACCACTTCTGAAAGGTTGCCAACCCAAGCTATAGATGAAAGATCATCAGTCCCCGCAAGTTCAGCACATGCGTAAGTTTTAGCAGGACTAAAGCCTTATTGTGTGACTATCACCACAGCAACTAGATGGTATTACAAAAGTTTAAAACCATGTAAAACTCATGAAATTCCAGGAAATATACTATCAAGTTAAAAGGCTGTGTCATAAACCTCAGACAGAGTAATCTACTGTCACTGCTATAACCAGAAATTATAATTTTAAATAGTTAGGGTTTTTTACACACACGCATTCTACCTCACTGCAAGTAGGGAACAATGCCTTTTACAAAGTACTGACATTATTTTAGCACTAATATTAAACAAAATACTTTTTCATACTGGATATATTACCTGACTTCAAAGCTATTAAGCTATTTCCCTGGTATGAGAGAGAGAGGGACTTTAAAAGCTTTGAGGGTAAATCACCAATAGCTTTGGTATTATTACAGAGTATTGGAGATACATATCACAGAGCTAGTTGGTGAATATGCATAGCCACAGCATTCACTTACCCTTAAGGAGCCTGACAGTGGGGATAAGTCTGGCTATTTGGTCCGATGCTGAGCCCTGAAGGCGGTGGGTGAATGTTTCTGTTCTGCATTTTCCTGAAGTTTGTCTGAAGAGCTGTGGTTGAGAGAATGGGGACTGGACTATGCCACACTAGTCTTTCATTGATGGAATGTTGGCCTGCTGACTGGGCATGAAAGTAGAATATTAACTTGTTCAGATGCACACTTGAATTTGGCTTTCTTGGGTGAAGCTTCGGGAAAGGAAGGGTTCAGTGAATAGTCCCAGAGGAAGAAATACTTTCCTGAACTTCAGAAACAATGCTGAAAGGAAGAGAATGGTGATCACTGGTTGATACTGACCTGCAAATATATGGTAAAGTGATCATATTAGGGTGGCATTCACTTTACCCACATGAAGCCTAAGTAACTAGAGCAGATGGGAAAGTATAATCCATCTCTCCATATTACAGCCTATAAGGATGCTGCAATGTTCCCCATTTCTGACCATCAATCCAGCCTGTGGGCAGGAATAGCAGTTACTGTTGCAACCCCTCAGTATGTGTGCATGATACTAGGACTTCAAGTTGAAGCTCTTGGGGCCCTTAGAATCATAGAATCTCAGAGTTGGAAGGGACCTCAGGAGATCATGTAGTCCAACCCCCTTCTCAAAGCAGGACCAATCCCTATTTTTGTCCTATATCCCTAAATGGCCCCTTCAAGGCTCGAACTCACAACCCTGGGTTTAGCAGGCCAGTGCTCAGACCTCTGAGCAATCCCTTGGCTGCCTTTCCCTGCACTTTGGCCTACACGGGACCAGCTCAGGGCCTTCTCTGCAGTGTGCAAGCTGTGCAGACAGCTGCTGTGCTGGCAGGTCCTCCAATGCCACTCATCCCTAAATGGAAAAGGGGACCTTTCTCCAGCCCTCTGGATCAGACTGAATTTCACATTGCAGGAAAGTCTGAACTCCCACACTGGTCCTGCTGCTGAAGACAACTTCCATTGGGAAGCGAAGTAGGCTCTAGCTTGGAGTCCCAGGTACCCTATTAATTAGCTTGAACTTTCTGGGAATCTGCCCAGATTAAGGAATCCCAAAAGAGCTGGTGTGTCTGGAGCATGTATGATAGCAAAAATGTCTCCAGGTTATGAATACATTACCATTTCCACAGGAAAATATGTTATGCAGAAGGGTTCTTACTAAAAATGGTTCTGCTCAGAAAATTGCTTAGGACAAGCTGGCAACAGCAACACTGCTGTAGTACTATTGTCAAGAAGGTTTTTATAAAAAATGCCCTGCTGTTAAACTAATCCAGCCACTGGGAAAGAATGCACATGATAGGATTTAGCAAAATCTGGAATGAGATCAGCCACATCAACTTCAAATCAGTGCACCGACTCTATCCAGCCTACCTCCGACTGTGCCAGAAATGGATCAAGGTTCGTCAACCACCTATGTCGGGTCCCTGTGTGTACTGATGGTTGGCATCCTATATGTAATGGCATTTGGCACAGACATTGATGTGCAGCGAAATGATGGCTGCAATTTAGTTTGCTGTGAGCCATGTGGCATTTTACATTATAGATGTAAACTGCTGAGAGGAGGCAAGTTAAATAGAATTTTAAACATGATACAGTACATAGCTTATTTAATTGAGAGTATCACTAGTGTACAGAATATTACCCTGTAAAATAGAAGCAATAAAAATAGGACAGTTCTTGCTCATAAACTGTATTATTTTGAATGGTGTCTTCCAGAAATAACCAGTGTTTCTGGGTTTCTGCCATGTTTTGTGCTGTGGGATCTATATTATAGCAGAGTCTGGAAGAGCTAACTTAAATAGTCTTGATATATGAAGCTAATTTAAATTATTTTCTTAATACTGATAATGGGTCAGATCTTGTAGCTTTTCTCAGATAAAATTCCCAATGAAATTGGTGAGTATTTTACCCAAGTCAGAGCTGAATAATGCAGCCTAATGACATTTATCAGGCTGTGTGAAGTTATTTTAGAGATTCTTTGTGAGTAGATGTGCGTTGGAAGAAAAACAACATCTCAGCATCAGTGCTGCATCAGTTACTCCAGATCATCTCAATTGCCAATTACAAACCAACTAAGGATCTGTAAATTGACCCTGATTAGTCAGTGGGGTGGGAAGACTGATAGTCTTATCTGGTAGGCTTCTGTGCAGGATTCAGGACTGCATTGTATCATGCTTTTGGACTTCATCTGAAATAAGCTGATTGAGGTAAAGTACAGGTAGTGACTCGGGACTATTGTGCAGTTAGTCAAAGTCACCAAACTTCAAGAGGCAACTTTTCTTTCTTTTCCTGAACCCTATATAAAACGTGTTGATCCTGGCCTTTCAAGATCTCTTTGACACCCTGGGGTTTTGTTACTTCATGGGACTTCCGCAATTAAAAATAGCATTCCAAGTCCTGCACATGGAATAGAGTGTCCAAAACCATGGGCAATGGACCATTAGCATTCCATGAAGCACTTGCTGGAAGCCTTTGGAGAGATGGCCACTGGTGTGATGCCACCTTTCCTCCTCATTTTCAGGCTAGTACAGTGCATTAAAATATGTTAGACAACATTGAACACTTTCCTAATATTGATAGGCAAAACTTCCAGTGGGAGGGAAGTTGGTCTGCATTATTGTGCCTAGGAGAGACAGTCCATGAGAAAAATTCTCTTCTAAGATGTGGTCCACACTGTAAAAGAGTTTGAATACTTCTGGCTTGCAAATACAATAATCATATATCTTTTTTCTCTGCAAAATTGTAGGAATTTGGGTGGAAGAGGGATTTCTTTTGTTACTTTTGGGCCTGGCTCTTCACTGCCTTGATCTTTGTGTAGTCATTTACACCTTTGCAAAGCAAGTATAAACCCGTTCCATTTTGATGTGGTAGCATTTTTATACTCATTTTGCACAGGTGATGATGCCTTCAATACGGCTAAAGCAGTGGAAAATCAGGGCCTCTACCTGTGGTGGTCCAAGCCTAAATATTTTCTTTATATACAGTCTGCAGAAATGCAGGTGCTGTCTTATTGCAAGACTGAACTTTGCCTACTTTTGCTTTTGCATTCTTGACTGGCTTTATTCTTTGAGAAGACCCAAGAGTAGCACTGTGCAATTGCTCATCTATGCTGAGGGGTCTCATGTGTTATTCTATTGTTCAACTTGTCCAGTGTGTATGTGAGGCCATCAGAAAAGCTAGTCTGCAGTGCCAGATGACTTTAGCTACGTATCTCTGTATTGTCAGGTCAGGCTGTTGGAATCTCATTGGGTTACTCAAGTGTTTTGTCAGAATGAGTGCTGAGAAGAGAGAGAACTAGCCGCATCTCAGCTCAGACAGGATTGGAGTTATTCTGGTTAGGTGGGAAATAACTGAAATAAATGGCAGAATTGAAACTGTATCCCTCAATTTGGTAGAGTATGTTTTCTTTTTGCTACTCATGTTCTCCTCCTCTGGGATCCCCAGCTAATTCTGGATGCACAGGCAGTGGCCAAGAAAGGTTTTTACTATTTGCAGCCAGAAGACTGTGCCCTTCTATTCAGGTGTAGAACACACTACAATAACCCACATTTTTGTCACCTTGAGACTTATAGTAATGTGCTCTACATGGAGTTAATTTTGAAAATTATTAGTAAGATTTAGCTGATGCAGAATGCAGTAGCCCAATTGTAGAAGAGTGTTTCTTGCAGGAAATACCTTCACGTGCTTTAAGAGCTGCACTGAATTCCAGTTTATTGCTGGATATTATTAGAAGTGTTTGTTTTAATATATAAAGCCATACATGGGTTAGATGCTGGTTCCCAAGAGACTCTCTCTCTGATATCCTGGCATTTGAAAACATCTTTCATATGAATCCGAAAAACTTGATTTATAAAACTTGCCAGTTGAAAATTTCACTTTATTATTTGCCTCAAATGAAGGACCCTAACCTCAGGTTATATATTGTTGAAATCTGCTGACATGTCTCTTGATAGTGTTCCCGGTTAGCGAGGCGACTTCATTGAAAGAGAGGTTTTGAGCATCCAGTTGGATTTCACTAAGAAAAAATTGGAGGCACCGTGCTAAGCAGAGTAAAACAAAGCAACTGTTACAAGTTCAGTCTGAAGATGCACTCTTTCTATGGCAGGTCACGTTAATGAAAAATAAAGCCCTAATGTTATCGACTCTTGCCAATCTTATCATGACTCTCACAATATTTGGTGTTATTCTTAAAGCCTCAGCTCTTGGAGTCGTATCATTATGTGAGCAGCTCCACTTTAATTAAAAAAAAAAAAAGTGTCTAACCTTTTCCGTTGCTGTAAAAACCTTGAAAATGTGACCCAAGTGCACCATAAAGGCCCAGGAATCAGAAGGCAAATAAAAAGAACCCAAAATGCATAATTAAAAAAACCCAGAATTCTAAAGCAAATCTCATGGGTTTTAGGGCCTGACTAATGATTTATGAATGTGGTTTTGGCAGTGTTGAAGTCACTACTTTTTTGTGTTAAAGGTGCGATGAAATATTTGGAGAAGACATCTGCAGAAGATTAAAATTCACACCAAGATGCTCTCCAGAGCCCACAGGCCGCATGTTTGAGACCCCTGCATTACACAATACCAAACTGAGACAACTATTCAGCAAGAATAAAAATATGAATTTAAAATGAAGCCTCAGAAGAAGACACTAAATGAAATGAGTTTAAATACAAGCATTCCTGTCTCTTTCTCGCTCATGTCTGGGCCTTCCCCCTTGCATGGAACCTTTGACTTGACCTGATCCACCTGTTTCTTCTTCAAGTCCTTTCTTAAAATGCATTTCTTATCAACGGGCTAAAAATCCAACTCCTCCTCTCTGAGACAGAAGGGTTAATAAAAGAGACAACAGAAAGTTTATTAAACAATTAAAAACTGAGGAAGTAATAAGTCTGCTAAACTTCACTATTCAATCTGTTAGTTTTTTTCCCCCTCTGTTCTCCATGATGAATCTAAATTGTAAGCACTTTGTCTTCAATCCCATCTGTAAAATGCAAAACACGCCATTGGAAGTATACAAATAAATAAGTAAATTACAATTAATCAGTGGCTTCTGAGTATAGGTTAGCAGGTAGGTAAATAGAATCATATCTGTAACTGGCACTGACGGTAGCGAAGATGAGGGAGCTCAGCATCTCTGGAAATAGGGCTCTAATTGCATGCATCTTTCTAGACGTACGTAAGGGGTTGCAAATCAATATACTCTGATTGCTCCTGACTGCATTTTCACATGCGAATCCATTAAGAAAATGTAGGTTAAATCATCACAGGGCAAACTTTCACGTTTAACCACCTTCCTTAGGTTTTAGCAGCATAGGTCACTATGGTTATGGCCACACTGCAGGTAGGAGTGAACCTTGCAGCCAGGTGTAGACAGACTTAACTTGAACCACGCTCATGTATCACACTAAATATTGCAGTATGGACAATGTGGCTTGGGCTGGCGCTCAGGCTCTGAAGCCTAGGAGGTCAGGCGGGTTTGAGAGGCCAAAGTCCAGCTCAACCTGCAATGTCCGTACCTGCTATTTTTAGTGTGGTAGCTCGAGCCCTGCTCATATGAGTCTATCCAGGCTGGGAGGCTTGCTCCAAGTTGCTGTATAGACATACCTTATGAGGGCTACAGTGCATTTTTTCAGCCCGGTTAAAACATAGTATGGTCTGAGGCTACAGAACAGTTTTTAGATTTTATTTCTAAATATAAATATTTCTTGATTTATTATGAAGCCAGAAAGGTGAAGTTATTTAATTTTTCTCCCAAAATCAACAGTACCTTGAAATATTTGGCTATACAAGAAAATTAATAAAAACAGAAGCATTTAAAATTTGTTTGTAACAAGAAAACAAATTTATTGATTTTTAAAAGACAAGACACAATTTTGTTTTGAAAAACACAAGAAAGCTAGCCTGAGTTCAAGTCTGAAATATTCAGAAAAATCCTACTATCTTTAGTATGTTCCAGTCATTTGTTTAAACAACACACTAAAAGTTAATATATATTTTTATAATTATAAAAGTTCCCCAGTTATTGTACAGTACACAATACAAATTGCCCACAAACTATTATTTAGCTCCTGCCAATTTTGAGAGGACATGATATACTAAAAGATTTAGCATTTCTCACAAAAATCACATCAGGAAATACATATTTACAAAATCAAATACATTATACAAAAAACTCATCACGTTATTCTGTAAAGATGTTTTCTTTAAATAATTAAAAAGTATATTTAACTGTAGTCCAAAAACTGGAAAAGAACATTACATTATCTCACACATACAATCTACAAAAAAGTTGCTTACCTCATTTACATAACATATTTTGTCAATTGGAAAATAAAAGTTCAAATATCTCCTAGTGTTACAATGTTTCTGTGCTTGTGGGACTGAATAGTGTAATCTGCCACTTACTAAGTGAAATTTAAATGATGGCACTTGAAAAATAAAAATAAACACAACAAAGGAAGTTACCTAGAAGGTAAGAAAGCCCTGAGTGATAGTAGAATTTACTGATTGGTAAGCACTACAATTAACCTAATTAAAAGTTTACCATCTCAGGCACAAATTTCCAAGTTTTCTAAAGGCACTCACTTAAAGTTTCTGTAACAGTCTTGCTGGTTACTACTGTAAATCCAAATTTTTGATGGCAACAAGTGGGGATGGCTCAGGGGTTGGGTGGGAACTTGCTTTGGTACAAAATGATACTTTTTTGACCAACAAATATTTAAAATCTAAATACTGGGTTATTTTAATTTTATATGTAATGTATAAATATAAGCCAAATCACCTTAATATTTTATTCAAGGAAAATTTACTGGGGCTCCTCGGCCACTTAAAAACTCACCAATGAACCCCCTTGGCAGACATCATCCTCGCACTGAGGGATAGCCAAAGACGATGACTACTTTGGATCCCTTTAGCACTCCTTATGTAAAAAAATCTCCTGCTAACTTCAGTAGTTACTTTTCTTGAGCCTGGAGTACTGAATCAGGTCCCTGATAATGAGTCAAAGGAGGTTATTCCTCCCAATTCCTATATTCTTCTGAGAATGTCTTTTATTGTTTTAGAGTGAAATTCAGCCCAGTACAACAGCCCCTGCAAGATCAACTGCTCCACCTGAGCCCCATGTTAAACACGGCCCTGATTCAGGAAAGCAATCAAGCACATGCCCAATTGTGACTTAAATGAGGCTCACCATCTTGCGCTGAGCCTTCTTCTCTAGGATGAATTTTACCCTTAACAATCAACGTAAATTAGCAATTCTTACCAAATATTTCATTACTCAGGGCTTCCAATCCCATCATTATAATTTATTTTAACAAATTCAAACAAAACAAAATAGTTAAAACAAATGTTTGAAAATAAGGCATACTTGACTTCAAACAAAAAAATAGGCAGTCACTTTGTAAGTGGCTTTTACTATTTTTTAAGTAAAATTGGTAAATTAAACTCAGGTCTACTGGCACATAAAATCACTAGCAGCAATGATCAAGGCATGCAAACTGAGAAGCATTTACAGTAAATTATGAATAAAAAAATTGTTAAATTAAAACCCTTTGAGTATTGCATTTGTTTTAATTAATTATGCATGAATTTGCATTGTTTATCTGACTAAAAATAAAGTTTACAACATATCTGCACTACACTACTGATGTAATTTCACTAGACATCTTAATATGAGACTTTTTTGCACTCAGCTAGACTAAAGCAAGCACAGCTGCAGATAATGGTGATCACTGGTTGATACTGCAGGGAACCAGTACAATATCTACAATATTCTCATTTAGTAAGGTGACATTTAGAACTATTTTTTCAGAGAGTCTCCACCCACTTCTAAATTTATGCCCTTATGTTGTATGCACAATTTATTTGTGAGAAAAAAGGTGTTTTTTCAGATGCCAAAATGCAGGTGCAATTTTATTTGTTGTTTTTTGTTGTTGTTTTTTAATTCTGACACTCAGTAAGGGCCATCCAAAAGTGCTGAACTTGAGCCAAGTGCCTCTACTTTGTTACCTATATGCCATTTCACAGTGACAAAATGTTGAAGTGGTATAAATGAAATTATGTTCTTTCTGCAATTGCTTATACAAAAGATTGTGCAGAAAATATAACTGCAAAATCTCAAATGTTCTGCAAAATTCATCCTTACTTATTATGACAGTTTTGTTCTGTTTTTATTCCTAAAGATTTCCATTTACAGTACTGGTGCTTTCCAATGCTACCCTAATGAGATTTTCAAAACAGTCTAAAAATAACCCATTTTTGCTAAACTCCCACCTTTTAAAGCCATTTTAAGTACTTCACAACTTGTATCTATAGGACTGTATATTTGACTCCTTCATTAAATATTTATGGGATTATGAAACTAAAGGAACTGAAGTATTATTTTGCTGTAGACAGTATACATAGATGGCAGTGAATATTTTAGCCTAAATCAATCAAGCCTTCTACAACAAATTCAAATGTCTATATAGTATGCAAGTATTTACTTTGGAAAAAAACATTTGTTGCAACATAACCGGACACTTAGATGTATACAATATCTTCAGTAGCCTAATAATTAAATTACCTGAAAAGATTTTCCCCTTATCATGTGATTTACAATGCTCAAAGGGTTAATGCAAGGCATTACATCAAATTAATTTTCTAATACTAGAAATAAGCACTGTGTTTATGCTTCTATTCCAGTTTTTTAAAATCACCATATAAAGTATCAGAGATACTATAATTCCATTCATTTACTTATCTTAACCATGTACACAGAGGTTGTCCTGTTCCACAGAGACACGGGCCCAATTTTCAGGAATTAGTACTGGTCTCCCAAATTAATATTTCAAATTCTAAAATTACTGTCAAAAGTGAGTTCTACTATTACAGAGTTTATTGATTTCTTTTTATGGCTATAAATGATTCTTTTGTTCTGTGAAACCACTTCTGTAAATGAAACAACTGCAATCCATTTTAAACTAATATACGTATTTTCCTAAACAGTGCAGATGACATCTGGTAAGAACCACAAAGATATCAGATAAAGTCAAATGAAAATAATTTGAACAGAGCGGTGTTTCAGACATTTAAAAATACCTCGTTTTAAATTAAACAAAATTTGTATATAGACCTGATACATTCCTGAATTACAATACACCAGCATTTTATTGATTTACCATTTGTGAAACTAAAGGCAGTAACGTTGCACATCGCTTATTTTGTAGGTAAACAATTTTGAAACTATTCTCCAGATGTTGTGTAAGGAATATTATCTAAACAAAGATGCATTAAACATGCTACAGTACAAGGGTAAGTACAAAAAGAATAGCACATTGGAGAGACAAAAAGTAATTTAAAGTCTATTATACAATGAGAGACATGAAAAAGTACCAACAACTTTGCATACATATAAAAACCTGTGAAAATTGGGTCCTGTGTTTTGAGAAAGTGGTTCAACAATACCCCCCACATTGCTCACTGTATTATTTGTGCTGAACAGGAAGGGAATATTTTTAAAATAATTATTCTGAAATCAGTGTCTGGATCCTATAAAATCCACAAATCACATAGGCACTGATACTGCGTTTTGTAGCGTGTGGGCAAACTACTGCACTCCCCCCTCCCCAAGCACCAATGAAGTTAGTGGGCTTAAGGGTTGGCACTTAAGTCCAGCCACATGCTACACAATGCAGAACTGTGGAGAGGGTTTTTAAATCTCTGTTTTTACCAAAAATAATTAACCATGCTCATATATTAACAAACAGCAAAAATGTGCAAATTGATTGATTTATTACAATTCCATTAAATGTAAAAAAGCAAAAGCAAACTCACAAAACACCACCCAAACGTGTAAATATACACAGTATTTTACTTCATTAAAGAAGAAATCTTGTAAGAAAGTGATGGAAATGTTATTTAAAATTGACACTATAATCAAATCATAAAAACATGGGAATATAAACTCTATTTCATTCAATTAACTGAACATGCCATGATTCCAATTTATTTTGATAAATAACACTCTTTTTCAGATCACCTCTAGTTAATTAGGATTTCTGGCATGTTTGAGTCTCAGATTCATCTAACGTTCTGGTTTTCATCTAAGGCATAAAAATTATTGTTGGTTCAAACTGTGAAATACATTCCATTTTTGTATTTACTCTTATTTTTTGCACAGTGGGAACAGTGAACAACTGGGGGGAGAAGTTGAATCATGGAGGGCTTACAGGCGCCACCTCTGATAGCAATCCATATTTGCATGTTACAATCACACTTTTCTCTCAGCATGAGCAAATCGAACATTAAAACAATACAGGACAATGAAAAGAAAATATTTAAGGTTTGCCAACATAAAAGATGAAATTAGTAAATATATCTGGTCCAATTCAGAACATCAGTATTAGAACATGAAAAGAAACTATGTTGAAAATGGAAAATATTTTTCTATTTTTATATTTAATTTAACCTGTAAACAGTTCATAATGCACAATGAAGGGGAATAAATATTTATCACAGCTTAGGGTGGTTTTTTTTTAAAATGAGGGGTGCAGACATACTTTTTTGTATGGAACAAAAATCAGGACACCCAAATGATATCTGGGTGAACAAAACCTATGAAACTTAGAGCTTGCATACATTTCAAATACTGTAAATGACATAAAACCTTGCACTCTACTCAGGGAAAACACCCATTGACTGGTGCAAGCTGTAGAGCATGTAAAATTGGGCCCCAAATTCTGCAAAGTATAACTCTAAGCAATGTATATTTATTTTAATACATTAAAAATGTGTACTAGTGTATTAAAAAAATTACTTGATCTGTTTCAGTTCTTGGAGCATATGAAAACTCTAGCAAGAAAGATGTATGCTATAAATATACTGTTCATCTCACATGCTGTTCAGCCATTTGGTACAAGTAAAAAAGATCAGTCCACAGACACACTAAATAAACCAGACTAAATAACTCCTTAGTTTTTTTTCTCCAACAGGCCCTTTTCAATAAAACTGAAATGTTTGTGTGTGTGCTTTCCTTCATTTTTGGCTTTTTTGCTTGCTTGTTTATTTCCACTATTAGAACTGAGTAGATTTGTGTGCCTGTTGTAAAAATAATGAAATGTATAAAATAATCACAAATGCCTGTGAGATGTTTCATGTCAATTAAATGGGATGTACACACATTCTCTATGATTTAGCCATTAAACACAACTGCAGACTGACACCCCACCACACATACAAATTGAAAACATGCTCTGCATTAAGTACCTGCTCGTTTTGTTTACTTTCTAAAATTAAAAGTAGACAAGGGTTTAGAAAATATATAACCATGCTTGGGGCTGGGGTTAACCTACTTTGTTAACATTTGAAGTTGGCATTAAAGCTAGTTTTGCCTTCCAGATCCCCAAGCATATCTCATTTGTAATAAAGTGAAATTCAGCAAGAAACAAGAAAAAATAGGTTTATTGTCACTCTAAGAGGGATATTAACACCATTTAGTAATAAAAAAATTCCTTTATTTCTTTGAAGAATATGTAACCTGCCCTTACTTCTTAGGGAATTTGAAAATGACAGGCACACCTTGCTGAATTAATTTAAGAGTTATTAATAACAAAAAGTACTAAATCTTAGCTTCAGTTCTGTTTAAGGCACCATGTAATAGCCGAGGTACAATGATCCCTGATGTACATTCTTAAATGGCAATGGTCCATCTAGCCACCTATTCAAATTCTACACAATTGGGAATAAGTACAAATGAGGTGTGCCAGCTACACTGCCTTATTTAATTTTTGTAAAAATTTAAATCCACTTACTTTAAGAACCAGGAAATATTTTTGAAGTAAATATGATGCAGGTTGCTACATTCCTTGCATTCTATAAGTTATCTTTTATAAGAGCAGCCGATTGAACTACTAGTAGGAAAGAGACCTGGAACAGAAGAAAGTCATCCAGATGGAATGGTTTCCTGTATGTCCAGTTCAGCATAAGTAGCACATACACTTAAAAAAATCAAGTCACTTCTTTTTCAACTTCAGTATCTAACAACTACAGTCCCACTTAACAGCTGAAAGCATCTGTGCAGTGGTCTCAAATATAGAATCAGTAGTCTTCAAACAGAGGAACTGGTACGCAAATAAAATGTAAAACTGATGGTTTCAATGGAAGCTTGCATTGTTTACATGATGGTCTGATAATTATGTACATTTATTACGTACACATTACCATTCTCTCATTTAGTCTGCATTCATGAATGCAGAAAACACAACTCTTCCTTAGATAAAGAAAACAATAGATGTTCCCAACCCTCCAGCATTATAATAAAAATTCCTAAAACTTTCCCACTGAATGCTCAGAAATGTGATCAAAATAGTAGTGTCTTCTAGTTCCGTCCAGTGAAAAGCACCTTTTTATGACAAATTTGATGCATCTGCTGTCAAATGAATATGCCTCCAGTGTAAATCAAAGAAAATATTTCTTTTGATATTTCACAGAAGTGCATCTAATTAAAAAACTATGTATATTAAATCATCACCATAACTAACAATTAACATTAACATATTTTTAAAAAACTATGAAAAAATTAAATTACTTTAATTATTAGAGGACAAAAACATTAATAGTAAGCTTTGTAAAATCCTTCTTGACATGTGAAACTAAGAAAACTCTTAATATTCAGTGACCAATGTAAAATGATTTTGTTTACAAAATTTTTTTTAAACAGATCTGGCAAAATACATACACTCATTCCATTTCACAACTCCAACAAAGGTAATGTTCAGCAAAGCTAAAATTTGACAACAGTCGCCTTCAGACTTATTCTTATTTTTTTCATATTAAGCCCAACATCAACAGGGCTAATGTAATCTGGGGGGAAAAAAAGCTTTAATATTTGTTAGACTGCAGTATATGTATTTCCAGTAGCACTGCATTGTCTGATAGTCTGAGTACTTGTGACAATGTGCTCATTGTGAAGTGGGGTCAGGAGGTTTTGCTGTACTCCACTCTCTAGTACTGGCTGCATGCAGCCCACCTGAAATGCCTGGGTTAGCTCAGTTTTCTCTCTCTTGGCTTGTGGCTCTCCAGATTCCTCTAGCTCTTCATCTATTTCGCTTTCAACTTCACTGCCCTCATCTGCACAAACAAACAACCATGAAACTAGCACACAGTGGGGGAAAAAAAGCTAAATACTGTAAATTACTAAAGCTTTTATTTTGCAAAACAACACATATGAAAAATGGAAACGTAGCTACCTGAGAAGGTATAGAGTGAAAATTGAGATTTTACTGGAAAATGTCAGTGCATAATGCGAGATTCATGTGTTCAATGAACTCTCAGTTTCAAACATTATAGTACACATTCTTAATACTGCAATTGCTTTTTTCCCCTTTAAGCCAGTTCAAACAAATAGAATAGTGTCACTGAAATAACAATAGCTTTATACTTATATAATGTCTTTCATTTGCAGCATTTAACACGAATGAAGATGAAGAGATGCTAAGTGACTCGCCCAAGATTACACAGCAAGCCAGTGGGAAAGAAGAGAAGAGAGACCAGATTTGCTGATTCCAAGGCTCTGCTTAAAGGACCTAGAAATTTACCTGCTCTGTAATACTTCTCACTATTTAAAAAGTTAGTTATTTGGCAAAGTGCTTGACAAACAATGGGCCCAATTTTGCAGTCCTTAGAGAAAACTTGTACAGACTATCTATACACAAATGCGTATAGATTCACCCACCAATATGTAGCCAGTTTTGGGGTGGCATTCTGAATACCTACTAATATATAAACAATCAGCCCTTTTAAAAGATTTTCTTATTAGAAGCCCCATCTACAGCATCCTGTAATTATTCTATACTGAAACATACCATCGATATTACAGAACACTAATTCAGAAGATTATCACAATCTAGTTTTAGGCTCTGCGGTACTATATTTTAGGGCCGTCAATTACTCGCAGTTAACTAACGCAATTAACTCCAAAAAATTAATCACGATTAATCGCACTGTTAATAGAATACCAACTGAAATGTATTAAATATTTTTGGACGTTTTCTACATTTTCAAATATATTGATTTTAATTACAACAAATACAAAGTGTACAGTGCTCACTTTATATTTATTTTTATTACAAATATTTGCACTGTAAAAAACAAAATAAATAGTATTTTCAATTCACCTAAGTATTGTAGTGCAATATCTATATCATGAAAGTTGAACTTACAAATGTAGAATTATATACAAAAAAATTGCATTAAAAATAAATCAATGTAAAACTTTAGAGCCTACAAGTCCACTCTGTCCTGCTTCAGCCAATCACTTAGACAAACAAGTTTGGTTAAAAGTTGCAGGAGATAATGCTGCCTGTTTACAATGTCACCTGATAATGAGAACAAGTGTTCGCATGACACTTTTGTAGTCGTCGTTGCAATGTATTTACGTGTCAGATATGGTAAACATTCATATGACCCTTCATTCTTCGGCCACCATTCCAGAAGACATGCTTCCATGCTGATGATGCTCATTAAAAAATAATGTGTTAATTACATTCTGACTGAACTCCTTTGGGGAGAATTGTATGTCTCCTGTTCTGCTTTTCATGCATTCTGCTACATATTTCATGTCATAACGGTCTCAGATGATGACCCATCTCATGTTCGTTTTAAGAGCACTTTCACAGCAGATTCGACAAAATGCAACGAAGGTACCAATGTTAAATTTCTAAAAATAGCTACTGCACTCGACCCAAGGTTTAAGAAGTGTGGTCCAAAATTTGAGAGGAACGAGGTGTAGAGCATGCTTTCAAAGTCTTAGCAACACTCAGATACAGAAACTACAGAAGCTGAACACCAAAATAAATAAATAAAAAAAATCAACTTTCTGCTGGTGGAATCTGACTCAGAGGATGAAAATGAACATGTGTCGGTCCACACTTATTGAGCAGAACCCATCATCCACGTGGACGCATGTCTTCTGGAATCGTGGTTGAAGCATGAAGGGACATATGAATATTTAGGGTATCTGGCACGTAAATATCTTGCAGCGCTGGCTACAACAGTGCCCATGTGAATGTCTGTTCTCACTTTCAGGTGATATTGTAAATAAGAAGTGGGTAGTAGTATCTCCTGCAAATTGTTTTTGTCTGAGTGATTGGCTGAAGTAGGACTGAGTGGACATGGAAGCTCTAAAATTTTACATTGTTTTATTTTTGAATGCAGGTTTTTTGTACGTAATTCTACATTTGTAAGATCAACTTTCATAATAAAGAGACTGCACTATAGTACTTGTATTAGTTGAACTGAAAAATACTATTTCTTTTGTTTATTTATGGTGCAAATATTTGTAATCAAAAATAAAGTGAGCACTGTACACTTTGTATTCCATGTTGTAATTGAAATCAATATATTTGAAATGTAGAAAACATCTCAAAGTATTTAAATAAATGGTACTATTTTCTATTATTGTTTAACAGTGTGATTAATCACGATGCATTTTTTATCACACAATTAATGGCAATTATTTTTTTAATCACATGACAGCCATACTATATTTACATAATATTAAGATTTGTCTTGCTCCAGATAATACTAGTTTTACAAAGAATTATATGTTCAAGAGATTAAGTACTTACCTTTATCCATATTTCCAGGGGAAGCAGCATTTAAGTCACCAAACTGCAAAATAATAAATATTCTTGGCTAGTCTTAAAATCCATACTGCATGCCCTATTTAAACATCAAATAAAATGGTGACGTAGTCCATCCTTTTAATCATGTAGTTAGAAAATTATTTGCATTTTAACTCACCAATTTTTCTAAACAGTTACAGTCAAAATAGCTGCTTTGTTGCTGTGATGCAAAAACAGCAAGAAAAACCTTTGTTTTTTGACTGGTCCACCTTAAACTGAATAATTCTGATTCTATAGTGCAGAAACCAGCAAACCTTTAAACCATGTTATCAAAATTAAGATGTGACAGCATATTGTAGAAAAGAGACATTGAGGCTAGATATGTACCAGTTGTGGGGGAAAAATGCCACAATTGGTAGATTAATCACCTTGACATTTTATCTGCAAATAAAACCGTTTGTTTTGTCTTTTTGGTGATTTTTATATACATTCTTTCTACTGACTGAAAAGGAAGCATATGTAGAGGGGAGTCTGATTCGGCACAGAAAATCAGAGAGACTTTCACTTAGTACAGTAACTCATTTTCTGTTCCCACAAGATGCATTTTACCATGGTATACATTAAGGAAATAACATCAAAGCTAAAATAAAAAGCCTCGGCAATGAAAATGGTAAAACAAATTAAAAACGAAAGTTAAAATCCTGATTAAAATAATTATCTGACATCTTTGCAAGGATCCTTGCCTACTTTGAGTGTAAGTTCTTTGAGTAAGATATTCTAATGTTCAGAAAATATTGTTGGTGCCTATGATGTGCTGCCAATATTTAAACAAAAAGCTTCCACAAAATTTCCCCTTAAGACCTTGTCTGTAATAGGGAAATTTGCATCCGTGTCACTACATCATTGAGGAAGTGACACTAGTGCACACACCTAACCATAGATGCATTCAATCAGTGCAAGTGTGCTCACCACAGCTGTACGTTGTGGATCCTTGTCCATCTGTCTCATACAATGGACAGTAGAGGGTGAAAGTTTACACAGATGGAGCAGTAAGGAGCAGAAAGCAGCTATACCAGGTTGGGGGTGGGTGGCACACCAGGACATATATAAGCATAAGAATGGCCATACTGGGTCAGACCAAAGGTCCATCTACTTCAATATCCTGTCTTCCAATAGTGGCCAATGCCAGGTGCCCCAGAGGGAATGAATAGAACAGGTATCTTACTGGATACCCAAGTTATTTGGGAAGGATGACGTACACTATCCGACAGGGGAGCAGATTATTTTTGTCCAGTATTTAGGAAGGAATCAGAAAATATCTGGGACCCCAGAGTGGGATGCATAGGGAAGGCAGAGAAGCTAAATTGCCTGTGCCTCCTTGTGGCAGATGTTCAGTGCAGGTAGTTGTTACAGAAGGGATACAGTTATCAGTTGAAATGGACTGGGAAAGGATTTGAAGGAAAACATTCCTTAAATGAGCTGAGGAAAGGAATTTGGGGCTCCTACACGTGGTACAGGAGGCTGCTGAGTCCCCCTCCTTTTCTAGCCCTTTTTACCTCATGCAAGGTGGCTGGATTTCAGCAAAGGGATGGCCAGGACTGGGTTGGAGATTATGTGGCAAAAGGTGATGAACTGCACTGTACAGTTTTATTGCTGGATATTTTCAGATACTTGAGGTGACCGAGTTGCAGTCTAAATCATATAAATTACCTCTTGTTTTTCTTCCAGTGTGGCCAAATTGTTAGGGTTTACATCAGGTGTATCTTATTCTGGTAATTACCTGATTTATGCAAACCAACTAAATGCAATGTTGCCTACCTGGCACCAACAATACCTGGAAAACAATCCTCCAGTTCCATCTAGGGTGACCAGATGTCTTGATTTTACAGGGACAGTCTCAATTTTTGGATCTTTTTCTATATAAGCATCTATTACCACCCACCCTCTGTCCTGATTTTTCACACTTGCTGTCTGGTCACCCTAGTTCCATCTCTTTTTTGGAATGAGAAACTGCAGAACAAAATCTGACCTATAATTTTCAGGAAAGAACAACATATATTAATATACATATTTCTAAATCTACTTGGCTTCATTCTGGTCAAAAATATAGAAAGAATTGGCTTTCCTTTTGCTATATCATCCAAAACCAGAAAATGCAGATACATAAATGGCATAAATAAAAAAAATAGTTAACCACTTTTCCCCCAGAACTCAAAATAGTTTTGGGTTGGTTCTTATTTGAGCTATAGAAGTTTGCCAGTCCTTAAGTTACACCAGACCATTATTGAAACCCTCATGCTAAACACCTCACAGCTGGCAAATTCTATTTCAGTTAAAAAGACAGAAATATAGCAACCCTACATTTTTAGATATTCCTTACTATACATACATTATAATGGGATATAGAGTACTGTACTAAGTTATGAGTGCTCAATAACTCTGCAAATCAGGCAACTTATTTAGTTGCCTAAATGTGGATTAAGATACCTAACTTTGGGCACCCACATTTGAAAATGTTGGTTTAGTTCAAACCCAGTCCAAACCTTATGCCTATAGCAGTTATATTACTAAACACTTCCCACATTTAACTAGAAATTACAGAGACTTTGTAAAGGTATATTCCAAATTCATCTCAAAATCAACCAGTCAAGTTTCTTGCATATTATCTTACCTCTCCCATAACTGCTATAGGTGTTTCTCCTGTTGCCTGAGCAACACGATGTTCTACTAAGTAAAACATGTACTCATCATAAAGCAGACGGATCAGATGAAAAGAGCCAAAGCTAGCAGCACTTCGCAAGGTTAAGTCTCGAATAACCATTGAGCTGTTTAAACATAAAAATATATATATATAAAATATATATGAAAACTACCCCATATTTACAATTACATGCCTTATCCATATGGAGAATTAACTCAGACAAGAATCTTCTGCAGTTAACATTATCCACAGACACAAAACTTCTGAGTTATGGGGTTTTTGGTGTGGAATGTCAAGGAAACCAATGCAGGAATGATATTAGAAAATATTATTTGCCTGAATACTCCAGAATCTATATACCATGCCTTGCCCTGCAAATATGAATAATTTTGGCATAGACCCATCCCAAACATTTCTCAAAAATTAAACAGAATAGGTGAATTTGCATTTTTATATTACACTATTTACAGGGAAGTTACTTTACAGGTAAACAACTTTTCCCTTTCTCTGAAATTATCATCTGTGAGACCACACTCCTAGAATCTAGGAACCAGATTTTCAAAAGCGTATTTCTTTATGCATGCACACCTTTCAATGTATTGGTATAGAACAGAGGTCGGCAACCTTTCAGAAGTGGTGTGCTGAGTCTTCATTTATTCACTCTAATTTAAGGTTTCACATCCCAGTAATACATTTTAACATTTTTAGAAGTTCTCTTTCCAGAAGTCTTTAATATATAACTAAATATTGTTGTATGTAAAGTAAATAAGGTTTTTAAAATGTTTAAGAAGCTTCATTTAAAATTAAATTAAAACGCAGAGTCCCTCAGACTGGTAGCCAGGACGCAGGTAGTGCGAGCGCCACTGAAAATCAGCTTGAGTGCCGCCTTCAGCGTGCGTGCCATAGGTTGCCTACCCCGGTATAGAATCATCCCAATTTGGAGACACACATTAAAGATTATATGCACATTAGTTAGGCACATGCAAAAATCAGCTCTTTGAAAAACTGGCATTAAAATACAAGAAGAGTCTTCTAGTTGAATCTTAAATAAAAAAACATTGTATTATAACTATAAACTATTCTAGTTTAAGCAAAGAACTGAAAGTACAAAAGAAAATGTGCCTTTCAGCTATACCATCATTGGTGCCCAAACTGCAACACAATGGTACAAATTTCTCATTGATACAACTTTCAAAGCTGGTCACATAAGTTGTGCCAATAAGTTAGCAGGTATACCTGTTGTATGTACAAATGTAGGTTTTGTTTGAAAAACTCCACAATATTAAAGACTCATGAAACAGATACTATAATGGACCATCTTAAAAAAATTAAGAAAAGTTCTGTCAATGTACCTTATACAGAAAGGAAAAAAGTTACATAATTTAACCATGTATTTATATACAAACATGACACACACAAGAATATACTTTATTTACCAGCTCTTATTTGATAACAGAAGCAGAGCTAACACAGAATATTTACTTTAAGCTAGATGTTCTTTCACATATTAAAAAAAGACTGTCTTCAAAATGAAATAAAAATAGAAGACATGGCATTTTAATAAATAACTATTGTTAATAAAAATAATTTTAGTTATATAGTGTTTCATCCAGAAGATTTCCTGAACATGTTACAAACTTAGGACCAACTTTTGCTCCTATTTGCACTTGTACAATGCTTCTGAAATAGTTCACAAGGATTGCTCCTCAACCACTGAGTTGCATTCTGGCCTTGAATTCAAGGTTAATATAACCCCACCTTTTTGAAAAATGCTATGGGAGCTTTAATAATGAGCACTCTATGGTCTGATCTTATTTTTCTTCAGTGTTATCAAAATCCCTGTGTGTGTGTACATGCACACACATCAACAGGAAACTCTGAAATACACTGAAAACATTTCAGAAGAATTTTAAGTACTACCTGTAGAAAGACCATTTTAGCAGAAATTGCCGTGCTGCTTTAGGAAAGCTGGGTCTTCCTTCATATGGTTTCAATGCTTGCATCATTACGTTATCGAGCCAGGCAGCCCACTGCTCCAGAGTGCTCTGCTGCTGAAGAGTCATCTTGAAGTCGGTTTCTAGTCTCTGAACCATGTTGTCATCACACTGGCATACCCAGGAAGCCTGCTCCTATTACAGTACATAACATATCTTCAATTAACATAAGTATGTGAAGGTCATGCATAAAAGGAAAATGATCATGAAAGATTAAATAATCAGCTGAATGAAGAGGATGAACTACTTTTTTCAGGCAAACTAATGAAGCCATTTTTATTTTTAAATTCCCCATAATCTCATTCTTACAAAAAGGTGGACAAAAAATAAACAAAATATGAAAATGGGCTTTAAATAAAATACCTACACCAAGAATACTGTAGCAAAAAACAGAAATTAATAGAGAGCAATAATCAAATATTTTCATATGAAGCTGGTTTAATTCTAGTCCTTCCTTCCTAACATTTATCATGAAGATTTCGGGAGTTGGTGGGTTATAGGGAGTGTAGTGGCGGCATGTTGGGTGAGCAGAGGAGTACTAGTGCAGAGAGTATAAGCAGTGGGTGAGACCAAGGCTGTTTTGTTTGCCTGTAGGTGAACAAAATTAATCCAAATTAATTATGTGATTTATGGTGTATTTACAGAGACACTGGAATCACATTTTAAATAGAATAAATAATTTGAAACACATTGTGACCATAGCATGTAAGTGAATTACTCTTAAATGTTTTTTAAAAATGAGTAGGACACCCTCACTAGAAATATTGTAGTTTAGTTAGTTACTATTAGATATGCCAGAAGACCACATCTATTACCTTAGACCTCATCACAAGAGAGAGGCATTAGTTCTAAAAACAAGTGGAGTCCTAATTTGCATCTCTACTAAATGAGTCAGCAGAACACTTTGGGATGGAACAGAGGAAATTGAGAGGAAAAAGCTCTGATATTTTTCCTTCCTGGCGACAGTTGTGTAAACTGTTAGATTTGGATAGACACACTCCTCGGTAAAATGTTCCTGTTGCATTTTCTGGGTGGAAATATGTGAGCTAATACTAACGTTTAGCGTTATGGGGAAAAGAAAAGAGAACACTTGATAAACTCTCTGTTTTGTAAAGCTACAGTTTACCTGGACATTGGCAAAATCAACACGGTTGAGGTCATTGAGCATCTGGTTGATTTGAGAAGTGTTCTGAAGTACAGCACGAGCTGCCTGAGCCAGGTGATTAAGAGATGTGTATCTTCGCAGAGTCTGGGCAAAGGCACTTACAGCGGCAACCTATGAAGAAATCCATTTTCTCAGATCACATTGTACTTACGTTATTTTTGGATCAACTTGTCACTTGATGATTCTTTTATATTACATTTTAATTATATATTCATTTTGTGTGAGCCATCTTACGTGTGAATCACAGCATTTAAAATTACAGATCAAATAATGTTTTCTCATATGTTTTAAAGAATTTCAGCAAACAAAACATAAACATAACAGCATTTGTTGTAGTTGTCAAAATGCTACTATTTTTACTATAGTCATTCATGTCATTCAGGCTCACTGTTGAATAATGCAACTTACATTCCAAACTAAAGAGTTACTTAATTTTACCTTGGTTTGTATCATTCTCTGTGGAATATTGTTCATGGCATTGGAAAGCCAACCTTCAAGGCTTTTTGCAAAATTGCGAATGGCTTGGGTCAAGGCACCTAAACATTAAAGAACAAAAACTGAATGAAAAAGAAGTGCCTGTACTGAAACCTTCATGTCCTCGGTCTTTTAATTTTCTCTTCTGATGAAATCTGCTCTTTTTACATACTCAGAGGCTTATCCAATCTAGGTTCAAAATTCTTCATTCGCATATATAATATGCAAAAATTACTTTATTTTCAGCTTTTGCGAGCACAATTGACCTCCTTATCTAAGAAGCTTTCAAATGTCTATAGCCAAATCAACAAAATACCACAGTGGGGAGTACTGTTTCAGGTATTTCTGTAGAGGAACATCAGTAACTGTAACAACTGCTTTTTATCTACTGAAACAAACAGGATGATTCTTTTTACATCAGAAATTTTCAACCTTCCAGTGCAACTGAGTGCTTTTCCTTCTCTGGTACAGAGAAGCTGCTGAAAATTGTGATTATTACAAAAGTACAATTTCCTCAAGTTAACCCAAATTGTGCTGTACCATCTCCAACCTGCTGCTTACTCGTTTTAAAGAATAAAACATGTTAGTGCAGTGTTCAAAGGCAGTATCAATCAGCAAAATATAACAATACACATAACTGATAAAAAGTAGCGTTATTCTTACCATGGAGAAGCCTCTGTTTCCCTTTCCAGTACAGCTCCCTCAGCACTGATGAGTGGTCCACACAGGTGGTTCGAGAGAAATTTTATAGACCTGTCGATGAGCCTGTGACATCATATTCCCTTCTATAAAGGAAGAGATGGACACTAACCTGCATTTCCCAAGTGAGAAAAAGTTCTAGTTCATGAAGGGGGATGGAAGGGAAATATGTGCTGAGGGAGCTACACTTGGAAAAAAAAACAGGAACTCCTCCACAGTAAATAAAACCTCACTTTTCCTTACCTCTCACTTGCTCTCTCAAGTGTAATATATAGATCTACCAAAACAGTGTCACATAAAAGAGAACAGAAAACTATAAGTTTCAATAGACTCATGACGAATAACTCTTTAAAAGATTTTGAATGGCATGTAAAGTGGGTTTTTGTTTTTTTTAAAGGAATCAAAGTTAGTTAGGTCTATCGAAAAAGATAAAAAAGTTATTTTTCTTCTTAGCATATTATTTTGTTTTCAACTATGCAGTCGGAACTAGTGATGGATGAACCTGGTAAGGTCTGAGCCTTGTGATGTTGCAAAATTGGGCTGGAAGTTTTATGAGAACAGACGTTTTCATGAGTTTTCTAGGACAAAAAGAGATTTCTTTTTTCTCATCTGTCAAATACCTAGCATATTTTGGTGCTATGCAAATTTATTTCTGTACACTTATTAATTAGCTGTGCATTAATTCACGCAACCAATGGTTTTTTGAATTTCTTCAATACAAGAATTTCTTCTTGAGCTATAACTACTGAGTTAATGATATTAGCTGTCTAAGGCAAAATTAGGATTTTCATGGACAAACACTGTACATCTCTTTCATATACTCATCTTTCAGAGCAAAGTATCTCTAATCTATTTTCAAAATAAGTGCAATAAAAAAGGAAATGAACAACATCTTCAGAGAATAATGTTGTCTTTTGTTGTGATGAAATAGAGGAATAGATGATAGTAAGAGACATGCTAATTTCCACAGCAGGAAGTTTCTTTTATGTATATAAAATACATATTTAATATAAAAATTGTATAGAATAACCATGAATTTCTCAGATGGAAGAGTGTCATTTTAAACCTAAAACAAATTCTGTGCCCTCTTTGTTTCAATCAAGCAAAAGCATGCTACCTAAATGTGTGCCAGTCTTTATTTCTTAAGCCCTATTCTAGAGAGGAAATTAAAATCTCTTATTTTTCTCTGAAACAGTAATTGTTAATGTGCCTTGTAACTACAAAAGACCTTAAAATGGCGTTTCTCTAAACAGTCTTGGTGTTGATTTGGCTATCACACAAGAAAACTAATCGAGAGAGTGACAAGGTGATCTTGCATGCAGTTAACAATGGAAGTGACTTGAACTGCTTTTGATTTGTTACAGCCTGTAAAGTGCTCCTGTCAGTAATAAAAGGTTTTGCAGAAAATGACATTGAGAGTAGTGCTGTTTGTTTCATTAATGTCGTGCCAGCGGATGCTGGCTTCAGAACTAGAAGTGCTCATCTTCTATAAGAATACCAGAATTGCTGAGGTGATGGCCATCAAGATGTTCATTTTGGCGGGCAATAGAGCAGGTTGTGAGGGCTTCCAAAGGTGGTTTAGTGAGAGCAGAAAGAAAGCTATTCAGGTCCCAAGAGGAGGTAGGTTTTTGTACAGGTTGAAAGGCATTGAGAAAGACATTGAGGAAGCAAACGGTGGTTGAGTAAGTTAAGATGGAGGAACTGTCTAATGGAGGGAGGAAGGTGCTGAAAGGAAGGAGTGGGTGAGGACCTATAGCTTAAGTTGGAGGAGGTAGCCCAGGAGATAGGAATGGCTATGGAGTCAAGTGATGGTGTACCCAAGTGGTGAAATGCTTCTATTTGTCTGATAGCAGGGTCTGGTAGAAGGCCTCTTGCTGTGCATGAGGATGTCATGCACCAGGATGGAGCTTGCTCTGTCTACTCATGAGCCCCATCCTGTGTGAGGAGATCTGGGTGGGTGTGAAGGCAGAGTGGGGGCGGAGGCAAGCGGTAAGATGGAGGAGATCCATGAACCAGTATTGGCAAGGCCAAAAGGGGACTATCAGTATGACCTTTGCTTCATCCTACTGATTCTTGTACAGGACTTGTGGGAGTAGGGGAATGGGCAGACAGGCATAGCAGACTTTGTAGTCTAGGGTAGGAGAAGGGCATCACCCTGTGAGTCCGGCCCCAATGCCCAAGTGAAGCAGAAGAGGGTGAGTTTGCAGGTCTCATTGGTCACAAAGAGTTCCCAGCACAAGGTGCCCCACTGGTGGAAGACAGAGCATCATGTGGGATCATGTAGTTTCCACTCATGGGTCACATAGAAAGACCTGCTGAGCATGTTTGCTAGGGAGCTGCTGGCACCCAGAAGATACATGGTTTGTAGCATCACATCATGCTTAACGCACCCTTTCCAGAGCTGGATGGCCTCTGCACACAGAGAGAGTGAGCTGGCACTGCCTTGCTTGTTGATATATACCACTATTGCCATATTGTTCAAAGTAGGGTTAGAAAGAGGTGCAGGGGCAGGGCAAAAGGAGACTTCTGCTGCCTGCAGGTCTGGGCTTAGCGTATATGGTGAGTGACCACATAGTGTTATAGGAATCATTGAGGGCATGGACAGATTCATCCGTCTTGTCACTAAAGAGCTTTTGGTTGTCAAAGAGAGGTCCTTGAGAGGGGACCGTGTTTTGCCCTATGCTCCTTCCGGAGCTTCCAGGGATCTGGGGCAACCAGGATGATGCACAACTCTTCATCTGACCTGACTCAGGGAGGCAATGCTGTGTTTCAGGGCAGTTTCCATTGGGGAGGTGCCCTTACACCCATGTCCATACTTTTTACACTCCTGGTGTGACTTCTGTGGCAGTACTGATGGCTCTGTTGCACAGGAGCAAGACGGGCATTCACCAGTGGTGACAGATGCCATTCCGGTGGAGCTGCTGGTTTTGGATCAGACTGCACATGTGGGCGCATAGCCTCTTCCATTAAAAACGCACCGAGGCAAAGTTCTTTAGCATCTCGATTTTGGAGCAGGGAAGATCAGCAGAAGGAACAGCCGATGACGGCCTGGGCTTCACCAATGCAGTAAAGGCACAGTTGGTGCTTGTTGCTCACAGAAAAGGTGCGTGGGTTTCGAAGCTGGCTTGCTAGGGCACAATCCCCGGAACTAGGGGATGGGGGTGATCTGCCTGACGGGGGAGGAAGTGCAACAGTTATCCTAACTAATTATGAGTCTTACAAGCTACTATATACAACTATAAACAACTATATACACTGAAAAAATGGACAAGCAGTTCTCTTAGCAAGCCTAAGAGCACTGAGAAACAGGGGTTCTGACTCTGGCTATGTGGCGATAAGAGGGAACTGGAGCAGTGTTGGCCTCCAGGACCTCTGATAACCTCGTATGTGAGCATGCAAACAATGCACAACATACATGCAGATCAACGGATGCTACTACTACAAAACTGTTCCAGCTCTGGCGCATGGCGCGCATGCGCACCCATGTCTGGAATCCATATAGGGACCACTACTTAAAGAAGAACTTGTACTTGTTAAGACAATCATTACTCCTTTTTGCTCTCAGCATCCACTCTTACTCTTGAATGATGCTTTTTCCAGAGGGCCATTAGAAAGTGAGCTTCACCCATCTCTGTTCTTATGGGGCCAGCCACATAAACACAAATTTCCCTGAATCCTGTATTTAGCCGATTGTGGTGAGAGGAAGACATTTCCTCAACCTCTCTAGCAGATAAGCTACTGCTGTTTTTGCATTGGCATTTTATATTCTGTACTGAGACACATTCCAGAGTGCACTGTGCTAAAGGACTAAATCTGGATTAAAATTAAGGGATTTTTCTTGAGATAAATGGACTTTGTGACAGAATGGTACCTTTTAGTCGCTGAATTAAAGGGTCATTGTAAAGGGGTGAGAGCGGTTTTAACTCTCACTAATGCAGAATGGTAGAGGAGGAGGATGGGGAATTCATGGGAGGTGGGCCTAGTTGTATGCTATCACTCCTGCAAATGATCAGGATGGGAGAAACAGGCTAGGTGACTACTCCCGAAGATCCAAAAAAGAAAGTGGATCAAACATCTGCCCTCTAAAGATATTTGAAGAGATGAAGATATGAATGGGAACGCACCAGGATACCATAAAAGACAAAGAGGCTTGTTGGTAGGAGGTGGTTCTTGGATTAAAAGATATTTCTATCAAGCATCATCCAAACAACAGGAATCCCACATACAGCATACATAATCATCTACATTTAACTAATGGCATGTTCATCCATTACTGCATTTCATTCCTAATGGGAAATCCTTTGTCAATAATGAAAAACAGAATAAAAAGGATCCAAACATATGCACTTATCAGCACTGGACATATATGCTCCATCAACGAAGAATTTTTTGAAATTCTGTGCTAACACTGCTCTATCTAAATTGAGAGTAGGCAGGAAGATGTCATAGCTAATAAGCTAATTTACAAAACTTCTCTGGGGACTACCAGTCAATGCAGAGGAAGCAAGTGAAAGGCAAGGGAAAAAGCAGGATCTGGTACATAAATCAGTAAGCATATATATACACATTAAAATAATTTATGATAACTTCACTTATGCAATGCATTTTTTAAAATCAGAAACTACTTTTAGTGGATGGAATGGAAGACTATTTAATAGCTCTTTTCTCCTTCATTCAAACCTCAATTCTATTTGTGAACATTAATTGTAATTTTTTTTGGATATCTGTTTGAGCTGGACTGAATTCACTTGAAAATAAGATTTCACCTACTTACATTAAACAAAAAAACTCCACTACTACAAACATAGATCAAAACCAATTAGTTTAAGTATGTAGATGAAGATTTCTTATTTAATCTCTGTATTTAAAAAGGATTATCATTCAACATTTTTCTTCTCTTTTCTACTTCATTAATAAGAGGGTCAAATACAACTGCAAACCACCAACATCTTACTCTTTGTCTTTTTAACTATAAAACTGTAAAATTGAAGAAAAAATTGTCTTAATATATGGTTGGCATTTGGACTTTTAGATTCACAAAGCTAAAATTTCTTGTACCAAAAGTAATGTACTGTACTGTATATAGTGAATTTCCACTCAGTTTCATTAATAAGTGAAGGTCAGCAGCATGTTCTTACAAAGGTGTAGATGTAATTTTTTTCTGATCTGCCTGTAACTGGAATCATTAGTAGCAGTTGTATAGACACCAGCAGAAAATAGCTTTGTTAGCTACAAGGCTATCTGAGGCACCATCTCCTTTAATATTAATCCAATTTAACTATGAAATGACTATTGTTTGGTTCATGAAGCGAACACAATGCATATGTCGTTATATGGATTTTATCTGTACAATATCATTAATTATTATTGTTCATGAAAGATATATTCTTAACATTTAGCATGACATACATGACATAATAAATACTTTATAAAGGAATTCAGCTTTGCTGGAAACCAAGGTGAATTAGTTTTCTGTCAAAAGCAATTATGGATTCCAATAATTTTAGCTTTGAAAAGAAAACTGTAGTCCTGAGTAAAACAATTTGATAATGGTTGGCTGGCCAAGGTACTATGCTACAATCAGTCGCTGAGTCTATCGGGTTGGACATAGAACAAAAAATGTGATAGCCTGGAAAAATGAATAAAGCTAAAAATGTATGACTTTGCACTACACCATTTTAATAGTAAAATGTAACATTAATATATAAAATTCATAACCTACTGACTTTAGTAACCCTCTGATCAACAACTGTTTAGGTGTCCAGAAACGAAAGCATACAGAATATACCGTATTTTTCGCCCTATAAGACGCACTTTTTCTTCCCCAAAACGGGGGGGAAAAAGTTGGTGCGTCTTATAGGGCGAATGTGCGCCCCGGTTCCCCCCTCCCCGCCACGGGCGGGCTGCCGGGAGCGTCCCGGTACCCCCCTCCCCGCCGCGGGCGTGCTGCCGGGAGCGCTCCCGGCAGCCCGCCCGCGGCGGGGAGGGGGGAACCGGGACGCTCCCGGCAGCCCGCCCGCGGCGGGGAGGGGGGAACCGGGACGCTCCCAGCAGCCCGCCCGCGCGGCGGGGACGGGAGAGCGAGGCGCTTTTTTTTTTTTTTTTTTTTGGTCCGGCTTTTTTATTGAAAAACTCGGGGGCGTCTTATAGGCCGGAGCGTCCTATAGGGCGAAAAATACGGTATATCATTTTTATTAGCTATTCAAAGGCTAATATAAAGCCTAAACAAAAGCTACTGAAGTAACTGGAAAGACTGACTGGTATCAGTGGACTTTGGCTCAGATTCATCGTTGTTGGAGTAAGGATGACCAGATGTCCTGATTTTATAGGAACAATCCTGATTTTGGGGTCATTTTCGTATATAGGCTCCTATTACTACATACCTCCGTTCCGATTTTTCACACTTGCTGTCTGGTCACCCTAGCTGGAGTCTATCATGTAGACTAGAGTCAGAGTACAAAGTAACAACGTTTTTGATACTAAAGTATACCAAAATAAATAATATACAATGACCAAAGCATATTTTTTTAGGAAAATATATCCTGAAAACTTCTGGAAGCCTGTTTTTATCCTCTTATAAATGTGGTGAAATCATCAATCCCTTTTTCTTTAAATACAATGTATACACCTACTACTACCTTTCTACACTAGAAAGGAAAGAGTGACCACATATACTACTCCTGTAGCCTTCAAAATCACTCCCAAAGGTTTCCTGGGAGGTATTGTAGGCATAAGATCACCAGACAAAAAAAATCCTTACAAGACGTCATCTGTGTTCAACTTACTAGGAATAGGTCTAAGGACGTCAGGAATGAGAATCTCCACCAAAGCCTGGTACATCACATGGTCACAGTTACACATCCATTTCAGAATAGTCTCATTTTTGCACAGAGTAATCAGCTTTGCTTTCGGAAGTCGACTTTCTATTTCACTCAGATTGCTGGTGTGAACAAATGTATCAAATGAATAAATGAAAATGCATATACATGCAGATAGAAAAACAATGGACTTCAAATATTTTATTTAATAAAACATTATAGATGTCTGAACCACACCCAACCGCACTGCTACACCTCATGTCATATGAGATTGAAAAATGGCCTTCAAATTTCTGCTACTTATGCAGAAATATGATAAGAATGGTCCTTTTATCTCAAAAAGATTGAATACAATGTTATGAAAAAATACCTCTACCTTAGTCATCCAAACCAAACAAAATGGTAGATATACATATACAATCATTTCAAAAAAGCAATTTGTGGTAAACACTAGTTAGCGTGTACAAACATTTTAGACCGCATTACTTTAACCTGGTAAATTAATGGTAGCAAGTTAGGCTTCCAGTTTGCAGTTAATATGTAAAACTATACTTCTATTTGATTTGACACCTGCAATTAAATGAAGATAATAACCAGTAAAAGAGACATTTACTGACCCCGGTTCATTAATAGCAGTGCCATCAACTTGAGTGGAGGGAGAATAGCGCCAGAAAGTTTGCCACAATTTTTCTATCAGGCTAAACTGAAGATTCACTACAACATCCAATATTGCCTGAAAAAAAAGCAAGTGCAGGTGGTCATCTACCTAAATTTTTGTTAGCAGGGTATGTTATGACAACATTTATATACTGGCTATATTTTGCATAATTGGGTGGAATAGTAGTGAAATGTATGATCAGATTATATATCCAGTATATGCAGAGAAACACACTAATCGAAACATAAGTGGATATGAGGCAAAAAAGATAAGGTCTGCCCTAAACAAACATATTTGATGAATTCACATAAGCAAAACTTTAAAATAGCTAAAAAATCAAGGGAGACATGGTAAATTTGCCATGACTACTTCTGCACTGAAGATCATATATCTTTTCCATTTCACATCATTTGAAATAGTTGTAATAGCCACAGAAATATTTTGATAAAATGTGGCTTAAAGCTCTCAACTCAGGAAACTTGCATTTGTAATGCTTGAATATTTTTTTTAATGTAAAAAATAGAAATAAAATATAAATGATTAATTCAATTAGATTTATACTCCCACAGCAAAACCAATAGTACATGCAAAATATGAAATCTAATTTCTCTAATCTGACAAATATCAAGATCAAGAACAAACCTTTTAAAAACAAACTCATTTTCATTCTCAATATTCTATAAAATATACGAATATTGGCTATTCTTACAAAATGAGAGACTAGAAAAATCTAATTGTAAAATTTCCCTTAGAACTGAATAAACTGCTTTTTAGACAAATTAGACACCCTTAGGCTACCTGTAATATGTTTTGTATTGTCATATTGCATTGAGAGTGTTTGACTTCTAGTGAAGGAATCAAAGGTAAAATTGTGTATATGAAATACCTTCTTCTTACCTCACAGTGCTCTCTATAAAGACTCTGCAGTGATTTGATATCCTCAAACGTAGTACCATCTGGCAAAGAAGATATTTCAACTTCTCCAAACTCTGGAAGTACTCGAGATGCATCTGTTTCCATGACAACATAATGGAAGAAAGCTATTGTGGATGGTGCCGATTACAGTTTAATTAGGAAAACATTTAAGAACGATCAAAAGAAATAAATTCTAAAAGGTATAGTACCTGAAGAACGAAGTCTTCCTTATTTTTTTAAATAGCAATAAAAAATTATCAACATAAAATTTTAAACAAACTATTTTTTTTAAGTAGAAGATAATTTATATTACAGGATATGTAATATGCTAAAATTAAGTTATGTATATCAAACATGTCTGCACATCAAAGGCAAGCATTAAGGTATTTCAGTCTAGAAGATATTTTCGATAAATCACAGAATAAAGTGCAATATGTTACTTTATAGCATATTAACATTAACTAGATTTTATTTTGCACTACTGAACAGTTTTAGTACATTCAATAGCATATTTGTCAGAGTATTCAGCGTTTACATTTGGAATGTAATGGACTTTAATGCATACTTTCAGTATGCTGCATAAAAAAAAAGTGTGTGGCTAATTATGGATGGAAGTTTCAAAAACACTTACCATTGGCCTAAATATGCTCCCACTGAAGTCAAGGGGAGCCAAGTTAGGCCAGTGGTGAGTGCTTTTAATAATCCCAGTTTATGAGTCTAACACTAAGTATGCAATTATGTGATGGCATGTTCAAATCAGGTGGTTATATATGCAAATAGTTATTAAATTACTACTGCTGTGTGCATATGTCTAATTTATTTGTTCACCTGTTAAATTCCTCATGAACTGATGTATGCACGAACTGCACATTTTTGTGCATGTAGACCTTGGATCGCAAGTTTTCAAATTTTGGTCCTTTCAGTCTACAGTATTATAGGTTATCATTAAAAAATATAGCACACGTGGCCATATTTTCAAATGGTAATGGCTACATTGCAATTGCAAAGTATGAATGTAACCCCATTTTAAACACACATTCAGGAGTGAAGCATACAATGGATATGAGCACAAATATTATAAGTCTGACTTTCCAAATTTGGCATACAATATATACAGTAAATTGTGTTGCAGTATATGTTTCCAAGTATAGTGCAAATATAGATTTTACACAACTTTTCTTCTATACACATGAAGTATGTGAAATGTTGCAGAAGCTTCATGATACAGAGCATATAGTTTTTGTATATAATTTCTGGGCAGTGTTCCCTCTAATTTTTTCCACACATATGAGAATGAATTTTGTTATGTGCACCAATATGGAGGTGATAGGTGACAAATCACCTCCCTATTAATGCAGATAACAAAATTCATGGGGTGGGGGTGGGGCCGAGGGCTTCAGAGTGTGGGAGGGGCACTTAGTGCTGGGGCAGAGAATTGGTGTGTGGGGGGTGAGGTCTCTGGGGTGGGGCTGGGGACAAGGGACTATGGGCTGGGGCAGAGGGCTGTGGTCCGTGGGGGGGGGGGGGAGGTGGGAGGGCTCCGGATGGGGGTTCAGGCTCTAGGTTGGGGCTGGGGATGAGGGGTTTGGGGTGCAGGCTGCCTCGGGGCTACAGCGGGGAGAGAGGACCCCCCCTAGCTCTCTCCCACATCAGTAGTACCTGGGCTGGGGGTGGAGGCACCTCTTCCCTGGCCACGGCAGGTCTGTGCTGGGGCCGGGACGCCTCTCCCCCGGCCGAAGCAAGTCCGGGGCAGGTCCATGCTGGGGCCGATGGGGAGAAACACCTCTCCCTGGCACAGCAGGTCAGTGCTGGGTGGAGAGGCGTCTCTCCCCACCACAGCACTGAGCCCCTGCGTGGAGCTTAATAGGCAGCCACGCAGCTTAGAGGGAACTTAGCTTATGGGTGCCCCAATATGAATGACAGCTAAATGAGACATCCTAAGTCTAGAGAGAATTATGGTAACGGTATGACTTTGCATTCATGGTGATGCCAGATGTTTGTTTTTATTTGTATACCGGTATAATGTACCCTTACATACCCAAAAACTGTTGATGATGTTGACTTTGGGCAATTACAGTTTGCTCAACAGATGTGCCTGTCTGCTGACCACTTCCTGTGAAACCATCTGCAACTCCATCCACTTTCTGCATAGGCTTGTACCTAAAAAATATTGGACACAAAATTAGACAAAATTATCCTTTTATTCAACTCCTCAAAAGTCCAGTTACATGGTATGATTCTGTCCACTTCAGTTGCTCAATAGGATTTCCCCATCTCACCAAAATCTCAATATGTAAAAGTTCTTTTCTACTAGATTCTGTGGTTGCTCTCTTCCTCTCAGAAATTACAGTAGACTCTCTATTATCCAGGATGATAGGGAAAAATTAATTCTGGTTAATAAAATCCTGGATAATCACCATCCATAGGAAATATGAGGGAGGGTTGGTTCACCAGCCACCCTGCACCGGGAGTAGGGGGTGTTGGTTCAGTGGCTGCCCTGTGCCCTGGTGGGTTTTTTTCTTTTGTGCTTGGGGTGGCAACAAAGCCAGAGCCGGCCCTGCGAGTTAGACATTTTTATTTTTAGACATCCTGGTTAATCCACATCCTGGATAATTGAGAGTCTACTGTAATTCAAATTTAAATTTGGCTGGGGATACTGATTCACTAAAACTATGTTCCGATTGGCCAGCTGGTTGGTCTAGCTGAATTGTGTTCACTGAACAAAGAAGTTGTTCAATATCTTTCTTAATACTTATCATTCAATATGTGGCCCTCTTACCTTATTTACTGTACCATACCCAAACCCTGCAATTAATGGAATTAATACTTGCCTCATTAGCTTTTCTTTGGCTTATCACTATATTATCTGGGTCTAACATACATTAAAGAATTTATTTCCTCAATTCCCCATGTGGTAGTGAGGGCTTTCTCAGACAGAGAACGAGGCAGGGAGATTAAGGCCAAAATGTGAGGTAATATCTTTTATTGGGTGAGGTAATATCTTCTGGTGAAAAACGCAAGTTTTTGAGCCACACAAAGCTCTTCTTCAGGTATATTCTGAACTGAATGAATATCCTGGGACTGACACAGCTACAATTACACTACATACTAAAATATCAACTAATTCTGGGTACCTTAATGATCGTCTGCCTAAACTAAGACACCTTAGCCTGACTTTTCAGAGTCCCTAGTATTTTTATATTTAAAGGACTGTGCAGATATTAATTAATTAATCATCCGAACACCCTGTGAAGTAACTGGCTAAGCATCTTACAGATAGAGAAACAGAAACACAGTGACGTGCTCCACAGTAAATCAGTGTAAGAGCCAGGATTCAAACTCTGGAATTTACTGATGCCCAACCCTATGTTTAGCTCATTCCTTCTGACCATACCACCTTTCTGCAAGAGAGGTGGAGCCTCAAATGCTCTGAGTGAATTCAACTGCAATTGTGAGCACTCAGCGCTTCTGACTCCGGGTGTCTAAAACTGAGCACCCAGAATATGAGGAACACACAATTAATGGTCATCTGTGAAAAGTACGGGTTTAAGTTAGTTGCCCTGCATCACATAGAAACTCTATGGAAGAATCTGGGATAGAATCCAATTCTCCAGGATGGCATTTAACTTGTTTACCTACGATAAAATCCTCTCTCTTTTCCCGTCTTAATCACCATACACCTTTCAACCTTTCAACAATTTCAACAAATAAAGCAGGGGTCCTACAAACAGCCTCACTCGCTGCACACCCTGGATTCATTCTCTAAACACCAAATATCTTGTGCATTAAATGAGGCAGAGAGTCTGTGAAAAAAATTGTATGTGATCCTGTAATTAAAGCCTATATAATAACGTACATAAGCAAGGAGGTAGAATTAACATTGCATGGACAATCTTAAAGTTTTTCATTTCCTACGGTTTGGGCCATTGCAATCATACCATTCTTTCAATGTCGTTTTTTTGTAGGTAATTTGCTAGGGTTTTTTTAAAAAGAAAATGAATTCTATTATAAGCAAATGTAATGACCTCCCTGTTAGCAGCAGGATTTGACTTCTGGATATTCAACACTCTGGCACCTATGCCACTAAAGTGAAAGAATTAACTATAATAGCTGAAATAGATTGTTCTCCATTGTGCACCAGCCACTAGAAGATGGGTAACAAACTCAAATAATGGATTACAAATTAACGAATAGGTCCATTTGAAACTCTGTATAGTTGAGTGCTTAGATTTGACAGATTCCTTCAAAAATAGCCTGGCTAAATGGCTGAGAGTTGGGTTATATTTCCACTTGTATAACTCCTCAGTGGAAGTAGAAGGCCTTGCTCAAGAATAAGGGTTACAAAGGACACAGAACTATTAACACTAGTCAGTAAAAGAAGTGAGATTCCACTTCAGGGTCTCCTGGTTTGCAGCGGGAGGATCTGTGTTGACTGTGTCCTGTCAAGAAGTGCACTATCTGTGGCATAATGCAGTAAGGCAGTGCATACAGTGTTGGGATATTCAGGATTTTTACTCCAAGCCAGGAGCAAGCAGTTGTAAGAACAACACAGATGGGAAATGGTGATTTTGAGCAGTTCATACCTCAGCCAAATCTGTTTGGATTTATATGGGCACTTTGTTGTTGTGGAGCTTAGTCGGAAGTTTTGCAACTACAGGGAAATAGAAACAAGGTAAACCTGAATGTCCTCCATGGAACGGGAAAGGTGTTAACTTCCACTGAGGTCTGAATTTTTCCTGTGCAGAACAACAGAAACTCTGTGTAGGTTTCAGAAGAGTGGCAGAATTCCAACCTGGGTGTGCTTCATTTGAGGAAAAAATTGTTTTTCTACCTTTTCATAACTGTTGTTCTTTGAGATGTGTTCCTTATGTCCATTCTATTGCAGGTGTGCGCACGCCCACGTGCGCAGTCATTGGAGACTGTTGCCTTAGCAGTATCCTTAGGATTAGCATGGGCACCCCCTTGAGTGCTGAACTCATGTGTCGGTATATCAAGCGCTGTTGTCCCTACACTCTCTCAGTTCCTTCTTGCCAACAACTCTGACAGAGTTTTTTCTTCGTCGAGTGCTTGCTCATATCAATTTCATTTTAAGTGTCTCACAAGCAGCACCAATGGAGGTGGGCTTGGAGTTCACAGTCTTGCAGCACTGCTCTGCTGAAGCCAGCATCGTCCTGGACCTACTGGTTAAGTGCACAGTGGGATGTGAACATGTGGACAGATGACAAGGTATCAGCTCTACAAATCTCTTGGATCGACACCTAAGCCATGAGTGTGCCTTGACTATTGCCAGAGAAGGCACATTTGTGATCCAGGATGTTCTCATTCTGATCCAATTAAATGGCAACCTGGAGAGTCTTATTTACTTACTTAGATTTTGTTTCTAAAGAAAAACACACCAAAGGATGCCTATACAAAGCTCTGGGGACACTAGAAATACATATAAATGCACAATTACACAGCATAGGATATACAAAACATAAATTGTCCAAAGCAGCAGCACTTCTGTGTTGCCCAGTTCCACTTTTAACAGAAGAAGAAACCTTCTCCCTCCTTTTTGTTGATGTAGATCAGAGTGGCCTGATTGTTCACTTAACGCATGAGCCTTTGGGATAACAGGTCTCAAAGAACATACATGGTCATGCAATTCAGGACATTTATCTGAAGTTTGACTTCACATAGAGGCCAAGGGTGAAATTCTGACTCCATTAAAGTCTATGGCAAAACTCTCATTGACTTAAATGGAGTCAGGATTTGACCCTTCGTGTCATTGTTACAGAACTTTTCTGCATGGGCTCCTGATTCTAGGGTGGATGCACCTGCAATTACTACAATTTGGAGTGGAGGAATTTGGAAATTCTTTAATTATAAATGACCTGTATAAATACTGGAGAGAACATCAGGTTTTATCTGAAAATTCCTGCAAACCAAAACGGATACTTCAACACAGCTTAGCTAGTTGCTACAGAATGTGTCATTTCACAAACTTTTCAGCTTTTGGAATACAATCCAAAATACCTAAAGGGCATAAAAAACAATCCTTCAAAAATTTCTAGGATTTAGAAAGAACTTAATTAAAAATATAAAAGCCAACTTAATCCTCTAGTGCTTGAAGTCAGGATTATTTTAGCATTTGCTCCAATGTGCTTTATGTGAAATATGTTGGGGAAAATTCTGAATTCTGGCATGGTGACAGAGTGACTTATCTCATGTGTTGACCATTCTCAATAGCAAGGAGAAAACTTGCAGGATACAGCTGAGAAATGGAAAGAGAGAAGATTTTCCCCCCAAAGGTTCAGTGAAGACCGGAACTGAGTATGGTAGGCAATCTTAGACATAATGTCTTTTATGAGTAGTAAAAAATAAAGCCTCACCAATATGGGTGATCAGAGGCATCCCTATTTCCTTCCAAAGTGTCTAGTCTGTCTAAGTTACCTTTTGAGCTTTAATAATTGTTTTCTAAAATTCACCTACTATTTACTTTACTCAGACTTTTCATTTTTCCAGACCTCTTTATTAGTACCGAAAGAGGAGCTATAAAGGATACAGACACATGGATATTACATATTTCAAAAGATTTGATTCAGAGGAAAGGGTATTTGGATCTCAGAGGAATTTTACATAGCTATCTATAAGTATAGTAAAAGTATGGAAAATCTTCAATTAATAGTGTCAATTTTCTACATTTGTGAGGCATTCCTTTGACCATCCAAAAGGTAGAGCCAACTAAAATCTTGGCCTGTCTCTCAAATATCTCCTTCTGGATGTCTAGCCATCAATTTAAGCTCACTAACCTCAACATTGTTAAAAATAAAGCTCAAGCTCCCGCCCACCCCACTAACCCTTCCCTCCTACTTCCTGCAGTGTGGACACCACCATTATCCTATCACTCAGGCCCATAACCTGGATGTCGTCTTTGACTCGGGCCTCTCTCTAAGTCTTCAAATCCAGGGTATGTCTAAATCTCGCAGATTCTTTCTGCATAACATCTCTAAGATACAGTACTTCCTATCTATCCAGCAAACTTCCTTAATTGATACAGAGAAGTGGAAGGGGGCTTTCTTCCACCATCTCTTGGGAATCCTGGCTATAGGACATACCCATATCATGGCTTCTTCCTTCACTTTGATAGTTTTTTAACTTTCCTCCTGGCATTGGCTACTTTTGGCTCTTTAGACTAACTTCACTGTTCTTTAGATGCTTCAAAATTCTTTATTACCAGCCCTCACAACTCTATCAACCCTGGGCACTATAACAAAGTTCACAGAATTTCCTCTCAGTGGGGTTCCACTCCCCAGGAGGTCAGAAAGAACTGGCTGGAGATTAGGTCATGGTGCCTCTTATATTCTTGGGAGGTGGAGCATGACAAATGCATGCACAACACTTAGAAGGCAATACTAGGGAAAAAAACCCTCCAATCTTTTATGCAGTAGTGACAGCACACTCATGAGTAGAATCCACAAGCACAAGCTTGAAGAAAAAACTTGCCTTTTCATGCATATATTTAAGGGTAAATTTTGAAGCTGAAATGATCACATACAAATTGGGGATGGGAGGTTTACCCCCAAAAGATTACAAACTCAGAAGGCAAGCAAAAACATATTTTTAAAAAAATCTTAAGACTTTTATGACAATCTCATGATTTTGGGGAGTCTGACTCATGATTTCTGAAAACTGGCATCCCAGGAAAATAATCTCTTTTATAACTCTGCCTCCTCTCCTCACATGCATTGCTGCCCAGCCTGCAATTCCTAGCATCCCTTGTGGAACTATATCTCCCAGAATGCTCTTGTTCTAGGGCTGAAACTTGAAAATGGCTGTGCTGGTCTATAACCTCCCAAAAAAGATCAGTAAACTCTGTTGTATCTGGACTTCCATAAACTTCTCCTCTCCAGCCACTCTTTCTCTCATTTCCCCCCAATCCATCCTACTGAATATATTGCAGGTAAAGTTACAATGGCACTATATAAATAATAAATAGCCATTGACTCAAATGCTCTAACAAATCACCTTCATTTATTAAGGAAATGGAGCAGAAACTGAAGAATAGAAATGCAAGGCAAGATGCCTCTTTGATATTGCACAGACACATGCAAGCAAACTGGTAAGAAAGAAAACTGAATTGTAAACTGTTGTACGACTATGAAGGAACAGAAGTCACAGTGGACTGACTAGGTCATAAGAAGAAGTTATATAAACAGGCAACACCCCTTCTGGATAGGTTCTTAAGGCTTGAAGATTTTGCTTTTGCCAGGTTGCCAACTTTCATGATTTTATTGTGAGTCTCACACTATTTGGTGTTTTTCTGAAAGATCCAGGGCCTGGAGCCATACTATTAAATGAGATTCTGAGCTTTCATTGAAGAAAAAAAAGTTTTTCTCCCTCATGGGTTTGCTGACCAAATCTGGAAAATGTGAACCTTGAAGGCTCAAAACACAAGAAGAAAATTGAAAGACTTCAGAATGTATTATTTTAAAAAAACCTTCAAGCCAATCTCATGACTTGTGGTTCTGACTCATGATTTTTTAATAGAGGAATTTGGCATAGTGATCCAGTATGCGAGAGCTGTGTGCAACATACCAAGCTATGTAATCTTATTTTAGTGTTTTGTTCCACAGAAGATCTTGCTCTTGATGCTAACGAAAAAAAGCAGCCCCGTTTTAAAATTAGCAAAAAGCAAATGATAATTTTAACAGCTTGCAGCACCACAAGCAACCAAAAGCTAAAGCTGTTAATGACTAGGAAATCAAAGAAACCCAAATGCTTTAATAACTTACTTTGTACACAAAAACCTATAGATAATGTATAGATATCTGAAAAATATTTAGATGTTTTTAGTACTCTTTGGAGTGTGGATTGGTTTAGAGATTATGCTAGCTGTTAAATAGTATTTGAAGAGCCAGAACAGTCCTGCAAGTACACTGTTGCACATCTACAATGAACCTCCAACAAGTGACCTGGTGACCTTATTAAAAATGCATCTATTTGCAACCAAAGGTAAGAAAACCTTAGACAGTCTAAAGAATGCAAACTTTCTTTGATGAAAAACAACTTTTACAATCTCTCATCAGTTCAGTGCCAAGAATGGAAAAGTTAATTACAGCTAAGATAAAAATGAGAATCAGAAGACAACAATGAACAAATGAGGATTCCAACACTTAGCAAATCAACAACCAGTGTTGAGACATATCTATCTGGCTGGAAGCCAAAGCAGAACTAAATCATTTTTAGATCATGATGTTACATCAGCTCTACAACTGCACAGTCCAAACACCTGTGCTTGTTCAAAAGGAAACTGAAGGCTCTTTTCTTAAACACTAAATTGGGAAGTTGATTAGTATTATAATACCTAAATTTCTTTAACATTACTCTAGATATTGTATTATGACCAAACTATAGCATAGTTCTATAGATTGCAATTTTTTAAAATAGATTCTGATGCATTATACTGTTTTTTTGATAAAAGAATAATGTTACACTTCCATATTTTTTAGTGTAGCTTATAGGGCCAAACTGTTTTAAAAGAGTCCATAAAGCTACAAAAAGAGAAGCTGATAAAGTGGTTATGTTAGCAATTAGGTGGTATAATAGTCTGGATATTATCTCTCTAGGAATTAAAAAAAATATGGATAAGATAGAGGAGTCAAGAATGGTCTCTTTACATTTATGTCCCAGAGAATGATATGAATGAATTCAAACACTTTGAGTTAATTAATCAGAAAATCCAAGGAGAGAGGTGATGGAAAAGATGTTATCTTTAGATCAGACAAAAACAAAACAAAAACGAGTTTTCTGTACACTGGGACAGGGATAGAAAACAAAGAACAGGTATAATTAGTTGATATCTACAAAAGTTCAAAGAAGTGCTTGAAATTATCCTGGGAAGGTACTGGAGGTGGACAACAGCTATTTTATTATTTGTGTAAATGGAGTCCATACCATATTGAATCAAACTGGAAACATGCAATAGTTATTGTACTAAGGAAGAATGCCCCCTTTCTCCCATCCAGAAAGGACACCTGCTTAAATATTAATTTTCCCTACAGTGAGACAGACAGATGACTCAAAATGGAATATATTATAGTACATTAAATTAAAAGGATTAATTGAGCTATATGATAAGCCAAGCAGAGCTAAGGGGGAACTTGACAGTGGGGCTATATCTATACTTGGAGCTGGGAGTGTGATCGCTCACTCAAAGATACATACTTTTGCTAGACCTCATCAAGCTAGCATATGAAAAACAGAATGTAGCTGCAGCAGTGTGAGTGGCAGGATGAACTAGCCACCCTAAGTAGGTGTGTCAGGGTTGGGTGCAGCCTCACTGCTGAATCTGTGTCCTGGGGGGAGAGAAGGTACACAGTGAGCTCCCATCTCTGTGTACTCAGTGGCCTGTGCTCCCCAGTGCCATGCTGGAGCCTCCACATTTATCTGACAAATACAATTTGACGAATTTTAAAATATTATGTGCGGAATTTTTAAGCACACACTTTTTAATTTGGGGGGGCAGAACGACCTCAGAAGTAAGTATTGTAGCTCAGTGGGCAATGATCTTCTTTCCAATGCTATCTGAACTGACATTATAGTAATTAGAGAAAACACCACAAGAGTGAGCAAAGTAAAGGGAGACTGATTTCAGAGGTATTTTAAGGGCCCGAAGCACACAATTTAAGCTCCATAGTGGGAATCTGTAAATCACTGATCAATTTTCCTGCTCTTCGGAATCTAGTGACATGATAATATATTGCAATCAAACACATGCAAATCTCTGCAGTTTCTCTCTGTCACATTGGTTCCTAGTGGTTACATACTCCAAGGGAAGACAGATAGTTTTACTGCCACCTCCCTTCCTTGGAATTGTCCAGTGAATGGAGCTGCTTTAAATTACAGCTGGGATTCCTCAGAAGCACTACTAGTGGCAGTTGCTGAGAGAAAACATTTAATCAAAGCATATCTATACAACATTGATCATGTCACTTCCTGGCCAGCACTTCCCTTCTTTTTGGGTAGGAATGATACACTATGTTTCCTGTTGCAAAGGGGAAGTCAATCTCAGGCTAAATCTGATCCATTGTCTTATAAGGCCACATAGAAGATGTAAAAGTAAAATATGAACAATGGAGTTTGGAATTCAAAGTATTTTATCAGATTCAATCAATCTGGGGGAAAAAATTCCAAAATATTGTCCAGATGAAAAATTTCAAGACAACTATATTATATTTTGTGTTTAGTATCAATATTTGCAATTTTACTATTGCCTTTTGGAACATTTTGGATAACTGGTATCTGGAAAATTCTGTTACGTTTGTTCTGAAGTTCAATTCTGATCTCATTAGAAGTGGAATTTTAAAGACTAGTAAACAAGAACACAGTGTTTTAAGAAATATATCAGGACCATCTCTTGCAGTCTTTCAAACCTTTTCTCTTTTTTTGAGGAATTTCAAAGTTTAATGCAAATTATCCTTGAATCAAGAAACAATTCTGATACTTCTATAATTTTTTAGCACAGTACTTAACACATCGTGGAAAAGACTTCAAGCCCAAACCTTTTTCTAACAAAGTATGGTGTAAATTTAGCCTGATTTGGGATGGGCGTAGAACACAGATCTCCTGATGCACATTCTGATCTCCAGGACACAACATCACACAGCTTCTCCTTACAATACCTTTTTAAAATACCAATGGGGGAGGGAAAAAAAAACACATTTCCAACAGATACCATCTCCATGCAATAACAGCAGCATCTGTTTAGTCAGTCAGGATGGCAAATAAGTCTTTAATACTAAAAAGCACATACATAAGTATCGCACACGCCTTTAAAAATGCAAAAGACAACTACTTCCTTTTGCTGAAAAATTTGTGCATACTAGAGGGGTTTAATTAATTAATTAATAAAGACAAGTAATTTCCAAAAATGCTAATAGGAGTTTGGTATCATATTAAAGTAATCCTCCTAGATTTCAGGTGCTAGAATTATGAAAAAATGTTTTTGTAATATAGTCACAATATCCACACTGTACCTCTGTTTCTGCTGCATGGGTTGTTGTCTCATAGCCATATATTGCATGTCCTCTTGTAGCCGATTAAGAGGAGAATCTGGCTTGACACGAATCCCATAGTAATGATATTTGGAGTTCCCCCTTTACGAAAGAATAAGAATTAGGGGAAAAAAGTTGATAAAACATAAATTATTTGTCCAACTGTATTTTTTCTTTTAAATCTTACAGTTTACTTCTACTGGAAAATAGGGTACAGAAATTGGACCTGATTCTCCTCTCCAATTTCTCCTCCTGATTCACCAATTTTATACTTGTATAATTCCATTGGGTTCAGAAGACCAACTCCTCTCCCTTACATCAGTGTAAACAGGAGCATCAGGCCCAGTAAATGCCCCTTAAATTGACTCATATGCAGAGACAAAAATCCATACTATCCAGACCCAAAAGATCCATAATAAATCTGGGGAAAAAACCCTGAAAGTAAATTTGGTAATCTAAAGTTTCAACTAAACTTCAACGTCAGTGATCTCAATAAACTTGTTCTAACAGTCTTTGTTTTAATCTTACTCATATACTATATATATATATATATATATATATATATATATATATATATATATATATATATAGTAAAACTTTTAAGCACAGCATGATATTTTTAATACAGAGACTTGAAATCACACAATTTTTGAAACAGAACAAAAATAGGAAAACATACATGTGAATAAAACAACAGTGAAATCCTGTCATTACTGATTTTGTAAAAATATTTTGTAAGCCATTATTTGTATTCTTCAACAATATATTTTTCTGATGGTAAGGCTTAAGTTATAAATTAGAACTCTGAGAAAAAATGCCATTGCTGACAGGAAGAGAAAAAAATGCTGTGGAAATGGGGAGTTTCTACCTGAGGCAAATTCACAATTTTGGACAACAACAGAACAATTATTTAGTTATTATTAGTTTGCAAATACAGATGAAAAGAAACAGTTACTCACCTTTCATAACAGCTGTTCTTCTAGATGTGTTGCTCATGTCCATTCCAACAAGTGTGTGTGCGCACCCCGCATGCACAGTCCTGGAAGATTTTTCCCTAACGGTACCCATAGGGTCGGCAGGGGAGACCCCTAGAGTGGCGCCCTTATAGCAACGTATATATGCCCCTGCCGACCCACCCCCCGCTCAGTTCCTTCTTGCCGGTACTCCGACAGAGGGGAGGCGGGAGGGATTTGGAATGGACACGAGCAACACATCTCGAAGAACAACTGTTACGAAAGGTGAGTAACTGTTTCTTCTTCTTTGAGTGATTGCTCATGTGCATTCCAACAAGTGACTTACGAGCAGTCATCTCGGAGGAGGGTTAGGAGTGCCCCTGATTCCTGCTGTAAGGACTGCTTGTCCCACAGAAGCATCGTCCATAGCCTGTTGCATGATGGCGTAGTGCGAGGAGAAGGTGTGGACCGAAGACCACATCACTGCTTTACAGATGTCGACGATGGGAATATGCGCCAGGAACGCTGTGGATGTGGCCTGGGCTCTGGTCGAATGGGCTGTTAAGGCCGGAGAAGGAATGTTCGAGAGGTTATAGCAGAGCTTGATACATGATGTAATCCATCCCGAGAGGCGCTGAGCAGAAATCGGCAACCCCATCATTCTCTCTTCTACTGAAACAAAAAGTTGTGGAGATTTACGAAACGCTTTTGTTCGCTGCAAATAAAAGGCTAATGCTCTTCTCACATCTAAGGAGTGAAACATCCTTTCCCTGTTAGAGGTACGGGGTTTAGGAAAGAAAACAGGGAGGAATATGTCCTGGTTAAGGTGAAAAGATGAGACCACCTTGGGAAGGAAGGCCGGGTGAGGCCGCAACTGGACCTTATCTTTATGGAAAACGGTGTATGGCGGCTCAGAGGTCAGAGCTCTGAGTTCGGAAACCCTTCGGGCCGAAGTAATGGCTACGAGGAAGGCCGTCTTCCAAGAGAGGTAAGACAGTGGGCAAGTGGCCAGGGGCTCAAATGGGGGCTTCATTAGAGCTGTTAACACCAAGTTAAGGTCCCACGGGGAGACGGGGTGGCGGACCGGGGGGTACAATCTCTCCAGACCCCTCAGAAATCTTGCTACCAGTGGGTTGCTGAAGACCGATGTGCCCCCAATACCCGGGTGAAACCCTGATATAGCGGCTAGGTGTACCCGTACGGTGGAGAGCGCTAGACCTTGCCTTTTAAGGTCAAGGAGATAATCAAGAATCAGAGGTATTGGAGCTAAGGTAGGATCGGTCCCTTTATCCCGATACCAGCAGGAAAAACATTTCCACTTAGCCGCATAGGTAGCCCATGTTGCAGGCTTCCTACTCCCCAATAGAATATCCCTGACAGGATCCGAGCATTGAAGCTTCGACAGGTTCAACCACAGATATTCCACGCCGTCAGGAGGAGCGACTGCAAGTTGGGGTGCAATAACTGACTGTGGTCCTGAGAGATCAGGGTCGGGACCAGAGGAAGGGTTACGGGTCGCATCACGCACAGGGACATCAGCATGGTGTACCAATGTTGACGAGGCCATGCCGGTGCTATGAGAATCAGGGACGCCCTGTCCTTGCGGGCCTTGAGTAACACTTTGTGAACCAGAGGGAATGGGGGGAATGCATATAGGAGGCCCCCTGTCTAAGAGATCTGAAAGGCATCCGCCTCTGATCCCGGACTGAGGTTGAGGAGGGAGCAAAATGTCTGGCATTTCCTGTTGGCCCTCGTGGCGAACAGGTCCAGGAGGAGAAATCCCCACTCTAGGAAGATAGAGCGGGCGATGTCCGGTCTGAGGGACCATTCGTGACCTTGAAAAGAGCGGCTGAGAGTGTCTGCCAATACATTCTGAGTTCCCGGGAGATAAGTAACTAGGGGATAGATCTCGTGGGCAATGCAGAAATCCCAGAGGGCCAGGGCTTCCCTGCACAGGGGAGCGGAGCGAGCACCACCCTGTTTGTTTATATAAAACATTGCGGCCGTGTTGTCCGTCAGAACCGACACACACTTGCCTTGCAGGTGGTCTCGAAACGTCTGGCACGCGAGACGAACCGCTCTGAGCTCCCTGACGATGTGAAGAGCCAGCTCGCTCTGTGACCACAGGCCTTGCGTTCTGATTTCTCCCAGATGTGCTCCCCATCCGAGGGTGGAAGCGTCCGTCACCAAGGTCAATGATGGCTGAGGTCTCTGGAAAGGGACCCCGACTCCGAAGGAGTGGGGCTGGAGCCACCAATGGAGGGAGTTCAAAGTGTGGTTCGGAAGGGTCACCATAAGGTCCAGGGGGTCTCTGCCCTGCTTGTAAACCCCCGCTAACCAGGTCTGCAGAGGGCAAAGCCGTAGTCTGGCATTTGGCACCACGTAAGTGCAAGCTGCCATATGACCCAAGAGGACCATGCAGGTCCTGGCCGTGGTAGTGGGAAACTGAAGGAAGGAGTGGATAATGTCCAAAATTGCATTGGCTCGAGGGAGAGGGAGGAACACCTGTGCCCGGCGGGAATCTAATACTGCCCCTACGAACTCTCTTCTCTGTGTGGGTACGAGGGTCGATTTTGGCTCGTTTAACATAAGGCCCAACCTGAGGAATGTAGCCCTGGTGAGAGCTATGTGCCGAATTGTCATTTCCCTTGACTTTGCCCTGATGAGCCAATCGTCCAGGTAAGGATAAACGTGTACCTGCCTCTGCCTTAGGAATGCTGCCACCACTGCCATGCACTTTGTGAAGACTCTTGTGGCAGTGGAGAGGCCAAATGGGAGCACCATGAACTGGAAATGACGATTCCCCAACACAAACCTTAGGAATCTCCTGTGGCTGGGAATGATTGACACGTGAAAATACGCGTCCTTTAAGTCGAGGGCAGCGAACCAGTCTCCGCGATCCATAGAGGGAATAATGGTCGCAAGAGAGAGCATGCGGAACTTCAGCTTCTTTATGTAGGAGTTGAGGCCCCGCAGGTCTAGGATAGGACGAAGGCCGCCTGTGGCCTTCGGAATAAGGAAATAACGGGAGTAATATCCCTTGCCCCGAAATTCTTGAGGAACCGCCTCTATGGCACCGAGAAACAAGAGGGTGCGGACCTCCTGAACTAGGAGTTGCTCGTGAGAAGGGTCCCTGAAGAGGGACGGGGAGGGGGGATGGTTGGGCGGGAGGGAAGAAAATTGGATAGAGTATCCCACTCTTACCAAGCTGAGGACCCATTTGTCCGAGGTGATTAAAGACCATGCTTGGTAAAAGCGGGATAGACGGTTCACGAAGGGTAGGAGAGGTTCTGATAAGGAAACTGGTTCGACGTCCCCGGGCGCATCTTCAAAAGATCTGCCTTCTGGTTGCTGCCTGGGGCCCAAGTTCTGCTGTCCCTGCCTGGTGGCAGAACGGGGACGGCCTCTGCTATTCCCTCTACCACCCCTCCTAGGTTGGTCCCGTCTGGGGGGAGCTTGGTAGGAACGAGGTTGGGTGGCGGGAGGAGGTCTAAATGGTCTCCCAAGGGGTTGAGGGGTATGGAGGCCTAAGGACCGCAGCATAGCTCTTGAGTCCTTCATGGAGTGAAGTTTTTTGTCAGTGTCCTCAGAGAACAGCCCTTGCCTATCAAAGGGCAAATCTTGGATAGATGCCTGGACTGGGGTCGGAATGCCAGAGACCTGCAGCCAAGCACCACGGCGCATCGCTATGGAGGTTGCCATGGTCCTTGATGCCAAGTCAGCAGAATCTAAGGCAGCTTGGAGAGCGGCTCTGGAAACTAGTCTGCCCTCCTCTACAATGGCTTTAAAACTCCACGTTAGAATCTTTAGGGAGTTGGTCCTGAAACTTCGTCCTGGCTGACCAGGAGTTGAAGGCATATCTCCCCAACGCCGCCTGTTGGTTGGATATCCTTAGCTGGAGAACTCCTGAGGAATACACCTTCCTGCCAAAGAGGTCGAGCTTCTTGGCGTCGTGTGATTTGGGTGTAGATCCTGTTTGACCCTGACGCTCCCTATGATTGACCGCATCGGCCACCAGGGTTCCCGGCTGAGGGTGGGTAAAAAGATGCTCATAGCCGGTCTGTGGAGCAAAATACTTCCTCTCAACACCCCTAGCAGTGGGTGGAATGGAGGACGGAGTTTGCCAAAGTGTGTTTGACAAGGAATGGATGGTCTTAATAAACAGGAGGGCGATTTTTGTCAGACCACCGGAGGACAAAATGTCCACTGTGGGGTCTACCTCCTCTTTGATCTCCTCGGCTGGTAAATTGAGGTTTTGGGCCACCCTACGGAGAAGATCTTGATGACCACGAATGTCCATAGGAGGAAGGGTTGGGGAGGAAGACCCTGCTACTGCGTCATCAGGTGAGGAAGACGAGGAGGTGGCCAACTGGGGATCTCCCTGCTGCAGCTCCGTTGCGGCCGGGTCATATAAGGTCCCTTCCTGCGCTTGCTGAAACGCCCTGGAAGGAGGCCAGTCAATGCCCGACGGCCCCGATACCGGATCCTCAGGAGCTGTCTCCGAGGGAGGTGCTGATACCGTCGCCGAAATGGGGCCCCGCGACACCGAAGGTAATGAGGCCAATACTGAAGGTGGGCCTTGGGGCTGATGGAACGCCCAAGGTGTCCAGAATGGCCACTGCACAGGACCTTGACCTTGAGGCAGCCAAGATGGAAGGCTCTGATGGCGAGAGGTCCTCCAGTGCTGGGAGTGATAGCGCGACCCCGAGGTACGGTGGCTACGGCCAGACCGAGAGGAAGCCACGTCGGATTCTGAAGAATAGGCCGACACGGACCACGGCGGTGCGGACCCCTCCAGTACCATGATTTGCCTCTGAAACATCGTCAGTTTCCCTGGATGTCTCTCAGGCGGCGGTTGTATTGTGGCCGTGGGTACCAGGAGGACAGGTGCCGACACGGACGGTGCCAAGGTTGCGGATGTTAGAGGCACCGGGGGCTGAGCCGGAATGATAGGTGCCGCAGACCTGGGCACGGGTGCTGGAGCCACAAACGGAACCAGAGTAATTACCGTTGGTGGGGCTGCATCTTTCATCAAGGTAATGAGATCTTGAGCTGCCTCAAAAATGTCCGGCGTTGAAGCCATGTCAAGCTCTTCGAAAGCCCCGTGTGGGGATAGTGTGGCACCGAGGGGGGTGTGGTCCCGCGACTCGGTGGGCGCTCTCGGCACTTGATGGGACTCGCTTATTCGACCCGAAGTCTGCCGTGCTGATGAGGGTTCACCCTGGGCTCTGCGGTCAGGGGAACGACCTCTCGGTTTCTTCGATGGCACCAGAGATTGCGATCGGTGCCTGCGAGAGTTCCCGGAGTGGTGCGGAGATCGGTGCCGGTGCTTCTTTGGGTCCGACTTCAGTGCCGCCGTGTCTCTCACCGATGCCGGGGCACTGCGTACCTCTGGTGGAGGGTATTGCTGCGGTTGCAGCGCCGACTCCAGCAGGATGAGTTTTAAGCGGGAGTCTCTCTCCTTCTTGGTACGGGGCTTGAACCCTTTGCAGATAGAGCACCGCTCCGCTTGGTGACCCTCTCCTAAGCACTTCAAACACTTGGAGTGCGGGTCGCTTACTGGCATGGGCTTACCACAGCCCTCACAAACCTTAAACCCCGGCGCCCGAGGCATACCCCGGTGCCGGAGAATGGAAGAAATATCGACTAGAACTATATACAACTATACTAACAACTACTATAACTACAGATGAAAACTATCGAAAAGTAACGTAAACTATAATCAACTGAGAAGTGCGATACCGCTAAGCAGTGACTAGCACAACGCTGTTCCAGCGACCGTCATGAACGGAAAGAAGGAACTGAGCAGGGGGTGGGTCGGCAGGGGCATATATACGTTGCTATAAGGGCACCACTCTAGGGGTCTCCCCTGCCGACCCTACGGGTACCGCTAGGGAAAAATCTTCCGGGACCGTGCATGCGCGGTGCGCACACACACTTGTTAGAATGCACATGAGCAATCACTCGAAGAAGAATATCAGTTTTTCGATATGCGAACATTAGTAAATAGAATATCAGTACTTGTACTTTGCATAGCACTAAATATAATAAGTTCAGTATCAGTGTTCTTTCAGTTTTCTTCCTTCCAGAGACAAAAAAGCAAGGACTTTTTAAAGTTTTAATAAACCTTTACTATATAGGGCCAGATCTTTGAGTGCAGTCATAACACGAAGAGTGCAGGGCAGCAGATGGTATGCTAAGATAAGTTAGAGCTCCTTTGTACTGCCCTGATCTTGGTGTTGCTTTATAGATGGCTGTTTCGGCTTTAGGTGTCTTCTAACTTTTGTTGGCTTTCAATGGCAACTAGGGATGAAAAAATAATCTGAGGATAATTGTTGTGTAGGAAATGTTCCAGTCACATCTCCTTTTCTGCAGTCATACCCTCTCATTCCTGCTGTATGGAGCCCTATTGCCTTCAGTGGGGTTAAGCACAGGGGGCAGTGGTCTGCCTGTGTATAGTCAAATGGAGGATTGGGGTCTTTGTAGAAAACATTCTAAGTATAAACAACATTTTAATGTGTTTTTAAACCTATGAAACTAGTGTTTTTCTACTTATTTTAAAAAAAGGATAACATATTTTGGCCCATATTGGGGCCTATAAGACTGGATATAAACTGATGGATGAAGTAAGATTTCAGAATGCTTAAGACAGGGATCTCAAACATGAGGCCCGTAGGGTTATTTCCTCCGGCCCACCAAGCTCCTCTCACCTGCCGCCCCCCCGCCCCTAGCACATCGCTTCCCTGCTCCTCTGCCTACCTCCAGGCGCTTCCACCTGCCAAACAGCTGTCTGGCGGCACTTAGTACTTCGCAGGGAGGGGGGAGGAGCGAGGCGGGCAGGGGTAGGGATTTGGGGAAGGGGTTGTAATGGGGGTGGGAACAGGCAGGGAAGGGATGGGGCCTTATGGAAGGGGTAGAGTGGGGGCGGAGCTGGGGGCAGGGCTTTAGTACCTTTTCTGACAAAGCTCTCTCCTTATCTTCGTGGATCCTGCATTTCCTAGCAGATTTTCACTAGCCTCAGAGGCTCACTGTGACCCTCCACGTAGCCCTTCTCTCTCTAGAGACCAGGTCACAGCCTATTGAACCATTTTCATCATAAGCCAGTGAGGAGAAGCTATCCTTCCTGGCACAGTCTCTGTTGTCTCCCAATTTCAGTGATTAATTAGGAGAGGTAGAAGGGGGGGAGCCCGGGCCCACCCTCTACTCCAGGCTCCAGCCCAGGGACCCTAATAGTATCAGCTAAGATGGCTGACCTTTTAGCCACAAAACACAATACAATTCCCTGAGCTACTTCCCCACAGCAGTCCCCGCTTCTTCAAACTCCACTTCACCCTTACCTCAGGGCCTCCTTCCTTGTGTATGATATGTTGTCTACCACTCAGTCTTAACAACAGCACAACTTCCTCCCACAGCTCCTGACATCCACCCCCACCTGACTAACTGGGAGGGTTTTTAACTGGTTTCAGCCAGCCCCTGATTGGCTTCAGGTGTCCCAATCAGGCTAGCTATTTCTGCTGCTTTCTAGAAGCTTCTTAATTGGCCCAGGTGTCTTGATTAACCTGAACAACTGCCATTTGGTTGCAAAGGTACCAGGGATTTGTTTAGCCTGGAACTCACATATCTGTTCCTTAGCACTTTCCTATAGCCATCTGGCCTCGCCCCATCACACTTTATATGAAAAGATGTCAGTGAAGCGGCCCTAAGGTCAATGTACTAGTCCTCATGTGGCCTTGTGGTGATTTGAGTTTGAGATCCCTGGCTTAAGAAAATAATGATCAACGGCTGGACGCTGTCAATTTCTTAGCATGACATGATGATAATCTTCTACCATAAATGACCAACACACTGCCTCTACATATTCCCTTCTTTCACTCTGTCCAACTGCCACCTGTGATCTACAAACCAACAATGGTAGACACTAGCACAGACAGGAGGAGAGCGGTTTCTGATGCAGCCGATAGTAGACATATCTGTTATGACTGTGGCTAAAGCTAAGAAACTCACATTGGTGACTGGACCAACACAGTTATGACCAGAAAAACTGTTCTGTGCAGCAGTAATTCAAATGGTCCCTTCTCAGGATAGATTTTGAGCATAGCTTGGCAAAAGGAGTTTGCTATCTGTATTTTACAGACAAAAGTGACAATAGGGCACCAGTCAGAAGCATCCACTCGATCAGTAGCAAAATATAAATGAGACAAATGGATGTGCTGGGAAAATATAGCTTGCAACGGACAAAATGGACCAGTCTCCTCATGCCATTCTTAAATAAGTTGTGGTTATGTCTTTGCTTACGAAACTGTCACCTGACAACAGTGCCAATTACTACCTTATCTTGAACTCTTGATGGCAGAGAAGATTGAAGATTATTAGAAGATTGTAGTGATATATGGATTTTAAAAAAATTTCCCAAATTATTTTCAAATTTTCTTTTAAGCCTGGGTGTAGAAAATACTTGATTGACAAATTCCTTTTGGTAATAGGGGAAAAAGGTTAGGTGTATGTGAAAGTTTTATTAGCTCTGTCAGCAGCCTTTGATACTATTGACAGCATGCTGCTGCTGTCCTGGTATCTGGAAGGACTGGACAAGGAAACAAGAAATGGAAAAAAATCTTGAACTATTTGGCTCTGTGGAACTTGCCTGCAACATGTGTAAGTGTGCATCTGTACACATTTAAAAGATTTAAACAGACTTTTTATCGGTCTTGCTAAATACACTATTTTCAAAATCTCATTTATTGGTTGAATCAAAATTATTTATTTTTTTCAAAGCAAATAACGGACAAATTTCAAATTTCAAAACTCATCAATTTTGTTAGCTTCCTCTTTAAAAAAAATATTAGAAATCTTTGTTCCCTTACTCTCCTTTAACTCAAACATGGTTAAAGGCCCCCTAAACGCTCATATTTACAAAAAATTATTACTACATATTTTTTATTTAGACAGAACACGCATGGAACATTTCAGCCTAAGAGGTAAGTGTTTGGAAAAGTTGTGAATGAGTGAATGGAATCTGTTATAAGGTTTTAACTATAGCCCACTACACTGGATAAACATAGAAGAAAAAACTCCTCTATTTTTACACTTAGTGTCCCTCATATTTACTTATTATACCATACTGGAATATCACTGCATGAAGTAAAAACAGTAATGACAATTGATAAGTAAAGAATTGAAGCTATTTTGTAATTAAGCTGTAGAATCATGGCAGCATCAAATAACAGTTCCTTATAACACAAACAAAAAAAATCAGTTGATAAATTTTTTAATTTACATTAAAATCACTCATTTATTTTATATGGAAAGGCAGAACACCCCTATTATCTTACATGTAATGATCAACCACCACTTTGTCTTCAGCATATACTTAAACTAAGTATTGGATGACAAATAAAAAATATAACTAGATTTTTAACTCATCTGATGCATAGTTTCCAACCAAGAGCCTATATTATGTTTGTATTGCTACAAATCTGTTGTGTACATTTCAAAATTAATAAGTGATTTCAGGACAAGGAGAAATGTAATGGATTTTTGTAACAACTTGACACCGTTTGACATTACATGAGAAATTGATACACAAACATTTTAACATTTAACTAATGTTTTCTTTCAGCTTGTTTAGTGTATCATGTACAAGGTTCATGATCACAATGATCACTACACTCTCTCTATGCTATAAGCTAAGATCTGATTGTTTTACACAGACCTGGTTCCTAGTCTCCTGGTCCGCAGCCCCATGAAAATTGACCTTATGAGTTTTCCAAAGGAGGCAGCATTGACTGGGTCCAACTTGTGCTCCTGACAGTGTCGTAAGTAATGATTGTAAAGCGTACTTCTGGGGAGACTGACTCCTTCTGCTGTTTCATAGTTGTCTAAGAGCCACTGGAGCTATTTCAAATAGGAAACAGTAAAGAAAAGTAAATTCAGATAATATAACAATAAATGTTTTAGGTTATCATTAACATAGCTGTACAATACAAAGCTTCTTAGTACATTGTGAGATTGCTCTTAACATCTATTCAATGGTGACTTTTTTCTTCAAGTGTTAGAGGTGTTAGATATCCGATGGTGTCTCGGAGTCTTTCAGAAATGCATGTAAATAGCAGAACTCATAACACTTGTGACCTCAGATAGTTCCCATTTCTTAAAGTATTCAAGAGTCCAATACCACACATTAATTTTCTGTACACTGATCTAGGCTTTGGAGACACATTATTAGTACTTCAGGGAATTTAACCAATCACAAATGTATTTACACAACCACAGAAAGGAAACTGCTTGTTGGACTCATGGATAGTCATTTAATCCATCTGCATTACTGTATTGCAGAAAGTTGTTTTGCTCCCCAAGCACTCAGATCAGTTACACTATTTAACTGAACAAGATTTATTCTTTTGTTTTTTAACCATAAATAAAGAAACAAAAAATAAACACAAGGCAAGGAGCAAGCTAAGCGGTGCTGAAATGAACCGATACAACTAATAAAGATTTTGGGCCCAATTCTGCTTCCACTGAAGCCAAACGGAATTTTGTAATTAACTTAAGTGGGAATAGGACTGAGTCCTGTGAAAACTCTCTCTCTCTCTCTCTCTCTCGCTCTGGATCATTTAATTTAGAACTTTGGTGGGTAATTTTTGGAAGCTGGCAGAAAAACACTTACATGCTGAGTACTTCAGTGGCTCTACTGTAAGTGACACAAATTGTATCTTTTTGGGAATACTCACAACATATCTAATATAAACTGCCACTAACAGATCAGAAAACAAAACAAAACAAAAAAAACACTTAACAAGGTCGACTGCCTGTGCCAGTTTCACTCCGATCTTCCCATTAGCTTTAACTGAGTACTACAATTACTGTGTAAAATAAGAGTATTTTTATATGATGGTTATACTTAAATTGTGTGAAAGTCTGTGGTTTCAGTTTTCTAGGGGTTCTGCTAATTTTTCTTTTGTTTTACCATTCCATGGATTTTATCCCCCAGAATTTTCCTTTGAGTTTTGAGTTTGAATGAGCCCAAAAATGTACAGAGGAAATCAGCTGAAATTGCCAAGTTTCACACGTTTTCATGTCAAAGCCAAAAGCATGATCAGTATGAATCTTTAAATCTGTCAGGTTCATGGATTTTATCAAAATCTGGGCTCAGTTTTGAGTTTCCAATGAAACTCCAAACCAGGCAAGTTTAAAATGATTTCAAATGCAACAAAATTTTGTTCTGATGCATTAGTTCTCAACAGCAATGTGTAACAAATTTTAATGTGAAGTATTAATACAAAACGGAGTAAAATATATGTTCTTTACAACAGCAAAAAGATCAGTTTACTTTATAATACTATAGTCCGTTGCTTTCATTTACTACTGAAGAGTGGTAACACAAACTTTTCAATGACAAGGAAGAGAAAACTTTTTGTTAATGTTGAACATAATTAATAATTTATGACAGATATTAAATATTTTAATGTGAAAAAAATTAATTCTTTACTCTTAAAATAGAACATTCTTAGCTCCTGCCCCCACTCTAGTCTCTCTTACATTAGTATTCACTAAAATCTAGAGGTATAATTAATGTACTGGACTCTCACCTCTGTTTCAATCAGAGTCATGTGCACTTTGCCAAGTGCAACGAGAACAACAATTCACCCAAGACCTTTTAGAGGCTATCTTCATGTTCTCCTTTTGCATGGAGAACAAAATAGAAAACAATATTGTAATTCTTTAGTTTATGTTCTAAAATATGAGCTGAGATGGCTTCTACTGTTTTAACTTGCTAGCAGGTAATATGGATGACAGGTAGGCAAATATCCACAAGAAATGTTTCAGTGTTTGACATACTTAAATGGTTCCATGATGTAGAATGGTTAGCTAGACTTTTAGACAATTTTGCACTTTAAATAGAATGTAATAAAACAGCAGTTTATCATCCTTATTTCAGCTGGTAGATCTAAAATCATTATTTTAAAAAAACCCTGAGTCATAGTGTTCACAAATGTCTTTTAAATTGGTTGTTTACCATTCTGATATAAAGCCTACGAAAAAGTATCACTGGAAAATTTAACCTTTACCTTGGTTTATTTAAAAAAAACCTATTTATTTCACTAATGAAGTGACATAAGTACACCTGAGGCTAGAAACCAAGATAATTACATCTTTCAATCTTTGCATTTAATCTCTGTTAATCAGGATAGATTATAAAGGGTGAACTATTCTTATTTTTCCCAAAGGGAAATACTGATTGACCAAAAAAATAAAAATAAAATAAAATAAAACACATTTCCCAATTAACTTCTAAATGTAACATTTGGGATTTTTTTCCAGATGGATTATAACCTATCAGGATTCATTTTAAGTGCACTTTACTAATGATCTGAATTCTTGACAGATGTTATTTCAACTATAACTTGCATTAGCCAATGTTGGCAGAGCATAATCCAAGATAAGTATAAAACAAGGATTTTTGCTCTAGGGCGGATGTATTTCAGTGGCAAAAGGCATCAAGTGATTATTTGCTAGATTGCAGTCTGGAATTTATTTGCTAGATTGCTGGAAAGAAGCATGCCCAAGGCAGTATATAATTTTAAAAGGAAAAAATCTACAAACATTATACAGTTATTGTAAACATATTTCTTCAATGCAGAATGAGAATTCTATATCTGAGCTGTTCAGTATTTGAATACTAGCTTGTTGACTAATAGTATTAGTAACATTTAAGGATGGATAAGTATGAAGTGTTTACACAGTAAAAACTGGCAAATTGACTCCGGCTTCACTAAAATTCTGATGTTTATACAACATTATATTATAAATTGATTAGTCAAGTCAACCTCATGCACAAAGAAATCAGAAAAAGAAAAAAGTAGAGGTGAAATGAAAAATGAGCAAGCATTAATAAAGGCAACCACACTCCAGGATGGCTAACAATGGAAGTATAGTACCATAGAAAGCCAAATCAGCAGGATATTATTTTTGAGAGTTTAAGATTTTGTCATGGATGAATAGAACATTTGTAATGTAAAAAGTAATAGTAATGAAATTCACTACTTTTCAGGCCTGATCCAAAGCCCATTTATATCAAAAGTATCTTTACTTTGACAATGCGCTTTGGCTTATACCTCTGGAAATCAAAATGAACGGTAGTTTGACACACAGGGAGACAACAACAAAAAATATTAAATTTCTTTCATGTTGCACTAATTTGAGTCAGAAGTCAAAATAAATAGTTTTAAAAATAGGCAAACTATAAAATAAATTCAACCATTTTTTGTCAACTTCTTACATTGGTGACTGGGGCTGTCAAGACTATCACGTCAAAGAAATATGTTTTCATGTCCTATACAGAATCAAAGACATAGCCCTATCCTCATTACATAATGGTCTTTTATTAAAATTTGAAATAATACCCAAATTAAAGGAACAAAAGAGAAAAGTAGTGACGTAGTGTAATGGGTAGATTTAAATATTATTAGCAGAAAGATATTTGTAAATAGTGCATATAACTATATACATCTATATGTAAATAATGGAATAAAGTTGCCCAAGGTAAACAGTCTAACATCTAGCTCTTCTTAGATATGATGTTAAGGACCATGTGCTTCCATATGGGGTTCAAGACAAAATAACAGCTCTCCATAGCTCCAGTTTTAACATGCTTTGGCACCTTGCCAAGGTTATGATCTCTTCAGCATGGTATCTAATTAACCCTGATAATGCAATTTCTAGACAGTCTTCTATCTTCAAAACAACATTTCTTTTAAACATCTTTTTAACAAGATAGAATTTAAAAGTCTTAATCACATTTATGCTACTCAATCTCTCTCCCCACAATTTTAGCAGTTTTTAAAGTTGTTTTCTTTTCCAGGTGTTTTAGAATCAATCCCCTATTGCTTTTTGTTATCATGATGGGAAACTTTCACACAAAGCTATTGGTTCTTCAGGTTCAGATTATGGGACTTTTTCAGAACAAAATATATAACTGCTTTGGTTTGATTTCTAAATTATTGTGTCTACTGTCATAAAATCAATTGATATTACAAAAATAAACATTTGAAATTGAGTTTTAGTTTCCTGTTCTCCATTTCTGTGGTAGAAGAATGCAAAAGTGTGATCAGAGCATAGAATCAGTTTTAATTAGTAGCCTTAATATGTGATAATGAGGAAAAATATCCAAATGCCAAATAATATACATTTAAATAAAGCAACTTTTAAACACCTGGAAAGACATTTCGGAAAAACTTGGGTTGACAATTCATTTTATAATTTATATAGTAAATTGGAAATAACTTTTGGACCCCTTTCCCCCTCTATAAAAAAGTTACATTTAAGATTTTTACAACTATATTTTAAAATATAGTTTATACAACCAACCAACTTAGGCAAAAGTTATTCTTACCGTAAATTCTTTTTTTTTTTAAGGATTTATAAATTCTGACCAAATAAAGGGGAACAAAGACTAAAACATATCTCCAACTTTCAGAGTAATCAATTGCTTTAATTTTTTCAGCCCATGGAGGCAACATCTTGTAGAAGTCATTTAACAAAAATACCAACACCACTTTATGGACCTTCCACATTCTTTTGTTATTTTCAATAAACTCATTATTCAGAATAAAGTAATGGCATTCTCTAAAATAATCCAAAAGATACTACATACTCATGCTGCGTGCTCTGCCCCACAAAAATTAGTATACAGTGCTTTTTAGTAGCTAATTTTATCTTAAATATCAATGCCTTGGATAATTAAGAATTTTTCAATGATTATTTTCACAATTACATTATTATGGAACTCAGAATATGGTAACACCTGCAGACATAATGCTGAACCTCGAAAACGATGAACTCAACAATATATATGTATTTAGTGACATTTCACCTGATAAAACATAGCCATGGGAGATGCTGTATAAGATTACAAGTGACTGAGAAGGGAAGCTTAAGAAGCAAAAAAAAAAAAAAAAAAAAAAAAAAAAGCAATAAAACCAAACAAGCATTGAGAGATAGATTAAGCATGCAGACAAAGCAGGAGATTAGTTTACATGAAGAAGAGGCAACTTACATGGCTGTTGAGAAGAGAGCTTCTGTGAGTGGACAGACCATCAGACTTTTGCAGTGTCTCAATCGCCATTTCAATCTGATAATAGATGTCATTAAAAAAAGGGCTCAAGACAAGATAGTAATAAAAGGCTGACCAGAGAAACTTTGATAGATTGCTTAAAGTTAAACAGGATTGCTTAAACTTCAGTCCAGGTTACTGAACAAATTCTATTAACTCCCTGAATCTGGAGTCCTTGTGAAAGCTCCCAGTACTGTTGGGAGGCATTTACTTTTATACACACAGAAGGATCAGGCCCTCAGAAAATCCAATTCACCCTCCTCTCTGCTCAAGAAACAAAACGAGCACAAAATGTATTTCTAAGTCACAATGCAAATATAAAAAACTTCTGAACATTCAGTATATTTAACCAAACATAATGGGTGAAAGTGAAAATACAACCCACGCCCGGGGTCATGAATAATTTTTTCCAAGGATATTAGAAAACTCTTTGCATAGTCTGAAGACAGAGATATGAACTAGAGGCAACATTTTTTCTCTTTCTGCACCTGACCACCTAGAGTGAACTCCTAGATGCTCTGAATTCAGTGGAAGTTTTGCCATTAGCTACAGTGGAGGTCAGATTATACTCTTCTTCCCTGGCATAGCATTTCTATACATCCAATGATCTCAGTAAAGTTGATGGAAGTTTTGGGTATGCACATAGTGCAGGTTTCAGCCCTGAGAAAATCTTCTAATTTATTCAGAATAATTTTACCTTTTAAGATGAAAATTATTATTATATATAACCCCGTAAATATACAGCAGTATTATTCCTAATGCAAATGTGTAAAGACCCCCACCCAGTCTTTTTTTCATAACCTTGGCTCTTAATGTCACTTTTGGCTGCTTCTGTAATAGTGTTATTGAGTAAAATTACAGGATAATTGTAGTTCTGCATTAAGTGTAACTGTGGCTATGGCAGAGAAAAAACATTGGAAATGACAGAGGCAATGAGATGTAAAATAGAAAAGCTTTACGGAAACACCTTCCCACACCCATTTTTAGAGTTCAGGAAGAGGACAGATAATCATGTTCACTCAGTGTGCAGTAAAAATAGCAAGAAATTAATTAGCCTTGTAAAATGGAAAAAACAAAAACATAGCATAATCAAAACAAACTGTAACTTTAAAGACACTTATCTTTTTCCTGAAAGACAATTTTTATTGAGTCTCCCTCCCCATTACCTTACTTATTACAATACTACCCACAGATTTTCCAGTCTAATTTACAAGCATCAGTAGAGTTCATTAATACACATATGAACTGAAATAGAAAAGATTTCAGATGTCATGTATTAGACTTTACTTGCACATATGCAAAATTAACGTCTCCCTTATTGCATTAATAATATTATCGCAACATTAATTAAAAAGGTACTTTTCTTAACCTTTAACATTACATTTCTCTTTCAGACAGTTGTTTTTGTTTTAGAAATGCAAGCCCTTTTTATTCATGTAAAGTGTTGAAAATAATGTCTGATTACAAAGCAAATAACAATTTTGACAAGGCTAAAGAACAATTTTTTTTTTGCTAAATTAAAATAATATAGTCTGATCTCCTACATAAGACAGGTCATAGAGTTTGACTACAAAATTCCTGCATGATGCCTGTGATTTCTGGTTGAATTAGAGGATTTCATAGACACGTAGACTCCAAGTCCAGAAGGGACCATTGTGATCATCTAGTCTGACCTCCTGTATAAAAGAGGCCACAGAGCTTCCCTAAAACAATTCCTAGAGCAGATCTTTTAGAAAAACATCCACTCATGATTTTAAAATTATCTGTCATGGAGAATCTATCATGACACTTGGTAAGTTTTTCAAATGATTATTTACTCTCACTGTTAAATATCTACATCTTATTTTCAGTCTGAATTTCTCTAGTTTTAACTTCCAGTCATTGGCTCTTGTTAAACTTTGATAGATTGAAGAGCCCATTATTAAATATTTATTCCCAGTATAGGTAATTACAGATTGTAATCAAGTTACTCCTTAACCTTCTCCATGTTAAGATAAACAGATTGAGTTCCTTAAACTTATCATAAGGCATATTTTCTAATCTTTCAATCATTCTCGTAACTATTCTCTGAACCCTCTCCTCTATCAACATATTTCTTGAATTGTGAACACCAGAACTAGACATAGTTTTCCAGCAGCAGTCACACCAGTGCCAAATTACAGAGGTAAAATAATCTCGCTATACCTACTTGAGATGCCCTTTGTTTATGCGTCTAAGGATCGTATTAGTCCTTTTGGTCACAGCATTGCGCTGGAAGCTCATGTTCAGCTCATTTTACAGCATGACCCACAAATCTTTTTCAGAGTCACTGCTTCCCAGGAAAAAGCCCCCCATCCTGTAAGTATGGCCTAAATTCTTTGTTCCTAGATATATACATTTAGCCATATTAAAATGCAGTTTGCTTGTGCCCAATGTACCAAGCCACCAGATTTCTCTGTATCAGTGACCTGTCCTCTTAATTATTTATCACTCCCACTATTTTTGTGTCATCTCCAAACTTTATCAATGATGATTTTATGTTTTTTTCCAGGTCATTAATAAAAATGTTAAATAGCATAGGGCCAAGAATCGGTCCCTGCAAGATGTCACTGGAAACACAACCATTCAATGATTACATTGTCAGACCTATTATTAGCACAGCATTAGCTTCCTTGTAGTACTTCCCCGGTGTTTCAAGACTTATTGAAAATCAACATTAATGATCAAGCAAGCTCCTCAGCTAGCTCTTTTAAAACTCTTGGATACAAATTATCTGAATCTGCTGATTTTAAAATGTCTAACTTCAGTAGCTGCTGTTTAACATCCTCCTGAGATACTAGTGGAATGGATGTGACTACATCATCTGTTTTTTCCCCAAATAAAGGACAAATGTTTATTGAACACTTTTGCCTTTTCTGCATCATTACTGATATTTGGTAATTCTAGCATTTCCACTGGACCAATACCATTGTTAGGAATCTTTTTGTTCGTAATATACCTTTTTAAAAATTCCTTCTTACTGTCCTTAACGCTGCTGTCCATAAATTTTTCCTTCTGTCCCTTTGCTTCCCTTACCAATTTTCTATAATTCCTAACTTCTGATTTATATTCATTACTAAGAATTATATATATATATATAAATTATATATATATTTAAAATGTATAGCTGCTTTCACACCCCTTCTAAACCACGCTGGTTTTTTTTAGTCAATATGGCCTTCTTCGATTCTGGCTTTTGGGGTGCATAGTAAAGTGTTCTTAAAGAATTACCAATCATTGTTCACATTTTTCTGATTACATCATTCCTCCCAGCTGACCTGGCTCATAATTATTTTTATCTTTGTGAAATTGTCTCCTTTGAAGCACAAAATATACATCAACTGTTCTTTGAAAAGGCAATGGTGTGATGAGTGAGATGAGTTAGGCTAACAGGCTGACCTGGAATCAAAGAGGCCTGAAGTAGCAGTGATCATCTCAAAAGAGAATAGCCCAGACTTGAGCAGACAGAAAAATTTAACTTGAGAGATTCTGTCAGGATTCACCACAGTAGTAGTGGAGCCTTTAACAGATTATAAAGAATTTTGCTAAAGCAGACAAAAAAAAGAAATGGAAGATGGAAAGAAGGAATTATTCTAAGCATGGTAGACCAAAAGCTTTTAAAATATACCCTCAAAAGAAATACAAATTATAAATATAAATTAAAATATCTTCTCTGAAGAAGACTGTTTCTGGAGTCTTCTCTGAGTGTCTCCTTTAAATAAAATACAAATAAGCCTTAAAAACCTAATATTTTTCTTAAAATTGATCAATTCCCTAAAAAAAAAAAGCAGAATCAATCAAAAGTTTATAATTGCTACTGGTCAGAAAACCTGGTGCAACTGAACATCCTTAATATGTTTTAAATCGCACAAGGAAATTCATTTTGACTGATTAATATAAACTTTTATTATATTATCATTTTTCAAAAAAGGCAAGTATATACTTAACGTATTAGGCATGGGTGAATATCCAAAATGTTCGGGGTTTAAATAAGTATATAGAAAATTATGTTTTTTATTGAAATATCATTCAAACTTTTAGTCTGACCTCTCCAAACCAGGTGACTTTCCACAATAGGCCAAAGCTTCCCACCTGACATAATCCAGTCTTCTGGGAAGAGGACTGGTGGCTATCTAATCTCCTTTACTGGCATCTTAAAAGGGTGGCCAGCTCATCACTCCACACAAATCCTCCATTAAGCAATCTATTGAATGAGCCAGTTCTTTCTCTCCCTTCTTCTGCAGAAAGACCCTAAACACTCCATTGGGTTTCACTGCTGTTGGCTTTTTCACAGTTTGTGGCTAATATATCTAAGAGTACACTACACTCAGAAATACAAATCTTCAAGCTCTCCCATAGGGACTTGTAAATCTGGCTCTGTGCATGCCTTAATCCCAAAGGAAAATGTCATTATCTCCCAGTATTTAAGCCCTGCTGGATTCAGTCCCATAGGGAAATCAGAAGCGAGAAAGGAAAGTTCAGTTCAGGCTATAAAAACTCTTCAAAAAAACTGTGGAAGAATATTTTATCTGAATCATTTTGCCTTCCCCTAATGTGTACAGCAATAAACCGCTAACTTAAAAAAAAGTTATTTCACCTAGGAATGGCTCAATTGTTTGGATACATTAAAAGTGACCCCAAAACACAATCATCTCAGACTAAAATAAAACTATGACACTCTGTAAATTTATATATTTTAAAAAATAAATCTAATTGTGCCATTAACATGGTGTATTACTACCATTGGGCCACCTTCTTTGTTTGTTATTACCCTTTCTTCTACCCTCAGATGCCTAGATGGTGTGTTTTTGTTTTGTTTTGTTTTTTAAATAAGAAGAATAAGCTGTTTCAGATATGAACCATGCCTCCTTTGATCTTTGGAGAGTGCCTAGCGCACTATGGTCCCAGAAACAATAAATAATAAGTATGGGGATTCAAAATATTTTTAGTTATTTGCTTTGTTTTAATTTTGTGTGCTTTCTGATTTGGACTAAAGGCTCTACACTATTAAAAATATTCCAGCAGTGTGAGTGGAAGATTACTTGTGCTTAGTGATCCTTTTATGTATGGCAGCATATTGCTTGCTGACCAATCCCAAAACTTCTTAGAAGCAGCAGGACTGACAAATGGGAGCCTCTCATTGGCTAGCAGGCATTGCAACACACTTACTGTTAAGTAGCTAAATAAATTGTTTTAAGTTTTGACATCAGAAAAATATTTGTAAAATAATTCTCTTTTATCACAGGGACAGTGCATATGTATTTGAGTATGGGCAGACTGTCCGAAGACTCGGGTTCTATCATTTAGAGGGCTGTTGATATTCCTATTACTTTCTTGTCTTTAATGAACCACTGCAGTCCTCAGCAACTCCTACCTCATTCATCCACCACCTTGGATGGAACAAGCAGCCTTTTTCAATATCACTGTACATACCAGTATAACAAGCAACCCAGTAAGGGGAAAGAGAGTTCTGCAACAATGTAACCGGAGTCTTTTCTTGACCTGTCCAAACACTCAAACCAAATGTACCAATTTTACAATGTTATTAATCTCAATTGAACTTGGCCTATCCTCATATCAGCATCACACACTCCTGCTGCATCTCTGGTCTGGCTGCCATAATTTTTTTAATACAATAAACTATTAATAACTAAAAAAGTGCAAATTATTACAGCTAAACAGAATAGCTAAGTGTTTGATGAAAATAAGCAATGCCAATGGAGGAAATGTAATTCATGAAATGTAATTCATGAATTCTAACAATTTTTCTTCATGCATGCCAATGTATCCCTCAAGTGAGTTTATGCAAGAAAGTTTCTGAAAAGTTCTCTAGATAATCAAAAAATTAACAGATTTCCTGCTGTAACCTGAGAAGAGCACTCAAGTATTGTGGACTCAATCTTTATGTTTTGTAAAGGTTTTACAAAATCAAATACTAATATATTTTCATGATTCAAAACAAAATATGATTTTATTTTATTTAAACAGTCCTCAATCATTACAGGAGAAAACCAACAAAGTCTGTGTACCAGGGAATGCCACTAGACAGCTGGTGATCACATGGTTGCTAAAAGCTTTGATGGTGTAATATGACTACCAATGATGAACATAAACTAAACATCCAGCCAGATCACCTTAATGACTTGGCTAGATCTGCAAGAAGGCTATATTCCTTTGGGAATTGCCATGATGGTGATGATGACACATTTCAAGATTATGCTGATACATGAGAACCATAAAGTGAAAGTGAACAAAAATAAAAGAAAAATTGTCAATTACTTGTCTATTTTTGTTGAAGAGTGCAATAAGTAAACAAATAGCAAATCTGAAGAAAAATAAACTTGATTTTTTTTTATTTTTTCCCCACTTTTAATAATCTAAGGTACTGTTAGTGACACAGGTTATTTTTTTTAATTGACTTTTAACTTGACAGTGTCCCTTTAATGTCATATTATGACACCAAACTAATCTATCTAATCTTGTAAAAAAATCACAACTAGGTAAAATTTTATTCATAAAACTAATCTATTACTACAAAAGCTTTGTGATTTGATGAATGGAGATGAATGACAGCAAAATAAATAAAGTTGCTTAGTGCAAGTGAAATACAGGATTAGATACAGATATGACAAAAGTGATAGAGGTTATGATGAGTGCACACAAATGGCAGTAAGCAAAGTTTTAGTTGCTTATGTTTCCTTTGTCTTCATGTGAAAATTATATAAATTCCTTCAAAAGGCTTGAAAAACATTGCTGCATATTTAGCACAATGACAAACAGCTTTGATGTATGTTTAGATCACTCAAAATAATTATTTAGACGAGTATAGAAAAGCGTTATGATGATGCAATTAAGATGAGGGTCACAAGTGAAATGAGTTCTAGCTATCTGAGCTTGAGTTGGCAATGCATATAAAAACACTTTATTGCTAAAGATTGGCTGGTATATTCTTAACTTCCAAGTAAAATTAAAACTCAGTAGGTATTTCAGATCAATTAAGAGTTCGAGATGAACCTTTTACATTTCAGTCAAACCCTTGTATGTAATCAGTTGAACCCATATATAGCAAGTGCCCAATGTAATAAAAAAAATTACACCAATTTGCAATTTCCTGCTTAACATTTTAGCAGCAAGAAATGCATTTGCAATTTATTCAGTTTCCTTAACAGACTTAAACAAATACAAGATACCTTTTGAACATGGGCAAAGTAAGAGGAGAAATATTATTGTTGTGATAAAAGAGAAATTTTACAACTGCAAATTATTAATTGTACTTGTTTTTCTGAACTTCTAAAACAAACCTGCTATGGTAATGTACACCGGAACACACCATATGCTTAAGACAACTTCTTAAAACACATTGAACAAGAGTAGGGGCATTGATAGATACCTTAAAAATGTATTTTATTTTGCAAGCCAATTGTTTCTGTTCAAAATGATTGCAAAACACAGAAACAAATATTGCTTGTCTTAAAGTGTTAAAATTGCTGGAAAAACTACATTTTAAATTGTCTATGCTCTTAAAGGACACAATTTTTCAAAGGCAATGTGTCATATGTAAAGCAAAAATTTCACCAGCAAATACACTTGTAGAATCGTAGATTATATTATAAATTCCTTTGTAAATATCGAGACATGCTTCTTCATATTTGGGAAAAAATTCTAATTTGGTGTTCAGTTGCAAAATTTAACACGGGACTTTCAGACTAGTAAAAATTTCAAGTATATCAGATTTCAATGAAAGTCCAGTATTCTTCACGATTTTTATTTTTTTCCAATTATTTTTGCTACTTACATTTAATCAACAGTTTGCTCTACTGAGCTCATCCTTATTTTATTCTGCTCTCACTTCAGACTGCTGCACTTATGACATGTTATTTTATATGGCAACAGAATGGCATCATCCTATTAAACAATTTTTTATCTGTACTGGTATGATCAGGTAGCTTTCTTGTTACTGGGCTGTAAAGATGGGATGTTATTATTCCATTGTAAAGAAAGCCATTAATAATAGCTCAGAAAACACAAGGAAATATTTGCCTTTTTTTTTCTTTCTATAAAACATCTCTTGTCAAATTTACTTCAGTGGAGAAGACTCTCCTCTTCACTTTTAGGGCTCATACTAAACTGGCTGTTAGAACAATGACGCAGAATTTCTTCAATTTTATTGAATTCGGCTATAGAATGAACTTATGCATAATGTTCTATATGAAAGCCACGAAAAGGGAAAATATATGATCAGAGGTTTTTTAATTAAATAAATCTGATTTATCCATGATACTCCTTTAAGAACCATCTTTTAAAATTAAAATACTGTAAGTGCTGCAACATATAATTCCATTCCTTTAGTGATCACAAAAACATACACAAATAACTCCTGCTGCAAGCTGAATCTCTGTTCTCTTAATTTTCCAATATAATATGACTTAGATTATGATTCACGGTACTTAGCATATTTTTTCATTCATAACTATTCTCAATAAAATAATTCACAATACCATATAGTGATGGCAGTTTCAATGTTCGGGGGAAATATCACCTTTTACTTTTAATAACCCCGATTAATAACTTTTAATAACCCTGATTGTATTTAGTCCTTTATTATATTAATCGAATTAATTATTTTACAAGATCATTTGCATTATCTGATGCCACAGTAATGGGCTCATCATTTCAAATGCATGTAGCTTTAACCGTTGACATATTATTAGTTGATCTTTACTGATTTCAGCTGTCTCCAAAACTAAAATCCCTTAGATTTTTAGTAACTTTTTGCACTAATATATATACTAATAAAATTCATGCTCCATCTCGCTATTCTTCTCCTTAGGACATTTTTTCAGTTTGCTCTTTCTACTTCGCTTTTCATAATTTCTCTTGTCCTTTAATTTCTAACGTCCATAATCAGGGCAGAATATCCTCAAGGAATAGGTAAAAAATGTACACTAGGGTCATTCAGGAAGGATACAGTAAATATAAACCATTTCTTCTTAATTAGAATCGGGACTAACTAAGTTCTTAAGGGAAAAGACTATGTCTGCCTTGTTGTTTGTCTATATAGGTTAAGGTCACCCATCACTGTGGTAACAGAATGCTTCTTGATATCTACATTTAATACACCTAGTACAATGAGCTTCTGATCCTCATAGGATTGGGGTCTTTGGGAGTAACTAGAAATAATAAATAATTAACCACGAGCAGAACAATACTAAAAGTTAATATAGTGGAACTATTCAGAACTAGTGGTGACTATTGTGAGATATGATACAAAATAAATACCAAAACTGAATTTAGAAAATCCAACATATGCAACGAAGTTCATATATCTGCAGGGTGAAGACATTAGTTATACAATTTAATTATATAAACAAAATGTTGCTAGCAAGGTTATATTTTGTTTCTTTTTCAGAAAGCAGGAAAACACAAGTCCAAGAAGTTACGGACCTAATCCTGCAAATATTCAAGCCTGCACACAACTTAATGCACATGAACAGCACAATGAACTAAATGGAGTTCTTCATATGCACAAAGTTAAGCACATTAATAAGTGTTTGCAGGACAGGGAGTCAAAATTACTTAGTTTTTCAAACACATTATTTCAGTTACAGGAAACATACATAACCATAAGACAGCACAACAGAGACCAGGAAACTTGCTTAAAAAATTCATGTAGTTCTGAATACTTACTGTAGCTGGGGAGGCCCGCATTGTATGAGTCACTGAATGAGCAGAATTTTCCATTGAATTGCCAATCAGATAGGTCCCTCCAGAGCTGCTAATGAGTTGTCCTCCCGTGACACCCATTTGAATCCCTCCAGAGCCCACCATACTATGAGATGAGACCACTGTTGTCACTTGTGCAGAACCTCCTTGAGTATCAAAGTAATTCCCCCCGGTGTTTTGGCTATACATCTGGGTTTCTGTATAAGGGTAAGTTGTTGTTCGGCTTTAGGAAAAGAAAAAAAAAAGTATTTATTTGTCTTCTTTATTGGGTGAGTGCAATGTTAACACAGTGGAAATGAATATATAATAGTTGCAATCAAATTAAATAAGACTGGTGCACAACCCAGGCCCCCACTGACAATAACATTTTACAATATCTACGCACTGAGTAATTGACTTCCATAACTAAGTATTGAAATAAGTACTTTCCCCCATATGGATCATCAGGTGGACTTGAACACTGACATTTCAGATCCTCAGCAAAGACAAGACCCTGTGTATTTGGTAACTTTAATTTTTGTCCATAGAATTTTCTGCAGAATTCACCCCATTGTTGCAGGATTGTGCCCTAGAATCTTACTGATTTTCAGTTGTGTTTCTAGATGTTATTACTGCAGAGAAAAATCTCAAAAATGTCAACGGAATTTAGGCCCATTGCAGTATAATCTGTCTGGGTCTGTAGAGAACACGAAGCAATAGCTCTGGGAAGTGTGACCTGCCACAATCATCTTAATCAGAGCCACTTTGAAATTTTATGGCTGAGCAATTTGGCATTTTCCCCAGTTGCCATGGAATTCAGCTTTTTTGTCACAGAATTCACCATTTCCTTCCAGCTATGCACCTCATATTTTACTTCCTGTCTATGTTCCTACCAGGGTTGCCAGACATCCGTGTTTTGACTGGACTGACTGACTGACAAGGGACCTTGGCAGCTCCAGTTGACACTGTTGATCAGGCCGTTAAAAAGTCCAGTCGGTGGCACAGCGGGTCCCAAGGTTAATGTCTGGGATCCGCTGCGCCTGGCTCCATGTGGCTCCTGGAAGCAGCCTCGAGGTCCCTGCAGCCCCTAGGCACAAGGGCGGCCAGGAGGGCTCCATGCGCTGTTCTGAGTGGCAGGTTCCCATTGGTCGGAAACTGCGATCAATGGGAGCTGCGGGGGTGGCGTCTGTAGGCGCAAGGGCAGCACATGGCACTTCCCTGGCCACCCATGCATCTAGGGGCCGCAGGGAGCTGACAACCACTCCCTAGGAGCTACGGTAAGCGCCGCTGGGACTCGAGAGCCCCTCCCGCACCCCAAGCCCCTGTCCCAGCCCTGAGCCCCCTCCTGCACCCGAAACCCCTCATCTTTAGCTCCAAGCTGTAGCCAGAGCCCTCACCTACCCACCTCCTACCCCAGCCCTGAACCCCCTCATGGATACCAAACCCCTCATCCCCGGCGCAACCTCAGAGCCCACACCTCAGGCCAGAGTCCACACCACCTTCCGCACTTAAAACCCCTCGGCCCCACTTGATTTATTAACAAATTACCAGAGCAAGGGCTCAGTGATAATTTATCCTTCTCTAGATTCTGCAATCTATTAGAGCTTTTAAACAATGGCATAATCACAGAATACGTGGGGCCATGATAAGAGCACAGACCAGAACTTGTTAATTTAAATTACCTTTACACTGTGGCCACCATGAACTCCCTCAGGATTCTCCCTGGTTGTTCAGAGCCACTTTAGAAGCTATAAAGCTTCACTTTAATTTTTTAAAATTCTTTTAAATCCGTTCGCTATATTATTATTGTCATGAGAGGGTGGAGATCCTATAATAGTTTTTATGTTTTATTTTTAAATGATTCCAACCTCCTTTGTAAAGTCTATTGAGATCTATACATGAAAAGTGCTATGTCAGAGCACTTTTATTAATTTTTATTATTTTCGTTATTTCAAAGGTTTAAAAACAGCCATGAGAATTCACAACCGATCTAAGAAGACTGCAGCATCATATGGGGGGGGGGGGAAACCCTTTGAAAAAATATATGGTGAGGAGGGAGTTCCTGGACGTGTGCTCCTCTTTAGTAACACCTCTTCTTGAGAGCTGGAAGCATTCAATCTTGTGCATCACAATACTCCATGAGGCATGCCAGTTACTAAAGTTCTGTGTATGTCGTTTTATTTTATTGTTTATGAACCATTTTCCTCTAGAAATTTTCATTAAAATATTTAATACTGGTAAAAATAAAACGTCAGGGGACAAAAATATTGTTTTACAGAATGAGTAGTTTGTAGCACATCAAAAGAGAAATCAGCTATCCAATTGTGAATTCAGTAAATCTAGGCACTACTGCAATGCTACTACTAAAATAAATTCAAAGTTTCACAGCTGAATTTCTAATGACTGACTATGGGCACCTACATACTGTTACAATGCTTTTTTTTTTTTTTTAATTATTCAGTTTCTGCCGTCATACTTTTTTGGGAAAATGTATATAACAATCATGAATAAAAGCACTGATACAGAAAGGGTAAATCTTGTTATTGTTCTCCCTTAAGTTTAGACTGTGTGTATAAGCACACATAGAGTGTGGCTTCTGCCATCCCATCATGCCTTAGCCAGTACCCAACTCTACGTGACCCTGAATTTTCTTTGAACTACTAATTCACTAAGCAATCACCATCTCTGTATTTATATTTATACGCAGGGTTTTTTTTAAGTTTTAAAACCACTTTTACTTATACTGTCTTCTTCAAAAATATTTTTTCCTCTGCAATGGATTTTCTTCCTCTCATTTCATGTTTTACTTTAACACAAAAAAACCAGAAATCTAATTATACAGTTTTGAAGCTGGTTAAGAATCTGAACTCGAGACTGTACACTCAAGTTGACTCTACAATTTTTGAGTGTTAATCATCTTTTACTTTTATAAGCACTCTTTTACAAACACAATTCTAGGAAAATATATGAAATAATCAAAATTATCTATATAATATTATAATTATGTACATAACTTTGAGTATTTCATATATTTTCCAAAAAGTGTGTGTGTGTGTATATATATATATATATATATATAATATATATATTAGAAATACTGGCACATATTATTGTGACTGTAAAAGGGTAGTACGCAACACTTCAGTGTTTAAAGTGAGGAAAATGACTTTATTTGCAATCCTATTAATTTTTATGGAGTTCTATTCCACATAAGAAATGAAGGAGCATAATTACAAAGTTCAGAATTATTCATCAGACTTTTTTGTGGACTATCCAGCCTGAGCTGGTAGAAATGTTTGTCAGAAGCTATACTTATATTTTTGAAACGTAGGTTAGCCTTACACAGTATATAAACATTTCTGAAGGGACTATTCACTGAGCTACATAGTATGGTTGATGTAAATAAAAATATGGATAGTTTCAAATAATGAATAAGGAGCTGTGGCCCTAAAATTTTGCATGGAGCTGGTAACCCCATCACATAAAACAATTATAGTACAGAAATGAACACCAGCAGCCATATTGGTGTGCCACAAGCTCAAAAAAGACCTCAGCTTCATGGGAAGAATACGATAGGGGTTGGTTAAAACCAGAAGGAAGCCTATGTCCTGAAAAGTATCTTAGTCAAGATCAGATCAGTGAGGAAAATCAGATTTTGGAATGTGAGAATAATATATGAAACTACTAAAACTGCTTTAAAAAAAAACTACCACAACAAAACAGATATCATCTTGAGGTCCTTGTTATCAGTGAGTGTACATGGACAGGTTCAAATAAACTACATTTCAGAGAAACAAATAAGATCACAATCTACTGTAGGAAAGTAAATGATAGCCATGAACATGGCATAGAAATTCTAAAGCTGAAAGAAGCTGAGCAGGCACTAAGCAAGTGGGAATCATTAAATTAAGGAATTATTGGAACTTGTTTTCAGACTAGCTTCTTCAAGCTAACAGTCAAACAATGCTATGCGCCAAACCAGAAAAAGCCTTGAAAAGAAAAAAAAATGCTTTTTATGATTAGTTATAGGATGTGTTAGTCCTCAAATATGATATAGTGACTATGCATGATTTTAATATAAAGGTTGGAAGTAAAAATGATTGGTTGGATAAAGTTATGGGCAAGTGCGTCAGGGATTTGGACATGAATCAAAATGGTGAATAACTAGCAGAAAGTTGCAGTGTGAATGACCTAGTGATGAGTGGAGCAACACTCCCTTCCCGCATAATGAAATCCATGAAGTAACACGGAACTCCCTAGATAGTACTACAATGAACCAGATACATTGTTTCTGCATTTCAAGGAAGTTTTGCAGCTCACTGGCAGATGTATGTGCTTACAGGGGAACAGACACGGGAAGTGACCATAATCTTTGTATCCCTAAATTAAAAATCAAGTTAAAGAAATTGAAGAACGTTTAAAAAAGATCATGAATCAAGAGTGCAAAATTAGAAGACCTAGACACAAAAAGTGCTTTTCAGCTTGAACTGAAGAACAAGTTCACTGTTCTCATGGAGTCAAACTGAAGAAAACAAAGATGCTGATACTATGTGGGAAGATATCAGAGAGTGCTATCTAGAAAGTACAAAGACAGTCTTAATAGCAATTAAATTTAAAAGATATGGATGGTCTAGTGATGCACTTGGGAAACAGTGGAAAAAAGAAGTGCAAAGCAAAAACTTACAAATGCTAAGACGAAGAAAAAAGCAAGTAGCAAGAAGAATACAGAGCTCTAGCAGAAAGATAAAAAGGAGTGCTAGAAGAGATAAAAAGCCATTTATTGATAGAATCTGTGAAGAGGCTGAAGATGCCAGCCAAAGAGGTGAATTTACCACTTTGCATAAAACAACCAAACAGCTAATAGGAAACCCTAGCAGTACTGGAGACCCCATTAAAGATGCAAATGGAAAGACACTTAGTACAGAACAAGAACAAAGGAAAAGATGAGCAGAACATTTTCAGGCTGTTTTAAATAGATCAAGTCCAAGTGAACTATTAGAAATACATGGTGAAGACTTACCACCATAGCTCGATATTGATTTAGAAGACATTATAATGGAATAAGTTAGAAAAGCCATTGGTAAACTTAAAAATGGGAAAGTAGCTGGAGAAAATAACATTACCAGAGAGATGCTTAAAGAAAGTTTCATGAAACAGACCTCTGACTTTCCTTGGGTTTTTGGATAGAATATGAAATGAAGAAAAGAACCCAACCCAATGGAAGAGGGGCCCTATTGTGAAATTGCCAAAGAAATATGACATTACCAACTACGATAATTGGAGAGAAATTATATTACTCTTAGTGTCTGGGAAAATCATTTGCAACATGATCCTGGAACATTTTAAGAAACATATAGATCTCCAACTTAGAGAAGAACAAACAGGTTTTAGACCACTGAGATAATGTTCAGACCATATTGTTGTTCTCAGACATATCACAGAACAAAGTGTAGAATGGCAAGCCCTTCTTGTGATAAATTTTATAAATTTTCAGAAGGCTTCTGACAGTGTACAGAGACAGTCTTTGGAAAATTATGGCATACTAGGGAATACAAGAAAAAATGATTAAATCGCAGATCTATATGATAATGTTAAATGTGCAGTCAAAGATGGTGACAAAATCAGTCAATGCAGTGACAACAACTGGAATAAGGCAAAGCTGTATTATGTCCCCACTTTTGTTTGCATTCATCACTGACTATGTCATAAGGAGAGTAACCATAGAAGATAAGCAGCGATTTTTATGGACAAATTATAAAGCACAATTTAATTTACTTTGATTTTGCCAATAACATTGTCCTGATTAGTCAACATATCATTAAATGGAAGAAAAGACCTAGCTTTTGGCAAACACAGCAAAATAAGTTAGCTTGTTCATCAGCAAGGGAATGACAAAAATATATGGCCATCGAACACCCCAAAAGCAACCATCAAAGTAGATAGAGAAAACAACAAAGAAACACCAGAAGAAATAAGTCATTTTGCCTGGGGATTGAGATGTGCAATGGTGGTGACACTATGCTCTATATCAAGCAACAAATATCAAAAGCAACATAACTTACATACATTTGAAAAGATTTGAAAAAGTAGCATGATTGGCACTAACACAAAACTATGATTTTTTTTAACACTGGCATCATGTCTGTCCTCCTTCATGAAGCAGAGTCATGGAAATCTACAACAGAAATTGATAAGAAGATCAACGCATTCCGAAGTTAATGCCTGCAAAAGATTTTCAGAATTCACTGAAAAGAGTTTCTTGCAACATCAGAAATTCTAAGAACAGACCAATATGAAGCATTAAACATGATATGAAGATGGACATTTTCAGGACACATTTTAAGGATGCCACCACACGATTTCCACATCAAATGATAATAGAAAGACAACATGAACAGAGAAAAAGAGGGTGGCCTAGAGAAACATTATGCAGAATAACAGAGCAAAAAGCCAAATCTATTAACGTGACACCCAGAAGCCTGAATAGATGAGCACAAGACCGAAATAAATGGGAGAAACTAGTGGGTACCCAATGCACCTGTGGGTCTGAGAGGATATAGGAATAAAGAAGACAAATATAAATTTACATTTAATATGGTCTAGCTGTATACTAGGGTATGCTAATTTTCTACAACTACTATAGACACTCTCTAATGTGTCTAATATAAATGTTATATTGGTGTGCACAAGTGATAATTCACTTGCAAAAGAGTCAAGAAATTCAACAGCAACTGTATCACAACTTTATTTCACATTTTGGCATGAATCCCATGTCTCAGAATAAAGCCTGAATTAAACAAGTTTTATGCAGGGAGGTCCTTGGGAGCTACACTGAACAGAATCTTCATTCCCAAGATATGGAAAGGAAATATTGCAGTTCATAGGCTGCAATAGCCTCCATAGCCCCACCATATGTAAAATGTAGCCAGCCAGAGGACTCCCATTCTTGTTGGTAGACAGCAACATTCCCAAACACACAAAGGGTGGCGATTTCTCCTGCGCAGACTCTCTAAACCATTGGGAGAGAAAGAGCACACATGGCTTGAGGTTGGATGGACTAATAGAATGTTATTGCTTCCAACAATCAAATTTCAATTTAACTAAAGAAAATGCATAAAAGTCTAAAGAAAGGGTAGAAGGACAGATGGGTCTGCATTTATCAGAGAACAAAAATTACAGGTAAGTAATTTGCTTTTCTTCAGAAGTTAATTATAGTAAATCCACTCTATGTGTATCCTATACATAGAATAATTATATAAATAGATATGCAGCAAGAATAACTATATAAGAGAAAACTTACACTAAAACAGGGTTGCATGATAATACAATATGTAGAAATTCCATTGTAACATTAAATGAATAATGTTGACAAACCATGCAGCCTACATATTATTGATTACACAGACACTTCCAAAATGTGTCAAGTGAAAATAAATATGTAAGCATAAACAGAAACAGAGTTTTTATACAAGAAGAAAAACACTGCAGAATCCAGTATTCAATCCAATATTTCTTACTCGTCGAAAGAGACACATAGCATTTAAGAAAACTTTGGACTCATGAAAATTGAGTAAATAAAAAAAAGGTCCCCTGTACTTTGAAGCCCATATTCTCTGAGGACTCTTAAGGCAGGAAAGAAGGATGGGTTGGGGGATCCACACTGACTACAATATTTCAAAGAAACACAGTTCCTATACATTAACTAACCATTCTTTCTTTGTGTATGTGTCATCGTGGATTCCACTGTAGATGGTTGCCACAGAGCATCCTCTTCAGGATGGCAGGCATAAAGAGCACCAGATGCATTAGTCAAACAAGGATGGGAGTACTGCTCTTCTGAATCTGGTATTGAATCTACCAGCCAAGTTCAGTGCACAGGGCTTTACAGATGTGAACAGACTGCTCCACCTAGCAGCCTGGCAGAATTCATATACTGGAACATTTCTGAAACAGGCCCAGGATGTTGCTTCAGCTCTGATAGAGTAAGCCTTGATAGTGGGGGAGGTATATTTGACAGCTGGTAGCAAAGATCAGACACAGTCTAAGTTCCGTCTTGCTGCCACAGGTGATAAGAGGGAACTGAGGGAGGGTTGTGGCTGCTGTGCCCTTTACGTTCTTGTACGGGAGCACAAGGAAGCACAGGATACATGTGCAGCACCAATGGACATTGCTACTGAAAAATATTCCAAGGAAGAAGGTGGTGATTGCTGGTGCAGTGTGGCTGGATACTATCTGGAAGGAATCAGAGGTAGCCGTGTTAGTCTGGAATAGCAGAGGTAACAAAGAGTCCTGTGGCACCTTAAAGACTAACTATAAAGTTTTGAAGCATAAGTTTTCGTGGGCTAATACCCACTTCGTCGGATGCAAGCAGTGGAAGTGTCCAGGGGCAGGTATAGATAAGTAAGCAAGAACCAGGTTGGAGGTAACAAGGTTAGTCCAATCAGGCTGAACCAGCTTATTAACTCAAATCAGGGAGGGTGGGGTATTCTTCTAGCAGCTGAATTGGAGGTGTGAACTCGGAGAGAGGAGAAGCTGTTTTTGTAATTAGCAAGCCATTCAAGATCCTTGTTCAATCCTAGATTGATTGTGTCAAACTTGCAAATGAACTGCAGCTCTGCAGTTTCTCTTTGCAGTCTGGTCTTGAAGTTTTTTTGCTGCAGTATGGTGACTTTTAAATCTGTAACTGTGTGTCCAGGCAGATTGAAGTGTTCTCCTACAGGTTTTTGTATATTGCCGTTCCTGATATCTGATTTGTGTCCATTTATCCTTTTTCGTAGGGACTGTCCAGTTTGGCCGATGTACATAGCAGAGGGACATTGGTGGCATATAATGGCATATATGACATTGGTTGATGTGCAGGTGAATGAACCAGTGATAGTGTGCCTGATCTGGTTAGGTCCTGTGATGGTGTTGCTGGTGTAGATATCTGGAAGGGGAGATCTGAGAAATACAGTGCCTAGACTCCGATGCCCAGGTAACCATTGCACATACCACTGAAACTGAGAGGGGTCATCAACTCTATAAATTAGCTGTCAGGGTGGATAACAGAGTGATGCTTCAAGTTCTGGCAATGTGGCACACAGTCATCAACCTCCAGGCTTTACAACTAACCTGCGAATTCCTCTTGGTAAAAGATGGCACTCAATAGCCTGATTGGGATGGACTTCCTGAAGAAATACCACGCTACTGTAAATTTCACCAACTGTCCTTGTTCTCTGCTGGAAAGGTGATTTCCCCTCTTCACTACGGATGGCCATGTGGAAGTGCATTGAGAAGTGGTAGAAAAAAATCTGACGGAGCCTCTAAAATTGAGATGATTATCCTAGGCAGATCAAAGGGTTGGTGCGAAGATGATGAAGAAGGTGTGATCGAGTCCTAACCTTCAAATAGGCTGGAGCGCCTCACTGGACACTCCATTGGAAGGAGATGATGTGGCAGATCCTGGTGTGGGTAGCCAACATGTCAACAAAGCCATTGGTTGTGTATCAGGGTATGGTGTTGGCACACTTGAGAGGGGCGTGCTTGTCCTGGAGGAAGATCACAAAATCAAGAATCCAGTTGCCTGGGTTCCTCTGAGGAAGCTGAAACCGGATCAGGGTCAAGGCAACGAAGGGATGGGAAGAAAGGCCCAGTGAGATGCAGAAAAGTTAGAACTTGAGTTCAAGTTTAAACAACACAGTCTGAAGCTTGAACAGATGTGAACAGTACTTGAAGTTTTGTTAGAATATGCAAATATATTTAGTCATTGTGACCCATTATCTGGGATGCACTGGGTTAATAAAGTATTGGATCAGTTCTGGGAATGCCAGACTTATCAAAGACTTGGAAGGATCCTCATTCATTTTCAGCAGGAGTTCAAGAAATGGAGAGTGGGCTCATTAGGCCCTCTGTGAGCCGATAGGCTGCTCCCAGTGATGTTTGTGTGGAAGAAACATGGAGATGTGTGGGTCTGCAGGGATTGTCACAGTCTGAATGATGCAACTGTTAAAGATGCTTATCCCTTGCTCCACACTGACAACACACTGGATGGCCTAGTTAAAGACTGATGCTTCTTCATGCTTGACCTGGCCAATGGGTATAGGTCAATATAGCTGTATCCAGAAGATACACCTATAACATCTAAACACCGAAAACAGCATTGTGCACCAAGCAGGGACTTTTTGAGCTCAACGTGCTGCCATTTGGTCTGTGTAATGTGCCAGATACATTCCAGAGGCTCATGAATATTGTGTCAGCAGACTTGCAGAGAAAATCCTATCTAGTGTACCAGGATGAGATCACTGTGCTAGGCCAAACTTTGGAAGAATATCTGCAAAAACTGAAATCAGTACTCAAGAAGTTGAAAGGTGCCAATCTGAAAGTTGAGGCCACTAAGTGTCAGCTTCTTCTTTAGTGATGTGACATATTTGGGCCACATGATCTCTATGGAGGGAGCAGGCCCAGATCCAGAGAAGATGGATATGTCAGAGCATGTCCTGTACTTTGGTATGTAACAGAAGTGCACAGTTTCCTAGGCATGGCCTCCTACTACAAAAGATCCGTAGAAGACTTTGCTGTCTTGACCAGCCCCTTACACAAAAGCCCCACCAGATTTGAAGTTCTCTGGAAATGTGGAAGACAACTGGAGAAGATTGAAACAATGTTTGGCACTATAGCTGCAAAAAGGTTGGACATCACTGGATTCCATTTCACTGCGAGAGATAGTAAGAGGGAACTATGGAAAAGACACAGCTGGTCCAGCTTTTATGCCCTCACATGGGAGCACAAGGAGGAGGCATAGGATTCATGAATGCTCCGAAGGGATGCTGCTATTCAAAAGACCTCAGTCTCATGAGCACGGGACGCATGCACAACTACACTGGGATTTACACTGACAAAGAATCTTGGGTTCCATTCCAGGCTTCAGAGGAGAATGTGCTGTAACAGGCAGATTCTTCTGCCCATTTCCTGAAGTATGATCCTTCTGCTTCATCCCCTCTAAATTTTCCATATACCAGTCCTGTCTCTTCCCCACCTCTAGCTCCTTTTCCAATCCCATTATCCTTACCTAGCCAGTCTCAGTCTTCACTGCTCAGGCTTCTCTCTCCAGTTCCAGTCTCCTTGCCCATCCATTTTCAGTTCCTCCCTAACCTCAACTCCTTGTCCCCAGTCTCTTTGCCCATCAAGGCCCAGACCTACCTATTCCCCCTGGCTCCTCATCTGAACTGCCTCCATCCTGGCCTCTAGTGGTCCATCCATGCTCCCTGTGCCCACTGGCTCCAAATGGCACTCTCTCTCCCCAGGCTGCTCATCTAACCTTGGTGCCTTCCCCATAGTCTCTTGTCTCAGTCTCACTGCCCAGTCAATCCCAATCAGGCCCTTGGCTCTTCATCTGATCTCTTTCTCCTGGCGGTCTACTGGCTCCCAGTCCCTCACTCCCCCAGCTCCAGTAGTTTTTCCCAGCCAGACCCAGTCTCTGGCTCAGTCAGTCACAGTTTCCCCTGGACCCCAATCCCATCCTCCTTACTCAGCCAGTCCCAGTTTCCCTCTCTCCTACAGTCAGCTTGCAGTCCCAGTTTCCACCCCACAGGTTTCCTGTCTCAATCTACTCTCACTGCCACCCCTTCTCAGGGCTGGCTTTTCATCCCTCTGCATTTAAATCAGGCAGCTTCTTCATCCATGCTGCTTGAGCCCAGCAAGAGTCACCGAGAGCATAGGAAAAAGAGACTCCTTGCTCTCAGTTCTGGTCCCACACACCGCATACCCTGTAGCAGCCCAGAAAAGCAATTGTAGGTGGTTCTGTTCAGCCCTGGGTTGCAGCATACCCACTGCAGACAGAATATTTGGGAAATGTAGCTACTAAAATCTAAGATGTCTCTTCTGAGCATGTGTGAAATGCAATTTTTCAAGGGATTATAACTTGGACAAATTTTGGCAGATGTTTGCTAGCATGGCAAAAGGCATATCTCTGAGACAAAGGCTACCTTTGTGAAATTTCAAGTCTGTGCTCCAAAGAATGGGGGCATTAGGGCATTTCAAAGGAAAGATAGCTAGAATTTTTTCAGGTGAACAAAACAATGTATAATAGCTGAACTGTTCTACTTGAAACTTTTCAGATGGATTTAGCCCAAGGCAGACAACCAACACACAAAATTTCCGCCCAAATGGTTAAACTTTGGCAAAATGATAAGAAACTGAAAACAGGATCTTATAATTGGGATAGCTGGGCAAACTTAATAACAGCCACCACCCTAGAATAGATAGTTGAGTAGTACGTGCAAGAGAGAAGGAAAACAAGCAGCAAGGCAGTTTGTGCAGTGGGTCACTGGGAGAAGGTAGCAGGCATAGGAAGAAAGGAAGACCAAGTTGTGCTGGAAGACACTGAAAGAGTTAACTTCGGAAGAGTCACTATACCTGGACATAAATCTGATTTTGCTGTGTCACTTTTGGATTATCAATAAATAAATCTTTGCTGATACCACACATGCTTCTGTGTGCTCCTTGCTCCTAAATGCACTCACAACATAACACAGATGAAAGAGCAAGGTTTCTGGAGAAGGAGACCAGGTAGAGCTAACTGAGACAATGTTACTCTTATTTCCCTCTTGAAAGGGAAAAAACACATCTCATTAAACACAGTAAAAACACATCACTTCTTTCCCACAAGTAATTGTTATACTTGCCACAGATAGACAGTGCATTTGTAAGTAGGGTTATAACTGGAAGGGGGACATGGCCCATAACACGAGTCTTTTTTTTTTAAGATATGGTCACTTTATTGCAAAGTTAGATAACCCTTCCTATGACTAGGATTTAAATTTACCTATGAAACTTAAGGTTAAAAAATATGACAGAATAGTGTAGATGTAATTGTTATTTAAATCCAACTAAAGCAGTTGCAGAAATATTCCTATATTAATTTTAAAGCAAATGTTCTATCTAGAAATATTTAAGCAATGTGAATTCATCTCTTATTTTCTCCAAATAATTATTTCAAATGACACCACAAAGAATAAACTTTTAATCACTGCCAATTTCTCTCATCCACTTAAGAAACTGAAGCCAGTAAGATGTCATTAGAGGTGTGTCTTTAACCACACATCCTGCCAAGTATGGAAATTTCAATTAATAAACTTACATAGCTCCATTTGTGTAGACCGTGTCACTTCCCTCCACATACTGCACCTGTGCTGGGTAGACATGCTGTACCTGCTGCACAGTCTGCACCTGCTGTACCTGTAAAAACAAACAAAAACCCACCAGGCTCTTTATGGGGCATGGTATTTTGCAAAAGAATGTCCAGTGCAAATGTGGTTCTAATGGTTATTAAGCAATATGAAATAGTTGGGGCACGTCTGGTCTAACAGTTTATTAAACAACAGAGAATACAACAGCTGTAGGATCGGACAGCAATTACCACATTACAGTACTGACATCTCAGAGTCACGCTTTTGGGAGTGCATGTACTCTCAGTGCCGAAGTTAGAACCACCTGGAAAACAGTGGACCACATTTTCTCCTTTACAACAGCAGCCTCCTGGAACTCACTCCAGTTCCTTTCTACTTAAACCATAATCTACTCTCAAAAGAACCCGGGAAGGTGGATGAGAAGTGTGGATTGATGGTGTTCATCTATTTTAAGAATCACATTTTCTAGGTAAACAAGTTTCCTTTGGCCTTGTCTACTCTGGATTTTTGCTCCAGAGCAGCTATACTGATGAAGCTGGGCTGGTATAAATCCCTAGTATAGAGGTGATGCACTAGTGTAAAAACTGGCTTGCATTGGTGTGATATACCTGAGTTTCTAATTGGGATAAGCTGCATCTGTGTGTGTCACTTTTTACATGAGTGTTGCGAAACCGGTATAACTATATCAAAACCCCCAGTATAGCTAAAGCCTTTCTCTGAGTATTGAAAGCAGAGTTTCCCCACTTAAACCCACTTTTGCACTCCGCTGCCCCAGGTGTCACCTACTTCAGTAGGCTCAGAACACAATTCCACCCTATATCTGGAAGCCAAGTCAAAAAAGTAATGTTGCATAAATTTATGAATTGAACTTCAGATAGCAACCTTCCCTATCTCAGTGACAGAAATATTTCTTAGACATGTTGTCAGGCAGCCTGGGACCTGGTAGAATATGCCTTAAGGCCTCACAACACTCCAATCCTCCTCTTGCATGGTTCTCATTTCATTCTGTGGCTCATCAGGAAGGACTCTTTGAGAACTTCTCAATTAGAACATCTCTATCACCCTGACTACCTCTGCAAAATTCTGATTATAATAGATTTTTTCTACTCTCTCTCTTCTGGTACTGACTCATTCATTTAGAAGAGATTTTGTGACAGATTTATAAAAACTCTGCCCTATATTGACTATAAAGCCTAGATTCTGAAAACAATCCCACACTTTAATACTGCTGCTAAAGTTCGATAGAAAAATGGAGATTTTTTAAATGACCCTTTTTGAAGGTTAGATTTAATTAGTGCTTACCACCAGAAGTTTTGTGAAATATTTCCATTGTGAACAAAAATATTTCCACTGTATATAAAGACAATACTGCTCTTGCACAGCCTGTTCTTTTGGAAAGAGTACCTGACTGGTTATTTTTCAAAAAATCTTAATCAAGTGGTAAAGATGATTTCTTAACAATACAATAAGACAAGGCTGAACACGTTTCCTTCCTCTCCAACTAATCTTCGGCCTTATAAAAGGTAGATTCAGTAAAGAAGTAAAATCATGAGAAGTGAAATCATGAAATCCAGAAAGCTCTTATTACTTGACTTCAAAGTAGATTTTATGCATGAAAAGAGGTAATACAAATTATTGCAACACACAACAATCTCTGTTCACAAGTAATCAAACCTAATGATGTTTTCATCCTCCTTGAATTCCTGTGTCCTCGATCTTATCCTAAATTGTTAACCCGAATCATAATTTCTCTACAAGCTTTGGTGGAATCTGATCCAAAGCCCACTGAAGTCTATGAGAGTAATTTCAACAAGCTTTGGGTCAATCATGAAAGCATACTTTTCAACCTTCAAACATGTGTTTTGTTGTTTTTCACATGATAAGTGAAAGAAGATAATAGTTTTTAAGAATAAAGTCTTTTTTTACTCCCTGTGTGAATCATATAAACAAGTTCTGCAATCTAAGATTTAAGAAGAGAGACAAGTTCCATAGTTTCATCCATATTTTAAATAAAAAAAAATTGTTGCAGGATAAATAGGACTTTTTTTAAACAAATTATACATTCTTAAACTCCTACAGCTTGTTTATTAATTCATGCTGAAGCATAAAAATTCTTGCAGCAGTACGAATAAAAAGCAACAGATAATGCTCCACCCACTCTACCACCTTGCCAGAGAGCATGCTTCAGAGTAAATGTGGGAGGATGTATGTTGACTTATTTAAAAAAACAATGAAACCCCGTTAGGAGTTAAAAATGTTATAACTATAAAGTTCCATGGCAGTTGGAAATGACAGTTAAGAGATATCCTGAGTCTGAAAACCAATTTTTCAGAGTTGTAAGCTCACAATGAAGCCTTCAGAAAATAAAAGGTTACTTGCTGGGTCAATATTAGAGACTTGATGTTACTACAGAAACACAAACACACACACACACGTAGAATGGCATATATTCTGCATGGTTCTTTGAGGAGAAAAAGTAAAAGATCAGGTAACTCCAAAACAGCTTTTGTTTTTGAAGTTTAAGAAAAACTTTCTCCAAAACTGAATTTGGAGCTGGATCCAATATATTTTTAGGAAAAAACATGACTTCCTATAACCTAGATACTTAAATTGTCTCTTTATGGTGACGAATGAGAAATAATATGGCTAAAAAGCCTTTGTTTAGGAAAATTTTGTTTTGAAAAAAAAAACACAACACTTTAAAGAGGTGTTAAGCCTTGTTAAATAACTAAGCTATAACCTATTTTAAATTATATATTTATAAAGAAGCATACAACTTTTAAAGTTAGAAAAAGTACATTCACTACCAAAGCCAAATCTATGGCAAACCTCTTGAAAAAGGGCACATCTTCTTAAGCTTCATTTTCACTGCATGCTTCTTTCGGTTGTGTGTAGAGTACATACCTATCTTGCCCTCTAGTGTAGAGTGCATGCCTATCTTGCCCTCTAGCCAATAAAATTTATTTATTAGATACTGCTTAGATGAATGGAATAAAAACATTCCTTAAGGGTGTGGGTATATATGTGAGTAAATATCCTGTATACTCGCTACTTGCCCAAGCCTGTCTACACAGCTATATTTTGCAGGGTAGTGTCCTGCTGCCTCCCTGCTGTTGGAGACTTGCCCCTCTACAGGAAAAGACTCTCCCAACAGGGAAAGGCTCTGGCAGAGCCCTGCACTTGGAGCCTTCCCCCCTCTAAGGAATCTCCCCTTCTCCTCCCAGTCAGAGGCTTTCCTCACCGTAGTGATAGGATCTGGCAGTAGGGAGCTACTGAAGCTTTTCCCGGCTCCCAGATCCTTTCATCAACACATTCAGTAATAGTGTGGGCACAGCAGGATTTTATTCACTGTGGCCTGTAGCTACACATATCCTACACACGCCATCATTGAGGTGTAGTGCAGACAGCCTTAGACTAGGTAGGGCACATCTTTATTTAAGGATGGGAGGTGAAGGAGAGCAGATATTTCCACAAAGATATAGGGACCCAATCCATTTAGGAGAATTTGGCCTGAGTTAAAACTCATCTCCATTTTCAGTGGAAGGGTATGTCTACACTACAAAATTAGGCCAAATTTATAGAAGTCAATTTTTCTGAACAGATTGTATACATTTGATTGTGTCTGTCCCCACTAAATGCTCTAAGTTGGTGGAGTGCGTTCACAGTACCGAGGCTAGTATCGACTCTAAGAGCGGTGCACTGTGGGTAGTTATCCCACAGTTCCCGCAGTCTCTGCCGCCCATTGGAATTCTGGGTTTAGTTCCCAGTGCATGATGGGGCAAAAACATCCTCGCAGGTTTTTCTGGGCTCATGTTGTCAGTAGCCCCTCACTCAGCAGACAATCATTTTGCGCCTTTTTTCCTTTCAGGAGACAGTGCAGTATGATTGTTAACCATCATCATCCACCCACCGCTTCTGCTGCAACTCTGCTCTCCTGCAGATGCCATAGCAAGCATGGAGCCCTCTCAGATCACTGCTGCTGTTGTGAGAGATGTAAACACCTGGCTAGTATCAGGGAAGATCCCCCTCAGCCAAAAGTGAACAGCTCAGCATGAACGGGCCTCCACCCTCTGCGTGGTAATGTCCCTGGAGGATTTCTGCTCCATCCCCAGACATGTTAACAGACTTTTCAAGTAGCTATACTAGCCGCGAATGCATCCCAAGTCTTCAGGGCAAATTAACCATTAAACACGCTTGCTTTTAAAACCTGTATTATATTTACAAAGGTACACGCAGCAGAGGTGCCTTCTCTGGGAGCCCGCCTTGGGAGGGCTGGGTGAGGTGCTTGCTTACTGCACAGATTATTCTCCCCATACAGCAATCAGATCTGGTACCCGCAGTTCGGTCTATGCTGGAGCTCTTTTGCGATTCTGGGACTCCATGGTCATGTACCAATGAGCTCACCATGCTGGCCAAACAGGAAATGAAATTCAAAAGTTCCCGGGGATTTTCCTGTGTGCCTGGCTAGTGCATCTGAGTTGAGAGTGCTGTCCAGAGTGGTTGCAATGGAGCAATCTGGGATACCTCCCAGAGGCCAATACCGTCGAATTGTGTCCACAGTAACTCAAATTCAAAACAGCAATGCCAATTTTGCCGCTACTCCCCTTCCTGAGGTGGAGCAGAGAAACCAGTTTAAAGAGCTCTTTAAGTCGACAAAACCAGGTTGGTTGTGTGGACGGATCTACTTTTATTTCAATATAATGTAGCTAAATTTGACATAATCACGTACTGTAGACCAGGCCTAAGACTCCAGCACCACACAATTTTTTTCTTTCCCTTCCTCTTCTGTTTTGTGTGTCATTTTGGTCTGACAAATTTTATTTAAATGTTTCGCAAAAAAATGTGGTCTGTTTGCTTGTGAGGTAGAACAGAGACTGGGGGGCTCAGAGAGAGTGTCCACCAGAAGCCCTTTAAATCTCAAAGTGTCTGACTGGTCTCCCTGCCTATGTGACAGGTGTAAGAGCAACCAGCTATTGAGGCATAAATTACACAAGATACTGAAACATTTATGACGTTCTGATTGTGGTTCAAGCTCTAATAAATAAAACTGGTATTATTAGGGATGGGCGAAGCATAGTCAGGGAAACTGTTGGAACTGCTTTGCCAGAAGACAGGAAATAAACTGACTGGCACAGGAAGCAAATGGGCTTAACAAGGGTTTAATAATAGGTTTCTTTGACTCTTCTTGTTTGGTTGCTTCCAGCATTCAGTAAGAGGAGAAGGAGTAAGCCATCAGCATACCCCCAATGGAAAGAGAGGCAGAATGAATGCTTATTTTAATGTAGCTTTTTAGTGATTTTTTTTATTATTATTAGCAGAAGAAAAAACAAGGTTACTTACCTGTAACTGTTGTTCTTCGAGATGTGTTGCTCACATCCATTCCACTATAGGTTAGGCACGCGCTGCGGGCCTGGTTGCCGGGTAGATTTTCCCCTAGCTGCAGACTGGGTGAGCAGGGAGCCCCCTGGAGTGGCGCCACTGAGGCACTCTATAAGTACCCCTGCGACACAGTCTGGCCCTCAGTTCCTTCTTTGCCGGCTAAACCGACAGTGGGGAAGGAGGGCGGGTTTGGAATGGATGTGAGCAACACATCTCGAAGAACAACAGTTACAGGTAAGTAACCTTGTTTTCTTCTTCGAGTGATTGCTCACATGCATTCCACTATAGGTGACTGCAAGCAATACCTAGGAGGTGGGGTCGGGTTGACCCATTGCTGATCGTAAGACCGCTGACCCAAACGCCGCATCGTCCCTGGTCTGCTGGACTATGGCGTAGTGGGCGGCGAAGGTATGGACGGAGGACCACGTAGCCGCCCTGCAGATGTCCGTAATAGGGACTCCTTCCCGGAAGGCCGCAGAGGACGCCTGCGCTCTCGTGGAGTGTGCTGTTACTCTCTCAAGCGGCTTGTCCGCGAGTTCATAACAGGTGTGAATGCACGAGGTAATCCAGGAGGAGAGCCTTTGGGCTGAAACTGGCTGGCCCTTCATCCTCTCCGCAACTGCCACGAAAAGTTGGGTTGTTTTCCTGAATTGCTTTGTTCTATCTAAATAAAAGCAAGAGCCCTCCTAACGTCCAACGTGTGTAATTGCTGTTCCCTTCCAGAGGTGTGTGGCTTAGGATAAAAGACTGGGAGACAAATGTCTTGATTAACATGGAAGGGAGAGACCACCATAGGCAGGAAGGCCGGGTGGGGACGTAGCTGCACCTTGTCCTTATGGAAGATAGTGTAGGGCGGCTCGGAGGTCAGTGCACGGATCTCTGACACTCTACGAGCCGAGGTGATAGCTACTAGGAATGCCACCTTCCAGGAAAGGTGTAGTAAGGAACACGTGGCGAGGGGCTCGAACGGGGGCATCGCGAGGCGTGAGAGCACAAGGTTGAGATCCCAAGGTGGAATGGGACGCTTGACGCTCGGATACAGCTTATCTAGACCCTTAAGGAAACGGTATACCACAGGGTCAGAGAAGACTGAGTGGTTCGACTGACCCGGATGGAAAGCCGATATGGCAGCGAGGTGGACCCGGATAGTAGAGGTAAAAAGGCCCTGATTTCTGAGGCCTAAGAGGTAGTCCAATATACGTGGGATAGTAGCCTTCACTTGGAACGATGTCATGTTGTGTGCACCAGGCAGAGAAACGGGTCCACTTGGCGGTATAGGTACTTCTGGTGGATGGTTTCCTACTACCCAGAAGGACGTTCTGTACCTCGGCTGAGCATAAGAGCTCAGGACCTCTCAGCCATGGAGTAGCCACGCTGTGAGGTGAAGGGACCGCAAGTCCGGGTGCAGGAGGCGACCGTGATCCTGGGAGATCAGGTCTGGCCACAGCGGGAGGCTGATGGGAGGGGCCCTGGACAGCCGGAGGAGGGACGCATACCAACATTGCCTGGGCCAGGCCGGGGCTATGAGGATGACGTGTGCCCTGTCCCGTCTGATCTTCAGGATCACCTTGTGGAGAAGCGGGATCGGAGGGAACGCGTAGAACAGGTGCCCCGTCCAGGGTAGGAGAAAGGCATCCGTCAGGGATCCCCGGGAGCTGCCTCGAAAGGAGCAGAACTGGAGACACTTCCTGTTCTGTCTGGAGGCGAAGAGATCGATGTGGGGAAACCCCCACCTCAGGAAGATCGGCCGGAAGGGACCACTCGTGAGTCATAAAGGATCTGCTGAGGTGGTCCGCCAGGGTGTTCTGGATTCCAGGAAGGAAGGAGGCCACCGGGTGAATAGCATGGGCTATACAGAATTCCCACAGGAGAATCGCCTCTTGGCACAGGGGGCTGGAGCGGGCCCCGCCTTGCTTGTTTATGTAGTACTGGGCTGTGGTGTTGTCTGTCAGCACCGCTACACAGTGACCCCGTAATGTGTCCCGGAACGCCTGGCACGCGAGCCGGACGGCCCTCAGTTCCCTGACATTGATGTGGAGGCAGAGGTCTGACTCCGACCAGCGGCCCTGGGTCCTAAGTTCCCCTAGGTGAGCTCCCCACCCTAGTGAGGAAGCGTCCGTCACCAGGGACATGGACGGGCTGGGGGGAAGGAAGGGGACCCCTTGGCACACATTGTCCTGGTCTTCCCACCAAGCCAGAGCGGATAGGGTGGCTCTGGGGATGGAGAGGAGGGCGTCCATACTGTCCCTTCTCGGTCTGTAGGCCACCGCGAGCCACGACTGCAGTGGGCGTAGCCGTAGTCTGGCGTGCTGTATGACATGAGTGCACGATGCCATGTGACCTAGCAGGCTGAGGAAGACCTTGACCGTAGTCATCGGACAGTTGCGTAGCTGTCTGATGGCCGACTGGATAGTGAGGAACCGAGGCTGGGGCAGGGATGCCCTTGCTACCGTGGAGTCTAGTAGGGCTCCTATGAACTGTATGTTCTGGGTAGGCTCCAGGGTGGACTTCTCCCTGTTGAGAAGGATTCCCAAGCGGTCGAACGTGCTGATAACGAGCCGCACGTGAGCTGACACTTGGTCCCTGGAGGTGCCTCGGATCAACCAATCGTCGAGGTACGGGTATAAGTGTACCCCGCGGCGCCGAAGGAATGCCGCTACTACCGCCATACACTTCGTGAACACCCTGGGTGCGGTGGACAGGCCGAAGGGTAGGACGGCAAACTGATAGTGCTCCCCCGCTACCAGGAAGCGGAGGTAACGTCTGTGTGAGGGTTTGATGCTCACGTGAAAGTAAGCGTCCTTCATATCGAGGGCAGCGAACCAGTCTCCCGGATCCAGAGAGGGAATGATAGTGCCCAAGGTGGCCATGCGGAACTTGAACCTGATCATGTAGGTGTTGAGTTCGCGCAGGTCCAGGATGGGCCGGAGGCCCCCTTTCGCCTTGGGGATCAGGAAGTAGCGGGAGTAGAACCCCTTCCCCCTGAACTCCTGCGGTACGGGCTCGATGGCTCCCAGTGCGAGGAGCGACCTCACCTCCTGTACGAGGAGTTGCTCGTAAGAGGGGTCCCTGAAGAGGGACGAGGAGGGTGGGCGGGTGGGAGGAGTGGAGGAGAGCTGGAGCGAATATCCCACCTCCACCGTGCGGAGGACCCACTGGTCTGATGTAATGTCTGACCATGCACGGCGGAAGTAGGACAGACGGTCTCCGAAAGGAGGATCCAGGTTTATGATTGGTGAACTGCCCCCGGGCGCACCATCAAAAGTTGGATTTGGGCCCCTGGGAAGGCTTAGAGCCTTGTTGTTTCCCGCCCTGCCTAGGCCCTTGCCGCCGGCGGTAAGGGCGGCTTCTCCTGAGGGAGGAGTCCTGGGGCGGGCGCGCAGGTGGGAAGAATTTCCTGCGTGGCGGGATGAAGGGACGCCTCTGTGGACCTGGGGTGTGCATGCCCAGGCCTTTGAGGGTTACCCCCCTGTCCTTGAGGGCCTGGAGACGGGCATCCGTATCCTCCGAGAAGAGGGACTGTCCCTCAAAGGGGAGGTCCTGGATTTTAAATTGCATGGCCGGGGCTAGGTTGGATGACGAGAGCCATGCTGCCCGGCGGAGGGCTATGCCCGAGGCCATTGTTCGGGCCGCAGAGTCGGCCGAGTCCAGGGCCGCTTGCAGGGCATGACGAGATATGTCCCTGCTTTGGAGCAATAGGGCCCTGAACTCCTGTTTGCCCTCCTGCGGGAGAGCAGTCTCAAATTTAGTAAGGGCCTCCACCGTGTCAAAATGGTGCCTACTCAGGAGTGCCTGATGGTTGGCGACTGTGAGTTGTAGGCCCCCGGAGGAATAAACTTTCCTGCCGAAGAGGTCCAACCTTTTGGCCTCTTTGGCCTTGGGGACCTGCGCCTCCTGCCCGTGGCTCTCCTTGTTGTTAACAGAGTCCACCACCAGGGAGGAGGGCGTGGGGTGAACATACAAGTATTCATATCCCTTGGCTGGGACAAAATAACGCTTCTCCACCCCACGAGCAGTGGGGGAGATAGAGGCGGGGGTCTTCCAAATTGCCGCCGTGTGGAGTTTAATAGTATTAATGAACGGCACTGCCATCCGTGCCGGAGTGCCCTTAGTTAACATGGTGGTGACCGGGTCGTCCACCACTGGGACCTCTTCCAAAGGCAGGTTCATGTTTTTAGCAACTGCCTGGAGGAGATGTTGGTAACTGGAGAGGTCCAAGGTGGGCGGGCTAGTTGATGAAGTGCCCGCCACTGCCTCTACCCCTACGGGGGAGGCGTAGGGACCCAGCTCCATAGGGCTACGTGCCGTGGAGGGCTGGACTGCCAATGATGGTCCTGCCAGCACGTCCACTGGACCCTCTGAGCTCACCGGGAACCCGGGTTCAGACTGGGCATCGTACCCCCATGCCGCCCACTCTGACCAGGCAGGGTTCTGGGTGACCTGGGCTGGTCCCGCCGAGCGAGGGGACCGCGTGCCGGCGGACTTTCGACGCTCCCGGTGCCGTGGGCTTCTCGACCGGTGCCGGGCGGTAAGGTACCCATCCGAGGAGTCGTGGCTACCCGAACTGTGCCGCCTCGGGAAGTCTCGGTGCCGAGACGATGATCGGTACCGGGGGGACCTTCGGCGCCGCGACGGCGTCCGGTGCCGCTCTCTACACTCCCGGTGCCGTGGGCTTCTCGACCGGTACCGGGCGGTATGGTGCCCATCCGAGGAATCGTGGCTACCTGAACGGTGCCGCCTCGGGGAGTCTCGGTGCCAAGACGATGATCGGTACCGGGAGGACCTCCGGCGCCGCGACGGGGTTCGGTGCCGAGACGACGAGCAGTGCCGGGACGCGGAGCGGCTTGTGGAGCGACGTCTTGGACGGTCTCGGCGCCAGCTGAGGGACCGGTGCCGGGAGTGCGACCGGTGCCGAGAGTACGACCGGCCCGTACCAGGGTGCCGGGACTCTAATCGGCGGCCAGAGCGCGAGTGGCGCGAACGGCCAGGAGGAGACCTTGAGCCGGGTCTCAACTCCTTGCGGCGCCGAGACTGCGACCGGAGCCGGGCGGGTGACCGTTGCCGGGAGTCTGGTCGGCGCCGCGAGATCGAGCGGTGTCCATGCCCTGCCGGGCTCCGACACGCGATCTCTGCCTCGGTCATGGGCGGCCTGCCCGTCGACCGGACTTGTTGCTGCGGGGCGTCCCCGGCAAGCAACCCTCTCGCAGCAGTACACGCCTCCATCGTGGAGGGAAGCTGCTGCGGAGTTGGCACCCCAAGTGGCAAGACCACTGGCACCGGACTCGACGGGGCCTCCTGCGGCGCCGGAGTCAGCGGTGCGGGTGCTGGCGGCTCTTCCTCAGGTCGGCTCCCCGGAGAAGGCTGAGGTCGCGGGACTGGTACCGACGGCTGGACGCGGTCCGGAGCGGTGGCGAAGTTGAGCGCTCCTCTTCCGCTTGGTGCTGGGGGAGCGCGACCGGTGCCGAGGCTTGGCTCTCGGCGGTTTGGGTGCGGGGTCCGGTGCCGCACTCGAGTCCGGGGCCGCCTCCATCAGGACGTGCCGCAAGCGGGATTCCCTGTCTTTGCGGGTCCTGGGCTGAAGGTACTGCAGATCTAGGAAGAAACTGCCAAGTGCACTTACCAGGCACTTGAGAGGCACTTAGAGTGTGGGTCTCCCATAGGCATAGGCTTCCCACACTCTGAGTGCTTGAATCCCGGAGCCTTGAAGACAGAGGCTCCGGCAGCAGGGAAAAACCCCTGCACTTGACTATTTACACTACAAAGACTATGTAAACTAACTAACAACAACTGCTAACAACGAACAATTAAGAGAACAATCGACTAGCTAGGAGATAAGGAGAACGCTGAAAAGCAGAACTCCTCTTCCGACTACCAGCTCGAGCGGTAAAGAAGGAACTGAGGGCCAGACTGTGTCGCAGGGGTACTTATAGAGTGCCTCAGTGGCGCCACTCCAGGGGGCTCCCTGCTCACCCAGTCTGCAGCTAGGGGAAAATCTACCCGGCAACCAGGCCCGCAGCGCGTGCCTAACCTATAGTGGAATGCATGTGAGCAATCACTCGAAGAAGAACAATACCAAAACAAATTACATCCTTGAGTAAAATATGCTGCCCTAGAGGAGCAAATGGAGCACTAATTTATACAGTATGTGGATGCAAATGTGTGTCAACAATAATAAAGCAAATAAAAATATTCAGTTCAAAAATAGAAACCGTCTTGAACCATAAAAACGGAATGTTGCAAAACAGGGAACTTTGAATGTCAAATTAAATGTATTTGTATTAAAACCACTAACAAGGAAACATTAGAAAAATAGGGTAAAATAAACTGGGTGATTTGGCAACAAATCGACAGATGAAATTCAAGGCTGATAAATGAAAAATAATGCACATTGGAAAACCTAATCCCTACTATACATATAACATGATGGGATCTAAATTAGCTGTTGCTACTCAAGAAAGATCTTGGAGTCACTGTGGATAGTTCTCTGACAACATCCACTCAATGTGCAGCGGCAGTCAAAAAAGCTAACAGTGTTGGGAATCATTAAGAAGGGAATAGATAATAAGACAGAAAATATATTGCCTCTTTATAAATCCATGGTACGCCCACATCTTGAATACTGTGTACAGATGTAGTCGTGCCATCTCAAAAAAGATATATTGGAATTGGAAAAGCTTCAGAAAAGGACAACAAAAATGATCAGGGGTATGGAATGGCTGCCATATGAGGGGAAATTAATAAAACTGGGACTTTTCAGCTTGGAAAAGATACAACTAAGGGGGGGGGCGGATATGAATGAGATACATAAAATCATGACTGGTGTGGAGAAAATAAATAAGGAAGTGTTATTTACTACTTCTCCTAACTCAAGAACTAGGGGTCACCTAATGAAATTAATAGGCAGCAGGTTTAAAACAAACAAAAGGAAGTATTTTTTCACACAACATGGAACTCTTTGCCAGAGGATGTTGTGAAGACCAAGACTATAACAAAGTTCAAAAAAGAAATAGATAAGTTCATGGAGGATAGAGTCATCAATGACTATTAGCCAGGAAGGGCAGGGGTGGTGTCCCTAGCGTCTGATTGCTAGAAGCTGGGAATGGGCGATAGGGGATGGATCACTTGATGATTACTTGTTCTGTTCATTCCCTCTGGGGCACCAGGCATTGGCCACTGTCAGAACACAGGATGCTGGGCTAGATGGACCTTTGGTCTGACCTATTATGGCCATTCTTATGTTCTTATTTATAAACAGTTTAAAAAATATCACCTGCCATGTCTATAAATAATGCTGGATATACAGTACATTTTTTTTCCTTCTCAGATTTCAGAATCATCCTTAGCATCTTCATTAGTCTGGATTGCTTTTGGTAGGCATCACAGAAACAGCATGCACTGCAATATTCTTAGTCCCTATCAGTTCAGGATTACATTTTGCACATACTAAACGTGGTTTTACATTAGATCCCAATTTTCATCAATACAAGTGTGCATCTCTGTTTCAATGATGCATCCTCAGAATCCTTTTTGCATGCTATGACTGTGCTCTGAGATGAATATGAAGATTTGTTGAAATTTTGGTGGATGGATGTTTCTCTTTAGATAGATTACATGATCTATTTTAACTCAGCTCCTCTAATTGCTTGTACAGTACGAGACATGAAGTGTAAACTAAGTGGGGCTAGTGCCAATCCCTTTTATATCTGCTCCCTTATGCTTAACAGTGTAAAATAAAATAGGGGAGGGATACGAGTGGAAAATGGACATGTCTGAGGAAACATGAAATTAAGCAAATTCCTTACAATACTTCAGTGGCACTTAGCTACATCCTCTCCTTTTTAGCCTTATTTCTGCTATTAGGCATGAATAATTTGGCAGTCCACTGCAGCACACATTATTGCCGGATTGGGTCCAATGTGCTCCCTGTTCTACTCATCATTTTTATCTTGCACTTACATATACACAGAACTTCACATCTCTACTGTGAAGGACCAAGCGCTCTCTCTGTCTCTAAACAGACATTTAATGATTTTTATTCCCTGTGTGATCAACTGCATAATTCATTTTTGTGAATCTTTTCAAAGGAGAACTAAATAAATTAGTTTTTTCTTACCGTCTTATTAACCTTCATTTGTGGTGTTTATGTTTACTAGTTCTAAAAGCATCTCTCTGGATCCCTCATTACTATAGAGAGAGATGTCCTTCAAAGACCACATTATACTCTATTTCGTCCTTCTCTATAGTACACTGTTGTTCAAATAAAAAGTCTATATTACATATTGGAAAACAGTACTAAAAGTTAAAATGTATTGCAGACTTAACACTAGGAAAGGGTTATATACAAACAGGAAAAAAATAGAAAAAGAAGATAGGATCCAGACCTGAAAAAAAAATACCCATAAATTACTAAAAAAACCAAACATTTATAGGTATGTTAATACACAAAAACACTAAGTTTCGTGTAAATTAAAGCTGTCCTTATTCAAAGAAACTACCAAACTTAGAGAACTGGTAGGTAAGATCCCATGGGAAGCACATTTAAGGGAAAAAGGTTCAGAAGAGTTGGCAACTTTTTAAAGAGACACTATTAAGATCACAAGAGAAAACTATACCAATGCATAGAAAAAGATAGGAAGAATGATAAGAGACGACCCTAGCTTAACCAGGTGATCTTCGATGACCTTGAACTCAAAATAGAGTCATACAAAAAGTACAAACTAGGTTAAATTAAGAAGAATGAATATAAATGAACAACATAAGCATGTAGGGGCAAAATTAGAAAGGCCAAGGCACATAAGATTAAGCTAGCTAGGCTAGGGACTTTAGAGGCAAAGGGAAGTCTAAAGACAGGGTAGACCACTATTCATTGAAGAGGGAAAGAAAATAGCAGAAAACAGAAACGTGGGTCATGTGGTCTAGATGAAATTACTATAAGATGGGTGCACAACTGGTTGAAAGACCATACTCAACGAGTTGTCAAACTGGGAGGGCATATCTAGTGGGACCAATTCAGGTCCAGAACTATTCCATATTTTCATTAATAACTTCAACAATGGAGTCGAGAGTACGCTTATAAAATCTGCAGATGACACCAAACTAGGAGGGCTGCAAGCACTTTGGAGGATAAATTTCAAAATGAGCTTGACAAATTAGAGAATTTGTCTGAATTCAACAAGATGGAATTCAATAAAGAAAAATGGAAAGTACTTCACTTAGGAAGAAAAAAATCAAATGCACAACTACAAAATGGAAAGAGCTGTCTAGGTGGTAGTACTGCTGAAAAGGATCTGGCTTTTGAAGGGGATGACAAACTGAATATGCAATATAGTTGCAAAAAAGGCTAATACAATTCTGGGGTGTATTAATAGAAGTATTGTACATAAGACACAGGAAGTAATTGTCCCACTCTGCTCAGCTCTGGTGAGGCCCCCATTGGAGTACTATATCCAATTCTGGGCACCACAATTTAGGAAAGATGTGCACAAATTGGAAAGAGTCCAGAGGAGAGCAACAAACTGGGAGAAGTGGTAGATACGCTGGAGGGTAGGGATAGGATACAGAAGGACCTAGACAAATTAGAGGATTGAACCAAAAGAAATCTCTGATGAGGTTCAACAAGGACAAGTACAGAGTCCTGCATTTAGGACGAAAGAATCCCATGCACTGCTACAGACTAGGGACCGAATGGCTAGGCAGCAGTTCTGCAGAAAAGGACCTAGGGGTTATAGTGGACGAGAAGCTGGATAGAAGTCAACAGTGTGCCCTTGTTGCCAAGAAGGCTAATGGCATTTGGGGTTGTATAAGTACGGCATTGCCAGCAGATCAAGGGACGTGATCATTCCCCTCTATTCGGCATTAGTGAGGCCTCATCTGGAATACTGTGTCCAGTTTTGGGCCCCACATTACAAGAAGGATGTCAAAAAATTGGAAGGAGTCCAGCGAAAGGCAACAAAAAAGGGGGAGGTTTAGGTTAGATATTAGGAAAAACCTTTTCACTAGGAGGGTGGTGAAGCACTGGTTTACCTAGGGAGGTGGCGGAATTTCCTTACTTAGAGGTTTTTAAGGTCAGGAAGGATGATTTAGTTGGGGATTGGTCCTGCTTTGAGCAGGGGGTTGGACTCCTGAAGCCCTTTCCAACCCCAATATTCTATGATTCTAACAAAAATGACAAAAGGTTTAGAAAACCTGACCTATGTGGAAAGATTGAAAAAAAGAACAGTTAGTCACCTCTCGTAACGTTTGTTCTTCGAGATGTGTTGCTCATGTCCATTCCAAGATGTGTGTGTGCGTTCCGCGCATGCACGGTCCGGAAAGCTTTTCCCTAGCGGTACCCTTAGGGTCGGCAGGGGCGACCCCTGGAGTGGCGCCCTTATGGCAATGTATATATGCCCCTGCCGACCCTCCCCCCCGCTCAGTTCCTTCTTGCTGGTACTCCGACAGAGGGGAGGCGGGTGGGATTTGGAATGGACATGAGCAACACATCTCGAAGAACAAACATTACGAGAGGTGAGTAACTGTTCTTTCTTCTTCGAGTGCTTGCTCATGTCCATTCCAAGATGTGACTTACGAGCAGTCATCTCGGAGGAGGGTGAGGAGTACTCTGAGTCCCTGCTGACAGGATCGCTTGACCCACAGCGGCATCCTCCATCAACTGCTGCACGATGGCGTAGTGCGAAGTGAAGGTGTGCACCGAAGACCACGTCGCTGCTCTACAGATGTCGACGATCGGAATGTGCGCCAGGAACGCCGTGGATGCGGCCTGAGCTCTGGTCGAATGCGCTGTCAGTGCTGGGGGAGTAGCATTCGAAAGGTTATAACACAATTTAATGCAAGATGTAATCCAGGCCGAGAGGCGCTGAGTGGAAATTGGTAATCCTTTCATCCTTTCTGCCACTGCAATAAAAAGTTGTGGAGATTTACGAAAAGACTTAGTCCTTTCTATATAAAAGGCTAAAGCTCTACTTACATCCAATGAGTGAAGCATTCTTTCCCTGTTATCAGCATGGGGTTTGGGAAAGAACACCGGTAGAAACACATCCTGGTTCAAATGAAAGGGTGAGACTACTTTGGGAAGGAAGGCCGGGTGAGGGCGTAACTGGACCTTATCCTTATGGAAGATCGTGTAGGGTGGCTCAGAAGTGAGCGCCCTAAGCTCAGAGACTCTGCGGGCAGAAGTGATTGCCACTAAGAACGCAGTCTTCCATGAGAGATAAGATAAGGGACAGGTGGCCATAGGTTCGAACGGAGGTTTCATTAAGGCCGTTAGAACTAGGTTGAGGTCCCATGGAGAGGCTGGTTGTTGTACTTGGGGATACAACCTCTCCAAACCTTTAAGGAATCTGATAACTAGGGGATTGCTAAAAACCAAAGTACCACCAAAACCTGGATGGAAAGCCGATATGGCAGCCAGGTGCACCCAAACGGTGGAGAGCGCTAATCCTTGCTGTTTTAGTTCAAGGAGGTAATCCAGAATACTGGAGATCGAAGAGGACAGGGGATCCGCCCCCTTGCCCTGAGACCACAGTGAGAAGCGCTTCCATTTGGCAGTGTAAGTCCCCCTCGTAGACGGCTTCCTACTACCCAGGAGGACATCCCTGACTGAATCCGAGCACTGAAGCTCTGCAGGGTTCAGCCATGGATATTCCATGCCGTGAGGTGGAGGGACCACAGGTTGGGATGTAACATCCTCCCGTGATCTTGGGAGATCAATGTTGGTGACAGGGGAAGTGTTAACGGCGTCGCCACACAGAGGGACATCAGGGTCGTGTACCAGTGTTGACGAGGCCAAGCTGGCGCTATAAGTATGATGGACGCTTTGTCCTGACGGGCCTTGATCAATACTTTGTGGACAAGAGGGAACGGGGGGAATGCATAAAGCAGGCCTCCCGTCCATGGAATGTGAAATGCGTCCCCTTCCGAACCCGGGCTGAGGTTGAGGAGGGAGCAAAACCTGTGGCACTTCCTATTGGCCTTTGTGGCAAACAGATCCAGGAGGGGAAACCCCCACCTTTGGAGGATCGAATGGGCAATATCCGGTCGGAGGGACCATTCGTGACCCCGGAAGGAGTGGCTCAGGGAGTCCGCCAGCACGTTTTGAACCCCCAGGAGATAGGCAGCTGTGAGGGAGATCCCTCTGGGAATACAGAAATTCCAAAGGGCAAGGGCTTCCTTGCACAGGCGAGAGGAGCGAGCACCACCCTGTTTGTTTATATAAAACATCATGGCTGTGTTGTCTGTTAGAACTGACACACACTTGCCCTGCAAGAGCGACTGGAACGTCTGGCATGCTAGGTGAACCGCCCTGAGCTCTCGGACATTGATGTGGAGAGACAGCTCTTCCTGAGACCATAGACCTTGAGTCGTGGTCTCCCCGAGATGAGCTCCCCAGCCGAGGGCAGAAGCATCTGTCACCAGCGTCATGGACGGTTGGGGCTTGTGGAAAGGCACCCCGGTGCCCAGAAATCTGGGCGGGAGCCACCAGTAAAGGGACTGTCTTACCTGTAATGGAAGAGTCACCACGAGGTCGAGGGGGTCTCTGCGCTGGTTGTAGACCCTCGCGAACCAGGATTGCAGAGGACGTAGGCGGAGCCTCGCAAATGGCATCACGTAAGTGCACGCGGCCATGTGGCCCATTAGGACCATACAGTTTCTCGCTGTAGTCGTGGGAAACCGCAGAAGCGAGTGAATAATGTCCGCGATGGACTTGGCCCGGGAGGGGGGTAGAAAGGCTCTTGCGCACTGAGAGTCCAATATCACCCCAATGAACTCTATCCTCTGGGTGGGGGTGAGAGTTGATTTTGGCACATTTAGAATGAGGCCCAACTTCTGGAAAGTGGCCCTGATGAACGTTATTTGCGTCAGAAGCTGCTCCCTTGACTTTGCTCTGATAAGCCAATCGTCCCGGTACGGGTAAACATGGATGCCGTTCCGTCTGAAGAACGCTGCGACTACCGCCATACATTTCGTGAATACCCTTGGAGCGGAGGAGAGGCCGAACAGGAGCACCGTAAATTGGTAATGGTGGGACCCCATCACGAACCTTAGGAATCGTCTGTGACTCGGAATGATCGAGATGTGGAAATAAGCGTCTTTTAGGTCGAGGGCGGCGAACCAGTCCCCATGATCCATAGCAGGAATTATAATAGCAAGGGATAGCATGCGAAACTTCAGCTTCTTTATGTAGGAGTTGAGGCCTCGCAAGTCCAGGATGGGGCGAAGACCACCTTTGGCCTTCGGGATAAGGAAATAACGGGAGTAGTAACCCTTACCCCGAAATTCTTGAGGAACCTCCTCTATGGCACCCAAAGACAAGAGGGTATGTACCTCCTGATCTAGGAGTTGCTCGTAAGATGGGTCCCTAAAGAGGGACGGGCACGGGGGGTGGTTGGGAGGGAGAACAGAGAATTGGATAGAATATCCCACCTCTACCAGGCTGAGAACCCACTTGTCCGAGGTGATAGAGGACCATGCCTGGTAGAAATGGGATAGACGGTTCACAAGTGGGAAGGAAGCTATGTGATCGGAGGCTGGCTCGGAGTCCCTGGGCGCAGCTTCAAAAGTTCGGTCTGGGCCCAGGAGGATGGTTATTTCCTGAGCCCTGGGACTGGCGGGACGAGGAGCGTTGACGCCCTCTACTAGCACCCCTTCCGCCTCTCCTAGGTTGGTCTCTCCTGTAAGGGGGAACCTGGTAGGGTCTGGCTGGTGGGGGCGGAGGAGGCCTGAAGGGTCTTCTTTGCCCTTGAGGAGTATGAAGCCCTAGTGAACGCAGCATCGCTCTAGAGTCTTTCATCGACTGGAGTTTTTTATCTGTGTCCACCGCAAACAGTCCTTGTTTGTCAAAGGGCAGGTCTTGGATGGTTGCCTGCACTGGTGGTGGGATGCCAGATACGTGTAGCCATGCTCCCCAACGCATGGCGACTGCTGTACCCAACTGCCTGGATGCCGAGTCCGCGGAATCTAATGCATCCTGCAGAGCGGCCCTGGAGACCATCCTTTCCTCCTGGACGACAGCTCTAAACTCCTGTATGGACTCTTTAGGCAGGGCACCTTCAAACTTACTCATTGCAGACCAGGTGTTATACGAGTAGCGCCCGAGGGCGGCTTGTTGATTGGCAATGCAAAGTTGCAAGGCCGCAGATGAATATACCTTCCTCCCCCACAAGTCTAATTTCTTAAGAGTCATGAGACTTCGGAGTAGGCCCCGTCTGCCCGACGCTCTCGGTGGTTCACAGCGTCCGCGACCAGGGAGCCAGGCGGGGGGTGTGTGAACAGGTACTCGTACCCCTCTCTGGGAGCAAAGTACCACCGCTCCACTCCCCGTGCTGTCGGGGGGAGAGAGGAAGGGGTCTGCCATAAAGTCTCCATTGTAGACTTAATTTTCCTCATGAAGGGCAGGGCTATTTGAGGCGGGGAGTCAGAGGAAAGGATATCCACGTTGGGGGTCCTCGTCCTCCTCCTTAACCTCCTCGGTCTGTAGATTGAGGTTGTGAGCCACCCTCCTCAATAAGTCTTGGTGGCCTCTAAGATCCATAGGAGGCAAGCTATAAGATGACCCTGCCACCGCGTCGTCTGGGGATGATGAGGAAGAGGCCGGCTGCGGGTTCCCCACCTGCAGGTTCTCCTGAAAGGGTTGCTGAATTGCCTCCATCTCCTGCGCCTCATGTACCTGTGACTGAACATCAGAGGGTCCAGGTAGCTGATCATCCCCCACCTCCGATTGGGGTCTCGTAACGGTAGCGCACACTGGGCCCTTCGGTACCGAAGGCCATGAGGACACTGAAGGGGGTCCCTGGGCCTGGTGATAGGCGAAGGGGGTCCCAAAAGGCCATTGAGAAGTGCCCTGGGTTTCCACCACGTAGGGTTGCCGGTGCCGACGGTGCGAGGAGTGGCGGTGCTGGGAGTGGTGGCGCCGAGAGGACCGATGACTATGCCGGGACCGAGATCTTGAAGAGGATGCATCCGACTCCGAAGAGTATTCGGATTGAGACCAGGGCGGTGCCGCGCCCTCCGGTGCCATGACTCTGGCGTAGGCATCAGGCTTCCCGGGATATATCGGTGCCTGCGGTGCGGGGCGAGCCGGTGCCGGAACCAACGGTGCCGAAGCCATAGTTGGTACCGCTAGAGTTGAAGCTGGTGGTGCCGCAGTCACAGGCAAAGGTGGGATAATAGGAGCACCTACACGAGATACCGGTGCCGGGGCGACAAATTCCGGTGCCGGATCCGCAGTAAGACCAATGAAGTCCGCCGCAGCGTCGAACGTCTCCGGGGTTGATGGTAACTCCAACCCGGGCGTATCTCTCTCAAGAGGGAGTCCCGCACCAGGGGAAACAGCTCTTGGCTCCGGTGCCGCAGCTGTCGGTGCGAGCTCTGAACGGGGCCGCCTCGCACGCTCCGGAGCTACTAGCACCACCGAGGGATCACCCGTGGTCTTACGCACCGGGGAGCGCCCTCTAGACTTCTTAGAAGGCACCAGAGATTGGGATCAGTGCCTTCTAGAGGAGACCGCGCCGTGCCGAGGCGACCGGTGCCGAGAAGTCTTCGGGGCCTTTGGTGCCGCGGACCGATGCCGGTGCGCTGGTCGATGTAGACGGCTCCGAGTGCGGTTGTAGAGCGGACTCCATAAGGATCAGCTTTAACCTGGAATCCCGCTCCTTTTTAGTACGGGGTTTGAAGCCCTTACAAATAGTGCACCGCTCTGTTTGATGGCCCTCCCCGAGGCATTTCAAGCAACGGGAGTGAGGGTCACTAATTGGCATGGGCTTCCCGCAGACTTTGCACAGTTTGAACCCTGACGCCCCAGGCATAACCTGACGCCAGAGAACAATGAATTATCTAACTGTACAACTACACTATAGAACTAGAACAATACGAACTATAAACACTAAATACCTAACTAACTACTAACAACAAGAAGAACATACCGCTAAATGACAGAGAGGTACGCCAGCGACCGCCAAGGACGGAAAGAAGGAACTGAGTGGGGGGAGGGTCGGCAGGGGCATATATACATTGCCATAAGGGCGCCACTCCAGGGGTCGACCCTGCCGACCCTAAGGGTACCGCTAGGGAAAAGCTTTCCGGACCGTGCATGCGTGGAACGCACACACACATCTTGGAATGGACATGAGCAAGCACTCAAAGAAGAACTGGGCATGTTTAGTCTTGAGAAAAAAAGATTGAGGGGGGACCTGATGATAACCTTCAACTGTGTTAAGGGGTGTTATAAAGAGGACAGTGATCAGTTGTTCTCCATGTCCACTGAAGGTAGTACAAGAAGTAATGGGATAAATCTGCAGCAATGGAGATTTAGATTAGATATTAGGAAAATATAACTATAAGGGTATTTAAACTCTATAATAGGCTTCCAAGGGAAGTTGTGGAGTCCCCATCATTGGATGCTTTAAAAACTATCTGGACAAACACCAGTCAGGGATAATCTAGCTTTACTTGGTCCAGTCACAGTGCAAGAGGCTGGACTTGATGACTTCTCAAGGTCCCTTCCATCCCCAAATTTCTTTGATTCTATGAAAAGGCAGCCATGACCAAACTATTAAATGCTTGTTTTGTTTCGGCTTTCACCAAAAAGGTTAGCAGAGATCAGATAACTGGTAAAGGTATAGCGATAGAGACTGCATTCCTTCCTCTTCCACCAGCTCAGCCATAAGCACCAAAATGGGTGACTTTCTAGTATTAATGAAAGCTCAAAATTTAGAATCTACTGTCAATTACCCCTTCAGTTAAGGCAGAGTGCTACCCCAGCTGAAATATGTCAGAATTTAACCTATTCTTCAGAAACCACCAACTAATACTTTGGAGCCATCCAGTTATGACTGTGTCTTTGATCTTCCTTTAAGGAAGATGATGGAGAACTTGCTGGCTGAACACCCCTCTTCCCCCAAACACACACATTTGTATCAGGATAGCCTGGGATATTTTCAGGGGTGAAAGTAAGCTGGTACCACATACCGGTAAGAAGTGGCTGCCAGAATCGCCCCATTTACAGCCGACAAAGCACTTTAAGCACTTTAATGTTGATGCCTTTTGTTCCCACAATGTTGTTGCAACTTTCCCCTCCCCTGGGCCACCGACAGGTGGGGCGAGGGGGCAAAAGAGGCAGCTGCTCCAGGGCTGGTGATTTAAAAGGGTGCAGGGCTCCCGGTTGCTGCCACTGTGGCAGCAGCTGGAGACCCGGGCCCTTTAAATCGCCACTGGAGGCTTGGATGGCACGGGACAGGTAGTGTGGATAGGCTGGCTGGGTGATGCTGATCCCTCAACCCTGTCCCTTCCACCTGAGGCCTGTCCCCCATACCGGCAAGTGCTTAATGTTACTTTCACCCTTGGATATTTTTGACATCATGACATTTTTTTAATTTGGTTCATGTCCTGACATTTTAGATTTAGATATAAAGAAGAAACTATTCTGGGTTCTTGATGATTTGATAACTTTTAAAAATAAAAATGAAAACTGGTCAGGAACTTTTTGACAGTTTGTTTTGAGGGGGGACGAGGGGTGTGTGGAAAATGCCAATATGTCAGAACTTTTGAGAGAAAATATCTGTTTTGATTAAAGTTTCATTAATAATATCAGGATGAGCAAAACTAGAGAGAAAACAAGAAAACAGAGATCCAACTCAGAATAGCCAATATCCTAATGTTTACAGCACCCACCAAAAATGTGTGAAACCAAAGTTCAAGTCCCTGCTCCAAATCAGGGAGAAAAAGGACTTGAACATGGGTCTCCCAATTTCTAAGGTAAGTGTTCTAACCACTGAGTAGTTCTTTTTCTTATTAGTTCATGAAATATTTCTAATGGTCTCAGTTTTATTCCTGTGGGGAAAAATGAAATAGAATTCTTGTTTTCAGTCAGCTCTAATTAAAACCCATCCAAAACCAAAATGATGCTCAGTAAACTAACCCACATACATGGGCATCGGCTGTCTTTTATTTATTTATTTATTACAGTATAATAGGGCCCCCAATCTTATAAACAAACATTAACAAGTTAAAAAATACTAACCTCCCCATGCTACTCGGTTGAGCCCAAAAATCTTCAGATACATACAACACTGTAGTATGCCCTGAAGGTAAACCAATAAGGACTCTTTCAAATCAATATTGAGGGACCTTCATGGATAAAACTTCACAAAAGCAGCTTCCGGGAGAGATCCAGCTTGAACATGTCTGCTTATTACAACTGCAGTCATATTAACCAGGGAAAAAAGAAAGTTTCAAGTAAGCAGATGTAAAGCCAGTAAGATAATGTTAGCATCTTATTTGAGTGAAGAATGTCAAATGGTTGTCCACCATGCAGATAATATTTTTGTTGCCATTTTCATGATGTTACTGACTCATCTGTGTGGATTTAAAGGAATTGCTGGGATTGGTTTAGGATGAATATATTTATTTTCTTCAGTTAGGTTTCAGTCAGTGTTTATAATAATTAAATGTAAGACACAAAGGCCTACCTCAAGGTTCTGGTTTAATCAACAGGACATATGCAGAGTCCATTTGCTTTCCTCCGTTCTTCTCCCAGTTCCCTGTCAACCTCCCAGTCCTGACTTTTTTGATGGATGGGGGGTGTAAATGTCTTGGGACAATTCTACCCCACAGCAGAATTTTTTTTAAAAAAAGATAGGTAGAAGGATTCCTAGCTTCTTAGCCTGGGTTTCCAGGAACAGATGTTTATTCTCTCATAGATTAAAAGGATGGAGGGTGGAAGGAAAGCTAACAGGAAAGGCATTGCTATTTCCTATCCTGCCTCCTCATTAATGCAAGCCATGGTAGGTGCCTTCCAACTCCCATCTACTATCCTGAATCCTGTGCAGACTTCCCCCTCTTCCATAATGCATGCAGTTTGGATGCCTGTGCCACCTCTCTTGGCTGCCATGAGGGAATCCTACATTTCTATTGGTGAGAATGGGAGTTTTGTCTCATTCAGGAGCCCTGAATAGGACATTTAAAAGAGTTATGTTTATTTTGGCTCCGTGCAAAGAAAGGATGTACAATATCTGAGAAAATAACAGATACTAATTTGCTTTCTGCTTAATATAAAGGACACTTTAACACAAACACAGCTCCAGGAAAAGGGCTGTCAGTTTCACCTTTTTATTTAACTATGTTGCTCTCCTTCAGAGAAATGGTATTTCTTCAGGAAAAACGTAGAATACATTTTGCAAGGACAGATATCACTACACTATAAAAACAAACACTAAGCAACACAAGCATGAGGTGTAATTCAAGAATGATGTAAATACTACAGAAATGTGGGAGGAGAATAGAATAGTTTGCTAGACAAATGAAATGCTGTAATCAGTTTTAATTTAAAAAAACCCTAATCTAAAACAGTATCGTTCACTACAAAGAACAATTATTTATATCACCATAAATGTAAATATACAGAAGTTTCTGCTTATTCAAACATAGCATATGTGATGCATTACTTTATTTCCTAATAAAATTCAAAGATGAATTAATTTTATTAGAAAATAGCAATTCTCTTTAAAAATCACCATATCATATACATACTTAATTAACCAACTAAAGATCCACTGATGTATCTTTAGCCTAATTGCCACAAAGTGAATATTCTGATTAATTTGTACATATGCAGGATTTCTGAAAATTGTTTTTATCAACCCAGAAAAAAAATCCTTGTGTATTTCAATTTATATTTGAAATAAAACGATGTGCAGCAAACTCGTCTAGGATAACTGCATAGGGTACATCATCTCCCTGCCTGTGCATGGAGGGATACCTGTGTTCATGGATATGCCCATGACAGCCCACAATGTTAACCTCCATCTTTTTCCTCCTGTAGCCAGTACTGCCAACATCAGGCCTTCAAAATTAATAAAACCACTCTTTGAGCTGATGTGCGGGTGCAATAGCACCCCATCTGGTCAAATGGAGTGTTGCACCGAGTATGCTTGATTTGGCAGGGCAGTCAGTCAGCTCCTCTTGCATGAGTCTCTATGGCAGTCCCAATCTGGGCTATGAAGGATGCTAGTTTTAGTCCTGCTGGGGTGTGTGAATTTTCCACTTATACTTGGCAAAGTCAGCTGGTCCTGGAAGTCAGAGCATCTGGAAACCCCTTTGGTTTTTAAGTCTCTGAGTGGTCTGTAGGGGAACTCAAATTTCTGTCTCCTACAAGTCTTGTCTAGAGGAGAAACCTCCTGAGATGGTTCTGGCTGTCGTGGGGGATATAACTCCATTTTCAGTTGCTCATGAGACAGAGATATGAGTCTTGTACAAGTAGCTGAGATCAGCCCCTCTGCAGTGACCAAGGAGTCCAGAGTAATCTCTGAACCTGAGGATCATTCATGGTGTTTGTTCGTATGTCATACCCCAATGGTCCCCTCCCTTAAGTCCCCTGGGGAAGCAGAACAGTATTGTATGTTGCTAACGCTGTTGCAGAGATTGCAAAGTGTTCTGGGAAGAGTTAAAAGTATGAGAGTGGAATGAAAGGTTTCTTTGCAAGTCTCAGGAGGCCAAGGGGGGAAAGGAACGGGTTAATTTGAAAAGTCAGCTTGGCCTAGAGATAGAGAGAAAGCTGCTCTGCCTTCAAGGTCAAGAATCGACACAGACGTACTCTTTGCATGCCAAGCACCAAAAAATTGCTTTCAGCCCCAGCTGGCTATAAAAAATGAAGACAGAGGCAAAACAAAAGCAGAACAAGTTGCAGGACTGAGATTACTTATTTGCAAAGGTTGACTGCTCAGTGAGACACAAGAGCCATTGTAGCATCCCTGAAGCCGGTATATTTTGGGGAAGCTGAAGAAGCCACCGAAGGCCGCCTGCACTGGAATACCAAGCAAAGGTCTCTGAAGAGGATGTCCCCAAGAGACCCAGGGCATAAAATCCTCCCAAGAGCAAAAGCAAGTTGGAGATTTTTTGACAGCGGATCCCCAGGACGACCGGTGCACCAAACAGAATGCCCATCCATCCCCCACCTCCTCTTCTGGCGTTACCCCAGCCTGGGGATGGCATGGGTGCGAGTATAAAAGTGGGTTAGAACTTGGACACTAGCATTTTTTTCCTTCCTCTGAGTGACGTGAAAGCAGTTTCAGCACTCACTGCTGTTCTTTTATTATTTTATTAATAAAGCTTTAAAATTTAAAAATTTAGGCACATGGTGTGTTCCTGTATCTCCCCTCCAGACAGTCCTGTGGTGTCAGATTGATTACCTGGGATCCTAGGCAGATTGGTAACTGAAATCTGCCACACATGCACCATCTTATAGTCAGTCAGGGAACTTGTTTCGGGCCCCAATAAAGTATACATACCAATGGGACACTAATCTTACATTTGCTACATCAGGTCAGGTGACGGGAACGTCACGAGTATTATCAGCATGGGCACTGGTGGCCCTAAGAATAGTGTTTTACGCTGTTATATTTGTCTCCTGTTTAATAGAATTACTGTTTGAATACATTGTATGTATGTGTGTTACTTCTTGAGAGTTTCCAACTATCTGGCAAGTAAGTGGGGGTTACCATGTGATTAGAATTTTCCTCCCAAGCTCCCCTGGTGAACCTGCCAGGAAGGAACAAGGGAGCGGGGGTGGAGGCACCGGCAAATAAATTTGTAGGGAAAAAAAGAAGAACATACACTCTGCTAAATGGGTGGCGGGATCCAGAAGAACCCAGACCGGTCCATCAAAACCTGTAAGCGAATTGGCATTAAAGAAGGTAACTGGGTGGAGAGGGTAATTATACAAGACAATGGGCAGTATGCCAAGAGAAGTGATAAGCTCTACCTCTTAACCATGGACAGCGAGAAGCAACTGGAGTTGGTTGTTGCAGCCCCACCTTTTATGCCCTTGGCTGCAGGCACAAGGGTGGGCAAGGCACATGTGCCACACCAACAGGTACCACTGACTAGAAAAGACTCTGGCAATAGTGTAATATGTACAGTATATGGACAATCACTCAAAGAAGAAAGGTTACTTGTACAATAACTTGTGTTTTGTCCCTATGGGCACACTTACGGTGTGTGTGTGTCCATATTGTGCTGGTTCTCAGGGTACTCAAGACTGAGTCATCTTGTTACTCCCTGCCGCCAGCATTAGGGAGGCTTGCTTGTGTTTAACTGGGCATCAGCTCCCTGATATCACCAGACTGTTAGCTACCCCAGCTCTATCCTCTGAGCTATGTTAGCCCTGCCTTTGCCTGCTAGGTTAACAACAGGTGTGCTCCAGTCATTAAGGCCTATCAAAGCATTCCTCTGTAGTGGCCAGCAGCCCCTTCTCCACCGAACACAAAATTCTGGGTTTGCTGTCCCCAGGGGAAGAGTGTATACACCAGCTTGTAGCATCAGCTCCTTGTTTAATAGCATTGCACCGAGAGAAAGTAAGTGACAATAATGGAAACAAAAGAGTTTTATATAAAACAAAATCATAATATGCTTTCTAGACACTAAGCTTAACAGGCTAACCTCCTTGTCTGAAGAAGTTTCTCACCCCAAATGTCTTCCTCAGCCTTTTCAACCAAAGCTGGCTGAGACCATATTTTCATGAATGTAAATGCACTCTCATTTACTTCCTAGGTGCAGCATGACAGGTTGTCTTCTCTGTTCTACAAGTATAGAATAGTAAACCTCTGAAATGTATCTCCAAGTAAGGTTCTCTTCCTCCGCAGTGTGCTCTTCCTTGTTGATTTCATGTGTAAATGTGCCTCCATTGTGTTAGCTTACAATGCTAAATCTACATGCAGAGAGACAGGCAAATAGACATCTTTTGTCTGACAGGAAACCTATTTCTCTACCTCTGCTGTGATACAGAATCTAAGATCATATTTTCAGTATACATACACATAATTCCTTATATGAAATCTGTACCTATATTTCACAAAGATATTAATGGTCAATGTGACTCTGGCTTTTATTTAAGACTGCATATGACACTCTTTGATGAGTCAGAATGTACATACCAGAATCCGGATATTCTTACAACTCCCTTGCTAGTTTACACTGGTTTCATGGATCACTACTCTTCTGATCTCAGGCTTTTGGTAGCAGGGAAAGGAGGATAAGTAATAGAACACTCATAGTGACAAACTATATTGAAGGCCCAGCTATTGTACAAGTAAGTAACCTCCCCTTCTCCTTCAAGTAAGTGTCCCTATGTGCGCTCCACTTCAGATGACTCCCAAACAGTGCCCATATTAAGGAGGCAGGTGCTGAAGAGTCGTGCCTAATATATATTGGAGAACAGCCATCCAAAAGGCTACATCAGAGCTGAAAATATACACCATGGGATACTGCTGGGAAAAGATATGAACAAATGAGTAGGCGACAGGTTTACAGATGTCTTTGATGGGGACATTTTTGACAAAAGCAACTGAGGTGGACAGTGTCCTAGTGAAATGGGCTGTCACCCTAGAGGGAGGATGAACTCTTGAAAGTTTGCTACAGGTGTTCTACTCAGTAAGTCTGTGAAAAACACAAAAAGCATGTTCTTTCTAGGAAGAAAACTAGTGCCCTTCTAAAATCCAGGATGTGTACACTGGTTTCTTTCCTAGAGTTGTGCAGTTTAGAGTAGAAGATGAGTTACTGAATGTCCTGGTCAATATGGAAGTCCAAGGAGATCTTGGGGAGAAAAGGCAGAAGAGACCCAAGGACTTTTTGTAGAATAGATACCAGTTTGTTTAGGTAATATTTGTCAAGCATAAATGGTTCTGAACCCATCCTGAAGACATCGGGAATGTAATCTGATGTGCAGTGTCACGAATGTGCAGTCTGCCATGTGATCCAACAGCTGCACACAGGTTCTGACTGTTGTTTGAAGACTTAACTGAAGCTGGGAGATGAGGTTGGACATTGTGACAAATCTGTCTGACAGTATGTGTGTCCTGATGATCTAGGAGTTCAGGGTGGCCCCAATGAACTTGATTCATTGGGTAGGTATCAAAGTGGACTTTTCTCTGAGTGTTTGCCCCAGTGTGTTGAAAAGAGGTAGGGTCTTTTCAACTGCTGATTGGGCCTTGTTGTAAGATCCATCTTTGAGGAGTCAGTCATCTAGTAGGCAAAGTTAATCACTCCTAACTATTCAGCTGGACAGCCACCACTGACGACAGAGCCTTCATGAAGACTCTTGGGGCAGTAGAGAGCTTAAATGGAAGTACTGTATCTAGTATTGATCATGTCGTGACTGATCATGAACCACAGGAAGCAATCGTGAGCTGAATGCATTGCTACATGAGAACACACGTCCTGGAGGTTCAGAGCCACAAAGTAATCCCCAGGATCTAGAGGTTGTATAATTGCTCCTAAGGTCACCATCTTGAACCTCTGAGTATGGATACATGTTTTCAATGTTCTGAGAGCCAAGATCTGTCTCCATCCCCAGAAAGCACCAGAAAGCATTTGGAGTCGAGTCTTTTTCCTATGTCAGAATAAGGGAGTTCATGTCCTATATTAGGAAACCTTCATGAGATGGTTCCCTGAAGAGGGGCAGTGAGGATGGGTGGAGAGGAAGGATGGAGTTGAAATGAATGGCATAGCCTAGTGTGATGACTTCTACCACCCACCGGTTCAAAGTGATTCATTCCCATGAGTGCATGAAATGGGAAAGATGGTCCTCATAAGGCAGGAAATGGGAAGTAGAAAGGTGGTGGAATGCAAGATCCAGATAATGAAGCGACTTGTGGCTTTCAACCAATACATCAAAATGGTGATTTTCAGAGACTCAAATATTCTTTACATGAAGTCTTGGAAAAGTTTGAAATTGTTTCCATAGGAATGTGGAGGAGGTATTACAGCTTCATCCGGTGAGGAAGAGAACTTATTAGTGGGTGGTCTTGTATTTCTATCAGCCTAGCTGTGGAGGTTGGTAGCTGGGCAACCACAGAGATGGAACCTAGATCTTTTCTTGGGTGGTTCTATGCCCCTTTATATATTTGAAACTGCCTCAGATGAGAGAAGCTAATGAGGCCTTGGCAACTAGTGGTCTCTCAGTGATGAGTGCCTGGAACCGGTCTCTTTCTTATTATGGAAGATAGTCAATAATATGAAATTTATTATAGTTTTTGTAATTATATTGAGCAATTACATTTTGGTAATTTGCTACCCTAAATTGTAATAAGGCTGAGGAATAACTTTTATGACTGAAAAGATCCAGCTGCTTATACTCACTCTATCATCTGGACCTGGAATCATACTGTTTGTTTCATTCATAGCATCAACCACCAATCAATTCAGGATAGTCAAATAGGTATTCTGTGCTACTGGAGTGAATATTTCTTGTCCATTCTTTTCCAAGTGGGTGGGACAGAGGCAGGTGTTTAACATACTGTTCTCCATGACACTAGCAAAGCGTCATTTATTGGCAAGGACATCCTGCCCTAGGAGGTGGTATGAAGGGCTATGCTGTGACTCTTGCACCTCTTCCAGAGGGATTTTCAGAGACTCAAATATTCTTTACATGAAGTCTTGGGAAAGTTTGAAACTGTTTCCATAGGAATGTGGAGGAGGTATTACAGCATCATCCGGTGAGGAAGAGAACTTATTAGTGGGTGGTCTTGTATTTCTATCAGCCTAGCTGTGGAGGCAGACGGGCCTGGCTGTTGGGGAGCTTGAGAAGGTATCTAGAGTAGAGCAGGGCTGGGGGAAGGCCAAAGGAGCTCGGAAGCTCCGGCCTGGGAAACCCGCCTCCCCTCCCCCATCTGGTAGAAGGCCAAAAGGGGTACTGGGGTTGCAGGGGAAGCCCACGGGTAGGCAGAGGCAGCAGGCCAAAAAACCCTTTGCCTGTGATGACTGGCTTATACAGACTGCAGTCGGCCCCAGTGAAAGGGGACTTGATGGTGACTGGCAGTAGCCCATAGGCTGAGGCAAGGTAGGGATAGTGGGTGCGGGTTCCCCAGGGATGGGAGACCCAGAGATCTGAGGGGGAACTACCAGGGGGCAGCACCTTAGGAAAGAAGGCACCAGGTTCTGGGAGGGACACTGGGG